>CM024570.1:13936380-14536380 GCA_014182515.1 Eucalyptus microcorys
CCGGCCGTCACTGTACTTCCACCGACGATCATCATCTCCGGCATCACCGTCAGCCGTCAGCCACATCACATACCAGCCACAAACTCAGGACTTCCTCTTCAATCAGCCATCAGCCATATCAAACACATACATCAATCCAAGACAAATGAAACACACATGCTAGATAGAAAATTATAGAGATCTAACACAGCCGCAGTCAATCGCAAGCATCGCCAGAAAACAGACATTGGTTCGAAACTCCAACTCATATGCTCATGGACGTCGGGCACCCAATGCAGGAGAACACGATATGGATTGAATAGGAAAAACACGGCATCAGCTTCAGTTCAACAATCAATGAAGTAAATGTGAATCAATCTTAGACCTAAAACGCTATCACACGGCCAATTATACAAAACTCAAGCTTAATATTTCTCATGAACAAATCGTCGAACAGGTAGCGTGTACTTCGAATACGAATTTCAGATTCGGATTTGATGCAATTCCTAACCTAGACATGGTATATCAAGCTCTTGAAGATGGACGATTGCTTCGATCGATTGACGATGAACCGCGTACTGGAAATCGTCGCTTTTTCCCTCTTCCCGCGAGTTCCTCTCCCTCGCCCATTGGGCCGCGTGGTTCAATTGGGTTCTGACTAGACTAGCGAATTGGGCCGTGAGTATATGCACTAATCGGATTCCCATTTTTCTCATTTATTTATTTACTTATTATTACTTTTCTATTTTTCTACTTTTGTATTTTTACAAAAAAAATGTATTGGCGAAATTTGGGTGTCAACACCATGCCATTGTTAGATTTTCTTCAACCTCTAGCTTGTAATAATTGCACTTTTGAGGTAACTCAAACTTTACGTCCCATCCATAATCCATTCCCTAAACTCTATTACTAACTTGACGAGTCAATACATGGAGCGGCCTATTCCTCAAAGGAAAAAATTTAATGAGAAAAGTTGGTAAAAGTGGATTTGAGGTCGGATCGGGATTAGGTCGGATATGGGTTACTTAATTTACATGAATATAAACTATCAAAAACTGATTAAATTACCAATTTATATTAGATTATTTTCGACCCGACCCGCTTGCAGGTCTATCATGAACAATGCTTGGCCAAAAGAATGGATTCGGTTTGGGAAAATCCCAGCTCCTCTAACTCCTTTCGTGTGTGTGGGTTGAGAGACACTTCATTTCTTAGGAGTGGGGCACCCGGGGATGTTGTCCCACCTCAATGGACCAAATCATCTCCTTCCAGATAGACTACTCTCCAGACCAAAGTTCCACGAGAAAAGGCTTTCTTGGAGTGGCCATCTGACCATGTCTTCGAAAACCCAAACCACCGTCTTGCTTCCGCTTGCCAAATGCATAGTTTTTATGATCCAAAAGGCGTTTGCTTTGTCAGGGCGGAACGACTACAATTTCACGGGGGGACATTTTAGGCATTTGTCCTCGATTTAGGTTGGCAATCACATCGATCTATGCGTGTACGTTCACTTTTACGAGGTCATGAATTCAATTTACATCGTGAGCAAACCTCTAAATAGTTTATATTACATTACCTAACTGCAACATATATCATGTGGAGAGACTTTTTAACTGTCAACTCTTATTAAACCTCCTTATCCTAACGTCCAAAGGAAGTCGTTAACGTTGATCGATCCTCCCTATCCTATTATTAATGAATTGAAATATTTTTGTTATAAAACTATTTTTTGTTGTTCTTTTGTTTTTATTCTAAACACATGGAAGTTGTTCAAAAATATGGTGGGGGCAAAAGTACGTAATTTTATCAAGATCAACGTGGCATTACAGTAATTTGACTTCCGTGTTGTTAATCTGATTCAGGTGAATTAGAAACATCCCATCCCAAAGCAAGATTAAATTGGTAAATCTGTTGATTAACGTGTCTCCCCTTTTCTTTTTCCTATATACATGACATTTCCAAGTGAGAATTTGCCCTCGGTTTTCACACAATCGACATTTTGCATACTAAATTTACCAAGTTCAATCTTGTCTTTCGGTAATTTCAATGCTCATCTAAGCAAATGTTCTATGGTTCTGTTATGTTTTACACATGCACTATGCAAATCAATTACTGAAGGGTTGGTTTGGTTCAAGCTCATTCACTGGAAAAATGAGATTGAGATTGAACCGAACTCTCGACCAAACTGACCTTTTCAGTTCGAATCGCTCAGTTAGTTCGATTTCTCAATCTTATGGTTTTCCTAAGTTCGTAATGATTCTTGACCGACCATGCTAACTCATATTTTGTCTCATTCTCCCGAAGGGAATCGTATACGTGCCAACGTTTTACTTCATTCCGTTCGACTTTTAGCTAATCAAAGCTCTCCTGGTTCCTTGCTTTACGCATTGGCCTTCCCCCTTTAAAGTAGCAGAGTTTTCTTAATTTTTGCTGATTGATAGATGCAAGTTACTGTGGAAAATGATTGGAGAAGTGTATATAGCAAGAAAGCATGGTCACTTTCGAGAGGTTTTGGCTTTAAATGAGGTGGGGAAGGGCAACAACAACGGCGGAACATGAATACATGCTTAACGCCTATGACAAGGATGGTCTGTCCGAACTATTGAAGAGTATAATTGGCTTTAGGCTTTGTTGATCCGAAAATTGAGAAGCATCGAGCCTTACATAGGGCAGAATTCATGCCGGATACCACTGATCTAATGGTTCGGATGCATCGAGCACTCATAAACTAAGTTCCGGCTAGATGGGGTAAATTATGTTGGTGATTCCTATAAATTGTAAATGTTGATTTGGTTCATGGTACAGCCGGTCAGGTGAAGAATTTTACTCCTGAAGTACTTCCAACAAAATTTGAAACCCAAGACCAGAAAAAAGAGGAAACTTGCTATCAAAACCAACACATTATTGGTTAATTTGATGCACAGCAATATTCTTCCGAGCAATTTTTTTATAAAAATCTTCGATGTCTTACCTCTATGTTTTGTTGCTACTTTTACCGATATTGCTAGCATCCTTATATAGACATCCATAACTGCTTAAAGCATACTTAAGGAACGCAAAATTATATTTGTATTAAGAAATTTAAAAGAAAAATTGTCCAAAAATTCTTAAACTAATTGTGTGATCACCAATTTAGTTTTAAACTTTTCAATTATGTCAATTTAATCCGAATATTTTGTCAATTTGACAATTTAATCCTAAACTTTTTAATGATTTGCTAATTTAGTCCCTTAACAAGATATCATTGACAAGATGGTCTAGTTAGCTTCTAATTTGTTTTACGTGATGCGGTCAATGCTAAACAAAATAATTTTTATTATTTTTTAAAATTTTTAAATTTCTATTTTGTATTTTATTTTCTTTCTTTATTTTTTCCTTTTCTCTTGGCCTATGGCCGATCTCGTGGATGATCGGTGACCACCACAAGCAAGGGTCAACGAGGTCTCGCAAGCCACAGGTGATGGCTGAAGAGGTGGGCGAGGGCAACCCTTGCCAACTACGAGGTGGCCCTTGCTCGTCTTGCCTGTAGCTAATCTCCAACCATTGCTGGAGATTGGCCATATGCCAAGTGAAAAAGAAAAGGGAAGAAAAAAATGAAAAATATAAAGAGAAAGTTCAGAAAATAAAAAATAAAAAAGCCCATAGAAATTGTCTAAATCATGCCAAAATTAGCCAAATAGATTAAATTGGTAAAATATCAAAATGTTTAGTATTTTTTTAACAAAAAATGTTTAGTATTAATTGGCACAATTAAAAAGTTGAAAACTAAATATGCTGTCCTACAACAGATTTTGAATTTTATAGACAATTACATCAAAATTTAACCATAAATGATGAGAAGATTTTTTTTTTTTTTTTTGTCGTGTGTTGAAATATGTGAGACTAATACTTTGAATGATTAGTTTTAGGAACTAGAATTCAGTGCGTATGGTCATGATCTCCTTTTACCACATGAGCAATGCCGAATATATTATGAAATCTCGTTAAAGCTTGTTTACTTAGTAGCGATTCTTAATCAAGTATATTAAGAACATTAGATCTCCCAAATGGATTGCTTTGTATTCTTCTATGATGCCCTAGTTCATAGAATTTCAATCCGTTAACAATAAGTCACATTAGCTTAAGAGTTTGTCAGAAATAACCCCCAAAATGGATGTGAGTAATCTCAAATTATATGGATGGCTGATAAGATTCTCCTAAAAGCATAATAATTATGTGATGAATGTGTAAAGAAGACTAAACTTCTGTTATTGTGAATTAACGAGAGTTATAGATATCGCAATAATAGTTAGTAGTCCTAATATTGACACAACGACACCACAGAACATCGAACCGTTAGGAATCCCATGATAGAGCATATATTCCTATCATCAGTTTTCAATCTGAGGACAACACCTAAGCATCTCATTTCTCTTTTTTCCAGTCACAGATAGATGATACCCGGATTAGTTTTCGAGCACCTCAACCAATCGACTTCCCACAACGAATTAATGCTGTATTCCCTTAGATCGACATGATGTATTCAACTTTTAATTCCTAAAGTACTCCCAAGAAAGCTTGACTCCAAGTCCATGAGGATAAGAACAAACTCTCTTGCCATCAAAGTAAGCACTTTATTAGTAATCTACTCTTTTAATATGCAATGGAAACATCAAGCCTTAAACAAAAAAATATGTATCAACTTGTTCTGAGCTCTCCACAAACCAAAAGTATCGATTGGTAGGGATTATCTTTAGTTCTGCCCCCACAAAGTTCAAAACTCCAATCTCTAACATCATTCCTATCACATACCCCCTCAAAAGGGAGCTTCTACTGTCCAATCGGGGAAGATAACTTAACCCGATCGTTCACGGGCACTTTATCATAACTTTTATACAAAATACCATGACACACAACATTGGGGTTTACTCTTTTTGTTATCCAAAACTATCGATCCCCAAGGATTTGAAAAACAAAAGCCGACACCACCCAGGGAACATGCGGCTCCCCCACATGGCGTGGGAATTAAAATAAAGTTAATCTTATATGTATGAGTGAATAAAAGGATGTGGATCCTCTACTGCACAATTACCCCCAAAGTGGCATAATCCTCCACCCATGTTGAAAAGGCTGATATTACCTGCTATTGATGTGTAATTTAGTAATATTACGGGGTTTTCTCTAATTATGTTTTTATTTATACCCTAACCGTAATAAATCACTTTTATAAATACGTATCATAAAACCTTAATTGGATTGAGCCATCATAAATACTCTTTTTATTTTCTCTCTACTCTAAACATCAACACCTGCAAGGATGGAGAGAAAAGCTATGGTAGATTGTTGCTTGTGCCAATTCTACACAAAATCACAAGGCTCTTAGGCTGTGGTATATGGCTATGGTCTGATTCTTGGATTGCACTTTGACGGTGAGTGCGAAACGGAGGAAGACAGAGATAAGAAGGATGTGTTTGATAACATTTCTATTTTCCACGACCGTTTCTTTTTCAAAAACTTTTATTTATTTATTTTTGTTCAGGAAAAGGTCTCGAGTCTTTTAAGCGTTTGGTAATTATATAAAATTTCTATTCTTGAAATAAAATTTCGATACGATCCCAAATATTTTTGTGACTTAAAATTTTCTTTTAATTTATTAATAATTTTATTTATTTTTATTTCTTTCTTTTTTTTTTTTTTTCTTCTCCTTCCTCTAAGGTCATCTACTTAGTCATGGTTGGTCACGATCGCTGCGGGACGAGGCCGCCGGGCCTCCTGGGAGCCTCGCCGGCCACCGCTATGTTCCCTCAAGCCTTGCCATGGCCGAGTGAGAT
The DNA here is from genome assembly GCA_014182515.1 of Eucalyptus microcorys. Classification (NCBI taxonomy): domain Eukaryota; kingdom Viridiplantae; phylum Streptophyta; class Magnoliopsida; order Myrtales; family Myrtaceae; genus Eucalyptus; species Eucalyptus microcorys. The sequence goes on from CM024570.1 coordinate 13,942,170, forward strand.
CGGCAAGGCCGAGTGAGAGGCCAAGTCTCACCCGGGCCACCAGGTAGGTGACATCGACCTCATGATGGTTGAGCGAGGCTCAACCTTGCCAAATTTGGGCTAGGTCGAGCCCCGCCCAACCACGGTGAGGCTTAAGGAGGCATTGTCGGTGGCCGAGCTAGGGCAACCTCGTTGAGGACGGCCATTGAGGCTTCGATGAGGTCGCTTGGCCTCTTCTAGCTAGTCACTAGCCATGCTAAGGTTGGAATCGGCTCGAGGAAGAAGAAAGGAAGAGAAAAGAAAGAAAAGAAAATTTTGTTTTTGATTGTTCCTAAAAACAAAAATAATTTTGTTTTTATTTCTTATTTCTGTTTTAAAATTATTCTAGAGAGAATAAAAAATTTATCAAATGCATTTATATTTTATTTCTATTCTAAAAAGTAAAAGAATAGATATTAGTGTTCTCAAAGCATTACCAAATAGCACCTCAATCATCCATCCATGTTCATGAATCTGCAGAGGTTCCGGGTCAATTTTTTCACTTGAACAGGTCAGAATGTTCTGTTCAAAAAAAAAAAAAAACAGGTCAGAACGTGGCGGTGCCTAGAGGAGAGCATTCGATCGATAAATTTATCCCGCGACACGAGGACGGCGAGGAAGGGACCAATGCCAAGTCGAGACCATGATGAAGCTAAATTCCAAAATCATCATCACCACTCTGCTCTGTTCGGGTGGCACAGTCCTCAGCGTTCTTTTATGGCCGAAGGAGGCCCCGCCAAAAAGGCACAGCTGTATCAAACGTCCCTATTTCGCCAAAAGCACCAGATCCAAAGTGCCAGCCAGCACAGAACATCCCAAAAGCCACCTAACATTACACGCAAATCAAGGTCTCCCGCAGCTAAAGTTCCCGCGTCCGCCTCACCAAAACATTCCATTTTCCTTCTCGTTGAAGAACAAGGAAATGAAAAGTGGGAAACAGTAAACACAAGGGCCATCCAGGAGAACAAGCGCCATATTGGTTCACTCGATTTCGATGAATGAGCGAATAGAATAGTATCTTCCAATTTCAATTGTCATCTCTTGAGGTTCAACTATCGATGAATGTAATCGTGTCGAGTTAAGATCTATTGTACTCTATCGTAAGGTTGAAGCTTAACTTTCCATTCCGGCAAATTTAAAGTGAGACAGCTAAAGCATCGAACTTGGAAAAGGGAAACTTCGCGTGTGTGAAAATGATAGTGAAAAACACGTAGCATGGTAAAGCAAGGAATAACAATCAATTGCCATAAAGTGAATCAAAAGAAGGAAACACCCTTTAGAAACAAGACAAATTATAAAAAGATATATCTTAATATACGTTTACCGTAACACATCTACCATGAACTTTTCCTTTTATGATATAAAAAAATCTCAAACATATACTTATATAACATATTTACTCGTCGCCACACGCGATGCGGATAGAAGAAAAGCGGTATTGACACGACACATATGTGACTTAAGTGAACTAAAAATTATGTTTATTTTGATTGAAAAATCATCTTACAAGACATTAATAGAGGGGACATGCATCACATGGATATAAATTTGAAGTTTTTGATGTCACAATAAAATGTTAAAGGCAATTACATTAACTATAACTTATAGTTGAGGTCTTTGATATCATAGTAAATTTGTTATAATGGTTATAGTTTAGGGTTTTATGTTATTTTTTTCCTCTTTAGAAAAGAAGGAAACACACCCCCTTTACTTTTTCTTATGCACCAAGTGAGGGTGCAAAGCACTCGTTTGAAGGCAAACTCATTCAGCAAAAACATTCGGGAGGCATCTTAATTGATCAGTTAAACAGTATCATTTGTGACTTGGTTAATGATAATTTTTCACTGAATAAATTACAGAAAAATCAAGTAGCCCTATGACAATCATTACGAAAAACCATAGGTGCCCTGTCGAATCACATGAGAACCGTTGTAGTCGCACTAACCGAGCTATGAAAATTTCGCGATCAACAATATTTTATGACAAGATCTATTATTCACCTAATAAGAAAATAAAATTCTGCGCCAATTTGCCACCCGGCATCACATGCACCTCCTGCGCCAAGTGGGCCCCCGCGCCAGACTGTGTCGCCCGCCCCCTTTTTGCTCTCGCGAATTTCGTTTGATTGCGTACCGTTGTGGGCCCCTCCAATTTATTGGAACCTTCTTTCCTCCTTTTCGATCTAACGGCTCCGAGCGGCCCCACACGCGCTCTTGGGCCCCACCGCCCCCAACGGCCCAGATTTCATTAGCCCATCTAAATCACCGCATCGGGCCTATTTATGCTTTGTGATTGTGATCAACACTCACTCCCATCTCTCTCTCTCTCTCTAGCTCTGAAGCGATGGATCAGAAAAGCGCAATCACACTCGCTTTGCTCTGCATCGTTCTCGCCGGCGTCGGTGGCCAGTCTCCGGCATCCGCGCCGACGAGGTCTCCGGCGACACCCGCGCCTGCAGCTGCGCCGGTCTCCGCCCCGCCGGCTAAGTCGCCCGCGAAGGCCACGTCGCCCGCTCCCGTAGCTTCGCCGCCGGCTTCGACACCGACGGCGGCGGCTCCTTCCCCTCCGAAGAAGGCGGCGGCGCCGGCTCCTGTCGCCACCCCGGCTTCCCCGCCGACGGTCGAAGCTCCGGCCAGCTCTCCTCCAGCTACCGCGCCGGTCAGTTCCCCGCCATTGCCTTCTCCGGCCAAATCGCCTCCGGCGTCTTCGCCGACGACAGCTCCGGAGAGCTCTCCTCCGGCTCCGGTGGAGGTTCCCGCACCGGCTCCGAGCAAGAAGAAGTCTAAGAAGCACGTGTCGCCAGCTCCGGCTCCGGCATTGGACAGTCCGCCCGCGCCGCCGGCGGAAGCCCCGGGGCCGAGCGAAGACGCGACCTCCCCAGCACCATCATTGGCCGATGAGGTAACGATCTTGCTGTTCTCGTGCAGAGCTTGTACTGTTCACTTCTTTGTTTCTATTTTGAGGTCTTTTTGCCTGCTAAATTTTCTTATTCCTATATACTTCAATGATCTTACTTATATTATAAGTTTTGTTGCAATTAATTAGATCTTTGCCATTATATAAATATTTAATCACATTGACAGCTTCTTGTTAGGCATATTTATGTAAGAAATATTCGAGTTTCAAGATATTGATTACATATCCGCATTCTGCAAAGAATTTCATAATTAAAACTGTTCTATATATCCTATTTTATTTAGTTAATCACTAGAGCAATTATAATTTGGAAGTTGATCCGAGCAAGTGTTCGGATCTATTATTACATAGTCATGAGGCACGCAACGAACCTTTTTAATCAATCAAATTTACAAATTAATGTATGGAAAACCTAAGGCCAACAAATCTAAGCATTACATTAGCTTGCGAATAGGCATTATTAGGAGTGGAAATCGAAATTTTTCTAGAAAAATTATAGGTCTTTTCATAGTGTCAGTTGCCAGGCGTGCTCTACAATACCTTCAATTATTAGACATGTTTAATATAAACTAGTTAAATTTTCGAAACATTTATCACAACATAACATAAAAAGAATAAATACTAAAATTACGAAATTTTCTTAATTATTAATTAATACATTCAAATCACTCCATCATGAAATTCGAGATAAAAAAATCTAGGTTAATGGAATTTTCGAAAAACTGATTAAAAAGCATATTTTATAATTATATATTCATTGTCAAAATATTAGTACTACATATCACAAATACAATAACTATATCAATAATTTTTAATATGATGTGTTGGTTTCCAAGTATGGTTGGAATCTAAAGGACAGAGGTGAACTGGCATCTCGTGCTTCGTGCCGACGCGCAAACTTTGGCTTTTTCTCACCAGAAGCATAATGACACTTTGCTTTGCCTGTCAGCTCTTGTCCAAACTAAATATTCGACCCTATTTTAAAAAAAAATACAATTATATCCTTGAAAAATATATTTTTTGCCAGATTTTCTGTCTCTGTATTTCGATATACCCAATTTTATCCGACACTAATTTTTCGAAATTCGGACTGTATGGTATGGCAGAGTGGAGCAGAAACTACGAGGAGTGTGAAGGCATTAGTGTCGGGGTTGGCGCTGGGATGGGCTGCGCTTGGATTGATTCTCTAGAGACGTTGCCATTTTACAATTCGATTTATAAGTTAGTGATCTGATGTTGTTGCTGTGTATGATATGAAGATTGGCCTCACATTCTACATTATTTATTTATTATATGTTATATGAGTGCTTCCTTGATCCACGTCTGTACAGCAATCGCTTAATTTCTTTCAACTAAAACGAATTTATGAATCGATTCGGGCAGAATTGTGGCCTAGCCATGTTGTGTGTTGGGTATCAGGATGTGGCTTCCCATGTCCCGCTTAAAGTTTGTTGCATCACCTAATAAACTCGTATTGAAGATCAGGCTTTGCATAACATCATAAGGTGACCACAAGAGTGTAATTAGAGAAAGTGACCCGATTTCAAGTATGGATGATAGGAACTAAGGGGAGTTGTTGGCGGTGTTTTAAGAGGGTTGTAATTGCTTGTTCGGAAAACAATGCTCAAATTGGTGGGATGTGTTGAATTGGATTCATGAGGTTTGAGTGGTTGAGAGAGAGACTACGGTGTGATGGGATGATGTGATTGACAAAACAATTTTTCTTATGTTGCCCAATCCTTTTGTTCACCAATGGGGCCTCGGTCTAGATGATAAAGGGAGTTAACTTCTCCCCTTGTGGTTTCTTGTTCAAGTTGTGTTAAATGCACTCCAGAAATAAAATTATGAATGCATTGAACCCATGTAAAGGATTGTACTTTTAAGATCACATTAGATCGACCAATAGATGCTCACAAAAAGTGATCCGTACATCATATAACCCACTTTACCGAAAAAAAAAAAAAAAATCTTGTCGCAACTTTTTAGGGCGACTACTTCACGTTATAGTAAATTTGGATGTCTTTTTGGCCACCATCCACATAATACAATAAATGCAATATGCAACTTCTTTCAATATCCTTATTAACAATCTAACCAAAATAATATGGATGACACAATGAAAGCATATATCAATAGCATAGAAGACTCGATGTTTTTTCTCATAACATGGGACATCCTTTCCTTCTACATAAGAAAATATCTTAGATGATTGTTGAATTAGTGAAGTGACATGATGCGACATGACGTAACTATGATTTAAACACTTGCATGGCATATAACCACCTTCTCCTTTGAATTTAAAAATGACTCAACTCTCATTGGCTTGTTTCTCTACATCACTAACTTGTCACATAACAACAACACGAGGTATCATCTTTCTTTCTTTCTTTTTCAAATTGACCAATTCGTATGAATAGATGCAAACAACCTCATTTATGTGAAGATTGGCCTCACATTCTATATTATTTATTTATTATATGTTATATGAGTGCTTCCTTGATCTACATCTGTACAGTAATCACTTAATTTCTTTCAACTAAGACGAATTTATGAATCGATTCGGGCAGAATTGTGGCCTAGCCATGTCGTGTGTTGGGTATCAGGATGTGGCTTCCCATGTCCCGCTTTAAAGTTTGTTGCATCACCTAATAAACTCGTATTGAAGATCGGGCTTTGCATAACATCATAAGGTGACCACGAGAGTGTAATTAGAGAAAGTGACCCGATTTCAAGTATGGATGATAGGAACTAAGGGGAGTTGATGGCCGTGTTTTAAGAGGGTTGTCATTACTTGTTCGAAAAACAATGCTCAAATTGGTGGGATGCGTTGAATTGGATTCATGAGGTTTGAGTGGTTGAGAGAGAGACTACAGTGTGATGGGATGATGTGATTGACAAAACAATTTTTCTTATGTTGCCCAATCCTTTTGCGACACCAATGGGGCCTCAGTCTAGATGATAAAGGGAGTTAACTTCTCCCCTTGTGGTTTTTTGTTCAAGTTGTGTTAAATGCACTCCGGAAATAAAATTATGAATGCATTGAACCCATGTAAAGGATTGTACTTTTAAGATCGCATTAGATCGACCAATAGATGCTCACAAAAAGTGATCCGTACATCATATAACCCACTTTACCAAAAAAAAAAAAAAAATCTCGTTTCAACTTTTTAGGGCGACTACTTCACGTTATGGTAAATTTGGATGTCTTTTTGGCCACCATCCACATAATACAATAAATGCAATATGCAACGTCTTTCAATATCCTTATTAACAATCTAACCAAAATAATATGGATGACACAATGAAAGCATATATTAATAGCATAGAAGATTCAAATGTTTTTTTTCTCATAACATGGGACATCCTTTCCTTCTACTTAAGAAAGTACCTTAGATGATTGTTGAATTAGTGAAGTGACATGATGCGACGTGACATAATTATATGATTTAAGCACTCGCATGGCATATAACCACCTTCTCTTTTGAATTTAAAAGGGAAAATGTCATAAATGATCCCTGAAATTTTATTTAATATTCAATTTCATCCCTAAACTTTTGATCCACTCAATTTGGTCCATGAACTATTAACAAATGTTTAATTTAGTCCTTCCATTAACTGATGACTGTTCTTCTTCTTCTTCTTCTTCTTCTTCTTCTTCTTCTTTTCTTTTCTTTTTCTCTCTTCCCTCCACCATGGCCGGCGGAAGGAAGGGCGACCCTAGATTGGCTAGGGCCGCCCTCACAGCATTTGGCGAGGGCACCTCACCCAACACCGACGGGGGCAGCCCTTGCCTCGATGCCGGCAAGGGCCACCCCCGCCGACGTTGGGCAAGGACGGCCCTCGCCGATGCGCAAGGGCGGCCCTAGGTGAGGGCGACCCTTGCCGAGACACCGGCTTCCCTCCGCCATGGTCGGCGGAGGGAAGAGAGAAGAAGAAAAAAAAAAGAAAAAGAAATTAAAAAGTAAAAAACCAAAATGCCCAATTCCATTAACTTTAACTAACGGAAGGACGAAATTGATCAATTTTCAAATAATCAGGGACTAGATCGGACATTTATCAATAATTTAATGACCAAATTGAACAAATTAAAAGTCTAGTGACAAGATTGCACATTAAGTAAAGTTTAGGGATTGTTTGTGACATTTTCCCAATTTAAAAATGACTCAACTCTCATTGGCTTGTCTATTTACTTCACTAACTTGTCACATAACAACAACGTGAGGTATCATCTTTTTTTTCTTTTTTCTCTTTTTTTCAAATTGACCAATTCGTATGAATACATGCAAGCAACCTCATTTATGTGTAGGTTCTACATGCAAGGTGAAGGCTATGGCCGCCCAGTGAGAGACATAAATACGATATTGTCGCATCCAAATTAAACCACCTAATAAATGATCTACCCCTTAGAATTTTTCTTTTTTCTATAACCAGTGTATCCGACCTCATAACTCAACTAATCTCCATGGATACACATGCAAACTGCAACATCTACATGCATTGAATAAGGTTTCATTCACAGATAGTAGATATGGCCCTCAAGGTTAATATGATGTAGAATTTGTTAAACCCGAACCAAGTATTTAACCATTCACTCAATGCCTTAGACACAGACAAAACTTGCAACTCCACTATATAGGAAATAGAAGGGACTAGAGTATATTATTGAATCTTTTGGACAAAATATATATGATTTTTTATTTATGGATTTTTATTAGATCGATTGCCGACGTGATAAATAACTTACACATTTCCGTTGAATTGTTGACATGTGAAGTGATTTGATTATGAAACAATTTCAAAAACACATGTCACTTATCCAATTGTGAAACTTGTAATCTTTTTATTATGCCGGCAATAGATTTAACAATACTCCACTTTTTATTATTGGTGTCTATACAAGATAAATTTTTATATTTTTTGGTTATGATATGGACCATCTTGATATAGCAAAAAAAAGGGCTTCGGATGAGATTTCATGTTCATTAAAGCCCATATAAGCCACGACCTCATATAGATCCATGTGCGTATAGTGGACTGAGGTCCATCAACAAGGAATTTAGCCCATATCGGGTCCGTTCGTTTCCCAGAAAATGGGCCATTTCTAGAAAATATTTTCTTGAAAGTCATTTTCCAAGAAAATGACAATATTTTCTGGTGTTCGACTAAAATCTGAAAATGTTTTGGAAAATATTTTCCAGTATTCGGTAAGGAAAATATTTTCTAAGACTTCACCACTTAGGCATGTATCACTTACCAACTTATAAATCCATCAAATATGAACTTGCCTTTAAATCCAGGCAAACTTATTTCATATCTTTATTCCCTCATTGTTATCAAATGCTCATTTACTCTAAAAAATGTTCATATGGATTTTAAAAAGAAGCAAAAAAAAAAAAAAAAAAAGCAAAGCATGTACAGCCCTCATGAGAATCTTCTAGTTGAATGGCCCGTTCCCCCCTTGCATCTTTTGTGTTCTAATAAATAAAAGAAAAAGAAGCAAAGCATGTAGAGCCATTTGCTTGAGTAATGTACAACTACATGGTAGAATAAATAAAGAAAATGATAAGTAAGAGTGCAGAGTGCGAGCTTGAGATCGATGAGCTTGAGGTTCGCTTGGCAACGGCTGACGACTAGCCAAAAAAAAAAAGAAGATGGGAAACAAAAAAAAAAAAAAAGAAAAAGAAAAGAAATAGAAATAGAAAAGAAGAAGGAAATTAAAGATAATTCGAATTAAAAAAGAAAAAGAAAATTAAAAAATAATTCGAGCAAAAAAAGAAAAGAAGAAAAAGAAAGGGGAGGAGGAAATGAGGAGTTATAGAGGTGTGAGATAAGAGAGATCAAGTGATGGAAAACATTTTCCTCAAGGAATTCATTTTCCGTGAAACAAACGTCGAGAAAATCCGAAAAATATTTTCCCGGAAATTATTTTCCGTAAAACGAACGGAAGCCTAAGAAATGCCCGCAGCTGAAGATTTAGGTATTTGAAATTGGAGGTACCTCCAATAGAGATGATCATTCAGCGGGCTTGAAAATTGGGCCTAACATTTAAAAGATCTTATAAATTCTAATTATTAGTTGTAAATTTAAATTGTTGATACGATATAAAGAAGTTATACATCTATACATGGAAAGGGAAAAATATTTTAAGATTTGAACTTTTTCAGTAAGATTACTTATGCGTTAAAAAATTCAAATTTGAAAATTTGAAATACACGAGAAATGAAAGAAAAAAATTTCAATGGTGCTTTTATTTATTAATAGAATATTTATAAAATAACTGATTGAGGCTTAATACGTTAAAAATAGGAGACTCTATTTATTTTATAAAATAAGATATGTGTTGGGGAGGTTGTTTTACTAAAAGGTGAAATGTCATTTAAAATGTGATAAATCGAATTGAATTGACAAATGTTGTGCAATTGATTTTGAACGGAAAAGTTAAGAGTTGGAAATTAAAGGAAATTAAAGTGCATGTACTTAAACGGAAGGTTGCAAGAACGTGAATGGTATTTAAACTGGAAGGCTTCTGGAAATGTAAATTTAAGAGGACAGTAAAGATAAACATTCATAAATTGTGCTGTCATTGATTATATGTGTGCGTTTTTTCCACAAACATTACAGCGTAGGCTTTTTATATCCTACTAACAGCATGTATTACAAATGATTTCGGATTGTGAATTCATACGCAACATCTTAATCCTATATGCAATTGTCAATAAGAAGTCACAAGCTCTTGACTGCAACAATATTTCCTATGTTTCCCAATCCTTTTGCGATGTCAATGGAGCCTCGGTCTAGATAATAAAGGGAGTTAACCTCTCTCCTTGTGGTATTTTTGTCCAAGTCATGTTAAAAGCACTTCAAGAGTAAAATCATGAATGAATCATATCTATGTGGAGGATTATACTTTTAAGATGGCATGTTGTGGACCAATCGATGTGCTTGAAAACTGATGTGTATGTCATATAACCCACTTTACCAAAAAATCAAAAATAATTGCTGCAACTTCTTTAACTACTTCACATTGCCAAATTTGGGTGTCTTTTTTGCCACCATCCATATAATACAATAGATGCAATATGCAACGTCCTTCTTCGATATTCTTATCAACAATCTAAACAAAATAATATGGATGACACAGTGAAAGCATATATTAAGGTAACTACTTCACATTATGCCAAATTTGGGTGTCTTTTTTGCCACCATTCATATATGCAATATGCAACGTCTTTTTTCCAATATTTTTATCAACAACCGAACAAAATAATATTGATGACGCAATGAAATCATATACTAATAACATAGAAGACTCAATGTTTTTTTCTTTATAACATGAGACATCCTATTCTTCTTCTTAAGAAAGAATCCTAGATGACTATTGAATGATTGATGTGACATGACCATATGATTCTAACGCACACTCACATGACATGTAACCACCTTCTCTTTTGAATTTGAAAATGACTCAACTCTTATTGGCTTGTCTTTCTACCTCACTAACATTTCACATAACAATAACACAAGGTATCATCTTTTTTTTCAAATTGACCAATTCGTATGAATACATTCAAGCAAACCCATTTATGTGTAGGTTCTACTCACAAGGTGAAGACTATGGCCACCCAAAATACTTTGAGTGAGAGATGTCACTCGTATATGAGATTTGTTGCATCCAAATTAAGTCACCTAATTAATCACCTACCCCTTAGACTTTTTCTTTTTCCTAATAACCAAAGTATCCGACCTCACAACTCAACTAATTTTCATGGATACACACGCAAACTACAACGTACACATGCATTGGATAAAGTTCATTCGCAGGCAATGGGCATGACCCTCAAGGTTAATATGAGTAGATATCCATGATTTGGATACAAAGTCTATTGGATCCAAACTAAGTATTTAACCACTCACTCAACACCTCACACACAAACAAAACCTGCAACTGTAATATATAAGAAACATTAGGGACTAGAGTATATTATTGAATCTTCTAGACAAAATATATGTGGTGTTTTATTTATGGATTTTTATTAGAGCTAGAGTCGATGCGATAAATAACTTACAACATTCTCGTTGAATTGTTGACACTTGAAGTGATTCAGCTATAAACTAACTCCAAACGCACATGTCGCTCATCCAATGGTGAACTGATACGGGAACATCCAATGTAGCTCCATCGACTAACTTAGAACCATCGATGTTTATCCAAGCCAAGAAAGAAATTGGGCATTATGTGCTTCGATGGATCATTTTGAATGAATAATGTCATTTATTTATCGATACTTTGTGGCATATCGATAACTATCAATGGGACGCCATTTTAGACGTCTTGCATGACCAATTGATGAAGTTCAGGAGAATTATATTTTCTAGTCAAAGGAGGAGCACGAATTTTGGAAGGCTAAAGGTTCATGAATGCGGTTCAAGAATACGGAAAGCTAAAGGTTCAAGAATGCGGAAGGCCAAAAATTCAAGAATGCAAGTTCCCGTGCTAATAAATGCATTTCTTAAGTACCTAGGTCATTAAAGTCTGTTTTTTATATTTCTTAAGTTTGAAATCCTCCTATAATAGGGGAAAACTATCCAATGTATGGGATATACAAATTTGATGAATAAAATTTGTGAGAATTCCTCTGCTTGAGTGAACTCCTTCGGAGAGTGGATAACTCGTTTCGGTCTCTTTATCCTTGAAGCATAGATCACTCCTTGGTGGTGAGCCAAGAAGCCATTTATCCTTGGCTGGTGGAATCTTTAGGCCTTGGTGGTGAGCTTCTCCTATCCCAAAGTCCTTTATCCTTGGCTGGTGGAAGCTTTAGGCCTTGGTGGTGAACTTCGTAGATCTCGATCCTCATCCTCGGTTGGTGGCGTGGCCTTATATCTTGGAAGGAGATCGTTCCATCTTTTCTTATTCCTTTTCATTTCTTCCTCGTATACACTACCCTTTGAATAAATTTCCGTTCCGGAATCATTCACCCCATCACGCATCAAAAGATTGGTATCGAGCTCAAGGTTCAACCAATTTGAGTGATTCCTTTCTTTCTTCTATTACAAATTCCTTATGGATGATCAAGTTCCAAGAGGCTTGACTTTGGAGCAAGTGCACAATGAAAGGCGAGATCGCGCAATCCAAAATCTTCAGCAACAAATGGAGTGAGTCCTCAATCTTCTAGAGAATCCGGCAAGACATGGACAGCCAATAAGGCATCCCAATGTACAGCATCGGCGTGATGATTCTAAATCTCGTCAAAGTTTTGATGGCGATTCCAATTCCACTTTGGAGACAACCGAACGATTCTACACTCTAGTGATTCTGAATCTCAAATTCGAAGATGAAGAGGGAGGCATAAAGAGGATGACAGAGAAATTAAAGTGGAGGTCCCTGAGTTTGACAGTAATCTCAATCCCGACGACTTTGTGGATTGGCTACACAAACTGAATGAATTTTTGACTTCAAGTCCTATTCGGACGAGAAGAAATGTAAGGTTGATATCCTAAAGTTGACAAAATATGCTTCTCTATGGTGGGAGAATCTAAAGTAGTAACGAGCAAGGGAAGGAAAAGGCCAAATCAAGTCTTGGGAAAAGCTCAAGAAGTTGATGAAGAAGAGGTTCTTGCCCAACAACTATAAGCAAGATCTATTCCTCAAACTAAATTCCCTAAGACAACAAGGGATGAGTGTTGAAGAATACATTCGTGAGTTTGAACAAATCAAAATGAGGTGTGAAGTTCCAGAAGTTCCTAAGCAAACCATCACTTGTTTCCTTGGCGACATGAATCGAGAAATTGCTGATATGGTTGAACTTCAACCTTATAGGTCCTTTGAAGACGTATGCAAGTTAGCCATAAAAGTCGAAAAACAATTGAAGAGCAAGAGGTTTTCCTCCAGAACCTCAACAAAGGCGACATCCTATTTTAAGGGTGCTTCCTCAAGCAAGGGCGAGAGTATGTCGACAAAAGACAAAGGCAATGGAAAAATTGCAGATCATTCCAAAGAAGTCCAAAAGAAGTTTGAAGGCGATACAAGGAAATGCTTTAAGTGCCATGGTTTTGGGCATTTACAAGCAAATTGACCAAATCGGAGAGTTATGACTCTTCAAGAAATTGAGGAGATCAATTTGGCACTTCAAGAGGCTGAGGGCAATCAAGACCAAAATATTTCTGAATCTGATTGGGAAGAAGTTGTGGAGAAAGCTAATGATGGCGAGCTATTGATCATCTGAAGAGCATTGCATGTTGAAGTTTCTCCTAATAAAGAGCAAATGGAGAATATATTTCACACCCGTTGCACTATTAACAGAAAAGTGTGTTCGGTGATCATCAATGGTGGGATCTGCACCAATGTTGCTTCGACAACTCTTGTCGACAAGCTGAAGCTTCCAACAATGAAACATCCTCAACCATACAAGCTTCAATGGCTCAATCAAGGGAATGAACTCAAGGTAACCAAACGCATTCTTATATCATTATTGACTGGGAAGAACTATCGAGATCAGGTTGTATGTGATGTGATTCCTATGGAGGCATGCCACTTGTTATTGGGTAGACCGTGGCAATTTGATAATATGCATGATGGTCAGAAAAACACCTACTCTTTTCATAAGGAACAAAAATACATTACTCTTTTACCCATGAATCCTTCTTCGATACATAATAATCAACCTGCGGAGGGAAACACTTGTAAAGAAAATCTGTTATTGAGTGAGACACAGGTTGAGAGAGCCATTAGCAAACAAAAGAATGTATTTACTTTGCTTGCGGTCGAGAAAAAGAGTGAGATAGAGCGACCCATACACCCAAAAATGCATTGCTTGTTGAAAGAATTTGTAGATGTGTTCCCGGAGGATTTGCCACCTGGATTACCTCCCATAAGAGGTATTGAGCATCAAATTGATTTGATCCCCGGTGCTCCACTACCAAACAAGCTAGCTTATCGATACAATCCAGAGGAAACAAAAGGAGTTACAAAGACAAGTCGATGAACTTATCGTCAAAGGATACGTCCGAGAAAGCATGAGTCCCTGTTCTGTTCCGGCTCTACTTGTACCTAAGAAGAATGGTACATACCAAATGTGTGTTGATAGCCGGGCCATCAACAACATCACCATTAAGTATAGGTACCATATACCTAGACTTGATGATATGCTTGATGAATTATATGGTTCTTCTATGTTTTCAAAGATAGATTTGTGGAGTGGTTATCATCAAATCAAATGTGAGAAGGTGATGAATGGAAGACGGCTTTCAAGACCAAGGAGGCCTTTATGAGTGGTTGGTTATGCCATTCGGATTATCTAATGCTCCGAGTACCTTCATGAGACTTATGAATGAGGTTCTTCGTTCCTTTATTGGTCGATTTGTCGTTGTTTATTTCAACGATATTCTTGTTTATAGCAGGAATGAGGAGGAGCATATAGCTCATTTAAAACAGGTCTTCAATGTCTTGAGAGATAAAAAAACTATATGCTAAAATGGAGAAATGTGAGTTCTTCTCTCCAAGCATTGTGTTTCTTGGTTATGTGATTTCCAAAGATGGAATCTCTGTTGATCAAGCCAAGGTGGAAGCTATGAAGACTTGGCCAATTCTGAAGTCCATTTCTAATGTAAGAAGTTTTCATGGACTTGTTTCTTTCTATCGACGTTTTGTCAAAAACTTTAGTACCATCATGGCTCCTATAACTGAATGCATGAAGAATGGTCCTTTTGAATGGACGAAGGTTGCTCAAAACACCTTTGAGATAATCAAGCAGAAATTTTGTGAGTCCCTATTCTTGCACTTCCTGATTTTGATAAAATATTTGAAGTTGAGTGTGATGCAAGCGGAGTTGGTATTGGAGCTGTTCTAGTGCAAGCACAAAAACCATTGGCATATTTCAACGAGAAGTTATCCGATTCCAAGAGGAATTATTCAACTTATGATAAAGAGTTCTATGCCATTGTCCAAGCTCTTGATCATTGGAGTCATTATCTAAGGCCAAAACAATTTGTCCTTCATTCTAATCATGAGGCGCTTAAGTTTATTAGCGGCCAACGCAAGCTTAATTCTAGACATGCAAAATGGGTATAATTTCTCCAATCCTTTTCTTTTGTCTCCAAATTTAAACCTGGACACACTAATGTTGTAGCAAATGCTTTATCGAGAAGATATTCTATGCTTGTTGTTCTAGACTCTAGGATTCTCGGATTTCAATCAATGAAAGAACTTTATTCTGAAGATGCGGAGTTCTCATCCATCATCAACAATTGCAAGCGGGGAGTTCAAGGTACATATTATTTGCAATATGGGTTTCTTTTTAAAGGAAATCGATTATGTGTGCCGAAGAGTTCTTTTCGCGAATTGCTGATTCGAGGCGCATGATGGAGGATTGGCTGGTCATTTTGGTATTAACAAAACTCTTGAGGTTCTTCAAGAGCATTTCTATTGGCCAAAGATGAGTGGAGATGTGCATGCTATCATCTCAAGGTGTGCAACTTGTCAAAGATCAAAAAGCCATTTCCATCAAGGTTTGTATACCCCACTTCCAATACCATTGCAGCCCTGGGAAGATGTTAGCATGGATTTCATTGTGGCTCTACCAAGAACTTAGAGGAAAAGATGCTATCATGGTGGTCGTCGAGCGGTTCTCTAAAATGGCTCATTCCGTGCCATGTCACAAGACCAATGATGCATCTCATATTGCTTAATTATATTTCAAAGAGATTATTCGCATTCATGGAGTACCAAAGACCATTGTGTCGGATCGTGATTCCAAGTTCTTAAGCTACTTCTGGAGGACTCTATGGAGAATGCTTGGTACAAGACTCTTATTCAGCACAGCTTGTCATCCCCAAACCGATGGCCAAACGGAAGTAACAAATCGTACTCTAACCATTCTTCTTCATGGTATGGTGAGTAAATCTTTGAAAGATTGGGATTTAAAGCTTGCGCATGCTAAATTTGCTTACAATCGATCACCAAGTTATACTATTGGTCGATCACCATTTGAAGTTGTGTATGGAATTAATCCTCTCACACCCATTGATTTGATTCCAATTCCATCTAACTCTCAAGTAAGCTTTGATGGCAAAAAAAGAGCTGAATCAATGAAGAAGCTCCATGAGCAAATTCGATCCAAGATCGAAAAGGCCAATGAATCTTACAAGAAGAAAGCTAATTAGCATCGCAAGAAGACTCAATTTCAACCGAGCGATCTTGTATGGCTTCACTTGAGGAAGGAGAGATTTCCATTTCGACGAAAGAACAAGCTCATGCCCAGAGCTGATGGTCCCTTTAAAGTTATTGAGCGAATTGGTGACAATGCTTACAAGATTGACCTTCCTAGAGAATTTGGAGTTTCAGCAACATTCAACATGGGAGACCTTTCTCCTTACTTGGAGGATGAAAACTTTCTAGATTTGAGGACAAATCTCAAACAACCGGGGAGGATGATGCGGGAGCATTCAATGTAGCTCCATTGACCAACTTAGAACCATCAATGTTTATCCAAGCCAAGAAAGAAATTGGGCATTATGTGCTTCGATGGATCATTTTGAATGAATAATGTCATTTATTTATTGATACTTTGTGGCATGTCGATAACTATCAATGGGAGGCCATTTTAGACGTCTTGCATGAGCAATTGATGAAGTTCAAGAGGATTATTTTATGGTCAAGGGAGGATCACGAATTTTGGAATGCTAAAGGTTCACGAATGCGGTTCAAGAATACAAAAAGTTAAAGGTTCAAGAATGTAGAAGGCCAAAGATTCAAGAATGCAAGTTCTCATACTAACAAATGCATTTCTTAAGTACCTAGGTCATTAAAGTTTGTTTTTTATATTTCATAAGTCTAAAATCCTCCTATAAATAGAGGAAAACTATCCAATGTATGGGATATACGAATTTGATGAATAAAATTTGTGAGAATTCCTCTACTTGAGTGAACTCCTTCGGAGAGTGAATAACTCCTTTTGGTCTTTTTATCCTTGGAGCGTAGATCACTCCTTGGTGGTGAGCCAAGAAGCCCTTTATCCTTGGATGGTGGAATCTTTAGGCCTTGATGGTGAGCTTCTCCTATCCCGAAATCCTTTATCCTTGGCTGGTGGAAGTTTTAGGCCTTGGTGGTGAACTTCGTAGATCTCGATCCTTATCCTTAGTTGGTGACGTGGCCTTTATAACTTGGAAGGAGATCGTTCCATCTTTTCTTATTCATTTTCGTTTCTTCCCGTATACACTACTCCATACACTTAACCAGAAAAATCCCCTTCGAAAAAATTTCCGTTCTAGAATCACTCACCCCATCACGCATCATGAACTCGTAAGCTTTTTACTCTGTCAATGATAGATCTAACGATACTTCATTTTTTTTATTGGTAATTCTTGTTGGGGTTTTTACAAGATATATTTTCATATATTTTAGTTATGATATGGACCATCTTAGTATAGCAACAATAGGGCCTCGGGGTAAATTTCATGTCCATTAAAGCCCATAAGCCATGACCTCATATAGATCCATGTACCTATGCGTCCAGTCCACTAATGGAGTGGACTGAGGTCCATCAACAGGGAATTTGGCCCGTGTCTGAGAGGAAATGCCCGGCAGCCGAAGATCGAGGTAATTGGAATTGGAGGCACCTCCATTAGAGATGATCCTTGGGAAGGCTTGAACATTGGGCCGAACATCTAAAAGATCTTACAAAATCACGATGTTACGAAATATTCGAATTTTAAGTTGTAGATATAAATCGTTGATACGTTATAAAGAAATTATACATATATATATATATATATATATATATATATATATGGAAAGAGAAAATTATTTTAAGATTTGAACTTTATTCTAGAAAATTACTTATGAGTTAACAAAGATTGGAATTTGAAACATTGAAAAAAATGGGAAATGAAAGAAGATTTTTCATTTTTGCTTTTGTTTATTAAAAGACTATTTATAAAATAAGTGATTGAGCGTAATACCTTATAATAGGAGATCTTTGTCTTCTAGTATTGGTAGGTCTCCATTCTCTTCATTAATTGTGCTACCTAAACAATTAATTAAAATCCGAGATTGCTTCAATCAATTTCTTTTAAGTTCTTAGTAGGACTCTTATCATCAACTTTCCATGTTATGGATTGTCGATTTCCTTCATCGACAAGTTTGTAATTTGTTGATTGTTCTCGTTCATTAATGATTTCTATTTTGACTTTTGACTAAACTTTAGCCGACCGTTACCAACTTTAAAGCTTTGGGCTTTCAGCATTCCGCCGAATACTAAAATTCTTTCGGCTCACTATCCATCGATGACAATAAAGAGCTGGTCATTTTTCGGTATTAATAACGTGCGTCTGTATCTCGAGATGAAAGATTCACGTTTGCTTCTGGACAAGTGGAGTGTTTTTGAAATTTGAGTGAAGATCTAGCACGAATCTTCACAGGAATCGACCTCGACTCTTAATAATGACTTTGAACAACTGGCAGACAACATGTCCTCGTGTCGAGGGCAAACTTAGGTAGAACAGAGGAAGCCAGGTTCACTATTTATTTGAACAAGTACGACCAGCTAATTTGTCCCATCATTTTTTATACGGAAAAGGAAAGAAATGATTCGTACTCAACGATGAAAGATTGCCGCTAATTGTGAATTACTGATTAAGCTCGGCCAATGAACGTATTTAATTATCTGTCTTCTCTCGTCTTCACTTTACGCGAGTCAAAAAAAAAAAAATAAGCTCGAATATTTGGAAGTTTGAGCAGCTCAAAAGCCTAAACATGCGATTATGTTTATAAATAAAAAAAATTCATTAATATATATTCGAAGTCGAAAAATTTTATTAATGTGTAGCTAGATTAAAAGAAAATAACACAATCGGTTCCTAAATTTTAGCTTAATGTGTAATGTGGTTCTTAAATTTTAAATTTGTTTAATGTGATCAATATATTTTAGCCCGATGTGCAACACCATTGGTAAAATTTCAATTTGTTCAATGCAATCCCTGAACTTTTTATACATTTTCAATTTAGTTCTTGAACAGACAATATTGAATATTTTCATATAGTATAGGAACTAAATTAAATATGTATTAAAATTTTAAGGACCGCATTAAATAAATTAAAAGTTCAATGATGTCATTACACATTAAGCTAAAATTTATAAATCATACTGAACAAATTAAAAGCTCAAGGATCATATTGCATATTAAACTAAAATTCAAAGACCATTTGTGCTATTACCCCCTAAATTTGTAACATAAAAAGGATTGGAATGTTTATTTTTTACTTTCAAAACCCCGGCTCGAGCCTTGCTCTCTCCCTGTCTCTTCTTTTTTTGGTCGACTAAGTCGTGTCCAATAGACTTCAAATCTAAGTGTCCAAGTAGAATATTGAGCAATTGATGATTTGCATTAATATATATTTGACCAGAAAGGAAAAAAGAAAAAAGAAATTCGTGCATAGTAATTGCATGTGGCAGACCTCCATGAGAAGCTGCATGGGGAGCTTCCTCGCTCGCGAAAACATGGTCCAGAAATATAAAGAATGAGAGTCAAGAAATACCATAAGATTCCACGAAAAATTCCAAATCCAACCCTCATTTTCTTAAATAAAGACATAAAGTGAATATTGTGTAAAATAAAGACCGAAGTGACTATATCAGTCACAAATAAGAATTTAAAGTGGTCATGATAATTTCAAATAAGGGCTTGATTTCGCCTGATTGATGATTGACTAAATATTTCAGCCGATCAATGGACAATACATAATTATTTTTTATATTTTATTCTTTTCTTTTCTTTTCTTTTTCCTTTTTGGCAAGGATCACCCACGAGGGTGGCCTCACCCAAGGCGAGGGTGGCACTCGCTAGATCGGGCGAGGGCAACCCTCGCCCCACCCTCTCCAGACATCGCTGGTGGCTAGCCCATCACCGACCACTAACAAAGAAGAAAGAAAAAAAAAATCAAGAAAAGAAAAAAAAAAAAAAAAAGAGGTGAAGGATGAAAATGCCCTTTACTAGCTGGAAAATTAGCTCTTTTTCAAACTGACACAGTTAGTTTAGGCTCTTATTTGAAACAAAATTCATTTTGAATCCTTATTTAAGAAAATGATGACACTTCATGTCCTTATTAAAAAATAATGTCTACTTCACATTCTTATTTAAGAAAACGAAGGCACTTCAAATTTTTATTTAAAATTTTTCCCAAGATTTTAATAAACCCAGGCAAGCATGCATTTGCATTTACATGTTCCTTCCACTCTACTTACAACCTGCTTCCAATCTGTTTGAAGCTGTACCGTGAATTCGAGATTTACTCTTTTGTTTTGAATTCTTTTTTCTATCACTGGAATCTCACTCCATTTTGAAAAGCAATTTCCACAGGTCTTTCTGGTTCAGCCCCTTTTGACAGTCCACTCTCTATCTAAAATTTTAAAAAAATTAAAAATTTTAAAAAATATTGCAAGGACTACTATAAGAACCCTCCTAGAGCGCTTTACAATAGCATCACCTCCTAAGAAAGCCTATTTGCTCTCCATCATCTCTTCATTAGCACCCCCCCCCCTCTCTCTCTCTCTCTCTCTCTCTCTCTCCCCATTTTCCTGTTTAGTTCTCGCTATTGTTGTCGTGACGAAGAAATATGAAGCTTGCTTTTGCAACCCTCCTCCTTGTTTCTCTTGTTCTCTGCTCCTCAATCCATGCCATGGCCGGCGATCTGAGCCCGCAACCCTCTTCGAGTAAGACATACACACATATCTATGTGTCTGTAACATTCTTATTCATGAAATCGACATGACTGTTGTTGTTTTTTTATTTATTTTTATTTTTTTACTTTCAACTCCGATTGCCTCTCTCAATGACTGGCTCTAGGATAAGCCGAATTCATGTAAAAGGAAGAAAAAAGAAATGAACTTCCTAGTGCTAGCAAATGCCCAATGGGAGCATGCATTCAGTGCTAGATACAATGATCGATTCGATGCGCACATTGCAGCGGATTCCAAATCATGCCTTTTCTTTTTGTTTCGTCCGACAGGTCCATGTGACGCCAAGTGCAACGTGAGGTGCGAAAAATCGTGGCGGAAGGTCAAATGCCTCAAGTACTGCGGAATCTGCTGCCAGAAATGCCATTGCGTGCCGTCAGGGCCGTACGCGGACAAATCGGAGTGCCCCTGCTACAGGGATATGAAGAACCCCAACGGCAAAGACAAATGCCCTTGATTCATTTTATTCCTTTTTTAATCTCTTCACGTGGTCGGTTCTTTAGCTTTAATAAAAGCGGTCGCATCCGAGTCTTCACACTGGCGTCGGGGTTGGCGCTGGGATGGGCTGCGCTTGGATTGATTCTCTAGAGACGTTGCCATTTCAGATTTGATTTATATGTTACCGAACTGATGTTGTTGCTGGGGTATGATATGAAAGTTTGGCCTCTACCTTACTTGATTATTATATGTTACATGAGTACCTCATTGATTTTACACCACTTGCTCATAGCGTACTATTCTATCTGTACAGTAGTCGCTTGATTTCTTTTGATTGAGATAAACTTATGAACCGATTCGGAAAGAAATGTGGTTTTGCCTTGTCGTGTGTTGGGAGTCGGGATATGGCTTCTGATGTCCCGTTTAGAGTTAATCCCATCGTCTAATAAACTCGTTCTATAGATCGGGTCTTCCATAACGTCATAAGATGACCATGAGAATGTAATTAGAGGAAAGTGACCCGACTTCAAGTACAGATAATAGGGGACGAGGGGGAAGTTGATGAAGGAGTTTCCATAGAGTTGTAATTGCTCATTCAGAAAACAATGCTCAGTCAGAAAACAATGCTCAAATTGGTGGAATGTATCGGATTGGATTCATAAGGTTTGAGTGGTCGAGACTACAGTAGGCATGGGATTCTGTGATTGACAGAACAATTTTTCCTGTGTTGCCGAATCCTTTTGCAACACCGAGGGGGCGTTGGTCTAGATGATAAAGGGAGTTTACTTTCTCAAAAAAGGACTCTGAAAGTAAAATCACGAACGCATTAGATCCATGTGGAGGAATGTAATTTTAATATTGCATGGCGCAGACCAATCGATGCACACAAAAACTGATCCGCACATCATTTAACCTGCTTTACCGGAAAAAAAAAAGTCTTGTTGCAACTTCTTAGGGTCACTACTTCACGTTATGCTAAATTTGGGTGTCTTTTTGGCCATCATCTATATAATACAAGAGATGCAATATGTAGTGTCCTTCTTCCACTTTCCTACAATCCGACCAGAATATAACCGAAATAATATAGATGACACGATTAAAGCATATATTAATAACATAGACGACTCGATTTTTTTTTTTTTTTCATAAAATGGGACATCTCACCCTTCTATTCGAGAAAGTATTTTAGGTCACTATTGAACGATTGACGTGATGTCGCCGATTCTAACACCCGCATGACATGTAACCATGTTCGCTTTTGAATTTGAAAATGACTCAACTCTCATTAACATGTCTCCCCACATTACTAACATGCCATGTAACTACAGAAGTTATCAATTTTTTTTCCAAATTGCCCAATTCGTATGAATACATGTAGGCACCCTCACTTGTGTGTATCGGATAAGGTCCTACTCATAGGGCAAAGACCATAGCCTCCCAAAGTACTTTGAGAGACATTATTTGAATACGAGATTTGTCGCATCCAAGTTAAGTTGTCTACTAAATTGTGCACCCCCTTATTACTAGGGTATTCAAACCTCGTACCTCAACTAATCTCCATATGTACGCACGCAAACCGCAACACCCATGTGCATCGGATAAGGTTTCATCTGCAGGGCGGCAAGTGTGGTCCTAAAGGTTAATATGACTAAATGACTCATTCATTGGAATATAGAATTTGCTAGATCCAAACCAAGTAGAATTTGCTAGATCCAAACCACTCACTTAGCATCTTAGACAGAATTGGCAAATCTGGCATATAAGAAACAAAAGGGACTAGAGTATGATTGAATCTTCTGGACAAAATATATATGGTGCTTTTATTTATGGATTTTTGTTAGGCCCACTGTCAATGTGATAAATAACTTACACATTCCCGTTGAATTGTGGACATGTGAAGTGATTTAATTATAAAATAAGGGTGGTGCTATTGCCACTCCTATATGACTAAATCCATCATATTTTCACCAAAAACACCAAATTGCCTTCTATTAGTTAGATGTAATTAAAATTGATGGTTCCAAATTTATTTACTTTCCTTTCTTTTAGTTTTTTATATTTATGTGGGATTTACTTAACATAATTAAGAATTTCATATGTTTAGTTTTTATTTAGTATGGATTTTCCATAAAGGAACTTTTTTTTTTTTTATCATTAGATATTACTTCATAGAAATATGTTTTGTTGAAAAGAGAAATCTCCAAGAAACATAGTTCTTTTCTACATGTCGATAAAATTTATGGATAATTTGTTAGGTAGA
The DNA here is from genome assembly GCA_014182515.1 of Eucalyptus microcorys. Classification (NCBI taxonomy): domain Eukaryota; kingdom Viridiplantae; phylum Streptophyta; class Magnoliopsida; order Myrtales; family Myrtaceae; genus Eucalyptus; species Eucalyptus microcorys. Next base: position 13,965,531 of record CM024570.1, read on the forward strand.
TGAAATTTACTTACATCAAAACATTGCATAAATAAGCTTTTTTTTTTTAAATCCCAATTAAATAACATTAATTTGGATTGGCAAAAATTAGTATCATCCATGAACTGTTTACGAAGAAATACCAAGATGCCTCATTATGCATAATGTTTTTAGTGTATTCCTAGATATTCCTCTATCGTCAGTAAGAAAAAACATAAATTCTTTAATATAGTAAATTAAGAGACTTGATATATGTCTTAGACTAATAATTCAATCAAAAGTTTAGCAAGGAAGTGATCTTTTGAGATAAGAAGGACAAAGAATAAACAAATCGTTATAAGATCAATCATCAGTAAGAGACTTCTATATCAAATAATGTCTTTTTTTCTCATCCTTACCAAAAAAAAAATGTCTTTTTTTCTTACAATTTGCAAGATAATTTTACAAAGAGTATGAAAATATTATAAGAATATCTGAGAATGCACTTTTCTTTAATACAATAAGAAAACAAAACATGTGAAATACTTAATTATTGTAACTCTCCTAAAAAGAAAAAGAAAACATAGATAAAAGAAGGTGTGCTCCTTCGCTTTAAATTGCAATTGAAAGATTAAAGGTATATTTGTCCTTTTAGTATGATAGGGGTAAATTTAGTCAATTAAGGAGTGGAAATAATGCCATCCTGAAATATCTACAAACACACGTGTCACTCATTCGATGGTGAACTTGTAAGCTTTTCAATATGTGGCGATTGATCTAAGAATACTCCATTTTCTATTGGTCAGATATATTTTTATATTTTTGGTTATGATATGGCCTCGGGTAAGATTTCACCTCGATTAAAGCCCATAAGCCACAACCTCATATGGATGCATGTACCTGTGAGTCCGGACCATTAATGGAGTGGAGTTCGGATTGAATCCATCCACAGGGACTTTGGCCCTGTTGTTTCAAAATATTTGAATCGTTGGTTGTAGATATAGGTTTTTGATAGGATATAGAGAAATTTTTATATGTACGGGGAAAGAGAAAGTTATTATAAAATTTGAAATTTTTCTATGACTCATGAGTTAAAAAAAAAAAAAAAGATTCAAATTTGAAAAATTGAAATACAAGAGAAATGAAAGAAAATTGATATTTTACGCTTTTGTAGATTAATCGAATATTTATAAAATAACTTATTGAGGATTTGTTTCGATAAGAATAAAAAGATTGAAGTGCCTTAAAAATAGGAGACTCTGCTTATTTTATAAAATAAGTTATAATGCATGTACGTTGGTGTGTGTTTCACTAAAGAAACCGAAGTCTCGCTTAAAATATGATGAATCAAACTGAACTGACAAGGGTTAGTAAAAGATCCTGTGTTAATTTTGGATGGGAAAGTAAATGCTTGGAAACTAAGGGAACTTAAAGTGTAGGTTTTAGTAGAGTGAGTATGATTCCATGGTAGAATGGAAATCGGATTGGTGGGAATCAACCCAATTCTAGGTTCTAATATATGTAAGGTAAATTATGGGTTTCAAAAATTAGGAAACCGATCCAACGGATAAGTTATAGGTTCTTGACGAAAGCCGAAACAATTTTTGTATTCTTCTTGTTCTATTTCTTTTGCAATCCTGCAGTATTCTGCAATCCTGTAGTGTTCCATGGTGTCTAATTTTTTTTTTTTTTTTTTTGTAGTTCCTAATCTAACACTCACTCTCAGACTTTTATCCTGCCTCCTTTCAGGGCGTGGGAGTCGAAACCCACTTTTGAAATTAAATCGTCATCACCCCAATCCCCCTGAGAAAGTGGGGATTCAAACCCCCACCTCCCGCTTCCAAGTTAGAAAAGTGGCCACTAGGGTAAACCCCAATGGTTTCCATGGTGTCTAATGATGAGTATAGAATATAGAACCACTAGTTTAAGCTTCCATTTCCGGCAATATTCATGATTAAAATTTCTACTTTGTTAATTGTTTGTATTATTCGTGTGTCTAAATATGAGTTATATCAATGAATTATAACAGCAAGTAATAGCTATTAGAAGTGATGATTCACTACTATCATTCAGTTAAGAATATAGGTAAAACTTGGGTAGATCCTAGAACATGTGACAGGGGTAGATTCCAAATTTCAAAATATGCAAAGTAAGTTCCAGAATATTCAGAATAGGTTTTGACAGGTAGGTTTTAAGTTCCATGTGGAACCTAGACCAACCCTAGAATCACTCATCCCTTAGGTATTAGAAACAAAAGGTTGCAAGAATGTAAATGGTATTGGAAATTGAAAGGTTGCTGGAAATGTGAATTTAAAAGGACACTGGAAGGTTGCTGGAAATGTGAATTTAAAAGGACATTGAAGACAAAAAAAAAAGCATAAATTGTGCTGTCATTTTTTTTTTTTTGGTTAGTCCTATTATATTCCTACTCTAACTCTCATTCTCAGACTTTTGTCCTACCTCCTTGCAGGGCGTGAGAGTTGAAACCCACTCCTGAAACTAATTAGTACCCACTCCTGAAACTAATTAGTACCCACTCCAACCCCCCAGAGAATGTGAGGATTCGAAACCCCCACCTCTCCCTTCCATGTTGGAAAGGTGGCCACTGGGACAAACCCTAGTAGTTAATTGTGCTGTCATTGAGCGAGTGTGTTCTTTCACCAAGATTACAGCTGGGCTTTTTATATTTTACTAACAGTATGTATTACAAACGGTCCGAATGTTGAATCCATAAATATCCTCCTGATCCAATCGGCCATAGTTAAGAAGAAGTCACAAGCTCTTGACACGATCTCCTATTATTCAGTAATAATTATCCATGAGAAATTACAATTCCCAAAAATATGAGCGTGACCACTCAATAATTTTATGCTTGTATTGTGCCACCATCTCTATCTTCAACCGTCGGCAAGTATCCATTCTGTTCATTAATATACTGCCTAAACACTTAAAAAAAATCCAAGATTGCTTCCATCAATTTCTCTTAAATTCTAATTAAGGCTGCTATCATCAACTTTTCACGCTATGGGCCGATTGTCTTGTTAACTGTCGACTTCTCTTTTGATCAAACTTTACTCTTATCGACCAAGCTTGTTATTCGTCGATAATGAAGAGTTTTCTTTTTTTTGGCGTCAACAATGTGCGTAAGTATCACGAGAAGAAAGGACAAGTGGAGTTGTTTTGAAATTTGAGTGGAGATCCAGCTCGGACCTTCGCAGGAATCCACCTCAACTCTTAATAATGACTTTCGACAACTGGCAGACAACATGTCTTCGCGTCGAGGACAAACTTAGGTAGAACAGAGGAAGCCGTGTGGACCATTTTGTGAGTAAGTACGACCAGCTAATTTGTCCCATAACTTTTTATAAGAAAAAGGAAATAAATAATTTGTACTAAACCAAAAAATGGTTCCCACTAAATGATTAAATCACGACCATCTATCTACTCTCGTCCTCGCTTTACGTTATCAAACAAATTAGGAAAAAAAAAAAATTGAGCTCGGTTCTTCTGAAGTTTGAGTAGCTTAAGAGCCTAAACAGGTGATTTGTTTATAAATAAAAAATTGGTTGACATGTGTTCAAAGTTGATAAAAATTTTAACAATGTGTAGTTAAATTTATATAATTAAAAAAGCTCGTAATCTTTATCATACTTTCAAAACTCGAGCCTCTTAATTTTTTTATTGATCAAGTTGAGTCTAGGACAGTTCGAGTTCGAGTGTCCAATTAGACTATTGAGCAATGACCAAGTTGCGTTAATATATGTTTGACCAAAAAAAAAAGAGAAGGAAATTCATGCATGCTAATTGCTTGTGGCAGACCTCCATGCGGAACTTGCATGGGGAGCTTCCTTGACTCGCAAAAACATGGCCAAGGAAATATAAAGAATGAGAGTCAAGGAGACCATGATATAGCAGTGAAACCCGTGCAAGCATGCATTGCATCTTCCTTTGCATTTGCATGTTCCCTCCACTCTACTTACAACCTGCTTCCAGTCTGTTTAAAGCTGTACCAACAATTAAAGATTTAATCCTTCTTGTTCAATTGCGTTTCTTCTTTCACTTGGATTCTTCATTGGTTTCTCACTCCATTTTGAAAAAGCATTTTCCACAGGTCTTTCTGGGTCAGCCTCTTTTGACAGGTCCACCCTCTATCGAAAATTTAAAAGAATTTTTTTAAAAAGAAAATAAAGGACCTTGTGAGAACTACTATAAGAACCCTCATAGAGCTCTTCACAATAGCATCACCTCCTAAGAAAGCCTTTGCTCTCCATCATCCCTTCATTAGCCTTCTCTCTCTCTTCCCATTTTATTGTTTAGCTCTTGCAATTGTTGTCGTAAACTAAGAAATATGAAGCTTGCTTTTGCAGCCCTCCTCCTTGTTTCTCTTGTTCTCGGCTCCTCCTTGCACGCCATGGCCAACGATCTAAGCCCACAACCCGCTCCGAGTAAGACATAAACACACATGTTTGTGTGTCCATAACATTGTTATTCATGAAATTGAGATATCTGTCCTCTTTTTTTTAAAAAACTTTCAACTCCGAATGCCACTCTCAGTGACTGGCTCTAGTATATGTACAATGGGAGAATGCGTTTAGTGCTAGTGACTGATTGATTCGATGCACACGTCGGAGTGGATTTTAAATCATGCGTTTTATTTTGTTTCGTTTGACAGATTCATGCGACGCCAAGTGCGGCGTTAGGTGCCATGATGCGGGAGTGAAGGACCGGTGCCTTAAGTACTGTGGACTCTGCTGCCAGAAGTGCCAGTGCGTGCCGTCGGGGACATACGGGAACAAATCGGAGTGCCCTTGCTACAGGGACATGAAGAACTCCAAGGGCACTGCCAAATGCCCTTGATTCATTTCATTCCTTTTGTATCTTGATGAAAGTTCATTTCATATTTATTCCTTTGATTCTGTAATATCGCGTTGTCGAAGCTTATTGGATCATTTTCTCCCTCAATAATAATAAATATTTGGTTGGCTTTCATTTCCTAAGTTGGATTTATTAATGACCATGTTTCAAATTATAAAAAAAGTAACACAAATGGTCTACGGACTTTGATCTAATGTGCAATATGATTCTTGAAATTTAGCCCAATGTACAACTTTTAAATTGTTCAATGTAGTTCACAAACTTTTGATAAATATTCAATTTGATCCCTAAACTATATCAAATTGTTCAACAGTCTAAGGGCCAAATTGAACACTTACCAAAAGTTTAAAAATCACATTAAATAAATTAAAAGTTTAGGGACTAAATTATACATTATGATAAAGTTCAGAGATCATATCGAACAAATTAAAATTTTATGGATCACATTGCACATTAAGTCAAAATTTAGAAATCATTTATATCATTCTTCCAAAATATATAATGGAAGTCAAATTACATATGATGAATCACAAAAAAAAAAAAATGAAGCAGGGTTTGATGAATACCTTTGCATTGATGATAATCAAGGACGGTCCTCCAATGAGCCGCTATTGAAAACTCGAGGAATCTTTAGATTTGAAGCGTGCGCTGGTAGGGCGGTGTCGTATTGGGATTGGTGTGGAGGCTGGTGTAGAAAGGTCGCTAGCTGTGAGAGATCCGAAGGGAAGAATTTTTTTTCCCTTTTGGTCCTTTACTTAGGTCAAAGGAAAATGGGAAAGTTAAAAAATAAAAATATAATAATAAAAGGAGAGCACGGAAAGTTCTGCACGGCAGCGGTGAGACTTTTGCTATTCGCCTCGGATTCGATCGCTTTAATTAAAGCTGAAGAACCGACCATGTGAAGAGATTAAAAAGACTAAGCAAAAATGGAGAATCTTCGTGGTACATGCACGTGATTTCACTTTTGCACAATCAATGTAATGCAGAACCAGAATTTGCATGATATGCATGCTTCTACTATTACAGTTCTAGAAAATTATCTTTGAAAGTGGCATCTATAAAGATGCACTCCCCTAAGTACTAGAGTGTTTAGGTTTGGTTCTCCGGTTCTCGATTCAATCCGATCCAGCTCCTAGATGGAAACTGGAAGGTGAACCGCATGGTTAAGATCTTAATAATTTGAAATAGGAAATTAACTCATTTTCATTGATATTTAGAATCGAACTAATTCTCATGACTGGTTCAGACCCGGTTCGGTTTGGTCCGGTTATTAGTACTACTTGAAATCCATGGTCTCCTTTACAAGAACCCATGACCAAGGTTGCCTAGTGTACAGTCCACATCCCTGAATTTACTGACGATTTATAAGAAAACGGCTTGAATCGAGCAGCCATTGGATAATGTCCGCTAGGTGGTAACCATTGATAGGTTGTGTATTGAGAAGAGGTGAATCCAGCCACGTCGTGTAATATTCCCACCAAAGACATAGAAAGATCCTTATTTCAATTTAACACTCTCCCTATTTTTGTTGATTTGAGAAGTTCAGAAGGCCTCCACCAAGCTCGCCGCCTCCGTCGCATGTGATCATCATCGGTTGGTTGTCACTATCTAGAGTTCAATCACTGTCACTTGTCACTGCCTCTCGATCTCCCTCTTTCCTTGAGTCGCAGGAGAGTGCGAGGTCCGTGGCCTGAGGAGTTGGGGTTGTGATCCTTGACCATGCTCGAAGGCAACCAGCGACCACAAATCCGAGGCCTCTGGTGATCGTTGATGACCTTCATGACGATAGATCGAAGATGGTGGTTGAAGGAGGCGGTGGTCATCGTTGCCATGACACGGTGGACAATGATGGCTTGTGAGAAATACAAGGGGGCTCGAGTTAGCCATGACTAGCTGAAAAACGATAGATGACAGAGACCGAGACTTGGAGCACATTTAGTAACGATTTTGTTTCCGGAAATAATTTCTGATTTTTTTTCTGTTCTCGAAAACAATTTCTAAGCATTTTAAGTTGTTTAGGCCCTGTTTGTTAACGTTTTTTATTTTTGTTTATAAATAAAATTTCTGTTTTTTTGTTCCAGAGAACAAAAAAAGAACAGAAACGCGTTTGTTTGCGTTTTTGTTCCAAATCTATTTTTTTGTTCCCAAGAACACATTTGGAACAGAAACAAGAAACAAGAAAAATGTGTTTCTTGTTTCTGGAACAATTTTTAAGAACAAATTTTCTCTCTCCTCTCTTTTTCTTTCTTCTTTTTTTTCTTTTCTTTTCTTTTTCTTTTTTCTTTGGCCGGTCGCCGGCCTCAGCCATTACCGACGACCGGCCGTCGAGAGCCAACGACCTCGTTGGAGCGTTGCCGGCCCCCGGCGAGGCCGAGTGTCGCCGGCACCTGGTGAGGCTCGCCTTGGCCGGGCGAGCCGCCTCGTCGTGTGGTCGGGCGAGCTCGGGCGAGCTCGGGCTCGCCGGATCCGGGCGAGCTTAAGCTCGCCCGGCCAAGCGAGCCCGAGTCTCGCCGGAGCCGGCGAGCCTCGCGTGGCTAGGCGAGGCCGCCGGCCCTCGTCAACCGGTCGCTGGCCATGGCCGAGGCCGGCAACCGGCCAAAAAAGAAGAAAAAAGAAAAAGAAAGAAAAAAATATTAAAAAATTAAAATAAACAAAAAAGAACACAAATTTATCAAACGTGTTTCGTTCATTTTTTATTAGGAACAAGTTTACCAAATACTTTTTTTATTCAAAAATTATTCTCGAAATAGAAACATTTTTTTCTATTTTTGTTCCCTAGAACAATTTTTAAACAAAAATGTTATCAAACGCGCCCTTAGTAATCGTCCAAAATTTCGATTCTAGAATAGAATTGCGTTTGGTACCGTGCTCAAAATTTCTACTCCAAATCATTTTATTTTAATTTTTAAATAATTTTATTACTTTTTTCTTTCTTTTTCTTTTTTCTTCTTTTCTTTTTTTCATTTCTCTCTCCTATTCTTCTTCTTCAAAGCCGGCAACCTCACCGAAGCATCGCCAGCTCTCGTCGGCCGAGCCTTGCCAACAACGGGCGAGGCTCGCCTAGCCCCATCGAGGCCCACCTAGCCATCGGCAAGGCTCGGCCTTGCCAGATCTGGCGAGGCCAAGCCTCGCCGAACTAGCGGTGGTGGGCAGCGAACGGTGGACGGCGGCAGTGGGCAGCGGACGACAACCGCGACAGTGGATGAAGAAGAAGAAAATGGAAGAAGAAGAAGAGAAAAAGGGAAGAAGAAGAGAAAATATGGGCTTGATTCTAGAATTGTTCCCGGGAACAAGAATCAACTCTTTTTTTTATTTTTGATTATGTTCCAAATCTACTTCCGAAAATAAAAAAATAGAAATTTATTCCTAGGAACAAAAATTTTACCAAACACGATTCTGTTCCAAAATTACTCCTGGGAGCAAAAAAATAGAATCTGATACTGTTTGGAGGGTTACCAAACAAGCCCTTGGTGGACAATGACTATTGAAACGATTGTCTCGATGGCCGTGGCTCAATGGCATCTACTTTTTCAGAAGGCTGTTTTAAAGAGAGAGGGTTATACTTGAAACCAACTTGGAACAGGCCGATTCCTGTTATTACTTGAGAACCAATTTTTTTTTGCAAAAAGCACATAATTGATGTTATATAATAGGGAAAAAACTACGAAAAACCCCAAACTTTGCTCAAAGTGATAGATTTATCCCAAACTTTTTTTGTAACGTGAAAAATCCCGAACTTTGCCAACCGTGACACATTTACCCCCAAACTTTTTTTTTGTAACACAAAAACCCCGAACGTTGTTAACACATTTACCATAAATTATAGGGCATTTTGGTATTTTTACTTTTTAAATTTTTTTTCTTTTTTTTTTCTTCTCTCTTCCCTCCGACGGAGCTGGCGGAGGGAAGCTGGCGTCCGGCGAGGGCTACCTCGCGTCGAGCGAGGGTCACCGTCGCCTGGGTTGGCTAGGGCCACCCTCGCTGGCGTCGGGCGAGGGCGGCCCTCGGCTGGGTCAAGCAAGGGCCTCCCTCATCAGCGTCGGGCGAGGGCCTTCCTCGCCAAGCCCTCACCAGCATCAGGCAAGGGGCGTCCTCGCCTGACACAGGCGAGGGCAGCCCTTGCCGAACACCAGCTTCCCTCAGCCGGCTCCACCATGGCCGACGGAGGGAAGAAGAAGGAAAAAAAAAGAGACAAAAATGCCCTTGATGGGGTAAATGTATCACAGTTTAAAAAATTTTATGTTTTTCACGTCACAAAAAAAAAGTTTAGGGTAAATGTGTCACTCGAGTTCAAATTTGAGATTTTTAGTGGTCTTTTCCCTATATAATATTATTTTGGTCTATGACTAGGAAAGGTTTATTAGCTAAGTGGTTGTGTGTGCTTACTTTTAAGTTGGAGACCGTGGATTACATTATCCCTAGTTGCATCTCACTATTTTTAAGTAAGGTATAAAATTGGTTTGACCTTGGAGCCGACTTGCTTGGTTTTTTCCCAGGTCAAACCGACGGTTTCGAAATAAGCATAAAAAACCGAACAGGATAGAGGTTGATTCCAAGGTACAGAACTCAGAAACTGACCAGTTCTTCCTGGAACCAACCTGAGATCGACTGGGTAAAGCCCGTTTGGTCCGATTTATAGGCTTAGTTATTCACCCCTGAGAAGAGGTAGGGTGGTCAAGGGCTTTTTTTTCCTTTCCTTTTTTGCATATGTGATTTATTATCATGTACTTGCAGGACTTTTTACATGGGCGTGCGGACTCTAGGACTCGGTTCAATAACAAATTGGCTGAAGAGATCTGTTATTAATATGCGCTGAGCATCACTTCCGCTTCAATCCTAAACTCATGCAGTTCAACGCTGATAAATATCGTCACTGGAGTTTTGGCTACGGCTTTACAAAGTCACGTAAAACTTAGCCAAGCCCCAAGTTCAACCTGTCTCTGTCTCTGTGCTTTTTATGCTACCAATGCAATTTCTCCCTACGCAACGCAATGAGCAGTCAATCTCGCATCCAAAACAACCTTAAATGGCTTGTATCATCTACCACTACTACCACCACTACCTTCTTTTAAAGTTAAAATAAATCACTATGGATTAAAAAATGGCGTAGAAGATGATGGTTATATAGATGAGACCGATATACAGTAACTTAGTCATCTGAGAAGAATGTTAACAACATCATAAGCATGTGAGAAAATGCTTAGAGAGCACAAAGAACTGCACAATGCTGAGAGAGAGGTTCATATCGAATCTGGGAATCGGTTGTATATGAAGTAAAGATACATGAGTTGACATAAGATTTTGGGCACCAAGTTACCTATGATCTTGTACATCGACATCAAATTATAATCAGCTAATAAGAGCAGCAAAGGTTTTGTGATTCCAAAGTTAATGCAGCACGATGCATCTTTTGAAAGAAATTTGACGATTTAAGAACAAAGACTTGCTAGGCTCCACGCAAAGGGTACCTGGAAGTGGAGTACCAATAGGACGGCCCATTCTTTTCAGGATTTATCTGCGGCATCCATTGTCTGGTGTGACGTCAGCCACTTTCTGAGACCACCCAGCTTTTCAAAAATTAGTCAAATGGTTCTGGCATCAAGCACTCACCAGCAACAAACCTCTGTTATGCCCTAACTAATCAGACGTCTACTAACTATTACACTGAAATACATTTGCGTTAATATCATCATACTAGGAAGCAGAATATAGGGTCAAACGATCCCCTTCATGATGTCAACAGTGAACCCACTGAATACCATTACTAGTCTACTAAACAACCACTATACAGCAGAGCTCAGAGGAAACCGATGCCATAATAGTATCCTAAGTATTAGTATAACGAACATAATTCCATGTCAGACACCACTGAGAGCATAAGGAAGATCATGGATTAAGAAGAAAAGTTACAAGAGACTAAAACCCTGCATAATGTGAACGAGGAAAGACTACACCATTCTCTCTGTTATCCACCAAGTTCGAAAAGATGCAAGGCACCTTGAGGAGACGAGATCACAAGACAAATACTTCCATCAACAAGAAAATCAGTCACTTATGAGTCATTTACTAGCCCACGTCATTGCAAAGATGAGGATCATATTACAAATTTTCATTCCACATTCACAAAGGACGTATTAGAGGACAAACTAATATCCTCCACGAACAATCTCTTTACAAATCATGCTTTAATCCAAACACCAATTCTCACGTGCATTATTTGCATAATCAAATATACATTCTACACTCGTAAACTTGCCTCAAAATCTATGGCAAAGGTGCAATTAGCATTAGCCCCTCCCGGCATTGCCATGTCGTTGATTTCTGAAATAGGTGAGAAGTCCCTGCGCCTGCAATGGGCCAAAACGCCTTCAGAGGTGGTAAAACTAAAGTTGGAGCCAAGTTTAGGGAATCAGTATATAATCACTCTCATTAATAAGATGAGCAGCGGTAAGTATAAGATGCAGTACAGACTTACCTTCTCTTTAGCCCTTGGGGTGCCAGACTGAGACAATGCCACCAATGGTGGGACAGCTCCCTCTTGAAGCACCTTACTACAGTGTCTGTTGCTGTTGGTACAAAGCTGCAGAAGAGCAGCAGCAGCATTTTCCTTTCCTCTTGCAGAACCTAACTCAACAACTTCAACTAGAACTGGAATTCCACCTTCCTGTCCAATTGCAGTCCTTCCCTCATGAATTGTGGCAAGATTTGCCAACACAGCTACTGCCTTATCAACCATCCCTGCAGCCGGGTCCATCAACTCCACGAGGTACTTTACAGCACCAGCCTGCACAATACGTCCCTTGTTCTCATGAAAGATGGATAAGTTGAACAAAGCTGTGGCGGCATCTTTTTTTCCTCTTGGAGTACCATTGCCAAGCAAATCAACCAGAGGTTCAATTGCCCCAGACCTTCCAATTTTGACTTTATTATCTTCGATCACGGAGAGACTAAAAAGAGTGGCAGCTGAGTTCTCCTTGGCCTCAGGAGTCCCCGTCTGGAGAACGTGGATCAAAGGATCAATTGCATCAGCATTAGCAATTGCAATCTTGTTGTTATCATTGATCGACAGATTAAGAAGTGCTGTGACAGCATCTTCCTGAATCTTGGTGTCTGGTGATCTGAGCAAACCCACCAACAAGTTGATGGCACCACAGTTTGCAATTACAATGCGGTTGTCCATGTTGTGCTTAGCCAAAAGTCGAAGTTCAGCCGTCGCTTCTCCTTGAGTTTCAGCTGAATCACTTTTCAAGGCATCAACAAGCTTTCGAACTTTAGTTTCAATTTCAGAGAGATCAGCTCTTGCTTCAACAGCAGGAGAAGAAACGATCCTTGGACCAAACCTATCTGGCTGCCGACGCCATATCGTCTGGCTTCTCGACCTTGTCTCTACAATTCGAGGAGGAAACTCTGGTTCTCGCGGTGTAGTCGTAACGTTAGCAGGAGACTGTAGTTCAGGTTTCATCTCCCCAGAAGCGTCACTACTGTAGCCTGTCATATTAGTTGATCCATTTGCATCTCCAGATGATCCTCGGGCCTACTTGCACCAGAATGTGCACTGGATGCTGAAACAGTTCTCTTATGGTTCAACGTCCTCTCATCAGCACCAGTGCCATTAGAGAATTCACTCCTGTTTGGGGAAGTAGACACTTGGAGAGATGAGTCACTAGCACCTTCTTCAAAGTTAACCGAACTTTCTTCAGAGGCCCCAAGAGAAATTCTTCCAATATCCAAGCCCCGTCCACCTCCAGCAACAGTTGACAACAAAGCATCTGACCTAGACTGGGGATGTGATGGAGAATTCAGATCCTGGGGAACTCCACTAGATGCAACAAAGTTCTTAACTGGCGAACCAATGTGCCGGACAGACTCAGGTGACACTGGGGGGTTACCCCTGATATGTGGCTCCCTGATTGCACCAGACTCTGCATGGCTAAGCAGTGGCGAAGGTTGGTTTGAGCTCACGGATTTCATAGGATCAGGTAACTTTACATTGTTGGATTCACACCAATTAGCAATTAGTGCCTTTACAGTATAGTTCGGTATTAGATTTGTGTGACCCAACGTTTGCCGTGTCTTTGGACAAACCGTGAGCCCAAGGTCCAGCCATTTCCTGATGAATGCCCTTTCATATGTTTGCCCTGATGCCACGATAACTGGATCTGTCATCAGCTCAAGAGAGAGAGGACAGCAAAAATCTGCTGGTATTGGGACAGGACTGGGGATCTCAGACTGCTTTATCAACACAAGACGATCATGCATACGTGTGATAATAGTAATCAATTGTTCAAAAGAATCCACCTCACTGGCGTTCTCAGATTGCTCGGCATTCTCCTTCAATTTTTCAAGGGCAACAGCCTCAATCAAGATCTCCTGGTTTGACTTTAAACTAAAAATTTCTGCAATTTTCAGAAGGTCTGTAGAGCTGGGACCAACACCCTCTGCTTGATCCCCTATGGCTTTTCTAATGACTGAACATGCTTGATCGTATTCTATATGCTTGATCTTCTGCACGCAGTGCTACAACCATCCAAAAAGGAAAAGAATTGATTAGCCAAGATCAATAAACATTAGCTATTAATTAGCAGGTCTGATAAATCTGGTATATACAATGCTACATCCAGAAGATTGGCACTGGAACTCGTGTGTAATTGATTTAGTAAATACAATTTCTATCTTGAAATTCGAGTAGAAAACATGAAAACTTAACCACAGCAACTCTACAGAGTATTACCTCCAGTGACACTGAACTCAACTCATCAGGGAGGTTTCGATCAGCAGATTTCAGCAGCTGGAAAGTATCACAGCCAGCACTTCGAATTTTTGATATCAAGACTTCTACTCGAAGAATCTACAAATATAAAATGGAGATGAATGAGAAAGAAGAGAACCCACTTCCTATATCAATACTTTACAGGTCAGGAATTTCAGAATTTCCAGTAAAGGAAAGAAACCCCCACAGCTTTCCATCTCCATTCCATAAAAAGTGCGAATATCAGGTGACCAGGAGGTATGATTTGATCATCACAGCAGCAAAAGCTAATTTTTTTGCATAACTAGTTCAAACTGGAGGATTCACCAAGGAAGAGAAAGCACAGAAGCCTTCATAGGCTAACACTGCGTGACCATTCAGAGATATCAATGAAAAAACCAAGGTGTTGCCATTAAAAAGGACCCAAAGCACTTCCAGCTGAATCAGGAAATCAACAAAATTGACAATCAAAAATTATCTCTGCCCTGAAGCATAACCCTTACAAGAACTAGTGTCCAAACACATGAATTAGAGAGAATTTGAGCTGTTTTGAACAGGCGAACAGAACAGAGGTTCAGTCTGCCCCACCACCAAGCTTCTTATGCCCCAATTATTCAAACAGATGGCATCTTAGACAGAGATGACTAAACTAAAGTAAAATAATGATGATGGAGTGGAGCCAGCACAACAAGCTAGGTGCAGCTCCAATGAGCTTTGGAAGAATAAAAAGGATTTGCAGGCAACGAGTGTGCTGGTCATGCTAAGTCCCCTTAGATCAACTCACACAAGTCCGCTAAGATCCAGTCATTCTTTAAATTTTAAAGAAGATCTTGCAGTGACACATACCAAAGTATTGAACTCTCTCAATCTCTCATGGATATACACAATGCACTAGATAGCATGGCTCACATCACACCTCACATGACAAATATCTTTTTTCTTCCAACAACAGATCCTGCATGTTTCTTAAAACATCAAGCCTCTTTACATAAACGTTACTCTGTTCTGTCCCTTTAACGTTATGACCATAATAGGTCTTCTTATCAGCACTAATTTTACCATCATTTCCATCAGACGCTTTTACTGAAGTGAACCAAATTTAATATCGCAAATGTTGAGCTCAAACAAAGCAAGAGAAATGCATGATTATCATCAGGAAATCAAAAATAAAGCTCAAGTTACCAACCCAAAAAAAAGTTGTGGCTTGATTTGCCCAAAGTGCTGTGCCTATAAAGAAAATGGAAAGAAATTGCTTGGGAAGCAACAAGAGGCACAGACTAATGCCAGAGAACAAACATTAGCCAAATGAACTCATCATTCTAGCATCATCAAAATACAAGCAAGAAAATTGGTGCTTACAAAATCAACTTTACTCAACAAAGGCTGCCAGCTGTCAAAGAGCTCCCTCAATGCCTCCACAGATTGATGAATCTCTCCAAAAGCCTTATTAAGTGACTCGTTAGAAGCTACTTCAGAGCCGACGATGACATCAAAAATTGGCTTCACCAGCTTCAATATTTCCTCCGCCTTTTTATAATATTTCTGAGCTGGTTCCAAGTTTATGCTATCAGAAGATGATAGATGAAAATATAAGGAGATATTACTTAGTAGTGCCTTCAACAGGGATATCTCCATAACACCTGAGACAGAAAACAGTCACACAAGGACCAATTAAATTAGGGGGGGAAAAAGAAAAAGAAGAGCAATTTAGCAGCAAACAGTATAAATAAAGTGCTTTATCAATCACAAAATCTTTCAACCAATTAGTTCAGAAGCTAACCCTATATTTATGTCTTAATATCCAAACAGATTCTGAATTAATCTCATGTTAATAAGCGAAGGACATTGAATGATCACAACTTTTGACTCCTTTTGGTCACATGCTAAGCAAATCTGCCACAAATATGCTATTTTATGAACCATGCCTGACCAATTTCTAGGCACAACCAGGTCCATTCACCATGTTGACACTGAGATATTGAGACAATGAAAGAAGTAGAACAATTGAATCAACTCATGCCTGGAAATGGCACAAAGAATGAAAGAAGAAAGAAATTACAGATAGCTCCATGAAAATTGACTGCAGATTAAACGAAGACAATCTGCTCAGCAGGGTTACTAAAACTGATTGTTGGCCTGCGGTTTGCTATCTCAAATGCACGTTCTGTATCAAGGATCTCCAGATGTCTGTTGTTGAAAGAAAGAGAAGAAGAGGTGCGAAGGAAGCGATGGAAGAAACTGATTCGAAACCTTAGAGCTGAAGCTGAAAACACGAGCTTTTTCTTTGCTAGAAATTGCGGAAGACCCATAAGTCGTAAGGATCTGAAGATTTACTTATTCCAATTTGATATATTGCGCGCGCGCGTGTGTGTTGGGAGGGTTGGGGGGGGGGGGGGCGCGGGTTAAAGCAATAAAACATGGATAAATTTTTGTATAATTGTACACACGTGAGTTTATATATTAATCAACAAAGTAATAAAAAATGAGTGTAGATTGTTACATTGTTATCTGAATGTACCTGTTGTATGAATATTTATTGTGCAAATAGCCAAAAACTATTGGAATTTACATTATATTATATATCACAAGTGATCCCTTACTTACCTCCTTCTCATAATGCCATCAACAATTTTTTTTTCAAAGTACATTGTTCTAAGATTAGATGCTTAGATCAACAAATTTCATAAAAGAATAGTTTTATGTTACTTAATCATGAATCTCAAAAGACTGAGTCTAGAGATAAAAATTACCTAAGATATCTCCTAATAAAGGCTTCTAGTAAAATAAAAAGAAAAGCACAATATGAGATATAATATTCCAAGAAGCCTTTGACTGGAATACTTGAAGTTCATACCATATCGTGAAAAAGACCATGCAGTTACAAGTATTTCAGACCTTAAAAGAAAACCTAAGCTCAGCTATGAATAGCTTTTGCATTATTCAGCTTGATTTGAGCTTCAGCATCAGCTAATTCCTAACTAGTAAGTGCTTGTCCCACATGATGACTTCTTTCTGATTATTGACAGTACACATAATTGCAAGTATGTTAAGCAAATAGAGAGAAATTGATTCCAGCACACCAAAAATGATATGTACCTTTCTCCAGACTCCAATGGTTTCAAATAATGAAGTAAACTTAGTCACATAGCACTTAAAAGATCAGACGCATGATTAAAAGAGAACTCTGGTATCAACCGCCCCCAAAATCATTTCCATATTCACTCTGACTTCAAGTTCTCCAGCTGCCACCTGGGTAAAAGCATATTTTTAGCCTCAAGTTTCCAATTGGTATACTCAATATGTAAATCTAAAATTAAATCCCCACAGTCAACTACATTATAGAATAATAAGTTTTTGTTTTACAATTAAGTACCAAAAAACTCATCCATGTTCCTAACTAGGCCAACCAGCCTTCAACCTCTGACGCAAATCAGCTTTCAATTAAACTAGAGATTATTTGTTAGGTTGGCAGGGGCAGATAAAATGTACTGCACATAAGATTTAGACCGAGGATCAAATTAACCATTTATCACTCAGATAAAAGCTAGGAAGCTAATAATTTTACCCAGTCAAGGACTCACGAGATATTCTAAGTGCTGCGTTCTAGCTCCAGACTAACAATTTTTTAATCAACCTGTGTGTTTCAAAAAAGATTCCATTAATCTACAAGCCTTAATAAGAATTTGGCACTCTATCAACTTGGTAGAAGAAGAAACATCTAGACTTCTCCATCACAAGAATAAATTGACCCAAAGTTCTTAATATTCCTACTACTAGCAATTTCTTGCTATTTTGCACCATCAATGCACCAAACTGAAATCTGACACCCGAGTTCTTTATGCTATTCATTATAGTTTATCAGCTTGCATTATCTTATAGAAATTATTGAATGTTGATGTTTCACATACTGAAAACACCTCAGATAGGTCAGTCTTGTCATATTCTTGCATGGTGCAAAAGCCACTTTATCTCGAGTAAGCTCATTAGTAATCATACCTATTGTTGTTTGCCATTAATCCACTGCTATTGTTGTTTGCCATTAATCCACTGCTGCATATTCACCTTAATAGAACTGATTTTGACACATAGTGCTAGTGGTTCTGCTCATTCAGATGAATTAACCCCTATATTGTATTCAAGCCATGATACAATCATGTACTGACAATTTTGGTACATTGGAGACTCTGATCCACTTGTCTGTTTGACGCATCCAATCCAAATCAAAAATGATCACAAGAGCCCACTCCTAAACTTTTCATTTATGTCTAATTTCAAGGAAAATTCCCACATGGCTTAACTTCAAAATATCAAATCCACACAGAAGTGTCCAACATCCCTTCCTCAGCCCCAGGACAGCGCTGACAAATGTATAGCAGTACTTGCATATTGTTTATATCTTCTTCAAACTACATACGGTTTTACCAGAAGAGAAAATTTAAGCAACCTGAGGTACTAGAACAAAACATACATACTTTTGAGCAAGGCGAATATTGCAGTGGATTTGTGCACCATACATCATGTGAACAACAAATGATGCAACCTACATAGCCAAACTCTCTCTCTAAACATCTAATTTAGAAAGAGTCCACAATTTCAAAAGAAAGAGTACTTAGCAAAACAAAAAATCACAAGAAATATTATCCAAGACAATCTACGAGAGTTGAAAGTAGATAATTCACAGCTCTCCTGCACAGAGTAAATTCAAAGTGTCCTGAACCCTGTTTGCAACTCGTGCACTAAAATATCTACATCACAGAACCTCTGGTTTCATACACCACCCAATATAGCAAGTCTTCCCAACATCTCTAAGATCATATGGGGTTAAACTACTACCACCCCCATCACCAGCAAAGGCCAGCCCACATGCTAAGAACAACACCGAAACACGGCTAGACCGCATAAACTCTCGAATGCCTACATCACTACCTCAGCTCAGCCTAGAGTCCCAAGATTTCCTTCCAAACAGAAGCCACAAAAAAACAAAAAAAGACGGATTAACCCATCCGCCGCAAGAATTCGAACTGCTTTAAAAAGACGGCGCATCGTTTCTCGGCGTTCTTTCGAGAACCCGAAACCCCGCGCGACGCGACTCCACACGCGTCGTAAGGACCAATCCAATCCCCCCAGGCTACCACAAGAGCCAAAATTCTCCACAGAAAGAGACCGAATCGCTCCCAAGGAATACAATTCGAGCCCCCGCGCAGCTCAAAACGGAGCAAGCTCGAACGAAGAGAGCGACCTCAAACAGAGCCCTAAAAGATCACCCGCCTCCTCCTTCACCACCACCGCCGCCGCCATAGCCAATCGAATTCGGAAACAAAAATCGACAGGAAAATTCGAGGAAGAAGAAGGACGCCGAAGCTCCTTGCGGATCAAGAAATCGATGGAAGCACGGACCTGAAAGGGATGCAGAGAGGAGGAGACCGCGCGAGGTTACCGAGCTCGAAAATGGCGGATTCGAAGCTCTTCTTTGACCTCTCTCTCTCTCTCTCTCTCTCTCTCGCTCGATTTCTCTTCCCCAGTTTCCCCTTTTCCCAGTCCAAAGTTTCCGACTTATTCTTTATTTATTTATTCTATCTTCACAAAATTTTTATTATGGCGAGGTAGATGAGCTCATGTCTAATGAGAATTACCTGAATATGCGAATCATATTTAACAGTATTTATTAGTAACATTTGATTTTGTTAATTAAATTTCATGCAGATTTTTACATTTTCTCCGGTTATGAAGAGTCCAATTATTTCAAATTTAATTTGCTCGATAATCATTTTGTGATCATGTCTATACAACTCATTTTAAATTCTAGTACATATTATCCTTATGCCTTATTGTTTCTCGAATTT
The DNA here is from genome assembly GCA_014182515.1 of Eucalyptus microcorys. Lineage (NCBI taxonomy): Eukaryota > Viridiplantae > Streptophyta > Magnoliopsida > Myrtales > Myrtaceae > Eucalyptus > Eucalyptus microcorys. The sequence continues at coordinate 13,984,956 of CM024570.1, forward strand.
TTTTTTAATTTGGATTATATTTCATGGGCTTGCATGGGAAGGGATGCATCCTTTTTAGTTTACTTTTTTTTCTTTTTGGATGGTTTCTTTTCCTTGTCTTAAAAGTGTGGCATTTTCGTCCATACATATTGGAGCATTAGTTAAGATATGTTAATCTTTGATGCTATTCTTTGGTATAATATTGAAAAATTTAATATTAGGGCGGTTGGTAATTAAGTAGCCGCCAAAATGGTCGGGTTTACCAAATTTAGCTGTGGGTGCGATTTCAAAAGAGCAATCGCACTGAAGTCTTCCTTTTGCTTGCGTCGTCCCGTTCACATTTTACCTGCAGCTGCCAGAATAGTCAACTCCATGCTTTAAATAATGAAAAATTATTTGGATATATATTCTATCTTATTCTATTTTATTTTATTTTATTTTATTTTTCTCTTATTGGCCTGCTTTGCTTTATTCGAAAAAAGAGAAGAAAGGGTCTTCGTGTTGCACCGTGTTGACAATGGTCCACGTCATGAATATTTGTTGGGCCAATAGTCCACAATCGTGGGTTAGGTTTTGAATTTTCTTATTTTCCTTTTTCTCGTTTCTTGTATTCCATTTTTGCTTTAACCCTTTTATTTTTCTAGAATTTCTTATTTCTTTTTTTTCTTTTGAACCGCAAGCCAAACTTAAATTGTCAGCGTTCATACCATTTATTTAATTATTTGGTATCGTTTGGGGATGCCGAACATGGTGGGCAGAGATCTTTCTAGCGAAGTAGAGATGTTGGGAAAATAAAAAAGGTTATATTATTAGCTTTTAGGCTATCTTTATTTTATGAAAAATAGATAATTGAAAAATATTATACTAAAAATGATCGTCCGTATTGCTTGAAATAATTAGCTAATGAAATATAATTTCATTTTCGATAATATAATATCTAAATATTTTCATGGATAATGAAAATATTTTTTACTCATTTATTTTATAAGTGATACGAGTGAGTATTTTTAAATAATTTTTTTGTAAATCATTCATTTTTAGTGAAATAAATAGAGTCTTCATTAGTGTAAATTCATTCACTTGATTTAATATTACGTCCTTCTATTGGAGCAATAACTCTTCATAATATCAATTTGCAAGTGAAAATGTATGAAAGAATATGATTGGCTTGGCTATCATACTTAAATCAGTAAATATTCTAGAGTTCTTAAGAGTAGCCCAATCTTATATTTCTTTTTTCTCTTTTTTTCTGGTCAGACCAATCTCATATTTCAGTATGTACGAAATTGAGAAAATTTAAGATTTAAAGCTTCCAACTGGGTATCAAATTAACATTTTTCAATTTAATGAGAATCTTATAACACCAGAATCAAATAGTGACCTTTTACTTCACCTTCTTATTTTCACGTGGAGGGATCTCTGTATAAATCAAAATGAAAAAAAAAAAAATTGCAAGGACGTGTTCGGTTTACCTTTTAGGGCCAAAGTAAAACAATGCTGGAGTCGATTTTCAACTTCAATTATTTGTTTGTTCCATTTTCTTATAATATTATGTTGCTTTTCATTGTAATTTAATGTTTTTCAATAAATAACTCTTTGTCATTGATCCACGCCAAAAATTAGAGTTGACTATTAACAGAAAAGAAGTCTTGACTTTCCATGTACTTATTTCTATAAAAGAAAATCCCTGAAGTTATCCCTTTAAAAAAAAATGTTCATAATTGTCATTTTTTTATTTTTCATTTTGCTATTCTAAGGTGATAGATAGAAAGTTCAGAGAATTCCAAATCAGCATATGATTCTTGATAATTTAAGAAGGATTATGAGTAATTAGAAACTTCCAAAGTCATGAAGAAGGTTCTCCATGTAGTTGAACTAATAAGGACCTTTTTTTGCATATCAAACTAATTAGAAGCTTCTAAAGCCATGAAGAGTCTTCTCCTTGTAATATAATAGATAAAAGGAAAAACCAAATAATCAAAATGTCTTCCTTTTCTCAAAAGAGGACTGGGTGAAGTGCATGCCAAATAAAAACCCAAAATGGTCATTTAGTCTCAAAGAATAACCTCATTTCTTTATGGCATCTCCGATGCATATTCTAGTGGCTGATCAAGGGTATTTTTGTTCAAGGTATTTTTTTTCATTTTTTTTTTTAAATTTTCGTTTGTCTTGCTCTTTATTTTTATTATTATTATTATTATTATTATTATTATTATTATTATTATTATTATTATTATTATTATTATTATTATTATTATTATTTGCCTTGCTTGGCTTCGCTCCACCGTGCAGGCGAAAATTTCTGGAGTCACATAAAAGAAGGTCCAGAGACGAAGCTCAATATGCTCTCAAACATATCCTCATCGGATCTATCATCACCAATGCACATTACAAAGTCCGGTGGCTGTTGCCATTAACCATTGTCATCAAAACCTTCTCCGCAACCAATCCTTTGCTTACTCTCAGCAAATATAGCAATTTAGAGAGAGAGAGAGAGAGAGAGAGAGCAAATCAAATTTACTTGAGGTTTGACCTCCACAATTTGCTGTCCCCTCTTAACAACTGCAAGTTCATTTGCCAGCACACTCTCTAGATGAGCTAACAATTCCTTGGCTTGGCATGATCCAAAATCTGGTCTGCATCCTGATGGTGCCACACCAAAGTGCTCTCCTTGTACTCTATGCTTGAGCCAATTTGCCTCTGTGTATGATTTCATTATAGGTTCCACGATATTCTTCCAACCAAGATCGGCAGACAATGAACTGGTTTTCCACTCTTTTATGTTGCTCTACTTGGTTCCACCTGCAGGAGAAAAGGAGCCAAAACCCTAATGATGGGGAAACTATATTTATAACAAGAAATACATGAGATTCTGTTTTCCGCATACCTTATAAAATACCCATGCTCAGCGGCTATTCCAAGCATCTTGCATGAAGAAAGCCACTCACTTAATGATTTTCTCCCCCTCCCACTGATAATAAATACAGTGTTCATCGGATCATTATAGAGAGTGTTTAGAAAGGACTCCGTATGCCCGGCATTTCCGATAGAAGTTTTGAACAAGTGCCATCATAATCCAGAAATATAGCTTGTGGTCTTGATCACGTGATCAATTGATAACCTCCAAACTGGGAGAAAGAGAGAGAACTCGAATCGCAATCCCAAACCAAATCTCACTTGTAATGATCTCGCACAGATCACGTGTCGCGTGCCCAATATGCCACATCATGAGTACCGACATATTTGTAATGTTTCTTGTGTCTTAATTGCTTCCTGCTCATGTTTATCGCTAAACTTAAAGCATCATTTCAACGTCCCAAGGGTTTAATTGCTCCACTTGCGAGCAACCAATGAACTTGGAAACGACAAGCATGCTCGTGCGGGAGCATCCTTCATTATGCCCGGGTGCTCCATCCATGCTTGGAGGAACAATATACTTGTAAGGAACTAAATTCATCCCCTCTCTCACGGCATTCACGATGGCGTTGCATAATAGGTTCTTAATGGGTAAGGATTTCTTAAAACCAGCTCATAACCAGCAGCACCATAAGCTTCATTAATCGTTAAATATGTCTCCTTTTTTTGCGACATCTTTGTGAACCTCATTTGGAAGATTCACAATTTGAATAGACTATTTTGCCACGTAATTGAAACCAAGAGTTGCTCCAAAGCTAGTAGTTTTAACTGATGCCTTTAAAGATATCCATGTCATCAACACCAAGAATCACTTTCATCCCCTTGGACTGTTCTTGAATTTCCTTGACTTTGGTGGATGTAGCAGGAAGATTAAGGACAGATTCAAGCCGGCCCATGTGAACACCTACAGGCAAAATTTTGATATACATTGTCCGACCAAAATACTCCAGTCCAATATACCCTCGCTTAGATTCATAATCCAGGCCCAAAGATTCCACCACAGCATGAAAGGAAATGTCGCGCGTAATAAGGCCACGGTTCGGCAATCCCCTCAAAACAAGCAAGGACGTATATTTCGATGAAAGAAAAGGACTAGAGGAAGAATCCGAGTTTGACTCGATGAAATCGCTTTCTTAGAAACGTGGGTAGGATCATAAGGTGATAATCATGAACCCAAACATAGTCATCGTCGGGACTTATGATTTCCATAACATTGTCCTCCAAAAATTTTGTTTTGCGGATACATATGTTTTGCCAAAATGAACGGTCAAAACGCTCCCCATGGTCTGGACACATGGGAAGCATGTAATGAAAAAGGGGCCATAACTTCGTTGTTTGATAGAATCCAAGATAAAACCTTTTCTGAAGATCTTGAGGTAGAAAAGTTGGAACACAATTGAACTCCCAGATCGACGACTTCTCCGGCTACACCTTTTGCCCTCGAGGACCTCCTTGTAGGGCCTCGATTTGGACGGCCCCCCTCCCCCACGGCCAGCGAGGGCTTGATGGCCCTCGTGTTGCTTGCCCGCGATGGGCTCGAGCCCTCACTGCTATTGTATTTGTTGTTTCCTTTGGCTTTTCTTCAGCTCTTACCGGTTGGCGCTCGCTAGCCTTTCCCCTTCCGATATTCTTGCAGCAAGAAGAAGTGAACAGGGGACGAAGTAAGTGAACAGGGCAACCAAAAATGGGGAAAAAAATTTTGTACCGGAATATACATTGTCCATAGCTTTTTGAGACTAAATGATCATCATTCTTGAAACAAACTTCACTTCAAGTTCTCTTTTGAGAAAATAAAAAAAGATAAAAACATTCTTATTCTTTTTTTCGTTCTTTTGCATACCAAGTTAATATAAAGGAATATTTGTATTTAAAATTTTAAAACTTATCACGAAAGTGTAATTGAAATCTAAATTTTTTAAAAGTGCATTAAATCCTAAAACGTGTCACTAAAGTGTAATTAAGTCTTAAGACTTTCAAAAAATGCAATCAAATTTTATATCTTATCAAATTGATCTAATCAAGTAATTATTTATATTGCATTTCGTGAAAATTTTAAGATTCAATTGCCTTTTATAATAAATTTTAAAACTTGATTACACTTTTTGAAAGTTTTGGGATCTCCATTGCACTTTGTGATAAATTTTAGAACTTAATTGTATTTTTTGAAAATTTTAAAATTCGATTGTATTTTCATAAAAGTTTTAGAATTATTAGTGCACTTATCTTAAGTATAATGAATAATCTATCTATCTACTTTCATTAGGAAGTGCATGAAGAAAATTGCCAAGATGTTTAGTACTCTCTCAAAGCTCCTCGAGGAAAAAGGATCAAAAATATTATCACTCAGAGAGCAAAATGCAGCAACCTAATGAGTACACATGGCAAAATCTTCTGGACTCTTTGAAAGAGTTTGTTGTTATATATACTATCCGTAAACCCGTGCAATTTGAAGATATGGAAATTTATTATTATAAGCATTACGCTCAATATGGTACTTTAATTTTTTTTCTTTTTGCTGCAATAATGACGGGACTTGGCTAGAACTGTAACAAATTAGATTTATTTTGTTATAAAAAAAAAAAAATCGACGCCCAATTCGTATTAGCTTTTATCTTCTTGGGATGGACATTAAAGAAAGAAGTCACATACCAAGAATCAGTTAGTGTTGACAATTATGGTCCGCAGTCCACAAGACAAACGAAAGACAATTTGCTTTTTAAGTGAGTACACCGAAAGTAAAATGATAGCCTCTTTCATTGAATAGATGTTCAGGCACAAGCAGAAGGCCATCTCATCGGTTTCTAGTCGACAATGGCATCTGTTAAAAAGGATCTGATCATCGGTAAAGAGAGACGACCGGAGTTTCTTTCCCATGTGCATTACAAAAGGGGCCGTCAAAGACACTTTTGTGTCATCAAAAATACAAAGTTAGCTCCGAGCGCCAAACCATAAGTAACACCAGATCAACCGAACATGTGTTAAATCCAGTAATCATGAGTACGGCGGGTGTGAAGATGGCAAACCACCGCGCATATGAGCACCATATTTTGGCACGGACGAGTTGAAAGAGGATGCTGCAAACCTGTCATGATGGGTGTACTGTAGTCCTTGATTACTAGCTTGATAAGCATACTCAGATTGCCCTGGAAGTTGATAATTTGCTGCAAACCTCACTGCTGGCCCCAAGTACGGCGCATTTTGGTTGAAGGCAGGAGCTTGCCTACCAATAGCATTGGCTCCTTGAGCACGAGATTTATAAAATCCTCCATTTGACTTTAACTTTTTTGATTTTTGATTCCCCCCATGCTCTCCAGCCCTTTTCTTGTCGGATTTTGCTTTCTCTAATTGAGTGACTCTTCTCTGGAGGGGATCTAGTTGGTAACTAGCCTCAAGTCCATAATCTTTGACACACTTGATCACAGCCTGGAGTGCCTCGAGTTCTTGTGCATTTGCTTGACTCTGTATATATTAAGATAGATAAATAACCAACAGATAAAAAAATTGCCTGCAGTATGTACTACTTGGGGACAGAACAAGTACCGATGCAATAGCACCACCTTCCGACTTTGCACCTGCCCCCTGCGAATTTCTCCTCAAGTCCTTCAAGTATGTCTTCAAGAGGGGCACTGGGTGAAATCTTTCAGTAAGCTGAAAAGCATGTATAAGATGTACAGCATCGACTTGTTGCCCGCTATTGATAAGGGACTCGACAACACCTGCACCAGAAGATGGTCTTAGGAGTGCAAAGATGGAATAGCCCATCACTGAGCATATAGATGAATCTGCTTGTCTCCTACGCGCAATTTCTACCACTGTGCCCTAAACGAGAAATGAGGGATATCTTACAGGCAATCCATTTTCCAGACCCCATGAGGTCTGTCAGTTGTGAGAAAACCAACCTGGAACTTTCTCAGTCAACCCAAGAGAACGGCAAAGCTCAGGTGCTTGCCTGAGGTGAGCAACTGCGGGAGCAAGCTTGCAGAGTTCAGCTTCATCAAACTCTGAAGCAATATTAAAAGTCGAGAGGAGCTGCAAAAATGCTTGTGCTTCTAATGCATTCCCATTGATAGCATTAGTGCCATCACTAAACAACTTAAGCTTCCACTCATCAGCAATTGCCTTGGCTTGCTGCCTTATTTCAGGGTTCAGAAGGTGATCAGCACCTGATTCAACCCCCGCCAAATAGGTGGCCATGGCATCCATGAAGGCAATACAGGATTTTTGCATGCCCTGAAGGGCAGCATCCCTCCTAGTTTCTGGTCGGTCTGTCTCATCTTGAGAGTAAAAACCCCTCAGAGAGTCCAGCACCAAACGGGCTGGATCTGTTGCACATCGTAGAGCAACAGAAAGTTCCCGACAAATAGCATTTAAGTTATTTTGCTTCTTCAAAGTAAAATTCAGAAGCCCTTTTGCATCCATCTGCTCACAAAATTGTATCAGCTCTCTACAAGGCTTGACATCAGTCAAGCCTTCAGCTTCATCAATATTACTAGGACATATATCCTCTTTTCTACTTGCATCACTAAGAGAGCCACTTACCTTGCCATCTTTGATATTGCCATCATCAGCTGCCTCAGCATTAGATTCTTGGCGATTCATGCGTGAATTTATGATGGCAGCAACTGCAGCATCTTTTAGCTCCTGCACTCGATCTAACATTTCCTGTTCCTTTGCAGCAACAGCCGCCTCTCTCTCTGCCCAAATTGCCTCAGTTTCAACTCTTTTTGCTGCAATATCTGTCTCTATAACTTCAAGCTCATCAAACTTTTTTCTGAACATAGAATCAAGGTTGCGGAAGTGCTCCTCAATTTCAGTCCACGCAACAGTCTCCTCAGAAACGCGCTTACAGGCTTCCAATTCAAGAAGTGCCTTGCTCAGCTGATCTATCAAGGAAGTTACCGCATCATCTCCAGAAACTGGTTCGGTTTCTTCCATTGAGGGCAACTCTACAAATTCAAAACAGATAATCAATATTCTTTTCACTTCAGAACACAACTAATACATCTTGGTGACAAAACAAAAAGGAGCAGTGGGGTCTTAAGCTATGCCACTACTCAACCTTCGATACTTTGATGCCATCATGCTTTAGGACTGCCACAACAAAGCCAAGTACTACACAAACTCTTCAGAAGGCAGAGTTACAAAATTTTTTCACCAGGAGTCAAATCTCCAATCCCCTTCCTTTATCAATTTCTGGAGAACTATCTACTAATTTACCCTACAAATTCTGGTTGAAATTAATAATAGGTTCATGTTAAAAATAGGACCTACTTGAGTTTGATTTGGCCAATGTGTTACTCTAAAGAGAACTCTCACTCTATACATACCACAAACCTCCTTAAATTATTGAACTAACATTGGAAAAAGGGTTTGCTTTTCTTACCTAGAATTGTTTGACATTCAAAATAAGAACGTAAGATCATACCTCAAAGTAGAAAATATTGTGAACCGTGCAAACTTAACAGGCAAACAAACATTTCTGCTCATACTGCAAGTATTTGTAAGTTCTCATCGTGTCCTGCTAACTTGAGTAAACAACATAACTATATCCTTTCAAATTGCATATTTTCCCATCTCATAGACCAGCAGTTCCAGAGAAACAACATCAACCATCTTGCAAGCCACGACTTCACATCGACAAGTGGAAAACAAATGCAAAAACTATTTAATCCTGCACATCTATTAAATCATCTACTTTAACAAGACATTATACAAAAAATTCTTTAAAATATGCAATCTCAACAAGTCCACCCCTTTCAAGCAAAAAAAAAAAAAAAAAAAAAAAAATTGCAACAACAACTTCACCCTTTACCGCACCAATTATGAATTATTAAGTACTTGATCTACTCAACCTAGAGTGCATGCCATGATTAGGTTAAGATTCGTTTCTCTGGAGTACCCATTTTCCCCCATTGATTGGGTCAAGATTTTCATCCAATGGCGTTACTAACTCTATTAATAAATTAGACTATCCATCACTTTCTCATTAAAGTTCCTTCTCCAAATAATTCCTTTATGTTAAGCAACTTTGCAACTGCAAAGTAGCCAAAGACTCTAAAGACAAGGTCCCATTTAAGCATGACTGGAGCTACACAATCTGGACAGCATGCTAAGGTTCTGTAAACTAAAACTTCTTCCCCTATATTTGTCATCCAAATGTTCATTGTTTTAACCACACCACTTTAATTGACCTAGCCTTCGGCAAAAGCTCCAAGTACTAATGAAAAAGATAATCAATTCAACTATATACGGGTTACATAACTTCATGAAAACTGTAAAGATTAGATAACCACATTGATGGACAACCACTGGATGACAATGGTATGGAGCTTTCTTTTCATCCAATTCAATAGCTAATAGAACATATTTGACATCAAAAAATTAGCCATTGTGTACCATTGATAAGCAGGCTTTTCATTGGAAGCAAGTTTGGCATAACAAAGAGCACGTTTTATGCACTCCATCTGAATTGCAAATAAGAATATTCCTGTGACAACATGATTTGTTTGTGCAATTTCTTAAAGTTGGCCAGCTGATGGTTAAAATATGAGAGAGAGAGAGACACACACACTCACACACACACAATGTTGAAATGTGCCAGACTGTTGTTTTCAACATGGAAGATGCAGAATAGCAACCACAAATTAAATTCATGAGAACATCCATTTTTTTAAAGCATGCTAAATATGCTTGTTGATCTGGAATATGCACATACACTAGCTTTGTTGATTGACTGTTGCCATAAAAAGAGCACATATTTCTTGCACCACAAAATGTGTAGGTAAGAGATATGAAATTCTGGTTAATGAGAAAGGACATCAATGTGTGGCAAATCAAGAATCTAAATAAAAAAAAGAGGTTTAGCAATGGAGTTGCCGACTTTGCCAGAGAGGAGGGGACTTCTGTCTAGGAAGCCAATAGTTAAGTTAAGGTAAGGTTGGATGGTAAGCCTTAACAATCAAAAGAGGAGCAGAACAATGTTTTTCAGATTAATAGTTGAAGGGAACTTAATGTATCATACCAAAATAGTTATTCCCAGGTACTCTGTTCTGCCAGTGACACCCTGAGAACAAACCCCAAGAAGGAAAGAGGAGGGGGTTGCAGTGGGGGTTCCTGTATGAGATTGGAGTTTTATCGAGCTGAAGGAGAGGAAGCCTATCCAGTGGCCAGACCACCACAACACAAAAAGGTTTCCAACCAAACTCATTGCCCCCTTGTGCAGAAGACAGATTCTTTTCTGGTCTTCAGGACAGGTTTAAAATCCAAACCCAATGCTCTTCTAAGCTCACAATTAGCTCCACCTAGTCTAGACCAATTAAAATTGCAGGGAAGCAAAAAAAGATCACAATAATTGCACACCATGGAGTCACAACTCAACCATGATATAGTCAAAAGGCGGTCTCTAAAGCGAGATTTCGATGAAAGGCCTCAAACTTAAAGCTGTTTCATCATCATATCTAGCATCACGGATACAGTTACATGCAGTCCTTTAACAACTTACGACCCAAAGACATGAAAAGGGAACTTGGAGAATCACACAGGAAAATTAAGCTCAGTAACACATGAGCAAACCGACTCGTCACAAGAATCAGAAGGGCATAACCTAATGATGCCAGCCATTTCAAATATGTTCAATCATCTGTAACTTCAGGCATTTTAAATGTGATGGGATCTTGGGCGGTTCAACTTCAACCAACAATTGAGCCACCAGAGAGCACTTTCTAGGGTTTCTTTCTCCCACTCAATCCAAAAGCACGAAAAAGAAAAAAGAAGGCAATCTTTCTTTTCCTTTTCATGCGTTGACAGCAAAAAGAATGGCTAAACATTCATGAAAGGGCGAATTTGTCCCATTCAACATTTCCTAAAATTCCGAAAGGAATCGCTTCAAATTGTTCTAAAAGACCAAGACGGGTCCTAGTTCGGTTTCCCGCCTCCTCAATAACAACACTTGTCACCACAGTTTCACTCGTGCAACACAGACGCAACTTCAACAAGCGCAATCATCTGAAAATGCATAGCACACTGAACCGGACAGACCGACTCATTGAGGTACCTAACATCTTCAACAGGAACCAAATCTTCCATTCCTAATTCCTGTAAAAATCCAATCACGACCCAAGAGCAAGCAGAGTTTTCACGCTAATTTCTTGGGAAAGCAAACATTGGGTAAATTCATTCCCACAATAGGCCGAGGAAGACGACGCAGCACAATGGACGAAACGGCGAAACCGCAAAATTGCAGGCTCGCTCGAGAGGAGAGAAACTGCGCACCTCGAAATGCAATCGAGAGCAAGCCGAAACCCTACAAATTGGGTCGCGGGAGATGGTCGGAAAGTGGGGATTTCCCCCACCGGAAATTGAGCTGGGAGTCGGTCGGAGACGGCGGCTGTGTCGCTCTCAGCGGCGAATTATTCCGTCGCTAAGCTAGCGAGGCGACGGAGCTCCGGCGGCTCTGTTCCGACGAGGGTGGCGACCGAAGTGAATGGCCCAACGCCTTCAACTTTACGAACGTCTGAGTAGGCAAGAATTGTTAAGGCAATTTTCATAACCAATTTGCCCAAATCGTGTATGCTTTTGCCCTGAACTTACAATTTTTCATTTTGTTGCACCCGTTACTTCTAAATCCCGAAATGAATATTATTTTAAATAAAAATTCGAAATACTTTTATTTTCTAATAAAATTTATTTTAAATAGGGGCTTGAAGTGCATATATCAATTTCAAAGGGTTAATTCCATAAAAAGACAAACTTTAGGTGTTATCCCAAATCTACCCGAACTTTATTTTTGTGCCTCAAAAAAAAAGACGAACTTTAGGTGTTATCCCAAATCCTACCGAACTTTATTTTGTTAAAAAAAAAAGACGAACTTTAGGTATTGTCCCAAATCTCGGCCTAAAATTTATTTTGTCTAAAAAAAAAAGCACAAATTTTCACTTGTGTCCCAAATCGGCCATCCGTTAACCCTCATTCAACAGTCATCCGACATGGCATTTCCACGTCGCAATAATATCCAACACAAAGAAATGATGATGCATTCGAGTGTTTAAAGGAAGTGTTAAATTTAAGTTCGCCCTCCAATGAGGTGAACTTTACTGAGATGATTCTCATAGGAAAAATAATTCGGCCTTCGGTTCAAGGGACGAGTCACATAGCTAGGGCCATTGGATCAATTAACAATTGGCAAACCTGTTTGCAATGTCGGAAGCTAGGTTGAAAGCGAAGATTACATTGCCTTAAAGCGAGATATTAAAAGTATGTGCATCTTGTAGTTAAATAGAGATGTGAAACCTATTTGTAATAGAATTACTTTATTTTATCTCAAATAAAGTTTGGGCTAGATTTGGGACAACACCTATTCGTGCTTTTTTTTAAGACAAAATAAAGTCCGGGTAGTGATTTGGGACAACCCCTAAAGTTCGTGATTTTTTTTGAGACAAAATAAAGTTTGGGCCAGATTTGGAACAACACCCAAAGTTCGTGCTTTTTTATGGAATTGGCCCAATTTCAAAGAAGAACCTAAACTAACCAAATATGAAGGGCAATTTCGTCTTTTTAATTTTAATTTTTTCTTTTCTTCTTTTTTCTTTTCAAAAAACTAAAGTAAAAAAAAAAAAAAAAACACAAGCAAGGAGAGTGCTCCCTCCCATCTATGGCCACCATTCCATTGCTAATGGGGCAATGGTGAAGGTCAGCGGGGTTGTTGATGCCTGGGGAGGATTTGCAACCTTAATCAATTAGAGGCGAGGGGCGAGCCCTTGCTAGAGGCGGGAGAGGGTAGCGACCCTCTCCTAGATCTAGGTGAGAGTTGCCGGTCATTGCGCAGGCTTGGCGGCCCTCACCCAAGCCACCAACCTTCGAGGACGCTAAGCAGAGGTTGCCCTCATCGGCGTTGAGCGAGCATAGCCCTCACTCAGACTCTCTCGAGCTAGTAAGGGTGAGGGTCATCCTCGCCAACGTCGGGCAAGGATTGCCCTAGCTAGTGTCAAGTGTTGGCATCACTTGTTGGATCTGGCAAGGGACGTCCTCGCCCAACTCAGGTGAGGGCTGCCCTAACCCACCCAAGTGAGGGTGATCTTCACCAGATTCGATGAGGGTGAGGTGATGACATCTCCGCTAACCATCGACGGCCATGTGCGAGGAAAGGAAGAGGAAAAAAAAGAAAAAGAAAAAGAAGAAGAAAAAAAGGATGAAAAAAATCAAAAAATTTAAAAGAATATAGTTACAATGTTTTGACCAAAGTACCCATTCTTCGATTGGCCGGAAAAGTCACTGTAGCCAAAGGTCTTTATTTGAGACGATTTAGCCACTTTAGACCTTTATTTAAAATGGTTAATATCTTGAAAAATCCCAAACTGATACATATGTGACAAATTTACCCAAAATTATTTTTTTTACCATGAAAAACCGTAAATTGGTATACATGTGATAAATTTACCCCGACTAATCATAAAAAATCCTAAATCGGTATATTTATGATAAATTTACCTTAAACTAATTTATTTGACCGTAAAAAACCCAAAACTAATGCATTTGTGACAAATATACATTCTGTTAAATTGGATTAATACCACAAAAATCACAAAAATTGTAAATTGTGACAAACGGAAAGTAAAATTTCAAATTAGTATACTAGTTAACTGTCATATGTCATTCAGCTTAATAATTTGATTATAAAATTTAACGAAAACTAACGAAGAGTAAATTTGTCAAAGGTGTACCAGTTTGGGATTTTTAGTAATCAAAAAATTTATTTGTGATAAATTTGTCACATATTACCAGTTTTGGGTTTTTCAAGGAGTTAACCCCATTTAAAATAATGTTCACTTTGGACCCTTATTTAAGAAAACTAGGGTACTTTAGGCCATTTTTTAAAATTTTCTCTTATATTTTTCATAACATGTACGGTGCACGTGAATGTTAGAAAATTATAATGTATTAACATCCCAATTTTTTATGGAATTTTTGCCCTTGATTTAGAAGAAGTTTTAAAAAAATAGTATAAAAATCCTATTAATAGAAGAAATTAAATATCGATAATGATAATAATGAATATATTACTAAAACTAGTAAGAGATTTTAAGAAAAGGAAAGAGGAAATGTCTCCATAACAAAAAAGGTCAAAGCACAATACCTGGATACTCATGATGTATTTCAAATATTTAATTAATGCAAAAGGAATTGAACGATCAATAAAGGATTTAAAATATCACATTGGATATCGGTTAATCATTTTCATTTTTGAGTTTGGACGTTATTTCCTTTTTATGATTTTTTTTATATATTTTTATTCATCAATCAGTTTTTATAATAATTAATCCTTTAAATATACATAATTGAGTAACCAATTTTTATCATTTTGATCTCTTTGTTACTAAGGCACTGTCCCATTTTATTCAATATTTGTTCATTCAATTTTTTAAATGATCTTACTTTGTTCTGTCACATGACTATATCTATCAAATATTAGCAAATCTATAAATTTTCATATAATTACTGATACTTAATTATCAAATATCTTATATTCTGGAGTCATTTTCTCCTCCATCCCATGCCTCTTATTGGTAGGTTAAATTTATAAACATTGTCCGCAATTATATTTTAGCGAAGTTTTCATGTGATCGAAATTTATCACTTATAACTCGTTAATTAGAGACGTGATTAGGTAAGATTTGTTGGAGTAAAATATAACCCTATCTAATTTCCTTTCCTTTTTTGTGCACACCGATATATGTGTGCCCTTCCATTTATAATACTTAATTTATTGTCACTCAAATAATTCAACTTCATAAAGCGTTTAGATATGTTAATTTGTCTTTGGTATAACATGACATCTAATGTTTGTTTAATAACCGGTCAATTCCTGACTATTTCTATTTCTGGAACAAAAAAGAATCGAAAAGACAAAAATTCATTTAGTAACGTTACCTAATTTTTTTAATTTCCGAGAACAAATTTAAGGTAGAATCAAGGAGTAAAATAATATGATGACATGACCTGGTTTGTTACCCAACACTTCATTCGGCAAATCTCGATTCGACGGTTGACACCTAACAACACACACAGACGGATGACAAATATTTAAAAGGCTCGAATCCAACGGCTGACAAGAGGCACGGCAAATTTCCCCCAAACTATAGAAACAGCCTTCTGACAAACATTTTCCGTACGCTCAGTCTCAGAAAAGTCTGCAAGTCTTAACTTTTTTGTGCTCTTGTTTCTTTGCACTTCCGATTTTCAACATTAGGAGCTTTATTAGCTACATATCATACATGTAAGGAAGTAACATGTCCACAAGTATCCACGCCAAATATATTAACATCATACTGCTGCAATGTTTTCCATTTCAGTAATCCTGTGCACAGCTGAAATATTGAATAGCCTAATAGTACATTTTGCTGGTTTCTTTGAACCCTCGTCCTGTTTTAGTCCAATGGCTCGGATTCAATTCTCTCTACACAGGTCCCTGTGAGAGCGTCTAAGTGAAAAAGGCCATGCTTCATCCACAATGACACTGTAGATATGCCGATATGAAAAGGAGCCCTTGAATGACTTCACAGATAAAAGGCCGCCAGCTCGAAGCGGTGTCTGTTAATGTACGCCAGGCTCCATAGATTGGACGCTTTTAAGTCTCTGTGGCAGTGACTTTCTTGGATTGTATGAGGTTGCGCCACGAGGAAAACATGAGGCCCCGAGACACAAGGTACAGTATGAATGCAACGTAGGCAGCTGTGAAACCAGTCACGACAGTGCCGAACATCATGCTGGTTACTTCATTGGAGAAGAAGTCCAGCAAAAGATAGGCATTGATCACCATCACCAAAGCAGCCACAAGCCAAGAGACAATCTAGAGACAAGAACCGACGATCAGTTTCAGGGTTATTACCATGAGTACGACGAATGCTGATTCTAAGAGTTCATCAAGAGATGATTACTAATGTTTATTGACCCAGAGCGTGAGAAAACCAAATGCTTTCTTGCAAATTACAAGTACTTTTTCAATTTACTAGTGAAATCTCATCATGCCTAACTAGCTATGGTACTCCACAGTTCCTTCATACAACATAGAAGCTTGCAAAAGCAGATGGCATAACAATAATTCTCTGAAAAGAGTGCAGCGAACTGACAATTGTTAAGATGATGAGACTCATCATGAAATGTTTGCGACCAAATCCACTAGATCACCAAAAGAGTTATGATTTCAGTATTTCAAAGACGAAACCAAGGTATCTAGAATGAGTTGCACCAGTGTCACTGTCTATTAAAACTTACTTTACTGCACATACAGGCATATAAACGTAAGTGCATACAGCATGAGAATGGAAGTAACTGGAAAGAATCGCACACTAAAGCATAAAACATTATCTGTCACCATTAATGTGGAAGTAGACAGACAAGGATCCACGCAATAAGCTGGATTAGTAGGTTTTTTTAAATCTTATAACCCGTGGTAAACTGAACTCACGGTCAATCTGCCAATATAATCAAAACAGAAAAACAGGAAGGCTTTTTGGAGGCAAGCAGTTCACACATAAAAAATATATATATATATCTTAGGGCCACTATGAATGGGGCTACTATCCAGATAGGCAATCATTTTTCTGTCCTTCTTATGACTAACATTCATGCCTTTATGGTCTTTCTGAGGTCTATACTTGCATATTTGGCCTTCGTTTAGCTGCTACTTAAAAGGCAATAAAAGAAAGCAATTAAAAAATAGTGCATCAATCTATGTTGAAATGATCAAGATATGCGGCAGAAAAATAAAATGGCAGCATACCTTAAGAACAGGGCCAATCTTAAAGGACCCCATGATCTGCTCCCTGGACACCAGATAGAGAAGAGGGATAAGTGCGAAAGGAATCTGTATCGACTGGAGTATGTTAAGCCACTCGTTCAGAATATCTAGCGTCTCCTCAGTATCGAAAACAAGAGCCACTATCATAGTCGGCACAATCGCGCAGCTCCGTGTGATCAACGCCCTCAACCATTTCTTCAACCGCAAGTTAAGAAAACCCCCCATTATAAATTGCCCGGCATAAGTGCCTGTGATGGTGCTGCTCTGCCCTGCAGCTAACAACCCTATTGCCCATATGTACAGTATAGGGAAAAAGCCTCCCCCGTATTTCTCTTGGAGATACTGCCCCGCATTCACAAGACCAATGCTGTCGGCAATCGGCGTGCCGTAGAAACCTTTCGCGAAAACAGTCGTGACAAAGAGATTGATGATGAAGGAGATCACGAGGGCGGCAGTGGATTCTATTGAGTAATATCTCAGGGCTTCTTGGACCCTGCCTTTTTGGTTATGGTCAATGTCCCTAGATTGCACGAGGGCTGAGTGCAAGAACACATTGTGAGGCATAATAATGCAACCCACGACTCCCACGGCTTGCTTTATTGTTCTGGAGCTAAGTTTCGGGATCAAAATGCCTGCAAAGAGAATTCGATTTACCATCTGTCCCCAAGGTGACTATTGCGGATCTCAGTTAAGCACAATCTGAGATGAACAAATATAAGAAACTATTTATCATTACCCAAAAGCAGCTCAGTTCCACTTGGCTTTGCATCAGCAAACATCCAGGCAAATGACATTGCCATCGTTGCAATAAGGAAGGCAAAAAATGCTTCAAGCTTCCTCACTCCATAGTTCTCAAGTAACAGAAAGATAAAGCTGCAGCAACATTAATGGAGATTTCAATTCAGGAAGCATTCTACATATAGATTCCATAAATCACCCCTATCAGAAGATTGCCATTTTCAGAAAATTTGGCAGGATCTAGTAAAGAGAAACAATGTGCAAAGATTAGATCCGCTTTTCATGTTAGACCTTTTTCTCCCATTTCTCCAGGCTATTTCTTGATGGGCTGCATTTGCATTCAGACAGCAACTTAGGAACTTCAACTCAATCTACTATTGTCATTATTCATCAACTCTATTTACTCTGTAAATTGATCTGACTGATCAAAAAGTCACCACAAAATCTGACAACTCCTAAAGGGCCCAGGAAAATACTCAATTCAATTCCTTCAGAAACTTTGGCAGGTCATCAGAAAAAAGCGGCAATTAACTCAGCAAAGAGACAATCCTCAACATGAAAAAGAAGAAAGAACCGACCCTAGGATAACTCCTCTCCTGCAGATAAAAGGAAAATAAAATCCAAAAAGCCTCCGGCACATGGCTCAGATTAAAGCCAAGAACAAGTCTCAGACACCACGACAAACAGAAAGCTGGACGAAACAAAACAGTATAATTTTTTTCAAGAAAACACCACAAAACCGGAATTCCTCACCAACACCAAGACCCCTGTAATTCATAAAGCAAAGGCAAAAACTAACACGCAAAAAAAAAAAAAAAACCATCTTGTCAAGAAAAATCAGAAAAACCAACTACGAAGTCGCCACAAAAACAAGAACCATAACGAAAACCAAGAACCGAAATCACGATTTCACTTCAATCAGAATGAGAAGCTCACCAATCAGCGGCAGTGATGACGACGCCGGCCCAGAGGGGCAAGACCCCATTGCTCAGAATCTTGATGGCGATCGCGCTACCGATGACCTCCTGTATGTCCGCGCCGATGAGGGCCAGCTCGGCCATCACCCACAGCACCATGCTCGCCCACGGCGGGTACTCGTCCCGGCACAGCTCCGCCAGGTGCCGCCCCGTCGCCACCCCGAGCCGGGCCGAGAGGAGCTGGACCAGGAGCCCCATGGCCGTGGCCCACATGAGGAGCCACAGCAGGGAGTAGCCGGCGATGGCCCCGGCCTGGAGGTCGCCCTCCAGGTTCCCCGGGTCGAGGAAGGCGATGCTCATCAGGAACCCCGGGCCGGTGAAGAGCCACAGCTTCCTCCATGAGAAGGGCGGCGCGCCGGCGCCGGCGCCGGCGGAGGACGGGCCGCCGGAGAGGGCGGCGCCGTCGTCGCCGGCGCAGACGATGTGGACCTTCTCGGTGGCGTCATAGGCGGCGGCTTCTTCCTCTTCCGGGTCGGAGGAGGAGTGCAGGAGGTGCCGTCGCTGCTCGTCTTGCGGTGGCATGGCGAGAGACGGAGACAGAGAAGAGAGAGAGAGAGAGAGAGAGATGGAGTTTGGGGAAATTGAGGTTGCTTCTGATCTCTCTCTCTCTCTGGTCGGCTTTTTATCGTTACGGGAAAGGGAAGCTAAAAGACAACTACCAGTCTCTCACCTCACCTCACTCGCTCGTTCATTCGTTTTCGTTTTTCATTTCGTTTATAGAGGGGATGTACGTTGTACAGTGAGGTTGCTTGTTGTTGTAATTCCTATCGACATTGCATCCAAGGATGGACGCAAAGGTCCCAAAATTTGACCTTTCTTTGGTCCATTTAAATCCTTGAAGTATGTACTTTTTTGTTCGAGTTTGATCCTTCCATCGAAATGGAAAATGGAAATGCCCAACATAGAGTGATACTTCACGGTCTCATCGGTGCTGCTTGATCAAGTTGATATTTATGTATAATGACTAGATATTAAAAAATAAAAATAAATAAATCAACTTCTAAGAAAAAGAAAAAGAAAAAGAAAAAGAGAGGAAAAGGAGATTGTAGTAGACAGGGGCCATGCCATGCTACTTAGTACCAATAAGGAACAATGAACCTTGTCTATCGCCAAGCTTGCGTGACCCTTGCTGCTGATCACCAAAGTCATGCAACCCCAGCCAACATCCCGATAAGGGCTACCTAACTCACACAAATTTGGCCCAAGTATCGCAACCAAGCCAATCTTGCCTTAGCTGGGGTCATATGACCCCCTATGCTTAATCAAGGCCTTATGCCCCTTGCCGTTGCTCCTCGGGATTGTGCAACCCTGGCTAATAGCCACTAACATCGTGTGACCCCTTTCGACTAGTGGCCGGGGTTTAAGGATCTCTTGTGCCTTTCTCCTTAATTAATAAGAATTACTATTCACATGCTCTCGGTGCACTTATTGAATGTCTCACTAATTTTTTTTTTAATTGTTTTCAATACGCTGCCTAAGGAGAACACTTCCTTATCAACAAGTAGGAAAACACAGCGACTTCTAGCCAAAAATTTCCCAATTTGAAGTAGTCATTTTAAAGTAGAATTTGATGAAAATAAATACACATAATCTAGAGAAATGTGATGGAAGCTCAATACCTTCAAAATAAGGTAAAAGAGATCTATAAGCTTAGACTCGTTGAAAATTTTTCTCAGACTCACTCTTACACAAAAATACACGTCATTGAACTATAAGGTATAGGCCAACAAGGTATCTTTAACTACTCATTTTCAAAATTTAAATCCAACCCTCCAATGCACAATTCTTCTTTACTTCATGCCCTCCTATAGTCCTTTGGCTCAACAAACTTGTCTTAGGAATTCTTGACTCTCCATTGATTTTATTAATACTATACTCGCCTACAATTGAGATTCCCTCTCTCCTTTTTTTTTGCCTTCAAACCAAAGTGGAGAATATTTTCCATGTGAACAATTTCAATTTATGATATAAACAGATTATCTCAATTCAATGGTGCGGTGGGCAAAAAAGGTGGACGGTTGATATTCAAATCACAAAAAAGAAAAGTAAAACTAAATTGCTGAATATTCTTTTTTTCTAGTGGTCAATGCAAATGTTCGTAAATCGATTTATTTTTCTAATGGTTAATGTATGCCCACTCATCCTCCACTATACAATATTGTTAATATTCTCTTACAGTTGCCGATACCCATGTGTCGAAAACATATAATAAGACAAGGATGATTTATGCTGAATTAACAGAATATGAGATTGTTATGGAGGGACGTTGTCTAGTGATCAGAAGTGGGCCACTATAGAATTAGGTCCACCAAGTACTTTTGAATTTTCTTTTGGTTAGGTGACTTTATGTCAATGATGTTGGCATACAGTCCATATCGAAAACTGGCCTAGCTTTGTAAAATTTTATGCATCTTATTGGGAGCAAGAGGTGTTTCTTTTTCTTTTTTTATTTATGGAGATATTTATAAAGTGGGTTTGAAAGTATCTTTTCTTCTTAATTTGAAGTAGAAGAATCCCAAATACTAGGAAAAATTATCCAAAAAATCTCAATCAATTCAATCTAAACTTTTTAGTTTAGCTATTTTGAAAATAGATTTTCTGATGAATTGTTAATAGTTAATTTAATTAATTTGATAGAAATTATTGATAAGGCCGCATAGGCACTTACCGATGGGGTAAAAATGATTGCGTTGAAAGTCACCTCGAAAGTGACTGTCGAGTTCTCCACATCGCCACGGCACAACCTTGAATCTAGCCCATAATTGCCCCATAATTTCAAAACTGAAAAGCCCAAAAAAAAATTAATTACTTTTCCGTGATTAACCCACTTTATTCTTTTCTGATTTTATTAGTCATTATTCATTACAGGACATCACTCGCATCTTAGTCGTGGGCCCCGCGATGGCTCCCATTTTCTGGACCTGGAGATATAAAGCGACGGCGACGCAGGAGAACGACGGCTTACGCAAAATAGAAATATCGGTACGGTCAAAGATGCTCGGTGGCAAAACGACGTGGCGCATTGTGCCGTTTTGCTCTTTTTCAGAGAATTTGACCGTGACGGTAAAGTTGCGTGTTGCTTCGGGTGACCCGGCACCCGAGGGAGAGCGCGAGCAAGGCCGAGTCGGAGGGGGCCACGTGTGTGGGCGCAACGAGCGCGCGTGCGCCCTGACCGTGCCCGGCTCGTGGTTGCACGGGCGCGTCCGTGCCTCTAGTACGACGAATTCTTTCCCCTAGAAAATTCCAGCCCAGATTCCGATTTGCCTGCTCGGGCGGATGCGATCCCCGCGCGCCCTCGCTGGAGCGTAGGTCACACGCGCCCGCTCTTGGATTTTGTTGAGTGGAGCCACTTTTTTTTTTTTTTTAGGTCGGTTCTACTCTATTCATATTATAACACTCATCCTCAGATTTTTGCTATGCCTCCTTGTAAAGCGTGAGAGTTGAAACTCATTTTAAAAACTAAATCGTCTTCACTCCAACTCCTGAAAATGTGGGGATTTGAACCCCCTACCTCCCTATTCTATGTTGGAAGAGTGGTCACTGAAGCAAACCCAAGTAGTTGTGGAACTGCGTTGAAGTGAATGGTTCCAAAACCATTTAATTTAGGACCTAACAAGATCGAATTTAAAGAAAATGTTTGGTATTTCCTTTAAATGCTTGAAAAGATATATGAGTATAAGATTGGTAATTAAAGCTTATGCCGCCCCTTAATATAAGTAGTGTGTTCATGTTGATTATAGGAATTTCTCGTCCATGTAGTCATGGCTCTCATTTTTCAGGATCATAAAACAATAACGTGACATATCTTAATTGATACAATCAAATACCAAATCTTGGCTTTCATAAACTATAAACATAAATTTCTTTGGCCACATATCAAATCATGTAGCTCATAGCCAACAAATATTTCACTAGATGTTTTGGCTCATGTATCTTTCATTTTAAACAGGGCAAAACAAAAAAGAAAGCAAGGAAATACAAAAATCAAAGGATATGAGGCATTTTCGTGAAAAATAAATGACTTCGAAAACATTTTCCTAAAAATGAAATTTCTTTTATTGTCCATAAAAATATTTAGACATAAATTATATCGTTTACAAAAATGAATGAATGAAATTCTTTTATTGTCCATAAAAATATTTAGACATAAATTATTATCAATAATAACTATTCATTAGTTAATTATTATAAGTGATACAAGTAATATTTTTAGAAACATGTTTTCTCAATTATTCATCTTTCTCAAAACAATCTAAGCTTAACAGGAGAGTAGGTGAACCAAATCTCACTCCTTATGTATTCTATCATCTATGATCTCACCGCACTCCCCAAGAATCCTCAAGAAGGCTTGGAAAAAAAACCATAATTTCATTTTATTTTACAACTATACTAACTTTTGCACCCCAACAAAGAAAATACTTGAATATCTAATACAAGCTCGACCTATCTCCATAGCGGGTTGGTGAACCCAAACTCCAAAGCGGGCGGTGATTGCGCACCTTACTCCCATCTCCTGCAAAGATTCCTTAACAATTTAAAAGAGAAAAAAAGAACACCTGTGAGATCCAAAGTTCCGTGAACATCCAACTTTGTTGTCCTAAAAACAAATCTCGTCCGAGCATGGGCAATGGCGCTTTTCAACAGAGACATTGTTTGCTTCTGATCTAAAATGATACTGCTGACAGGGTCAAAAGCAGCAGCTCTAATTGCTACTTTCTATGGTTATCATGTGAGTTCTTTGCTCCTCTTTTTCTCTTTTCCCTTTTGGATTTTTGGGTAACGTTGGCGCACATCGATGTTCGAGCCCCATGTATTCCCAAGCAGACATCTTGTGCTTTAGAGCTTTTGTCGATGTGCGAAAACTTCGCGGTTGGTGCGGACAGAATCTTTCTCGCTGCTGTCTTCCTTCTCCCTTGCAGCGAGGGAGGAAAAGAGAAGTGAAGTGGCCATTTTGGAAGCATTCGTGAGATCTTCATACGAAGTTCTTAGTGATTCTGTCGAAGAAAATGAACTAGGTTTTCTCCTGAAACATGCCGTATGTAATTCACTCTTGTTCGAGCCCTTCTTTCAGAAAAAAAAAAAATGATTAGGTCGAATGTGCAGTTAAATCATGTTGAAAAATTGACTCAAACCATGCTTTATTTCATTAATATGGAGAGAGTGTTGAATCGCGCAAAACTCAAGATTTTGAAAAAAAAAATATTTCTTTAAAATTAATTACTCGTATCATCTACAAAAATGAATAAATGAATAATATTTTTGCCACTTACGAAAATAGTTAGGTATAACTTATTATCGATAATAAAAAATAATAATGATACAAATGATCCGTAAACTTTTAATTTTTTTTAATGTAGTTTCCTAATTTTTTTGTAAATGTTCAAACTAGTTCCTAAAGTATATGAAAATATTTAATATTGTTCATTCATTAATTTAAATTTAGAGACAATATTGAATATTTTCATATAGTCCAATAGCTAGTTTAAACATGCACTAAAAGTTTATAGACCACATTAAACCAATTAAAAGTTTAGGAGTAATATTGCATATTGTGTTAAAATTTAGGGACTACATTGAATAAATTAAAAGTTCAAGAACTATATTGCATAATGAGTTAAAGTTTAAAGATGATTTGTGTCATTTTCCATACTGAAAACATTCTTCGTTGACTAATTTTTCTTAATGATATAACCACTAATTTATTGGAAAATATTTTCCAAATTTTGAATTTTTCATAAAAGCAAAGGCACCCTAAAGGCACGGTCATTTTCTCCAAAATGCCAATCTGCCCATATTCTTTTTGACATGCTTACCATCTGTGCCATGAAGATGTTCACGTCAGAAATAAATCCATCAGTTCTACCTCAGCCATTTTGGCTACCAAGAAGGAAAAAAATTGACGTATAACACCAAGAAAATTATATTGTTAAATTGATTTGAATGTCCGTGTATATTTATTTACATATGAATCAAATGACACAATTTATTTACTTTGGAAAGTTGTCCTGTGTAATTAGTGTCATCATCTCAAGATTCTTGTTTTAGCCGAAATTACACAATCCATCTATGTTATAAAGGGAATCCTAGGAATCACATCCAACCTTGAACCTTCATATGAAAATTAAATGAGAACCTCGTACTGGCGAAAAAGATGAAAAATAAACGCATATAGCCAAAAAAAGTGGGTAAAATGGTAGTGTAAGTTGTTCAACAACACGATCATGTAAAACTAATATTTTTCATTTTAAAGATTTTAAGTTTCCTAAAATAATTAAAAAATCTCACCTTTTCTTCCTTTTGTAATTTTTTTTTTTTTTTAAAATTGTGTCAAGGCATGAATGTGTGTAGTTTTTGCTAGTTATTGATTATCTTAATCGAAATTTGCATGAAAGTTGGTGATTAAGCATTTTCTTTCCTCTCAATTTCCCCCACTTTCTAAACAAGATTGAGACCCTCTTCATTTGAGGGGTTAATTACATATGTTAATTTACTCTAGAAAATCGACACTTCATGACTAAACTTAATGAACGGCTTATATATATATTTTCTCATATTTCCTTTTTTCAATTCCCACTTTTGCCCCCCTCTCTCTCTGTCTAAGAACACTAAAAACCTAGCTTATGCTCGCCCACGATCTAACTCTACCACACTGCCATAGCTGCTTTGTCCATCACTCCTAGCCCTATCATCGTTGTCGCCTTTCCTACTTGACCCGCCAGAAGCCTCTATCATGTTGATGATGGCACGACGATGAGGTGGCGGAGGCTACCAATGATTGAAGGTGGATGGGGAGAGAAAATGGGGAGAGGGTTGGGATTTTCTTGGACATTTTCTTGAAGTAAATTCTTCACCGAGTGATGGCATTTTGGGTCAATTTAGGGGAAATCTATACCATCTACACTTACGCCTAAATATAAAAATTCCCAACCCTTCTGAGCAAATCTACTTTCCATCCCCCCAACCCCCATACCCAAAGCACTGTATTTTACTTTCTCTTTTAACTTCATTAAAGTGCCTCCAGCTTCTTAAACAAGCTTTTGGGTTGCGTTCCCTCCTTGAGCACATCCGGTGCTCTCTCTTTTTATTCCCCACATCTGGTGCTCCCTCTCCATAATCCACCACCACTCGATTTGCAGTCTGCATACATCATCACCCATTTGAAAGAATCGTGTAGAAAAGGGAAAGAAAAAGAAAAAGGCCGAAAAGAAAAAGACGAAAAGAAATCCAAGGCACCAGTCAAAGAAATCCAGTTGAAAAGACTCGTGCTGCGGTCCCGGAAATGAACAGAAGATCCCCATCCCCACTTTGCCGTGGGGTCGCATTGATGAGAGAGCAAATGACCAAAAATATGTTCTCTTGCACTTTGATGCGCGCGGTCTTCTTCCGTTTCGCTTTCCTTCCCCTCCAATCGCCAGTTCATTTGATGAGCGTGCACCAGAACCGGATATTACTTTGAGGAGATTGAGTGTGATTTAAGATTGGCATCGTTTCAAGTCCTCACTCGCCTTTTCAATTCGATAGTTGGCTCCACATACTTATCCTTTGAAGTTTAAGCTAGTACTTTTGCTTTGAAGTTATAGAGGAATAGTCATAAGCAATAATTACGAGTGGAGAATAATTAGACTTTTCAAAGTGGGGATAGGGATGCTTCTGTTCATTTCTTTGACCTAACAAACGATTTCTAATGATAAGCGAAACTAATATACAACTATTGTGACGTGACATGCAATTTTAATCAAATTACTCTATATCATATGTGATTTAATTAAATGAACCAAGCATGCAATTGCTAGAAGACGTGCATTTTATGAACCTAAATCTATAAGCTCGCGAGGTTGGATCATGGCAGGATGAGGAAGTGGCAATGGCAGTAGGGTTGTGTTGCGGTTGGAGATCGACACCAAAAGTAGCATAGGTCGTTAAGTTAGGGCAGAGCAGAGGGTTGCATCGCAACTAGAGGCGTCTCGGCAGTAGCACATCCTCTTCATTTCAGGCTCGGAAACAAAATAGTCGCTAGGATTGTCATTGGCCATGGCAAGGTGAGACGCGTTTAGAATGTCACGCGTGACATGTTTCCTTTCTAATTATATCTCATAATTATAATTACGCATGTGGAAGCACAATAAAATTTCACAACATCCCTTACGAGAGAATCACACGAGTTCAATGATATACACGCTGTTCTTTTGCAAACAACGATAGTAATTATCACAACAAAATAAATAGTCTTGGGAAAGGTTAGGGTCAATTAATACCACTATACTTATACTAACCAAACCACCAACCAACAAAAGGATTAATGGTTTTCGATATCAACTCATCCCTTCCACACCATATCCAAAGGAACCATCCTACAAATCTAAAAATCAAAAGGTGAACCGAAGCCTAGTAAGTAAAATCTCTAAGTTTAAAGTAGAAGTTCACCTTCGCACCCGCCTTGGCATAACAATCACAAACATTTAGAACAACATAATCAATGTATGAGCAGACACCTTACCTATTTTGCAAGTGCCCTACACGAATGCATGGTATTATCTACTCAATACACTTATATAAGATATAATTTTTTGATGCATCAGTATCCTTATCAACATGTAAATATGTATAACTAAAAACGTTTATTTTTTTTTCTATACGTAATTGTGTTGCAAATACAATATATATATACACATAGGACTCTAAGAAGTAAGATACAAAACTCTAAGAGATAAGATACAAAAGATAACAAAATAACAAATATTCCCTAAACATTTGCTGACTCTAAGAGATAAGATACAAAATGTAACAGAATAACGAATATTCTTTAAAGTTTTGCTGAATATTTTCTTTCTTTTAACATTCCACCACAAGCTAATGGTGATGGTGAACTATTAGCTTGGACCACAATTGAAGGAACCGGCAGGTAGGCAAGCCTTAGTGAAGACATCTATAGTTTGTTCTTCGGTAGAATGTAGCGAACTACCAATTGTTTCTGAGTAATGCGTTCCTGCATGAAATGGTGATCAATTTCCACATGTTTGGTCTGAGCATGAAATATAGTATTTGCGGATAAGTAGATGGTGGATAAGTTATCGCACGAAAGAGTGGGCGGCTCGGGTGGTTGCCCATGAAGATCCTGAAGAAGACATTCAAGTCACATTAACTCCGCTGTTGTATTTGCAAGACATTTGTATTCTGCTTTGGTGCTAGAACAAGCCACGGCTCGTTGGTTGCAAGATGACCAAGAGATGAGATTTGGTCCGTGATAGACAAATCAGTTCGATTGCCTGCCCAATTGTCGTCAGAACATGCATGGAGTTGAGTGGCTACCGCTCGAGTAAAAAGAAGACCCGAATATGAAGTAACAATTGTAAGTCCTGTAGAATTGTCCATAACGTGATGCGTGGCACCTGAATTAACAAACCACGCCGAAGATGTGAGAGTAGAGGGTGGACTTGATGATGGCAAATATTGTGGCAGTGAGTTCGGACCCATCAAGTGGGCTTGTGCGGGTTGGATTGATCCAACAAAGCGGTAACATGTATTGGCCCTATAGCCTTGCTTGCCACAAAGTTGACAAAGTGGGCCTCATTCATCGTGGCGTCTTCCGCAATTTCTAATTCCATAATGTGAGCCACGGCCATGGGATATTCTAGAAAAATTCCCAAATTGATTAAAATCTACATGGGAGTTGTTGGACTCGTGACGGGTCTGCCGAGAAGGAGGCAGTCTTGGCTGGTCTGAAAAGCTGCAAATGGAGGCTGAATATTTGTTATCGACACTAGCTATACCCTCCCCTCGTGATTAAGAATTAAGGCATGAAGTTGGTCCTTTGTCAAAGACCTGGTAGAAATTGTAGTGTTGAGACTCTGAAATTCAACACCCAAACCACGAAACACATGAGTGTGATATTCATTAATAGATAAAGGCTCACCAATAGCAGCTAACTGGTTTGTGAGGCTAGTGGCTTCTTGTAGGAATTCCGCGATGGATTAGTGAGCTTTTGAGAGTGATTTAAGCTAAAGCCGTAAAGTCGATGTGTGAGCAGTTGATTGAGTGGCATACAAGTTCGCAAGATACTTCCAAATACTTACCATGGATGTGTGACTTGACAATTGGGCAACTATTGAAGCGGTCAACGAATTGACGATCCAAGCCAAGGTAATGGACTCTCAAAATTTCTAGTTTTCAAACGTTAAATTGTTCATTTGTGTAACAGCTTTTCTTAGTGCAATCTCCTCGACAATCTCCTCCGGTTGAGGTTTGGAGCCGTCTAGAATGGATAGCAAGTGGGCAGCTTGTAAATATGGCGAGATCTGTGCTTTATAGATTGGAAGTTCGTCTCAATTAGCTTCTCTCCAATACTTGGTGGTGACATGCGAGTGGGCTTGAGATGGTTGATGACAGCATTAATGGCGGCGTCGGTGTAGATGAAGAAGATGATATTTCTTCAAACATGGATTGGTGAGGCTTTCGCCAAAGATACTTTGATAACAAATTAAAAAGTTTATTCCTTTTTTCTGTACATAATTATGGTGCAAATACAACATATATATAAAGGACTCTAAGAGATTAGATATAAAACTCTAAGAGATAAAGATATAAAAGGTAACGAAATAATAAATATTCCCTAAATATTTACTGACTCTAAGAGATAAGATACAAAAGGTAACGCAATAACAAATATTCCTTTAATATTTGCTAAATATTTTCTTCTCTTAACATGTATATTCATGGACATGCATAATCTTTTTCACTTTTCCTCCCAAACACTCTCAGAGCATCTGGACACAGGGGGGCATCCCTATACATGGGGCATCCCAATTCCGAGCCATCCTGCAACATTCGCCCATGGGGCATCCCATCATACTCATATCTAATTTTAAACGTGAGGCATCTTGACTCCCGAGGCATCTTGAAACACTCTCTTGGGCATTTGGACACATAGAGCAACGTCGCCACTTCCATGTGGATGACGATTTTTTTTTTTCTTTTTTCAATATTTGATGTTTATATGCTCCATTAATGCACATGAACATGTTCAACATCAATTTAATGCATCATGTTATTTTACTTAACCATCACTGATTGAACATGTTCAACATCAAGCATCATTTCACATGACCATCATCGAATGAACATGTTCAATTTCAACCTTCTATGCATACTTTTCTCAAATATAACGGATATGTATTTATTAAATAACGATGCTTATAATACATGAAGGACTAAGATATCTAGAGAACAAAAAGCATGCAAAGATTTTTTTTTGAAATTTGGTATCCCCTAAATTTGATAACTTCCAGATTAGTAAAACCTGAAACTGGTAACTCTCTAAATTCGATGACTTTCCCAATTTGGCAAATTTCCCCTAGATTCGGTAACTACATGCCAAAATCGAAATTCCCCTCTAAAGTCAGCAAGTTTCTTATTTCTTGCCCATTTAACACACTTTTCATCAAAATACCACCAATCATCAAAGAATTTATTCATACTTCTTAACATAACCATTAAAATAAACAATACACAACTCAATATAACATCATTATAATTCACACAAGTGAGGAATCCAACATGCTATTATCAAACTTATTCATACATGATAATAAAACTCACTTAAAGTAAACACCGATCAAATAACCAAGTCAACCACTCATTATAACAATCTAGCTTAGCGTCTAGAGTTTTCACTTACCTTGATACTAGCTTACATAAAATCAAAGCTTTAGTTTTCCTTCAAAGTAAACAAAACCAAAATCAATGATTTTTGTCTTGAAATTGACAAACCCATTTATGAAGAGTAGAGGAAATTAATGAGTTTACCTCGTCCAAACCTAAAAAGAAACTTGAGGCTTTAATAAAATACGAACATTGGACCTTTTGCTTTTACTCTTGGAATTGAATGAAAGTTGAAAGAAAAGTAGAGAGCAATTGGTGAAGTAATGGAGTGGGGCCCTGTCTTGAGAATTCTCTCTCTTCGATTTTATGCATGGCCATAACAAAGAATGAAAGTGGAGATGAGTTAATCATGGCCAAAGAATTTAATGCTCATAGGGTGAAATAATTAAATCTAAGAGTAGAGGGAATAAGTGTTCTAATAGAATTTCTTCATATGGCCCTTAGCAGAATAGCTTGGGTATGTGGCACATTCTCATAAGCTAAGAGAAATGATATTTAGGGGGGACTCATCTCCTTTGGCCAAGTGAGTCATCAAGAGCATTTTGAGTTAAAGAGGTGTTCAAGTAAGAAGTTACTGGTGCCATAATTGTATGGCTCCATTGAATAATACGAGCAAGGGGATGAATTTAGAAGATCAAACTTGAGTTAAAAGACACATGACATGAATAAGAGAAGATGTGATTAAAATATCGCACATGGCCACCTTTAATTAGCTTGATCAAATAACCAAGGTTAAAATAATTATGACATTGGGTTAAAAGCCTTAGGTGCAATGATGAGAATGGTGCTTCAATTCAAATGAGTCCAAATGAGAGGTATTTTGAGAGAAGGCTTCTTAGCCAAGTAAAATGAGTAACTCATCAAGACATTAATTGGCTAAGGTTGAAATAGATAATGTAATGCCTGAACTCATTACTGAACTAAGTTCAATGTCACAAACTAAGGGCATGTGACTCAAAATACTTGGTGGAAAAATGAAGAGAGATGGTATAAATTAAAGAGGGACAAATGGCTTACTCGAATAACTTCCAAAGTAAATATTTTGTAAGTTACCGATTCTAGTAAATCAATATGTAAACAAGGAAATCATCATTTTTTCCAAAACTGATAAATCAAAAAAATATTTTCAACTCACTAAAAATATTGGTGAAAAATAACGGATGCTAGAAAAATCTCAATTAATAAATTTGAAACTTGAATATTATCAATATCTATCACTAAGCTTAATGCATCAAATTGTGATGATTACGGTAACAGAAAATTATCTTTTGCACCTTCCATACATCATAAAATTAAAAACTTTCATAGCTTCACACTAAATAACACTTGTCTTTATATCCTAAATACTATTACTCAACATAGAAAATTCCAGATATCACACGGGGCAGCTCCCTTAATAGGGTTGGAGGTGCGATTAGCATTAGTCACGCTCACCTTGCTAGTGATACATCATACAGGTCGATTAAGGGTCATGGTCAGCCATAGACTAGCAAGGCTGGATCGGGAAGTAGTAGGTGGCTTCGGCCTAGGTGATGAGATTTAGGTTGTCGGAATAGAAGCTCAAACGCGATGGCTAGAAGGAAACAAATCATCGTGGCCAGAGGATTGCCTTGACTGGGTTTGACGATGTGAGGAAGTGCAGCCGTGAGGGGGTTCTCGACCGCCAACTCTCTTCCCTCTCTTTGATTCTCATGTGTGTCTCTCATTATGTGTTCTAAATTCCAATTGTTGACCTCAAATTATGAGGCATAACTTTGTATTTATAACGTTCACCTTATGTCTAACCTCAATTTCATGGGCTTATTTTAGGCCTTATTTAGGGTAATGGATTGAATTAACTTAAGACTCTCCATCGATTAACTCTTATAGGGGTTGAAATTAGATTGAATTGAGCTCAATTTGGTCCATATGCCCTATTTAATTTCCAGCCAAGGCTTGCTTTCCCATAGTGGCCGAATTCTGCCCCTTTGTGGGCTTAATTGGTGACAAGCTTTCCTTTAGGGCCTATTCTGATTAAACTCAAAGTCTTTAACTTTAATGGGCTAAACCGAGCACAATTGAAGCTCTAATTTTCTAATTTAAGGCTTGAATTTTTTGGCCCCTATCTCCTATGCTTTGGCCGAGTTTCCAACATTAATGTGGGCCCGGTCCTCGCGGCTAATCTGGGTCCATTTGTCACTGCCTGTGCAATGCTTTTAAAGGTTAAATATTAATCCCTAATTTTCTATGCAATTATTCCTAAACGGTGAGCCAAGATTCAAATGTCAACATTTCCCTTTTTGAATCCATAAATTTGAAGAGAATGCATTCTTATTTACCCCAGAAAAGTCACATTCAATAGATGGCCGAAAGAAGTGAAAAGGTATATGTCAATTGAGCTGAGGCTTATACTTCGCCAGTCATATTATTCTGTCACCTGCTGACTTGTGGGCTTCTACAACATTTGTTTGGGCCTTAGGGCCCATCTGTACACTTGGAAGTTCCCACGAACGGTTGACCTCTCATAGTGACCGACAGAACTCTCATGACCACAAACACAAAGTGGTGTGCGCAATCATCAATTTTAATCCTAATAACTCAAGCCAAGAACCAAAAATTTTCCACTGAAATCGTCCCTATAAAACACAAAAATATCTAAAGCGTAATAAAACAATGTTTATCTCATGAGGAGAACCACTTCTTCACTTTCCTGATGGGTCTCCTGCAAACAGGGCAGGCCTTGCCTTCTCCATCAAAGATCCTGCAGAAGCCCAAGTTGTCATGAGAAACAGAAGTAGAAACCAGCAAGTGGAATTGACTCAGTCCCCAAAACCTAATGTTAATCAGGAGATTCTCCAAAATTTTAGAACGAACGTTAATTTTCTCACCTGACATGCAAGAATTTTGTGGGGACAGGTATTAATTATAACAGAAAGTGACTTTCACTGACTTTTTTGATTGTATATTATCCAATGCGGTTAGAAGTTTTGTACTTGGATAAGCATTAAAAAACAGAGCTGGAGTGATATGCACTTTTCAAGTTCTAAAGTACAGATAATGATGCCAAATCAATGTCTTTTTTTCTGTCATTTAGAAGAGAAAATTCATGTTGCCCAATTCGTAAAAAGCCCGCACAAGTAGATCAAACATGGAATTGTTTTAAACTTGGTAGTGTGGGAACCGAGCTGGCAGCGGACAGCTGATTATACACACAAGCATTGTTCTTTTTTTAACCCCTATGGTGGGGACTGGGGAATCAAATCTGTTCTGTACGCCTAATCTATGCACATACATCCATTCATCCTTTTTCCAGGTAAGCACATGTTCATTCTTTAACCATTTAGTAAATCCTTAAACATGAAGAAGTTAAAGAAAAAGAAATCATCGATGATAAATCAATGTTTACCTCTGAGCACAGTCATAGCAGGTAGCACAATGGCCGCAAGGAACGAAGAAGCAATTCCTTTCCTCGTCGTAGCAAATCACACAAATCTTCCCATCATACAACTCCTCCGAGGAGCTGCTGCAGCAGCTGCCGGTTTCTATGTCCTCCTCACATGTCCCATACGTTGACTGTGGTGGCTTGAATACTTGTATTGGGGTCGTCTCTGTCGCTACCGGCTCTTGTTCTGCAGGACTTTCATCCTCCCAGCTGTCCAGGTATCTCATGATCGCGAAGAAGACCGACACGAGCAACGCTGTGAGATTTCGAGATGTGTTACCGCACAGAAATTATAAAAATAAGGAAGAATTTGAGTGAGTGGAAATATGAACTCTCCAGTTACCCTCTTTTGATGTTACTCTCTTTTCTTTAATGAGATTCGAATCAAACACATCTAGAGAGTAACAATTTTGTCAGAAAACTCACCCAATACCGCGATGTAGGCGAGTAACCGAGCCAAGAACGTAAATGCAAAGCACAATTCAGCCAGCTCATCATCCTGAGATCGGAAAGGAACAAATCAGAAATCAAAATGTCTGACATAAACACCGTAAACAATTAGTGAATATCGGCTCAGAACTCCCAAACGAGGAGAGAGAGAGAGAGAGAGAGAGAGAAGCAATTACTCCTCCTTGGGCAGTTAAATTTGAAGGCTTTTCAACGTTAAACTGAACTCTAAAGTTTAGATTAGCTTGATCCACCTACCGTGGAACACATTCTATCGCTCCTCTAGCCTTTGCTGCTGCCGATTCTCTGTTTTTCTCGAGGTTCAAATCCGGACCTGAAAAACAAACTTACAAAATGGAAGCAAACATCACATAATTAGATAGTTGCCTATAGTGCTAGACAGAATTCTGTGCATTGAGCAGAGAATTTAGAAAAGTGAAATGTAGCAAATCTCCTGATCTAGCATTTTACATTTATGTGGGCGCAAGAGCATTAATCAAACAATGTTAGTTTCCTTCATCTAGGGCCCTAGTTTGTGCCGCCCTTTTTGTGTTTGGTAGTTTTCAAAGCAGATCCAGAGAAGAAACACAACAGAGCCAAAGCAAAAAGGCTACCTGCATTGCTTCAGGCCGCCTCCAATGTAGCCTTCGAGCTTACTAAATCTTTCTCAGAGAGCCCGCTGACGGTGACAATGTGCACCATCTCAAGCGCCTCATACAAAGAATGCAGATTCAGAATATTCACGATTGCAGACCTGGTGTTGCTTCTGATAAGTTGGAATTGGCTTGGTAAGCGGGGAAAAATAAGCCAGAGCTTGCTTCTTGCGCGCCCAAATAAGCCCACGATTCGACCAATGTCTGCGACTCTGTCTGCGACTCTGTGAAAGAACAGAGCGTGAGAGCGAGAGAACTTGGAAACGAAAAGTGCGCCTTCGGGAATGACAAGACGACGAAGAAGAAGAGGAAGAATAGTGAGGAAAAGCTATCTGATTGGCAAGTGCGCGATTCTGGAAGACCCAGAAAAAGGAAAGGAAAAGGGTTGACTTCTTTCATGGAGCACGGAAAGGTAGGTGATGGCTTCTTCATTTGAGTTCTGGTGTTCAACTACCAGACAGCCTTTGAGAGTTTGGCGGGCAACGGAATTTAAGGTTGTCTCTATGTTTCTGGTTCTTGAATGGTAGGTTTAGTACAAGGACCGAAGTTGTTGAGGTAGCATTATAATATTCATTCGAGACAATATATCATAATCTCATGCATCGATTACCTATACTCATATGCATATGAACCATTCAAATTTGGTAAAGATTTATTGGACTTACAATTGTGATGGGTTAAATTCGACAATTCAAATGAATTTGCATAGCGCATAAGCCGGACTGGGTAACAAATATTCAAATGGTCCCGAGAACATGTACTTAGATGGGTATGTCCGTGATTGTGCCTCGTCCAATAATTGGGATGTTACAGCTATTTTTGAGTCACCCCCCGTTCAAGGACATCTTCAACTGTTCTTGCAAATGGGTCCCTCTCTCACGTTGGCCATATAAGAAATGCTGCTGCGTAAGGTGGGTTCATCCCCACAAGTCCCAGTTCTTTTAGTTAAGAAACAGAATCAATTTGCTGGCTGGTCCATTTTTTACAAAATTGATCGTGTCAGCATCACAATAATTAGTCTTTGCCTGC
Source organism: Eucalyptus microcorys (assembly GCA_014182515.1). Classification (NCBI taxonomy): domain Eukaryota; kingdom Viridiplantae; phylum Streptophyta; class Magnoliopsida; order Myrtales; family Myrtaceae; genus Eucalyptus; species Eucalyptus microcorys. The sequence goes on from CM024570.1 coordinate 14,020,569, forward strand.
CCAAACCGACCACTTGGTATTCTAGCAGCTTAGGCTGACGCCAAACAAGACCGACCAGTTCATTTAAATTTCCGTCCTGGGATCGTGCTGGAGCCAAATTGGTCGTCATTTCGGTGCTGGATCATAATCAGCCACAGCAAAATGTGTATGCGTAGGATAAAGCGCAAGAAATTTCTAATCTGGAGCTAGATTCAGTTGATTGAGACGATCATAACAGCCAAAAACACGAGCCTCACATTTGTCAAGAGAATATCAGTGAATGTTGTAGTCTCTGTCTGCATTTCAGACTGCTTTTATCCAAAGTGCTTAGTCAATTAAATATTTCTCGTGAGCTAATCTGTATAGCCAGAATGATAAGTGAAGATAGTGTCAAAGTGCGAGTTAGGTGTACTTAAAATAACTGATGATACTTGCTTTCCTATTCACATTCAGACCAGGAGTTCGGCTCTCTACTGTTTGACTTGCAAAGGTGGGCGATTCCGTGTTTGGCGGTAATAGCTTTTTCATCTCTCTGTGGATGAAATGTTTAGATGGCGGTGTCCACGGAAAGTTGTCATTTGGTTGTCGACCGACCACGAAAGCCATCAAATGAGATGAATTTGATAATTTTTTATGCAAGCCAATTTCTTATGGAAGATGAAAAATTTCTCTCGATCTTATAATTTTGTCTGTGTCTCGTCATGAAATGTTGTCCACTTTGACTTGCGGACCTCATAAGTTTTGTCCTGAAAAGGGTTATTAACATATTTTTAGGAAAGGGGTTGAGGCCCCCTGCTTATAAGCTACGACCATTATTCAATCTTACTCACTGTGGGAAAAGCTTTAAATACACCGATATGAGTTTGCAATTAATTCAAATAAGAGTTGATAAATTAAAAAGTAGTTGCTTGATTTTTTTTTGTGCATCTTAGACAGTTTTTGATCTACCAGTTGGTCCTTTCAAATGCACTCGCTAATTTCAAAAGATAAAAATTGGTAAGTCATTTTTATTTAGGCGGGCATTTTCTATGAAGGCCGAGCAATTTGAAGAGTTCATAATCAAGGAAAACAAAAGTTACTTAGTTATTTAAAAAGCGGGACAATTCAACGCAAGTCCTAAAACATGTTTACTTCATGCACTTGTGTTCTAAAAGTTTTACTTCGTTCGTTTAAATGACTACCACGTTACTAAGTTATTATTAATCCTTAACTGTAGTTAACTCATATAAATTCACTACAAAGACCGTGTCATGCTTAAATTCACCTCAATCATCAAAATTAAACTAATTGCCTCTAGTTCCAAATTTTTAGAATTTCATAATTGCCCCAATAAAGTTTATTAGTTCACATTTTTTTCCACTTTTAACTTCCAATCTTTCCTGAATCAAGCCATACTAATTAAATTGTATACCCTAGGCCATTCATTTTCTATATAAGACATATAGATATTTTATTTACACTATAGGCATGTCACAAGCTTTAGAAAATTATTAAAACAACCTCCTTTTGAATTAGTTATGAATAAAATTACCAAAAAAGTCATCAATCTATTACAATTGTGCTAATTCAGTCATAAATATTTTTTTGCCAATTAAATCTTAAACCTTTTGTTTTTGTGCCAATTTAGTCCATTCGATTAATTTTGGCCAGTTAGTGGCCTACAGTGTTAACATAGGTGTTAATCATCCTATGTGGTGTTATTAGCATTAACGCAGATAGTTTTTAATAATATTTTAATATTTTTTGCTTTACTTCATTCTTCCTCCAACCGATCGCCAATGAGAGACCTCGTCGGCCTCAGAGAAGCCTGGCCATGGTTGGGTGAGGCACGACCTTGCTAAAGGCCGCATGAGTTCGTGGCCTTTGGCGAGGGTCAAACCCTTTTCCCGCCATGGCCAGGCTTGCTTGAGGCTGGTGAGGGACTCGGTGGTGACCAGCTAGAGGATGAAGGAAGTGACAATAAAAATAGAAAGAGAGAAAAAATAAAAAAAGAAAAGAAAAAAATTTGGAAAAAAATTATTGAAAATTGTTAGTATGGTGGCACTACGTAGGATGGCTAGCATTCATGTCAGCGTTAACTGACTAAAATTGACTGGATGGATTAAATTGGCAAAAGTGTAAAAAGTTTAGGACTTAATTGCTAAGAAAAAAATTTAGGACTGAATTGGCACAATTGTAATAGGTAATTTTCCATTAATTATGTAGTTAAGTCCAAATTTTGGACGGTTAGATAAATTGCTTAGATTAAGCAATTAATTCTAAAAATAACTTAATTACTTATCATCATAAGGTTTTTGATTCTATAATCATACCTCAAATTTCCAATTTTACCAACTTAGTCCTTTAGCTGTGTGAAATTACAAATTTGTCCCTAAAGTTTCTAAACTCGTTATTTTTAAGTGGTTTATAGACCAAAAAAAAAGAAGAAAAAAAAGTGGTTTGATTTCCTTAAATTATCTAACTTAATAACCTACTAATTAATAGTCAAAACCATAATATAACAGTATTAAAAGAGCCATCTCATTCAAGCAAATTTACCAAATATCACCTAGAAATGTCAAAATTATCAAAATGCAACTTTTGGGACTAATTTTACCATTTTCACATTTTTCCCATACAAGATTTAAGAAAACCTTTTCGCTAAACATAAACACATCATGCCATTTTTAAAGGCCAAATAAACTCAGTCTCCAAATTTGGACTAAATGAACAAACATCAAACAAGAAAGTTTAAGATTACCAAGTAGATAAATTTAACTCAGTTCCTAGAGTTTTCACTTACCTTAAGGGAAGGCGTGAACTAATTCAAGTCTTAATCACCTTGAAAGCACAGTGAATGGTAATAAAAATTAACAATTAATTATCTATCTTTAAAAAAGAAAAAACCAAGTTTGATAAACAAAGGAAAATGAAGACCATGATTTTTTTTTTACTTTCTATAACACTTGATGGATGAGATTAAATAAACAACTCATAATGGAGATACTTTGGAGCTTGTTGTAATTTGAGTAAGAACTTTTCTGTCTTTGCAAAAGATTGGAAGATGAAAAAAATTGAAGTTGAAGATTTGAAGATTGAGTTGGCTGTGCCGAATGCAGCAAATTAAGGTGATTTGATTTGATTTTTTTTTTTCATTTTCGCTTTTAAGAACAATTTATGGATGATGTTATGTAGTAGTTAAATTAAAAAGTAAGAAGATGTAGGGAAATAATTGAGTGAGAATTGGCCTATTTAAGGTGAAGGATGAAGATATTTGATAGTTTCTTGGATGGTATTTTACAATTTGATAACTAAGTGGGGAATTTGATTTCCATTCTGAACACCAATAAGTAAGAAATATATTTTGAAATCATTAAATTATTAGCAATAGCTATAAAATGCTGGGGAAATCTTATCTCGTAAATTTTAACTTTACTAATTATCCAATACGTTATTTAGGGCATATTGGTCCCGGCAGCCAAATTCTATAGTGATATGTTTTTCATCGTCACTCTTTGTAATCAACTTATATTTAAAGATCTATCTATTTAAGCATACTGGAATTATAAACAACTCACTTCCTTGAATTTTAACTCATCATAAACTTCATCACCCTTAGCAAAATCACTCCAAAAGACACGGACATGGAAAGTATTTTCGAATTTTCCTAACGTCACAAATTCATTGAACCAATTGAAATTTTGCAAATGGCATCCAAATTTTAGGTGAATTATTTATTATCTCAATATCCTAAATTTATCAATTAAGGTAGAGAATTTCGGATGTCACAATATATGTCCTGTAGACAAATGAAAATACACATTCGAAACATTCCTTCTAACATCACCAGATTCACCACAGAAAAGAAAAAGAAGTATGCATTCATTCTCAAATTAATAAAAAATCCAGGAACTTAATTTCTCTCCAAGAGAGATTGATGCACGCGATCAGTCATCTTCGAGGGTACGAGCCTCTTTCGATCGATCTGGACTTCTGTGACTTGTATGAGTCAACAATAAAGGAGTGCATACTCATAAAGAATGCGAGGCCCGTGTTTCTTTCGCTCTTTTTCAACCCACTCAAAGAGCGTTATGATTTAATGGATAGCTAAAATTGGTTTGTTTTGTGAAATAAAGAATTTTAAAATTACATTACTTAAATATATCTAAAAAAAAGTGAATATATAAAAATAATTTTTATTGTGCACAAAAATAATTAAACATAAATTTTTATTGATAATTAAAACATTTTCCATTCATTAGTTATTTCAATCAATACAAATGCTCATTTTTTTTCAAATAATATATATTCACAAAATAAGTGGAGCTTAAATATATTGAGTTGATAGGTACTGCAAATCGATGACCCAAATAAGTCAAGTGTCCGGGGTTCATTTTATAGGCTTCGCGATGAGACAAAATCTCAATAAGCTTTTCTATGTTTCCTTCATATCTTTCCCATCTTTCTAAAAATATGTCAGCTGCATTCTTCCTGGGATTGAAGATATAATTATCAAATGTCTATCAAAAAAAAACATGTTAAACTTAAATGTGCAAAATGACAGGTGATCTCTGCAAATGCAAAATGACAGGTGATCTCTCCACTAGCAAATGGAAGAAAACACGTTATCTCATACCATTTAACAATCCTAAGCATGGAAGGGAGAGTACATAACTATAATAAAATTACCATTATCAATTGTATCATATAATGTATAGAAAAAAATTAAAAGCACCTGTACTTCAATTTGTACATATCAATGTCATCGTCCAATTTTATAACACATTAATTTATGCAATTTTAATAAACAAACAGGTATGAAAATAAAGTAGCTCCCAAATTTGCATAAATCAAGAGCAGTTCACAGGAATTTTTCGAGACCAAAATGACATCCGGACCAGGTGACGGTGCGCTGGGCTCCATGTTGAATGTGACTCCCTCGGACCTAAGCCGATCCAATCGGTCACTGACGCAACCTTTGCGCCACCTGTTATCATGGGGTTCGCCCATGTTGCGGTTATTCAATCCCATGTCTTGTCGAGAAAATATTGCACACGCAGGATTTGCCCACTCAGCTTTAACACACTTTCACTTAGAGAGAGACACATGTCAAGGGGCCCACCTGTTAGGAATTTTAAGCTCCTATCTCTGTTCTCTATAGAATTTCTTCTTCTGCTATGTCAGTCGGAAGTAGTTCTTTCCTCTTTGGGTTCCAAGGCATCGATGAATACAGACCGAGAAAGCAAATGAAAAACCAGAAATCAGAGGAAAGCAATAGGAGCAAAGAACGATTCTTAACTAATCAAATCGAGGGGAGGTCAACCAGACAACCAAGAACTACTTCGAGCTTGTTGGAATAAAATCGTGAAAGAGGAAGAAAACCCTAACTTGAGTTTGTTGGACGTAGAAAATGGATTGTATCCACCAAAGAGGTTTGGGGAGGCGATGGTAGAGGCGACATTGGAGGCGCGGTTTGTCGGACAAATAGAGAGAAGCAATGAGAGGGAAAAGAGGGAGCCCATTATTTCTCTAAAATTTTTAGGAAACTCAAAGTAGAGAGAGGAGAGACAAGGAAGGGTCAGTAGTCCATAGAGTAGAGCAAAGCGCAAGGGCAAGAGATAGCGGGACATTAGTAATGGAGGAACGGACGGAGAAATCGCATAGAGAGAAAAGAGATGAGCTTTAAAAAATTGCTGACTGGTGAGCCCCCATGATATGTGTCTCTCTCTAGGTGGAGTGTTTTAAAGCTGAGGAGGCAAATCTTGGAGAACATATTAGATGGGCCGGCCCTTCACGTCACTGTGTACTGGCCTAATTCAGAAGTGACACGTGGCTCCATGTGCCGGTCGGGTCCCATCTTTCTTTTGAGTCAAACTTTTGCCTCCCCTCTCTCTTTTTAATTGCTGCATCCTTCTTTGTGTCCTTCTCTCGCCATTCGCACAAAGAAACTCCCCCTCTCTCTTCCAAGAGTCTGCTCGTTGCATCTCGAGCTTACATTGCTAGCTCCGGCAGGTTGCCTCCACCTCCACCGTCGCCTCTAGGAGCCACTCTCTTTCTCTCTCTTGCTCGTAAGAGCCTCATTGGTCACAACTTCTTGGGTCCTGAGTTCTAACCACCTCCGCCCCCACCCCTGCTATCGCCTCATCCGGAGTATATCTTTTTATGCTATTACTTTGAGTCCTGTTTTTTTATTCTATTTTGAGCCTCTGGAGTATTACTATCTGTGTTCAAAATCCGCAGTTAAGTTCGATTTTTTTCACACTTGCTGACTTTAGAAACACCAAATTTCTTCTCGTCTTATTTCTCATCTTCTTTGTTGTTTGAGTTTCCAGATTCTTGAGTTGTCTTATGGTTTTCAATGTTGGTTTTCAATGTTGTTTGATTTGCAATGTAGATTAAGATGGACTCATAATTAGTTACGGGGATATATTGTGGAGGTCGAGCAATTCCATTCCATACTCTGTGATTGATATTTTGGTTAGTGCTCACGTTTTCTTGTGTTTTCTTATGCCATGATGATTCCTGAACTAGTTTGCATCATTTGGTGTTCTTTTCTCTTGAATAATATTGTTGATGGTTCCATGTTGTGTCATTTGATGCATCTTGTGAACTATTGGGTATGTAGGAAGTTGAAATTGGGCTTGTTGCATCCTCTCTGGCATTGATTGATTACTTTGAATGCGTCGTGAAACTTTAGTTTAATCTTATGGAATTGGAAGTGTCTAAAATGGAGTAAAGAGTATTCTATTGTCTGTGATAATATTTATGATAGAGAATCAATTTCTCCCATAAAAAAGGGTGGATTGCAAGAATATTTTTTTTGGATATGAAATTTTTGGTTGAGCTTAGTAGTTGTGATGATGCATGGGAAGATTTGATTAATTATGGGGGAGGCTCTCTAATTTGTCCAAATCATAGGCTGCTAGAATGTCCGTTGGGTTCGCATGTATTTTTGGTTCCACAATTAAATTCTTTATCGTTCTTTTGTCATGATATCTTGAGTTGTTTCATATTTATAGTTTTGACATATATCTTCTTTTAAATTCATTGTTGTTCTTTTGTTATGATATCTTCATTTGGAGTCACCTTCTCCAAACTCTGTTCACCATGTTTTCCCCATTGGATGCATTTAATGGGCTATGAAGTTGTGAACGAAGATCTTAAAAGGTTCCCTGATTTTTGTTCTTTTTGGTTTTTCTTTTTTTGCTATTTGTGCTATTTTTGTTGGAGTTTTAAGAAATTCAAATTAGACTTGAAATGCATTTTGTCTTAGCAACATTGGGGGTCCTATAATATATCCAAATTTCCATAATCAGTTGTGTTCCTCGGAATTCAACATTTGTATTTTTATTCTACCAATTTGTTCAATATTTTTTTTATATGGATGCAACTACCATACATTATGCCACTAGGTATTATGAACAATCAAGCATCCTATGTCCAAGGAACATTGGGGCTGGGGTGGGTTTCCTATAGTATATCCAAATTTCCATAATTAGGTGTGTTTCTTGGAGTTCAACGCTTGTGTTTACATTATACTAATTGATTCATTTTTTTTTATATGGATGCAACCATCATACATCATGCCATTAGGAATTATAGACTCAAAATGCCTTTTGTCCAAGCAACATTGGGGGTCCTATATTATATTAAAGTTTCCATAATAAGGTGTGTTCCTCGGGTTTCACCATTTGTATTTACATTCTACTAATTGGTTCAATTTTTTATTTTTTATTTATATAGATGCAACTACCATATATCATGCCACCGGAGATTATGAATGGATTTTCTCCATTCGCTAATAAGGTATTTAGAAATTTGGGTTATTATTCTAATGTTTGGCCAAAATTTGTTGGATATTCTAATATTTATGTTAGTGGTTTATCTTTTATAGATGTGGTAGTAGTACAATAAATCCCATGGAAGCATTTTGTTACATTCTATAGGACTAGCAATGTTGCTAGGACAAAATACATTTTGAGTTTGATTTGAATTTCTTGAAACTCCAACGAAAAAAATTAAACTAAAGAAAAAAAAAAAGAAAAAGAATACAAAAATTGGAAGCTTTTTTAAGATCTTCATTCACAGCTTCATGGTCCATCATATGCATTTGACTAGGAAAAACATAATCAACAGAGTTTTGAGAAGGCGACTCCAAATGAAGATATCATAACAAAAGGACAACAAAGAATTTAAAAGAAGACATATGCCAAAACTGTAAACATGAAAGAATCAACTCAAGATATCATAACAAAAGAACAACAAATAATTTAATTGTGGAACCATTTATAAATGTGAACCCAACGGACATTCTAATAGCCCTATAATTTGGACAAATTAGAAAACCTCCCCCTGTAATTAATCAAATCCTCCCTAGTGTCATCACCCTTACTAAGCTCAACTAAAAATTTCATATTCAAAGATAACATTATAGCAGTCCACTCGCTTAATTTGGGAGAAACTGATTCTTTCTTGTAAATGTAATCATAGACAATAGAATGCTCTTCACGCCGCTATAGACATTTTCAATTCCACAAAATTAAACTAGAGCTTCACAACACATTCTGAGTGCCAGAGAGGTATGCAACAAGCCCAATTTTGACTTCTTGAATAACCTAACAATCCACAAGATGCACCAAATGATAAATCATGGAACCACCAACAATGAGGAGAATAAAGAACACCAAATGAAGCAAACTAGTTTAGGAATCATTATGGCGCAATCAAAAACAGGAAAATGCAAGCACTTAACCAAAATGTCAATTGCAAAGCATGGAATGGAATTGCTCAACCTTCAGAATATTCCATCAACTAATTTCAAGTCCATCTTAATCTACATTGCAAATCAAACATCATTATAAACAATAGACAACTCAAAAATCTGAAAAATTAGACAACAAAGAGGATGAGAAAAAGAAAGGAGAAGAAATTTGGCATTTATGAAAGTTAGCAAATGTGAAAATATCAAACTTGACCTTGGATAGACAAGTAACCCATACTTGTGGAGCCACATGTCGCTTCCTGATTAAAGTTTTGGATGTGATCGGTGGGTTCTTGGGAGGGAGAGATTTTTGGAGAGAGAGAGGACAAGAAATTTGGCATTTATGAAAGTTAGCAAATGTGAAAATATCAAACTTGACCTTGGATAGACAAGGAACCCATACTTGTGGAGCCACATGGCTTCCTGATTAAAGTTTTGGATGCATTTGATGGAGAAGAAGATGCATTTGATGGAGAAGAAGACGTAGTAATCAATGAAGAGAGAGAAAAGGGAGGGGGGGCGCTTCTTTGTGCTAATGGTGGGATAAGGACACATCAATTCATGAAGAGAGATGAGAGATAAAAGTTTCACTCAAACAAAAGGTGGGATCCAGCCGACACGTGGAGCCACATGTTACTTCTTGATTAGGCCGATACATGGTGATATGGAGTGGTTGACCCACCTAATATTTTCTTCAAATCTTGTGCATGCAATATTTTCTCTATCTTGTCATGTTAGCATCTAATGGAGCAGCATGTGTCGAGAAAATATTAGGTGGTCCCGGACTGCCAAGTCAACATGTCCTCCAACCATTCATGAAGCGCCACGTGGAGGCGTGAGTCCCCTGGACATCTTTTGCACAAGAGTAGGCATCTTCCCTCTCTCTCCTCTCCCTAGCTTCTTCCCTTTCTCCCCTAGCCTACACCCTACCCCTACCTCCTCTCTCTCCTCTGCAATGCATTTACTTTTTCCTTCTCAGATGAAAGAAAGAGAAGCAAAACCTTTCTCTTTCCTCTCTAGATAACTCGAAAGATTTGTTTCTCCTTGAATAAGGCTTTCAAATTTTGAATCCCAAATTCTCTCTCTCCACACTCATTGTTGCTTGGGTGTTCGTCAAGTGGCTGTTCCCCATCATCTCTAACGAAGCACATTATTGCCACATTTGCTTTAGCGCTTGCTTGCTTCTCTCCCTACGCTCGTTGCTGCTCTAGCCAAGGAGGAGGAGATCCAGAAGATTAGGAAGGTCAACTGGGCGCTGGAGGAATGGGTGAAGCCGCTGTGCATGGAGAACCAGATTTGGAGGGACCTCGCCTAGGCCAATGAGGCCATCGCCAACCCCTCCGCCCCAACCTCGAGCAAGTCCTAGCGTAGGTCAACAAGGACGATGGCCCTCGCCATTGCAAATAAAGCACATCAAGGCCGTCCTTGCTCCAGTGCTTGCTCACTTCTCTCTCCGCGCTCGTTATTACCCCGGCGTTCGTCAAGTAGCCATTCCCCATGGTCGCCAATGAAGCACATTAAAGCGCCCTTACTCCAGCGCTCACTCGCTTCTCTCCGCGGTCGTTGTTGCTCCGACGTTTGTCAAGCGGCTGTTCCCCCACCATCTTTGACGAAGCACATTTGTTATTTTGTAATATGTTAATCTTTAATATCTTTTTTTTTCTTGCATTAACTTTGGTCCTCTCTTTAGGGCCATAATTGTTAGTCATTTGATTCATGTGAAATGCTCAACATTTGTTATTGCTTGCTCTATGTTCAACATTTTTATTTCTTCATAGAGAAGTGGTTTGAGAGGTTGTGGTAATAAAGTATGTTGGAAATTCAAAGCTTGTTCGTTCTCCATATTAGGTATTACTTAGGCATGAGCTAATTTGAGGAGAATGTTTGAGGTGAAAATATGTCTAAATTGTGCTAGGAACCATTCATTACTTTTTTTCCATCCGCCGCTTCATTGACGACAATTTCATTGATATGAATATTGGAAACATTCACTAGCAACCACCTAGTTAGAGAATCGAAAGAGACAAGAAATATTTGGCAAAGAATTACTCAACTCATAAGACCAACCTATAAAAAAAAAAAAAAGATTATGATCGGAGAGATTTCTATCTAGAAAATATTTCTTTGTTTTTTCCCCTTTCGTTTTCCTAAGAGAGAAAAGTTATACAAAAAAAAAAAAAAAAACTAGTCTAGGATAGGTTAACATGGACACTACCATATTTAGGAGAGTTACAAAGAGGACAAGTATGGAGACAAGACCCACACACTATGCACAAACACAAGTGCTTTCATGGCAACAACAAAACGCTTGCCTCCTCCTTCCTGTACTTTCGGCATCAAGTTGTCATTGCCCTCCCTCTCCTTTTATCCTCCTACACCTCCCGCTCTCCTCCTCCTCCCCACCTTTGTAATTGCTCCCATAGCATGACACAATGTTGTCCATCTCGTCCTCCAGGGAGGACCCGCCACGGGGCGGTTGTCCTTATTGACATGTGCCACGACCTACTTGAGGTTGGTGCGGAGGGTGTTGGCGATGGCCTTGTTGTCTTGGGTGAGGTCCTTCCAAATCAAGTTCTCCATGCAAAACGGCTTCACTTGCTCCTCCAGTGCCCAGTTGAGCTTCTTGATCTTCTGGATCTCCTTCTCCTTGGCCGGAGTAGCAACGAGCATGGAGAGAGAAGTGAGTGAGTGCCGGAGTAGGGGTAGCCATAATGTGCTTCATCAGAGATGGTGGGAAAATGGCTGCTTGATGAACGTTGGGGCAACAATGAGTATGAGAGAGAGAATTTGGGATTCAAAATTTGAAAGCCTTCATCGAGGAGAAAGAAATCATTTGAGTTATCTAGAGAGGAAATGGAAAGGGTTTGCTTCTCTTTCCTTCATTTGAGAAGGTGACTAAATGCATTGTAGAGGAGAGAGAGGAGGCGGGGATAGTGTGTAGGCTAGGGGAGAGAGAGAGGGAAGGGTGCAGGCTAGAGAGAGAGAGGGAAGAAGGCTAGGGAGAGAGAGAGAGAGAAGAAGCCTACTTTTGTGCAGAAGATGTCAGGGGACCCATGCCTCCATGTGGCATTTCATGAATGGCCAAAGGAGATGTTGACTTGTTGGTCCGAGACCACCCAATATTTTCTCAACACGTGTCACCACTTAGTGTCAATTGGGTTACCGACATGGTGCTGATGTCATTATCCTCTCATTCATTTATGAATTTGCCCAAAGCTTAAAAAATTGGAAAAAATATTCCATAGTCCTCCAAAAGTTGTAAATAAATACGTTTGATGGAAAGCTTGTTTCGGATACTTTCTAGAAGTATCATTTTTTTCCCCAGGAAGCTATTTATGCTAAAAGATATAACCTTGCAAATTTCGACCTTTTGAAGATAGGCCTAGTTTCTCTTAAACAATGCATCCGAAAACAACCAAACTTTCCACATATGATCAATGACATATTGGCTACAACATATACGAAAGAAGTGCAAAAAGAGTATTGGAAAGTGCCATATGTGCACTCGTTAGGTCCAAAACTTAGTATTTTGCTCAAAAATACTATTCCATGCAAATTATCAAATAAGTACAAGGGAAAAAAATTACTGTTTTCTCTTATATGAATGTTGGGTTTTGGGGTTAGTGAGATCATACCTTTTACATCCACGACCAATGATCGTTTCACTAATGCGCGTATTACTAGTGGTCAAAGGTGCAATCACAAATTGGAAAATGCCCAAGTTTCCATAGCCAATTGTGCCACTTGATCCTGCACAATTCAAGTTTACTCTTGCATGTAGTGGTAATGCTTTGATGGAAATATGGTATACTGTTCTTTGAGAAACAAAAAAGTAATCTTCTCCTTTTTGTTCTTAAGATTAATGTGCAAATAAGAGATTGTTATCCCTAATATCCAATCGCCTCCAATTTAAACTCATGATGACTTGTTTCTAGGAGAGGAGTGCTTATCCAAATTACCCGTTCCCTCCTGAAGGAAACCCAAACCCAGAGAACATGGATCAGGTTTTGGGTCGACTCATCGTAGGCAGACTGGACCTAATATTGACATTATTCTAATAGACCGTGAACTTTAGTGAAATCTACTCCATATATAAAAGCAAAGAGAAAAGCATAAAAGTTTCTCCCTCTCACTCACCTCTTCCGCGTCAGACATGGTTGCCTTGCCAGTCCCACCCTTGCGCCTTCCGGCTGCCATCACACAGCGCCTTTAGCACGTGCGCACACACAAAGGACAAAAGTACTAAAAAATCATAAATATATTACGTTGATACTAATTCACGCATAAACTTTTTTAATTGAATCAATTTAGTTTTAAATCATTTCATATTGATAGCAATTAAGTCAATTTAGCCATTTTAGGTTAAAAATTGCCGACGTGGATGCCGATCATTTTATATGACATGACCAGTGTTGGTGAGGAAAATATAAATATTTTAATACTTTTTAAATAATTTTTAAATTTTTTAAATTTTTTAAAATTTTTTATTATTCTTTTCTTTTCTTTTCATTTCTTTTTGTCCCTTTTCCTTCTTTGCCTATGGTTGGTACTCAATCATGACTGGCGACCAGCCATAGGCGAGGGCATCAGGGTCCTCGCCTAGGCCGTGAGGGTTGAGCCCTCACTAGATTTGACAAGGGTGACCCTCACCTGTGGTCCTCATTGGCCTTTGCTTGTGTCGGCCATGGCTAAGTACTGGCCATAGGTTAGAGCAAAGAGAAGGGGAAAAAAAGGACAAAAAAAAAAAAAAAAAGAGGGAAATATTGATAAAAAATTTCGAAGAATTTATTATAAAAAATGATCATGTCAACACCAATCGTGTCATGCAGGATGACCGATATCCATGTTAGGCATTTTTGGCCTAAATTGACCGGATATACTCAATTGGCACCAATGTGATTATATTTAAAACTAGATTGATTCAATTAAAAGTTTTAAAACTAAATTGGTACCAATACAATAAGTTTAAAACTTTTCCAATACTTTTCTCCACACAAAGTGAAGCGAGGAGTTTGATCGTGGTGGTCCTCACCCCAAAAAAGCTACAGCCACCTCGGGCAACCCTAGCTAGATTTGGGCACGCGCGAGGCTAGGGACCTCACACATGGAAGAGTAAAAAAGAAGACAAAATCCTAGCAATAAATTGATAAATCAAAGACGGTAGCATGTTTGATCGTTTAATAGCATCGCAGATATTGAGATTTATGAGGAGAACAAATTCGAATGACATACTTTTACGTCAACAAAGAGAAGTTACATAGACAATCCAAATACCTCAATGCATGGAAGTAAGCGACTGCAATAGAACTTCAATTTTCTTAACTGGCTTAGCATCAAATCAATGGCGTCTTTCCGGGGTCCAGCTCGGTGCCCTCGGGCTAAAATGCGCTGAAACCACCCTAGAATCAAGAAGCTTAACAATCGGCGCGAAGCTCACGCACCTTGGAACCTTATATTGATTAATGGATGCACCCCTGGAGATGGCATAGTCCATGAGTTCCTCGAATGAGCCGGTCTTGACTAAACGAATCTCTAGCGGTCCGATCGAGTTGTCTGTGACCCGGCACTGTCTATACACCGAGTTGAGTGACTCTTCCATTGCGAGGCAACATTGATCCAGTACTTCATGGTTTGGCCCATTTTCTTCATGTTTCCCCAGCAATTCCCAATAGATCACGTAGTGCCCTGGCGTCGTCGCGGTATCCGCATAGCTTGTGTACTCAACCACACTCGTGTTGGACTGACACAGCAACCTTGACGCACTCTCGACGGCGCCCTGCAGCTCTGCCTCGTCGGTCTTGTCCGAGTCGATGCTGAGCAGCACGTTCCTCCTCTTTACAAAGCGGAACTGCGGGGCCGAGTTGTGGAACCCAGTGACCCTGAGGATATCCCCTACCCTGTAACGGCAAAGTCCCGAATAGGTTGTGACAACGAGCTCGTACTCTTTCCCGACTTCCACGTTAGCCAAGTCCACCAGCCATGGCGGCGAGTCTTGAGAGGGATATGCCGGGGCCTGCAGGTCGTGGGGCGCGAACTCGAAGTAGCCCATGTTGGGCATGATCGTATAAGAGACCTCGGATGGCTTGCAAATTGGGTTCAGGTTGAGCCCAAAGTAGCACTCTGAAGAAGCATACATTGTGCATGCTAAAGGCAACCCTCGACTGTAGTAGTCCAACGTGGGAATGTATTGAGCCATAGCGCCGGTCACAATCACATCTAAGTACCTGGTATTTGGCCAAATGCTGGTGATGATTCCCTCCCAAGCTTCTCCCTTGCACTGCGTCCGGATAAACTCAGCGAGCCCTTGATCCGGTCTCAGTCTCTCCTCCAAGCACCGGCAGATTGCAGGGTCAGCAATCCTAGGGTTTAGGGTCCCGGTCTCAATGTCGTGAGCCAAGAGCTTCCAATTGAGCTGGAGGAATCGGATGGCCCGGATCAGGCCAGATGCAAACACGGCGCCGACACGGAGGACCTCGTGGCGCATGATCAGGCCGCACAGCATTTGAGCGTACATGCTCTGGAAGGTGTCCGGACAGAGGATCGCCTCGTTTGGGCTAGTGTAGATGTTGAAGGGGTCGTGCGGCCTCGTCTTGAAGTGGTCGCTTTTGTAGTAGCTCGTGAGCACGGGGCGCGCCAAGAGGCCTCCTGGGGTTTTCGTCTCTGCTTTCACGAAGAGGAAGTAAAGTGCCTTTCCTTTGTCCAAGCCTGGGACATAACTGTTCCGAGAGGGAATAGAAGTTTAAAATAAATTTTTGTCGAAGAATTGAGCTAGATATCAAGTTTAAATTAACACAGTAGTATTGATTCCGTTAGGTCCTTGAAACATGAGGATTTTGTAATCGAAGGATCAGTTTATTTCATTTAATTCCCACGAAGAAACTAGCTCGTATATGTTAATTAGTATGGGGATTTTATGATCTCTCTCTCTCTATATATCTATTTATAAACCATATGTGAGTGGTAGTATATGATAATTGGATGGTGGTTAATGATTAGTCTGCCGTGATTAGATATCGAGTGAACAATTGTTTGTTTGCCATTGCTACTGCAGTGTTTGGCAAGTAATCTTCTTTTGGTGATTTTATTTTTCTTCATCTGACAGGTTGATTCCGTAACAACATTTGCCATTTCGTAACAATCTTAATATATCTATGTATAGAAAAAAAGCTCATCATAGGTATTTTTGTAGAGACCATCCATCCAACATATAAAGATACCAATCTACAACAAAGCTATCATGTGTTAGTCATCCCTTTCTGATAATACGTCTAATGAATGTCTAATTAGTGATTAACATGGTCACGTTTGGATTAGCGTTGGTTGAATCTATGATATGCTTAGAGGGGAGAGAGAGAGAGAGAGAGAGAGAGAGAGAGAGACTAACAGGTTCATTACGGGCATGAGGAGGCTGTAGAGTAGCTGGCGGCGATTCCACTCTTCTTCAATGGTAGGCATGAGCTTTCTCTCTCCGGCCGAAGTCCCAGAGCTGAAAAGGAAATGCACGAATCACGTTAGTATTCAAACACCAGCGATTGTTCTTTAAGATTTCTCATTATCAATGTTGGGAAACCAGCATGCGTTGAGTTTTTGTTTTTTTTTGTTTTTGGGTCGAAAGGATGCTTTGAGTTGAATCCTAGCAATAATAAGGATTTTCATGGTCCAGTACTTCATTCATTTAATCTTGTTCTGGTGGCTGGATCAAGTCGAATAATGTTAGAGGTTAGTAGAATCCAGACGAAGAGTTAGGATTTAAATTAGTAAATTAATCCAGCCAAAACGACAGATAAATAACAATGATTTTGCAAGATTGCGATTCTTGAACTGGACTGGAAGCACGAAAATCTCCATGTGTGTGTATGAACTCTAATAACCTTCAGTAGCGCGCATTGACATGGCATGAATAAAAAGAAAATTGCTCCCTAATAATGATGGAGTTAATAAAAATTCAATGAATAACAAGTCATGATCAAGTTTCCTGTCCTGCTTATGTATTGGTACTTTGATTCTGCATGGGGGTGTTGCATGGGTTGTCGAAACCTGTGACGGCGATTAGCAATATAGCGAGCTGATCATTATGAGACACAAGACACAAATTCACATGTAAAACATAGATTGCACCATTGGCAATATTTTCCTTTTGGTGAGCCAACTGCCCAAATTTTAAAAAAAAGAAAAAGAAAAAGAAAAAATCTTATTCTAAGGCACGTAGTTATTTTTATTGGAATAACATGTCCCATGTCCCATGTCCCATTGCATACCCAAGCATTAATCTTCCAACGGATTCATCAACCAACAGAACCTAAATTCTGACGAAATGACCACTTAGAAATTCCGAACGTCAACAAATATTTTTCTTGCCTGGTGAGGAACTCAGAGATGGGGCGAGAGGACAAGATTTTGGAGCGGTCGCCATTGGCGATGCGTCGAATCTCAGGCTCCAAATCCTCGTACGTGACGATGGGCACTTTGGCTTTGAACGCATCTCTATCTGTTTTGCCACTGAGTTGGAATCGCTGGAGATATTCGGTGTCCGAGTTCCCACTCAGTATCTCGCCCAGAACCCTCTCTTGAACCATGTCACAGTTCCGGGTCATCTCTTCGATAAACTCGAGAGCCTTCGCGTCCTTCTCGCTTGCAGGACGACGACGGCCCCGTGGAGATGAAAGGACCGGTTCGACGGTCATGATTTGTGAATGTTGTACTCAAGAGATGGTAAAAAGCTCAAAGTTGTGCAGCTCACTGGTGATGAGACTATGCCCTAAGCATGCTTCTGCACTCGATGTATATATATATAGCGATGGCCAGAAGTGTCGCGTCAGGTGCGTGACGCGTTTCGGTGTACACGTGGAGGCAGGCTTTTGGAAACAACGATGGCTTCGGGGGAGGAAGCTGACTGAGCCTTCGCAAGTCGTGTTACGACAGTGGTTCTCCTTTGCTTTCTCTATGCATCTCTTTTCATTAGAAGTTGGAGGGAGAAGAGGAGACAGGTGGGGTCCATGACAGGAAATGGGTGGCTGTAAAGGGTGAGACTTGTGGGGCCTACCTGCTTGCCACGTCAGCTAAACATCAGCCGCCGTGGTGGGGGTGGTTACGGATGCTCTTGGCTGCCGGCTAAAACGAGTGGAGTTGAAACGAATATTATTTATCGGGAAGCGAAAGTTTCATCTGCTGATAGTATAAAACCATGTGAAGAGATCATGCAAGTGAAGTATTCATCTGGTATAGATATGTATTTTTGACTTGAGAATAGGTGATAGAGTAATGCCACGGTGCTATTCCCATCGGTTAGCAGCGGAATTTTATGAAGATTTTCCCCTAATTGAGATGGATCAGCTTTTTGATTAGCGACGTATCTAGGAAAAAGTATAAAAAAAAGCCATAAATATATTATATCGATTCAATTTAATTTTAAAATTTTTAATTGGATGAATTTAATTATAAATATTTTCACTTTATACCAATTCAGTCAATTCAATTAATTTAGGCTGAAAAATGTTGAAATAAATGCCGGGTGTCCTATGTGACATGAGTAGCACTGACATGGAAATTTATATAATTTTTTAAAATTTTCTGATTTTTTTTATTACTCTTTTCTTTTCTTCTTTTCTTTTTCCGTCCTTTTTTCCCCAACTATGGGTTGGCAAGGTCACAAAGGTTTGCAATCATGGCAAGGGCTGCAATGCCCTTGCCAAGAAGAGGTGAAGGCACTGCGGTCCTCACTAGCCAATAGATGAGGGTGTTGGCCCCCGATTGGATTTGGGTGAGGGCTTGACACCCTTGCCCATGGCCGGCGAGGGTTGTTGGTCCTCATTGTCACTAGGTCAAAGAGTAAAAGAAAGATTAAAAGAAAGAAAAATAAAAAATTATAAATTTTATTAATGTCAGCGCTGCTCGTGTCACATAAGATGGTTATTATCTACGTTAATAATTTTTGGCCTAAATTGATTGGATGGACTAAATTGGTACTAATATGAAAACTATTTGAAACTAAATTAGTTTAATTGAAAAGTTGAATACTGATTGATACTAATGAAGTAGGTTTAGAACTTTTTTGATAATTTTTCTGATGTATCTAGCTAATTGTAGACATTGGTGCAGCAGGAGTCTTTAGATATGTACAGGTGAAATTGACATAGCGTTGCCGTTTAGAGTTTGAGAAGCCTACCTGTCTTTCGTTTTCTACTCTTATAAAACAACATATCGCTATAACAACCCATGACGTGGTGAGCTATAACATTACATTTTAAATCCTTTAGATATATACAACGGGTCGCGCATTTTCTAAGTTCAATGTGATAGCATCTCCTGTCCATCAATCAAAGGTGGAACGAGACTCGCTAGAAAAAGTAGTTCTTCCCCTTAAACTTTTATAGTTTTCATGTGGGTCAATGCAATCTCGGAACACATGATAACCTGAAGGATTTGCACTGGATGCACCATGTCACTCTATCATTTTCAACTAAAGCAATTTTGAAATGACGATCTAAATAGAGATTGATATGTCATTTATAGATTTGCCTTAGGATAGGAGGTAGAATGCCATAATGCTATTTCCTTCTTTAGCGTGATGTCGTAGAGACTTGTGATGTGATTGAGGACGAGGTTTGTGAGGAAAATATTGTCTTTCCCGTTATATTAATAGGTTTCCATCTACCCCTGGGCTTAATATTCTGAAAAACTCTAAACTTTAACTCCAATCTCAATTCTAAGAAAAACTTTTTTTCTCACATAAAATCCTAAACTTTTCGTACAGTCTTAACACTGTCCAATTTTGCCCTTAGTAATGTGGCATTTCCTAGTCATTGTTCCAGTTTTTCCCTAATTTTCAGATCCAAGAAGAAGTCTTTTGGAGATGAATTCTCATGTCATCCCAAACGATGTCTTCTTGGACCTCAAACTAGAGGAATTAAGTTAGACTTTTTGCAATTGTTGTTATTTTAAGAGAGTCTTCCTTCCATCCCATTCGAGGATCTTCAATTTTATGCTCAATATTCAATCTCTCACGCTTGAGTGTCTTCCCTAATGCTCAAATAGATTTTTTTTTTTTTTGATACCCAGGGAACCCCGTCGGCTTACGCCGGCAAGTAAACCCTAGAGTAACGCTAGCGGATGACCCACCACCATGGCATCATGCTTAAGACGCCGATGCTTCCACTGGGGTTTGACCCCCTCACCTTTCCCCCAAGGCAAGGGATTCTTATCCGGCGGAGCCACCAAGGCCGGTGGTATGCTCAAATAGTTTGTGCTTAGGAGTTTCCATCTCTCAAATGTTAAGAGAAATTTTTATGGCAAATTAACGATGGTAGATTTGAGATTCAAGTCACGGTTTATAATTTTTTATGCAACAAGTTTTTTTTTTTTAGGGTAAATTGGGACTAGACTTTAGGTTAGGGTTTTTTATGTTGGGATTTTTTAGGATATTAGGCCTCTGCCCTTGTTTGTATCTTCAACGATAATTATCAAAAAAGTTCTAAACCTATTGTATGAAATACAATTCAACCATCATAAATTTTTTGATTATTTACCAATATAGTCATTCCAAACGATTTTCACTGGAAATCACTAATGTGGTGGTTGTAAGACGGCTAGCGTTGATGTGGACAATTAATGCAATTTTTTGTTGTTTAATTTTGAACTTTTTCTTATTTTTCTTCCAATTTTTCCCTTTTGTTTTCGTTCTTGTGCTAGACACGTAACCACCATCTACCCCTGGGCTTAATATTCTGAAAAACTCTAAACTTTAACTCCAATCTCAATTCTAAGAAAAAACTTTTTTTCTCACATAAAATCCTCAACTTTTGGTACAGTCTTAACACTGTCCAATTTTGCCCTTAGTAATGTGGCATTTCCTTGTCATTGTTCCGGTTTTTCCCTAAATTTCAGATCCAAGAAGAAGTCTTTTGGAGATGAATTCTCATGTCATCCCAAACGATGTCTTCTTGGACCTCAAACTAGAGGAATTAAGTTTGACTTTATGCTATTGTTGTTATTTTAAGAGAGTCTTCCTTCCATCCCATTCGAGGATCTTCAATTTTATGCTCAATATTCAATCTCTAACGCTTGAGTGTATTCCCTAATGCTCAAATAGTTTGTGCTTAGGAGTTTCCATCTCTCAGATGTTAAGAGAAATTTTTATGGCAAACTAACGATGCTAGATTTGAGATTCAAGTCACGGTTTATAATTTTTTATGGGACAAGTTTTTTTTTTTTGGGTAAATTGGGACCAGACTTTATAGGTTAGGGTTTTTTATGTTGGGATTTTTTATGGTATTAGGCCTTTGCTCTTGTTTGTATCTTCAACGATAATTATCAAAAAATTTCTAAACCTATTGTATGAAATACAATTCAACCATCATAAACTTTTTTATTATTTACCAATATAGTCATTCCGGACGATTTTCACTGGAAATCACTAATGTGGTGGTTGTAGGACGGCAAGCGTTGATGTGGACAATCAATGCAATTTTTTTTGTTTAATTTATGAACTTTTTCTTATTTTTCTTCCAATTTTTGCCTTTTGTTTTCTTTCCTGCGCTAGACACGTAACCACCATCTACCCCTGGGCTTAATATTCTGAAAAACTCTAAACTTTAACTCCAATCTCAATTCTAAGAAAAACTTTTTTTCCCACATAAAATCCTCAACTTTTGGTACAGTCTTAACACCGTCCAATTTTGCCCTTAGTAATGTGGCATTTCCTTGTCATTGTTCCAGTTTTTCCCTAAATTTCAGATCCAAGAAGAAGTCTTTTGGAGATGAATTCTCTTGTCATCCCAAACGATGTCTTCTTGGACCTCAAATTAGAGGAATTAAGTTAGACTTTATGCAATTGTTGTTATTTTAAAAGAGTCTTCCTTCCATCCCATTCGAGGATCTTCAATTTTATGCTCAATATTCAATCTCTAACGCTTGAGTGTCTTCCCTAATGCTCAAATAGTTTTTTTTTTTTTTTTTTTTTTTTTTTATACCCAGGGAACCCCATCGGCTTACGCCGGTAGGTAAACCCTGGAGTGACGCTAGCGGATGACCCACCACCATGACGTCACGCTAAAGACGCCGATGCTTCCACTGGGGTTTGACCCCCTCACCTTTCCCCCAAGCAAGGGATTCTTATCCGGCGGAGCCACCAAGGCCGGTGGTATGCTCAAATAGTTTGTGCTTAGGAGTTTCCATCTCTCAAATGTTAAGAGAAATTTTTATGGCAAATTAACGATGGTAGATTTGAGATTCAAGTCACGGTTTATAATTTTTTATGCGACAAGTTTTTTTTTTAGGGTAAACTGGGACTAGACTTTAGGTTAGGGTTTTTTATGTTGAGATTTTTTAGGGTATTAGGCCTCTGCCCTTGTTTGTATCTTCAACGATAATTATCAAAAGAGTTCTAAACCTATTGTATGAAATACAATTCAACCATCATAAAATTTTTGATTATTTACCAATATAGTCATTCCAAACGATTTTCACTGGAAATCACTAATGTGGTGGTTGTAAGACAACTAGCGTTAATGTGGACAATTAATGCAATTTTTTTTGTTTAATTTATGAACTTTTTCTTATTTTTCTTCCAATTTTTGCCTGTTGTTTTCTTTTCTGCGCTAGACACGTAACCACCATCTACCCCTGGGCTTAATATTTTGAAAAACTCTAAACTTTAATTGCAATCTCAATTCTAAGAAAAACTTTCTTTCTCACATAAAATCCTCAACTTTTGGTACAGTCTTAACACTGTCCAATTTTGCCCTTAGTAATGTGGCATTTCCTTGTCATTGTTCCGGTTTTTCCCTAAATTTTAGATCCAAGAAGAAGTCTTTTGGAGATGAATTCTAATGTCATCCCAAATGATGTCTTCTTGGACCTCAAACTAGAGGAATTAAGTTAGACTTTATGCAATTGTTGTTATTTTAAGAGAGTCTTCCTTCCATCCCATTCGAGGATCTTCAATTTTATGCTCAATATTCAATCTCTCATGCTTGAGTGTATTCCCTAATGCTCAAATAGTTTGTGCTTAGGAGTTTCCATCTCTCAGATGTTAAGAGAAATTTTTATGGCAAATTAACGATGGTAGATTTGAGATTCAAGTCACGGTTTATAATTTTTTATGGGACAAGTTTTTTTTTTTTGGGTAAATTGGGACTAGACTTTATAGGTTAGGGTTTTTTATGTTGTGATTTTTTTGGGTATTTGGCCTCTGCTCTTATTTGTATCTTCAACGATAATTATCAAAAAAGTTCTAAACCTATTGTATGAAATTCAATTAAACCATCATAAACTTTTTGATTATTTACCAATATAGTCATTCTAGACGATTTTCACTGGAAATTACTAATGTGGTGGTTGTAGGACGGCTAGCATTGATGTTGACAATTTTTCCAATTTTTTGTTGATTAATTTATGAACTTTTTATTATTTTTCTTCCAATTTTTCCCTTTTGTTTTCTTTCTTGCGCTAGACACGTAACCACCATCTACCCCTGGGCTTAATATTCTGAAAAACTCTAAACTTTAACTCCAATCTCAATTCTAAGAAAAACTTTTTTTCTCACATAAAATCCTCAACTTTTGTACAATCTTAACACTGTCCAATTTTTCCCTTAGTAATGTGGCATTTCCTTGTCATTGTTCCAGTTTTTCCCTAAATTTCAGATCCAAGAAGAAGTCTTTTGGAGATGAATTCTCATGTCATCCCAAACGATGTCTTCTTGGACCTCAAACTAGAGGAATTAAGTTAGACTTTTTGCAATTGTTGTTATTTTAAGAGAGTCTTCCTTCCATCCCATTCGAGGATCTTCAATTTTATGCTCAATATTCAATCTCTCACGCTTGAGTGTCTTCCCTAATGCTCAAATAGTTTTTTTTTTTTTTTTGATACCCAGGGAACCCCGTCGGCTTACGCCGGCAGGTAAACCCTGGAGTGACGCTAGTGGAGGACCCACCACCACGACATCACGCTAAAGACGCCGATGCTTCCACTGGGGTTTGACCCCCTCACCTTTCCCCCAAGGTAAGGGATTCTTATCCAGCGGAGCCACCAAGGCCGGTGTTATGCTCAAATAGTTTGTGTTTAGGAGTTTCCATCTCTTAGATGTTAAGAGAAATTTTTATGGCAAATTAATGATGCTAGATTTGAGATTCAAGTCACGGTTTATAATTTTTTATGCGACAAGTTTTTTTTTAGGGTAAATTGGGACTAGACTTTAGGTTAGGGTTTTTTATGTTGGGATTTTTTAGGGTATTAGGCCTCTACCCTTGTTTGTATCTTCAACGATAATTATCAAAAGAGTTCTAAACCTATTGTATGAAATATAATTCAACCATCATAAACTTTTTGATTATTTACCAATATAGTCATTACAGACGATTTCATTGGGAATCACTAATGTGGTGGTTGTAGGACGGCTAGCGTTGATGTGGACAATTAATTCAATTTTTTTTTTTAATTTATGAAATTTTTCTTATTTTTCTTCCAATTTTTGCCTTTTGTTTTCTTTCCTGCGTTAGACACGTAACCACCATCTACCCTTGGGCTTAATATTCTGAAAAACTCTAAACTTTAACTCCAATCTCAATACTAAGAAAAAATTTTTGTCTCACATAAATTCCTCAACTTTTGGTACAGTCTTAACACTGTCCAATTTTCCCCTTAGTAATGTGGCATTTCCTTGTCATTGTTCCAGTTTTTCCCTAAATTTCAGATCCAAGAAGAAGTCTTTTGGAGATGAATTCTCATGTCATCCCAAACGATGTCTTCTTGGACCTCAAACTAGAGGAATTAAGTTTGACTTTATGCAATTGTTGTTATTTTAAGAGAGTCTTCCTTCCATCCCATTCGAGGATCTTCAATTTTATGCTCAATATTCAATCTCTCATGCTTGAGTGTCTTTTCTAATGCTCAAATAGTTTGTGCTTAGGAGTTTCCATCTCTCAGATGTTAAGAGAAATTTTTATGGCAAATTAACGATGGTAGATTTGAGATTCAAGTCACGGTATATAATTTTTCTCGCGACAAGTTTTTTTTTTTTTTAGGGTAAATTGGGACTAGACTTTATAGGTTAGGGTTTTTTATGTTATGGTTTTTTAGGGTATTAGGCCTCTGCCCTTGTTTGTATCTTCAACGATAATTATCAAAAAAGTTCTAAACTTATTGTATGAAATACAATTCAACCATCATAAACTTTTTTATTATTTACCAGTATAGTCATTCCAAACGATTTTCACTGGAAATCACTAATGTGGTGGTTGTAGGACGGCTAGCGTTAATGTGGACAATTAATGCAATTTTTTTTTGTTTAATTTATGAACTTTTTCTTATTTTTCTTCCAATTTTTGCCTGTTGTTTTCTTTTCTGCGCTAGACACGTAACCACCATCTACCCCTGGGCTTAATATTCTGAAAAACTCTAAACTTTAATTGCAATCTCAATTCTAAGAAAAACTTTCTTTCTCACATAAAATCCTCAACTTTTGGTACAGTCTTAACACTGTCCAATTTTCCCCTTAGTAATGTGGCATTTCCTTGTCATTGTTCTAGTTTTTCCCTAAATTTCAGATCCAAGAAGAAGTCTTTTGGAGATGAATTCTCATGTCATCCCAAACGATGTCTTCTTGGACCTCAAACTAGAGGAATTAAGTTAGACTTTATGCAATTGTTGTTATTTTAAGAGAGTCTTCCTTCCATCCCATTCGAGGATCTTCAATTTTATGCTCAATATTCAATCTCTCATGCTTGAGTGTCTTTTCTAATGCTCAAATAGTTTGTGCTTAGGAGTTTCCATCTCTCAGATGTTAAGAGAAATTTTTATGGCAAATTAACGATGGTAGATTTGAGATTCAAGTCACGGTATATAATTTTTCTCGCGACAAGTTTTTTTTAGGGTAAATTGGGACTAGACTTTATAGGTTAGGGTTTTTTATGTTATGGTTTTTTAGGGTATTAGGCCTCTGCCCTTGTTTGTATCTTCAACGATAATTATCAAAAAAGTTCTAAACTTATTGTATGAAATACAATTCAACCATCATAAACTTTTTTATTATTTACCAGTATAGTCATTCCAAACGATTTTCACTGGAAATCACTAATGTGGTGGTTGTAGGACGGCTAGCGTTAATGTGGACAATTAATGCAATTTTTTTTTGTTTAATTTATGAACTTTTGTTATTTTTCTTCCAATTTTTGCCTGTTGTTTTCTTTTCTGCGCTAGACACGTAACCACCATCTACCCCTGGGCTTAATATTCTGAAAAACTCTAAACTTTAATTGCAATCTCAATTCTAAGAAAAACTTTCTTTCTCACATAAAATCCTCAACTTTTGGTACAGTCTTAACACTGTCCAATTTTCCCCTTAGTAATGTGGCATTTCCTTGTCATTGTTCTAGTTTTTCCCTAAATTTCAGATCCAAGAAGAAGTCTTTTGGAGATGAATTCTCATGTCATCCCAAACGATGTCTTCTTGGACCTCAAACTAGAGGAATTAAGTTAGACTTTATGCAATTGTTGTTATTTTAAGAGAGTCTTCCTTCCATCCCATTCGAGGATCTTCAATTTTATGCTCAATATTCAATCTCTCATGCTTGAGTGTCTTCCCTAATGCTCAAATAGTTTGTGCTTAGGAGTTTCCATCTCTCAGATGTTAAGAGAAATTTTTATGGCAAATTAACGATGGTAGATTTGAGATTCAAGTCACGGTTTATAATTTTTTAAGCGACAAGTTTTTTTTTTAGGGTAAACTGGGACTAGACTTTAGGTTAGGGTTTTTTATGTTGGGATTTTTTAGGGTATTAGGCCTCTGCCCTTGTTTGTATCTTCAACGATAATTATCAAAAAATTTCTAAACCTATTGTATTAAATACAATTCAAAAATGATAAACTTTTTGATTATTCACCAATATAGTCATTCCAGACGATTTTCACTGGAAATCACTAATGTGGTGGTTGTAGGACGACTAGCGTTGATGTGGACAATTAATGAAATTTTTTTTGTTTAATTTATGAACTTTTTCTTATTTTTCTTTCAATTTTTGCCTTTTGTTTTCTTTCTTGCGCTAGACACGTAACCACCATCTATTGTGTCCTTCAAGTTAAATAAGTGGTTTCACATACGTCATGAATCACACATGGCAATCCTACTATCGTCTTCATGGAAAAAAGAAAGAAAAGCCTTCTATAGTCTTATATTCTTGGGATTATGAGAATCTACCGCCACATTTGTCACTTATGAATCATGAGGCCCTAGAGCAGTCCAAGAAAATCATGAATATTGCTTATGAATCTAAGTGCAACCGGGTGACTACCAAATCACAAGGCTTAGAGCAGTTCCACCAAAATTACTTCGGCTGAGACTAGACTTAATCATTGGGCAGGTTGGGTCGCTCGAGCCAAACCTTTGAAGGCCTTGCCAAGGCTCATATAAGTGGGCCTAGACAAGTGCCAAAAATTTGACGTGACATGATACTAGTAGTGTACGATTTTTTGAAAGTTTTAATACTCAAGTGCTTACTTGATATGACATTCAAGTAAATATATTTTAGAAGTCATGGCATTCAAGTTAACAATTTTTAGAAGTTATGACACTCAAGTAATGGAAAAAAAATTATGACACTTAAATGGGTGCTATATGAAAATGATGGTACTTACAGTGTCATTATACCATATTAAGTACTATTCTATGAATTGTACCAATGATGTATACTTTGATTTGTTTAATGTGTTTTTGGTACTATTTATGAATGTGCATAGTATGCTCAATTTACTTAGAAGAGATTTGTATAAATCGTTGAATAGTGGCTTGCTTATACCATTCATCTCAATAGTTTTCCAGCTTCTATAGATATCAATGATGAGGATGAGAGTAGTATCGGCAGATGCTTGATAGTTGCATATATGTTTGAAATGATACCTTTTGGGTTTAGTTAGCAAGTCATTGGAGATGTATATTTTATTTTTGATGGGTTTTAGGTTGTTTCATTAGATATATAGATGGGATTTATATATTATGATATTGTTAACATTGGTTTTGTGTACACATAAGATGCGTCCTTTGGGTAGAAGAATAACAATGTTATTTCCTTTATACTTGTAAAGTTGGGGTGTGATGGTAAATTTTTGTAGGGGGATTTCGTCAGCCAGTCCATTGTAAAAGAGTTGACGAAAGGTGAGGCTCGGAAAGAGAGAATTAATGTTGCTGGTATTTCCTCTAATGTGGTATTCAGTTGTCTAGTGAATTCCATCGACACTTCCAAAGACATCGCAACATTGCATAGTACCCTGGGCCATGCATAGTGAGGTAAGGGAGTGTAGTCGGTTGCAGAGCAAGGCCACCACCTATTGTGGAGAAGCGCATTTGGCCCTGACTCATTAGAAGATGCTTATGCTGGAACAATCACATTGTAGTAGGACAAATTTATAGTAATCACTACAACTAAGGACATGTTGCATATTATGCTCATCATAGGTGACCTCTTCTTTTGCTGTGAGGATACAATGAGGGTTCAATTACCAACCGCATTTATAATTTCACCTAATTTAATGAGATTTCAAAGAATTACAATTAAGTGAAAATTTGCACAAGTCTCTTATTAACTTTAATCACACAGAAGTCAATAGTACCGGAAGATTATATTCTAGTCGTGTGTACCAATTTTTCTCTCATTAAGTTGTTAATTACTTTTGATTTATCAAGTCTCATTTCAGCAAGTCGCATTTGAGTTGCCTGCCAGTATTTATTTGGGTTTCTTTGTTTAATTTTGCCTTTATTTGCCTTATTTATCTATGTGTTAAAATTTATAATTTTAAAAAGTATTAGCAAGTTAACTTAAAAAAAAAAGTTATTTACCAACAGTTTTTGACACAACACTTGTTGAAATTTACCTGAACAATAAAATTTCGTATTTTTTATACAAAAGAATAGAGTTTTGCCCGGCCAAAATAGAGTATATATTATATATATTACGTATTTGGTCAAGTTTTCACAAATTATGAAAAAATGAGGCGACTCTTTCCTTATAGTAGGCAAAACGCGCTAAATACCACTATGCAAACCAAACACTTAATTCCACAAGCAAATCGGCATGCCTACTGTCTTTTCTAGGAACGTGTTGCGGCCGTATCTCCCAGTTATAACAGTTACGGAAGCAGAGGATTTTCTCCCCCTTTAGGTAAGTCTCCACTTAAAAATGCACCAGGTGGCATGCGATAAATCAGAAAAAATCTCTCTCTCTTTCCACCATTCTTCTGTGCCCAACGGCCCCACCACTGCCGTATTCCTGCGCATTGTTTATTATTCAGAAACAACATTAAAATTCAAGATTACATGGCATATTAAATTAAAATTCAGACACTATTTATATTGTTTGTCCTTTTTTTGGATGGAATGGGGACACTTCGAAAACAGGCCATCGGATACAAAATGGGGATTCTGAAAAATGTAAGAAGGAGGTGGGGGGTTTGAATCCCTACCTTCTTAGAGATTGGAGTGAGAATGATTTAGTTTTAAGTGTGGATTTCGATTTTCACATCCTGCAATGATGTTGGGTAAAAATTCGAATGTAAGAATTAGAGTATAAGTAGAGTTGGACCGACCAAAAGAAGAAGAAGAAGAACAAGAAAAAAAAAAGACACGAAAAATGGTGAATGCTTCTAATGTGGGGATGGCTATTGACATTGCCAACAGTGAGAAACCTCCACAAAATTAACTAATGGCGCCAGAACAGTGAAAAACCCCAGTAGTATCTTAGCCATATCCATGTCCATGTCCATCGTCTCAGCCACACCACCACCACCCGCCACCGCCAAGAGCCCCTCCGTCGTCCCACCAGCCCCGACCACCGCCAACGCCGCTCAGCCACGGAGGCTCGCGACCCTCATCGACAGCTCCACGTCCCTCGACCACCTCCTCCAAATCCACGCCGCCCTCCTCCGCCGCGGCCTCCACCACCACCCCATCCTCAGCTTCAAGCTCCAGCGCTCCTACTCCTCCCGCGGCCGCCTCCGTAGCTCCGTCGCCCTCTTCAACTGCAGCTCCAACCCCACCGTCTACCAGTGGAC
The DNA here is from genome assembly GCA_014182515.1 of Eucalyptus microcorys. Lineage (NCBI taxonomy): Eukaryota > Viridiplantae > Streptophyta > Magnoliopsida > Myrtales > Myrtaceae > Eucalyptus > Eucalyptus microcorys. Next base: position 14,050,327 of record CM024570.1, read on the forward strand.
CGCCCTCATCCACGACCATGCTCATCTGGGTCTCCACCAGCAGGCACTTCTCTACTTCGTCCAGATGATGGGCGACGGGATCGAGCCCAATGCCTTCACTTTCTCTTCCGTCCTTAAATCTTGTCCGCTCGAGAGCGGCAAGGCCCTCCACTGCCTCGCGGTCAAGCTCGGGTTTTGCTCCGATCCGTACGTGAGGACGGGCCTCGTCGATGTCTACGCGAGAGGGGGAGAGATCGTGTCCGCGCGCCGGTTGTTCGATTCTATGCCCGAGAAAAGTTTGGTTTCTTTGACGGCAATGATCACGTGCTATGCGAAGCACGGGGAGCTCAAGGAGGCGCGGGTGGTGTTTGATGAAATTTTGGAGAGGGATGTGGTCTGTTGGAATGTGATGATTGATGGGTACGCGCAACACGGGAAGCCCAACGAGGCTTTGGTCTTGTTCAGGCAAATGTTGAGTGCTGGTGTGAGGCCTAATGAAGTGACTGTGCTGTCTGTGCTCTCTGCTTGTGGACAACTTGGAGCACTGGAGGTGGGTAGGTGGATCCATTCTCATATCCAGAATAATGGAATTCAGATGAATGCTCATGTTGGCACTGCATTGGTCGACATGTATAGCAAGTGTGGCAGTTTGGAAGATGCGCTCTTGGTCTTCGAAAGTATGAATCACAAGGACGTCGTTGCTTGGAATTCAATGATATTGGGGTATGCAATCCATGGGTCTAGCCAATGTGCTTTGGGGACATTCAATACGATGTGTAGATTGGGTGTGAACCCTAACGATATCACCTTCATTGCCATCTTGACCGCGTGCAGCCACACAGGGTTGATTAAAGAGGGTTGGGATTTCTTCAACTTAATGAAGGATAAATACGGGATTCAGCCAAAGATAGAGCACTATGGGTGTATGGTAAACCTCCTAAGCCGGGCCGGGAATTTAGAAGAAGCATATCAACTTGTCAAGGAAATGGAGATAGAACCGGATGCTGTCATCTGGGGAACTTTACTTGGGGCCTGTAGGCTCCATGCTAAGACGGCGCTGGCAGAGAAAATTGCGGAATTTCTTGTTGGGAAAGACTTAGCAAACTGTGGAACCTATACTCTTCTCTCCAACATTTATGCTGCTTCCGGTGATTGGGAGGGGGTTGCAAAGGTGAGGACATTGATGAAGTCCAGCGGCGTGGTAAAGGAAAAAGGCTGTAGTTCAATAGAAGTTAATAACAGGGTCCACGAATTCCTTGCTGGAGATAAGAGACATCCAAAGAGCAGAGAAATTTATTCAATGTTGGATGAGATCAACGGTTGGCTTAAGGCTTATAATTACAGAGCACAGACGGGGACGGTGCTGCATGATTTGGGAGAAGCCCAAAAGGAGCAATCCCTGGAAGTTCACAGCGAGAGGCTGGCCATTGCTTTCGGGCTTATCAGTACTGAAGCGGGAACCACAATCAGAATCGTAAAGAATCTTCGAGTATGCTCCGATTGCCATGAAGTTACTAAGCTTGTTTCGTTGATGATGGGGCGGAAAATAGTCATGAGAGATCGGAACAGGTTCCACCACTTTGTAAATGGTTCTTGTTCTTGTGGCGATTACTGGTAGCCTCCTATTTGTTAATCTTGCGATGTTGGCTTGTCAGATGAAGCTAAAGCTGAAGAGATCTAGTTGCCTGTCAGATACTAGTTAGAATAACGTATCAGAATACGTCAAGGTAGAAATAAGGCTCTCGATACAAGCTACTTCTTCTACCTCTGATTGCTTAATGCATCTTAAGCAAGTCATTAACATCATAATCCACACACATAATTTTATTGGTCTTTCAAAACGGAAACACGTTTGACAAAGTGAACTTCGGCCCTAAGAACATGGGCTTCTGCGATTATGAGGATAGGAACTACATCAATCCATATTCATATTCAAAAACTGTTTTTCTGTATTCCATCTGCTGATGGAAAAAGTACGCCAGAAATCGCCTATGCATCTTGAACAATCGAGTTGGTCTGACCACAACCACTCCGATTTGCGAAATTTTTTCAATTACTGCTCCGTCAATTTTTGGCGTAAGAGCTTGACTGCAGTATTTTCTGAAGGACGGGACTTCTCAAATTTGGACAAGATTGCAAAACCTGAAGTATTAAAGGGTCTTGTGCAGAGGGAGATTTTCGGGAACTTATCTCCCTTTACGTCGTATGAAGTTCGAAGTTGTACAACTTTCTTTTTTCAGCCCACGTGTACTTTTTGGTGCAAAAGCAAGGGAATTATCTATGATTGATAGTTGGTCATCTCTCTGAGTGAAACGTGTCTCACTAACTCCATAAATAAAAAGAAACAAGCGCACTCAGATGACATAGCCAGCTTTGAAGCTTAAATGGTTGCAACAACTCAACACGATTTCCTGAGGATAATAGTCAAACGAGAGCTTATTACTCTTGCCACTCAAAGGAGACAAGTCAACAAGCAGTCAACCCATTGACAATGGTTGGAGGATGCAAGGAACTTGAAAGAAGCTAAGAATTATAATTGCAATCATTCAGGACAATTCATTCCGATGTAAATGCCTCCAACAAGTCTCCTTAAAAAAAAAAAAAAAAACAGCAAGGAACGAAAAGTTGAAATACATCAGAACCGTGATGGAGCTGCACTCTGGGAACGTCCACATCTAAAAAGCATTTGCAATTAAAATTTGTCCATGTGAAGGCTACAATTAGCAAATTACATATGTACATGGTTCCTACAAACAATCTGGCTGGAAAGTGAAAACTGACAAATTGCCAAGAGAAGATATGATAAGAGAGGTCAGAATCAGTGAGAGAAAGCCTACTGCCTAGGGTTAAACATGCATGACCTACACACCTGCAGAGCACAGCCACGACAACCAAAGTAGGCAAAGCCCACGTCTTCTTGGTGATTGCCTGAGTTCTAACACTTGAAAAAGCCCTCTAGACTTCACATTCTAAAATCCAAGACACAAACTGTATTGTTTGCAAAACATGCGGCGATTTTGTCACCTTCCTTATTCCAACAGACTTCAAAGATTCCTCCATTACCAGTGTATGTCTTCACGATCTTACCCTCCTTCAGTGACCAGATGTGAACGGATTTATCAAGAGATCCACTGGCCAAATATTCTCCATTGGGGCTAAATGCTACAGAATATACAGGTTCCCTTTTCCAAAAGAAAAAGAAAAAAACGAAAAATCAGAGACCAAACAATCAAGCATCAACATGTCTACAAATCAATCAAACCAGTTATTCGTGAAGTCACAAGAAGGACAAAGCATAACATGCTTCCCATTATACAAGTTCAACAGCACAAGAGTAATCTTCTCAACATTCCACATAAGTAGCCTTTTACTGTCACAGAAGTTGCTTGGCAATCATTAGTGATGAACTAGGGCTTGCATCTTTCTATCAATCCAAAGTGGAGATGAACACAACAGAATTTACCTGTGACCATTCAAGCTGTAAATAAGTTTCCCCAGGTCAACGTCCCACAATTTCACTGTCGAATCAAATGATGCACTGCATGACAAGACAACAACAATATTATAACAACTAACAAAGAACAGCCTGCAGAAGTTCTTTTCAGTTAAAGCAACAGTGAAATTAAAAGAAAGCTCAGGCTGGGAATGCTTCACAATCTAGAAGAGATGGACTATCCAAAGTCTAAACAATAAAAGAAGTTAAAAAAGTCAAATAAATAACAACTCCTTCAAATGGATTTTGGACACATGACACTCTAATTAAAGAAAATATGTAACTTCACACACAGGTTAAGATGCAAACAACTTATAGATACGAAGACCTTCACAAAATGACCTGGAGTACTTGCATTACCAGAATCATCATGCTACTAGACTGCAAAAGAATGTGACGAGTACCTTTGACCAAAAATAAAATAAAATCTACTAACTGTGTTCAGAGGTCTTAAATTTTTCTGAATTCTGAAACAATCATCCTCTCAAGTACATGCAGCAGCTTTAAAGATATCCTCCAACGCCCGAACATTTCAAAGATGTTGCAAGAATTGGGTAAATTGATCCAGATAATAGTACCGACTCTTAAAGGCATAGTTTTGACAATAGCATACTTGTCTCTGAAATTTTTAGTATAGCCAAAACTGTTAACTTTTTTAAAAGATGATATGACAAGTCCCGCCACCCATATTAAGAAAACTGAAACCACACAAGCCTGGATGCAAAAATAAACTTGGCTTAAAGTTTCAGTAATTCACCTTGCGAGCACTAACTGCTGGTTAGGATTGTTTGTGCCAGGTCCAGTGGGGCTCCACCTGAGAGTGTATATTTCCTGCAATACAGTAATCAGTACAAAAACATCCAGGACAAATAAATAATTAAAAAAAAAAAATTGCTAAAGCATAGAGTACCTTTAAATGCTCCCTTAAGTCATGAACATACTTGTCCTGCTTCATGCTCCATATCTGTAGCACTTAACAAGTTAGGAAGCCAAAGAGATGGAATTACTAAGAGAACAGACAGATCAAAGACAGACATGTATTGATTTACTTTCCATCCAAAGCCTAAGAACAGAAAAGGCTATATCCGGAAAGCACTTACTGACAGAGAAAGAGTATTCAGTGAATAAGATAAACAAGAGTTTCATTTTTATAACCTTCGCAGTAATGTCATCAGAGCAAGAGGCTAACAATGTGCCAGTTGGATCCCATTTGACACAATTCACCTCACCCTGAAAGAACAACCAAAAGAATTTTAAAAAAAAAATGCAAGCTCAATTAAGTTTCAATAACCTACAATATAACAAGCATTTAAATGACGTACATCCACCAAAGATAAATCATTTAGAGCCACAAGCTGTTACAACGAAAGTTGACAATTGCTGCTGGTACACAATAAGATAAGCAAAGACGAAACTCCCAATATCAACCAACCAAATCACACAAAAATGAACTACATCAGAAGGGTACAATCTACTGCTATAAGCAAGCAATGTAGTTTACCCACCAACATTGGTAAAAAGTAATGCCATAGCAGGTAAAACACATTTGGTTTATGAATTCTCAAATAAATCACAGCGCCTAGATTTCAAACTAAGACATTATTTCTCACATGACAACACGTAGAATACATGTTTGCTTGCTGGTACTTATTGCCCTTACATGTTATGAATAAAAAAATCTTTAAATCTTGATGTGAAGTTGGGACACTTTTGATTTAGAATTTTCTGAGCAGCGGGAAAATCCAATAGAATGTCATGAGGTTATCTTCAAGTTAAGTAACCTTGTTAAGATAATACTGCGAAAGGACCTGGAAAATGGGTCCCCTCACCGTAAGTTGCTTCCGACTTTTCCCCGTTTTTACATTTTTTGACTGTCAGGTGGTCACACAATTGCCACCTTTTCTCCATTGTTTCCCCTTTCTGTTGTCTATGTTTGTTCTCATTCTCTCATATTCATTTTTCATTTTCACTAACCAGAGGCTTTTGAGGACCCCACTGTGGGATGAGGACTTTGTGGTGGTTGTAGTTTTAACAATGCTTTTAAGCTTTCGATCAGCTCCTCGTGCTCCCTAGTGCCTCATCTAAGGTTTTTCTTAACCTATGCTCTACGTATTGTTATTGATTGATCTAGGGGCTGGATGCCATTTTGAAATTTTATTAGGCTCAACCCATGTCTCAAACCTAAAGCTCTACAATACCCATATGGATCTTGCCTTGGCTTACATGCCACCCATCTTCTTTGGATCTTACTATTAATCCCAACGTAACATCTTTTCAATAAAATTCTGTGTTGACAAAACTAATCCGCCAATGACGAATCTGCAATCCTATCCCTAAAATTATTTTTTCGCAGAATGGATGGAAGAAAATAAACATATTACATTACGTGTGCACGCGCACAGAGAGATTTCAATTTTAGTGGCTTTCAAAGCATATAGAAACCAAAACTGTACCAGATGCCCCGCAAAAGTTTTGATTGGGCGATTTTCTCCAATCTTGCAGACAAATATCATGTTGTCTGTGGAGCTTGTTGCAAATGAAACATTGTTGCGCCAGTCAACATCAAGTGTTGGACCTAGAAAACCACAAAAAAGTAAAAAATCAGTAGCCCAACCTATAATTTCAACCTAAAACCAAATTTATGTCCCAAACCTGAGTGAAATTCAAATTGCTGTTTCCCTTCCTCTGCCTTGACATCCCACACAATAGCAGTTTTGTCACAGCTTCCTGTGAGCAGATAGTCTCCTTTCTTGTTCCATTTTAGAGAGAATATGGGCCCTTTATGTCTAGTCAAAGTGGTCTTCAGTTCACCTAATCACGAGAAGCAGCAAAAATTCCAAAATAGAGTAAATGGCCAGACATTGACAGAGAGAACTCTCATAACACAGGTGAGTCCAAAAGAAACAATAAAAGCATGCCAAACAGGCACAAACAAAAGTTGAAAGATACTGTCTACTAAAGTATGCAAAAGTTGGGAACTTATTTCGTTCTGTTTAGGTTCCTCTCTCATCTGCTTTTCCAGTCTTTTCTTCCATATTACAGTATCTTTGGTGTACTCCACAATTACATGGATAGTGTAACTTCCTCTCTATGATATATAGTCTCTACATATCTGACAGGAAATAGAGTAAAAGAACACTACAGCATCTCATACGTAAACACACAGGTTGGGGACCCAAAATGGCACACATTTTGACTTATCAATGATGGGAGCTTAACTATCTTTTGGGGTGAATGGGGACATCAGGCTCCACTCAAAATTTAGTAACAGTTCTACCCTGAAAGTGCACCAACAAGTTCTCCCGTTTTATTTACATCGGTTATGCATCCAGATGATGCCTAAACCAGAGTGTTTTTAAAGGCACCACCTGATAAACCCTGAAAAGGAAAATGAAGTTCGGCATCTTCTTATTTTGTTGTCTATGCCATAGAGGATAGAAAGTTTTGGATCTCATTAATCATTGGAAACTAGAAGTGCGTGACCCACACTCTCAGGTATTTGGGTTCTGAAATCATGAGAATCTACAAAAGATGAACAATTCAATCAAGGATTGTGAATTAGGATTGTGCTAAGGAACCATTTGAGTGTCAAAAGATTGGGTTGCATAGTTCAAACAAGGACTGCCATATACCAGTAATGATTATAAATATGTACAAATAATACAGATGTTTGTTTGGAGTTAAGACATTTTTACGGTTAAATCAGAAAGCAGCATGATCTCAAAACATACCATTTATGGTCCAAATTCTTGCTTGCCCATCATATGAACCTGTTGCAAGAAGTGTTCCGTCCCCCTGCAGAGAGACACGCAGGTAATTGTGGTTTAAAAAAAGAAGCAAATGGAACCTGCTTAATCACGGAAGTTTTAAGGCACCTAAAATATAATTGAGAGAAGCAGTTCCTAGCTTCAAGAGATTAAGAAACAAGCCATTCCAGTTAAAAAGAAAAAAGGAAAAAAAAAAACAGAAAGAAGGCAAAATGACTAAGGAAAAGATTTGAACAGAATGAGTTATATTTTCTCTCACAAGTCATCATTAGACTTACATTCCAATCAAGAGTCGTGACGTCTTTGCTCTTTTCATTTGTCCTACCCTTTACATGCTTCAATATCAGAACATCTGGGTGACCATTTTGTAGACTAGATTTAGCGGTCCCATCAGGTATGGTCCATATGCGAGCAGTAGAATCTCCAGATCTGAGAAACAGGTCATTGCAGTGAATTGGAAAACATAAATTCTTGACATAAATCTTTCAACCGTAACATAGGTGAGAAGGATTTCATTATCTAGAACAATCTATGAATTCCAGAATGAAGGAAACAGAAACAGTACACCAATTCAGAACATAGATGTCAATTGTAATAATGAAAAACCTGATGCAAGCAAGTTACATATATTAGGGACAATTGCATGGAGTATGATATCAACGATTCTGCAATTCGTCAAGCTAACCAGTCTAGTCATATAGTCTCTAGAGAATTACTATACTTACCCCAAGTGTGAACTTTGGTTTTATATCCTATCAAGAAACTGAAAGCCAAACAGAAAATAATCTCTTAACAAAGTTATCGTTCGGAAAAGTGCTACTGCACAAAAGAAAGTAAATTGATCATTTTACAAATGAAATTCAAATCCAAATGGACTGGTTTGAGAAAAGCTGCAAACAAAAAATTGAATATTTTCATTTAAGAAATGCTTGTTTTCAAATAATTATTCTTCCAAACAAGTCCTCCGAGGGCTTTCCATTCTCCTTAAACAAAGCCCCAAATCTTTGCAAGAAAGTTTGCTTTAAACCAACACAAACCGAACCTCCTGCTAGTGTAGATGCATCAATGACTAGTTAACCGAACAATGATGTTGTTCAGCCAAAATATGAAGGAATCTTGAATACAAAATGTCATAGAGAATCAAATAACCCATGACCATGCAATGTAACAACTGAATCTTTCATGTATAATTCTATAGCTCGCGAAGAAGGTCCACATACAACCACCTCGCATCACTGTGATTTACAGGAATAAGCAAATAACAAAATCCAATTCAATTTCCACCATAGCTTTCTTCAGAAAATTTAACTCATTTAGCAATTAGAAAAACACATCCAAAAGCAAAATAAAGAAATTGTCATTATCTCAGCTCAAATAATCATCTTTAAAAGTCCAGATTTCATGGACTAAAATCCACTTCCTATAGAGCTACACTTCAAAGGGTGAAGAGTAAATGATTAGAAAGTTACTGCAAAGAATCTAATTAATGTAAGAACCCAATGCAAATAGCAGAAAATAGACCAGTCAGAATTATCCACCAGATAAAGTACCGACCCTGAAGCAAGAAGTGAACCTGCAGGACTCCATGCACAGGCGCAAACCTATAATGAAGAATTGAAAAGAGGTCCATTGTCAAAATATGAATGATAGATTTCAGGTACAAGAGTAGTATCTAAAGTAGTTTGAAATGAACAAGGGAAAGTATCCCGAAGATACGCTATGCAAAGATTCGAACCTCAGAAGTATGTCCTTCTAATATTGTCACATCTGTACTAGGAATCTCACATGGCTGAGAAGTTGACGCAGTAGAAATTTCCATTGGTTCAGGTCCTAAAAGAATACACAAAAAAAAATTACAACCTTTATTTGAAAAAGATATGTAGAGAGAGATAGAATCTTCAACAAGAAGGAGAGTCATAAGCCAAAGTCAATCACACCCTAATGGATGTCAAATTGATTTCCTATTGCCTCATACTCATTTCCATGTCCTTCATAACAAGTCGTACAGGAAAAAACATGTATAATTCAATTCAGTTGAAAACAGCCATGTGAAAGATCACAACGTCTTCAGGTCATTTTTTGTTTCTTTCTTGTGTTTACCCAAAGAGCAATAGTGACACTAGAAACTCTAAATTGATACTGCAGTGATAGACAAGTTCATGTTTGAAGCGACAAAAGAAATTTGCAAGAAAGCACATTCACCAGAAGGTTCATTTTCTTCATGCTTTGTATGGTTCCTGTCCACCTCTTGATTCACAATTATTTCCTTTTCAGAGTGATCTTCCCGATGTTTTGGTTGCTCCTTCTCCTTCTCCTTCTCCTTCTCCTTCTCCTTCTCTTTCTCTTTCTCTTTCTCTTTCTCCTTCTCTTTCTCTTTCTCTTTCTCTTTCTCCTTCTCTTTCTCCTTCTCTTTCTCTTTCTCTTTTTCTTTCTCTTTTTCTTTCTCTTTCTCTTTCTCCTTCTCTTTCTCCTTCTCTTTCTCTTTCCGTTCCCTATCTTTTTCAAGTTCCTTCTCCTTTTCATGTCTATCTTTCTCCCTTGCCCGTCCACGCTCAGCTTCATGGTCCTTATCTAATTCTCTATCTTTATCTCTATCTTTTTGCAAATTTTTCTTTTTCTCTCTTATAATTTTCCTGAGTTCATAGACATCCTTTGTAATAAGATCCAATGGTTCCAAGAAGGAGAAGTCCTCATCCACATCTGTGTCACTCTGACAAGCTTACAGGGAACACTGATCAACATAATTTCCAGAATAGAGTAATTAAATTAAAAGATGACGAATGCAAGTTCTTAATAGGTTGGGCACGCTCACGCTATTCAAGTTTGCTTCCATCTCCAGATACTGAAGTCCTTTCTGCACCAATGTAATAAGAGCACTAGGGGGAACCATATTCCCGTCAATTGTGCATTTGTTAATGCCTGCCTCATATCCCAAGGCAAATGCGGAATGTGTAAAACCTGCATACATATTTTCAAGCATGTATCAGAAACATCAGTCCAAGATCATATTCAATACTAAAAACTTGCAGTTTTGCGAAAAGTTCTCATACCAAGAATGAAACTTTGTGAAACAAAATAATAAAGAGATAATATACTAATACATGGAGCAAGCAATCACACTCTCGCTTCTACCACGTCCTAGGTAATACAATTACTTAGTACTCCTATGATGACAGAGGGGTCTACTACATGGATCAAGCAATTGCACTATCACTTCTACCACGTCCTTGGTAATATTGAAGTACTCGAGATCTTTTCTGATGTTCCCACTCATCTCTGCGCCCAACTTCCGTAGCTCCTTCTGCCTTGCATTTCCACCATGATGTCACACCTTCTCATTCTTCTAAAGTTTGCATTTCCACAAGTCCAAACATTTTTACACATGTTTCTCCCATTTTATTCAAGTGAAATTGCAACAGTGTTTTCCCTGCCCAGCTTCCCATGCAATATTCCATCATTGTTCTCCTTAGATTACGCTCTAAAATTAAATTAATATTTTCTGCTCGCACAAGTAGCAAATGTGTTTCTCCACGTCATCCACTTGACTAATCCTCGATGTTATTTTCCTTCAAGTAACCTATTCACCTACAAAATGTACCCATAACATTATGAAGTTTGTTATTTGACACCTTTTGGTCTCCAATTTGTACTAGGGCTTTCTTTTAACTTCTTTCCTAATGCAACTTGGAGGATGAAAAACTCTAGGAAGTTACATCACTGCAAGATATGGGATCCAAGAGTTTCATCAGAATGAGGGAACCAGGATTGTCTCTTGAAGCTGCATCATTTGATGTCTCTATTAACCCAGCCAGGATTGCATACAGCAAAGATATTACAGAATGTTCAAGACGTGACCTCCTGTGCCACAGCTGGGAGAAGCTTTTATGTATGATCAAGTGAATTAAAACATGATAAGCAGCCTTCTGATTGTGAACATTCATGAAAACACAGAGATGACAGGGGCTGAAATAAACATGGCACTATTCGACACGGGTGGTTAACAGACAATAAAGTGACAGCCTCAGCACTAGCCCATGGAGACAGGATGGAAAGACATTAAAGTTATAAGCATCAGGTTGCATGGGATATTCATGACCTTTGCAAAATAAATCTGGTGTGATCAACAAGGTAAGGGTCACCAGACTGTTTTCAGTCAATGAGGAGAAAGGACACTCTTGTCACTGGAAATGCCAAAAGCAAGATGGTAATTTCTTGATGTATTATTTTGCAGGATCGAGAAGACTGGGAACTGGAAATTCGTGATAACTGAATAACGAGGTTAACAATATCACAATTACGGTTACCGCAAAATGAATTGTACATAATAAATATCCAGAAAAGAAGGTAATTTTTCTGCCAAATCCAGACTTAGGGGAGAGCTGAATATAAGCCTCTTTCCCTGGGAAAGATTGTTTAGAATGCAGAGGCACAAAAGACAGAGCCGTCTTTCTAATTGGAAAATGAGTAGGAAAGAACTTCTGCAGACCCTAGAAAGTCCACAAGACAATGGAGAACAGGTGCCCTACTTTGCAAACGAGAGGCCAGAGCAGTTAGGCATTTCGCTTCGCATTCCTCCAAAGGTCACACCTACGAAACTAAGCACGAGCTACCCGCATAAGAATAAAGCTTCTTGCATCGCTCAGATGGTAGCTAAAGGAAACCACAAATTTATGCACAAAGAAACCCTTCCCCCTTCAGCCAAACAACAAAATCTATGATTGGGCTCCTCCGCATAAGTCCCCCCAGCCTCTTCGCAGCCAGATACGCAATTCTTGCAAAACCCTAGAACACCTCTCCAAGCCAAAATCTAACATTTCGATGAGGTAAAACAACCGGGATTCCAGCTCAAAGCAAGAGATCTCTCGCCATGGCCTCTAACGAACACCCATTCAGACGCCTTTCGCCCTAAGCGGAAAATCAATTCAGCCGTCACAGCAATTTTAGCAAACAGACAAGCAGGAACAAAACCCCAGCCTCAAGGCGCCGTAACGCCCGCACGAGCCGGACCGCCAGAAACCCTAGAGCCACCGACAACCCTAAAGCGAGACACCAAATCGGCCGCCGCCGTTCCCTCGTCTTGCAGAAACGAGAAAACCAGGAGGAGGAGGAGGAGGAGGAGGAGGAGAAGAGGAAATGAGGTACCCGATTCTTGAAGGTAGCGGAAGACGAGGTAATTCAACTGGACGGAGGTGATGGAGGCCATGCTCGCGCGAGCGCAGGGGGATTCAATGGCCGCGGCGAGCTGCTGCTGCTACAGATGCGTCTGCATGAGTTTCAGAGAGAGAGAAGAGAGAGAAGAGAGAGAGAGAATCATCAACAGTGCGTTTTCCACCAGAAATGGGGTGGTGCGACTGCGTTCTTGTTTCGAAACGGGAAAAGAGGAGATCTCAGCGAAACGGCCCGTTGATGAGAGGGGCCAACGGGATCGAACCGAACGCTTTTGCCTAACGCAAACCGAACCGCTAGACCCTCAACTGTTTGTCTTGACTACCGTGAGCTTTGATTTACCTAATTTCATCAAAAGGACAAAAAAATCCAAATTAGATCTAATCCCAATTTCAGTCCAAACTTATTTTTGAGTAAAAAAGACCTTTGATTTTAAATCCACTTTTAAATCTGCCTCGAATTTTTTTTTTCATCTAAAAGTAATTAGCAACTTTCCATTTAAGATTAAATATACCCCGTTAACCCTCCATCCAATAATTGCAATTAGTTGTTTGACATGGCATTTTCACGTTGGTAACGGGTCCACATTGGTATGCTAATGTGAAATAATATCTTTAAAAAAAAAAAAAAAAAAAGCTTGCTCTTTGATATGGAAATTATGGAAAGTAGGGATGATCAATGGCAATTTTTGGACGGACAAAGGCAGTAGATCTGAGATTAAAACTAAAATTGGTGATTTTTTTAGACAAAAAAAGTTCAGAAAAACTTGGGGTTGGACCTAAAATAGGAGTTTTTCTAGACAAAAAAATTCAAGGCAAGATTGTGATTGGATTGGAAAATTGGAGATTTTTAGGGACTTAGGCCGTTTTCATTGGAATGGAATAAGACTAGAATGACTATTTCATGAGAATTGATTAGGGAAGGAATGGAAGCGGGTTAGTTTTTTTTTTTTTTTTTTCAGTTTAGTTCAAAGAATTTTTTTTTTTGGTCGATTAGTGTACAGAATTGACTAGCCGCATTAGAAGTAATTTCTAATTTGTTTTAATAGAATTGCACGGAAATATAAGTTAAGAATGATATTATCATTATTAAATTCTTATATTGAAAATTCAAGATAATTTTTAAAATATCAGTAATATTTTCTTTCTAATAATAAATACAATATGGCCATTCTTTATTATAATTAAAAATGTTTGTAAGTGCAAAATTATTATTGAAAAGTATATTGAGTTTTTTTTTTTTTTTTTTGGGGTCTATCTTAAATTAAACCTAAATTTGCTTTCAGATTTTTGCCCTAACTTTTTGCAAAATGTGGGAAATCAAACTCCACACTTGAAACTAAGGCTTGTTTGGTAGCCATTCAAATAGTGCCAGATTCTATTATTTTGTTATCGGGAATAGTTTTAGAATAGAATCGTGTTTGGTAAAATTTTTGTTTTCGAAAACAAATTTCTATTTTTTTGTTTTCGAAAGTAGATTTGGAATAGAATCAAGAATAATAAAAAAAAAAGTTGATTTTTGTTCCTAGGAACAAATCTAAGAATCAAGCCCATATCTTCTCTTCTTCTTCCCTTTTCTTCTTTTTCATCTATCGCCACCGCCACGGTTGCCATCCGCCGCCATCCGCCGCCCACCACCACAGGTCGCCGGCAACCGGTCCAGCGAGCTCGCCAGGCTAAAGAGAGGTTCGGCAAGCTTGCTGGAGGCAAGCCTTGCCATTGGTGAGGCTTGGCCTCACCCAACCCTAGTGAAGCTCGCCTTGCCATCGGCGAGCCTCACAATCTGGCAAGGCGGGGCCTCGCCGGTGGCCAGGTGGGCCTCGCCTAGCCCTTGCGAGGCCTGCCTAGCCACTGATGAGGCTCAGCCGACGAGGGCTAGCCTTGTCGAGGGCTGGTGACACTTCGGTGAAGTCGTCAGACCTATGACTGACCACTTGAAGAAGAAAAATAGGAGAGAGAAAGGAAAAAAAGAAAAAAAAAAAAAGGAAAAAATGTAAAATAAAAATTTAAAAATTAAAAGGAAATGATTTGGAGTAGAAATTTTGAGCACGGTACCAAACATAATTCTATTCCAGAATAAAAAATTTTGGACGGTTACCAAACGGCTTAAAATGCTTAAAAATTGTTCATGGGAATAGGATAAAAAAGAATCATTTCTGATCAGAAATTGTTTCTGAGAACAAAATAGTTACCAAACGCACCCTAAACATCCTCACTCCTATTCTCTTGAGAAATTGGGGAATCGAGCTCCCCACCTCCCTTTTCTAAGCTAAAACTCATAATATTTTTCACATAATTGGTTCCTTTATTATAATATGTAAAATTTAATTACCCAAATAAGTTATTCATTAAAGAGTTAATATTACTAAAAACCTCCAAACTTGTACATATGTGAAAAGTTTACTTAAAACTAACTTTTGACCATCAAAAACTCTAAACTAATATACTTGTGATAATTTCACTATTTGTTACTTTCTGTTAATTTTTATTTTCAAATTACTAAGTTGAATGACATATTGATACCGTGTTAACATCATTATTCTTTGATGAAGTACCATAACTAGTGGGAAGAATTTCTCATCATCATGACCGATCAACAACCTATTATGATAGATGCACTTTTGTCCTTAGATCTCTCTATCTTTAGAAAATCTACTTCCTCGAAACTTGATTATCTTTAAGAGGTCACTTACCTTGGTGAAGATGACCAGGTTTCCAGCACACAACTCCCTCTAATAAATCCCTATTCTGCATTTCCAAACCCCACTCTTTTTCTCCCATGCGTTCCATTAAAAAACTCATCCAACATGCTCCAAATGATGTCAAGGAATATCCAGTCTACCCGTTTTGATCATCATCCTATTCATGTACTTAGCAAGAACATTTTGTTAATCTTCATTTTCCTCCTAAACTGGTCCAACAATGGCATTCCCAAGGGTATACACATCTCCACTTCGGATTATTATGTCTTGCTTTAACCTTTCATGGATGAAAAGGCCTTCCAGAAGCTACCAGAATGGTGCTCCTTGACACCTGATTCCTCAAATACCAACATTCTTGCAAAGGAACAATTGAGATTACCCTCAATGTTGGCACGGTCTTTGTTACCCTTTTTCATAACTTCAATATGGCTTGTCCGACCCTTAAGTCCTTAATGTCTTAAAGGTCCAGTTGCTTTAGCCAGTTGCAAATAACTAAAGCACCCCAAACTGCTGATTCAATTATTGCAACCCTTCATTACCAAATGGTGTATCGAGTTTAAAATCATGCCTTGGATCTAAAGCTAAGATGCTCTATTCATTTCTATTGATAGCAATCAAACACCATCCTACATCTATGTTGTGACATCATAAATTTTACTGACCTTATAAGTGTAATCGGACTATTAAGGGCTTGGATTATTTTAAAGTAGGCTAGATGACAAGCCTAATGGAACATGAGGAAAGTATGGGCTTAAGTAGTTGACGGGCCATACGAAGATATTGAGCATGGGCTCGATTAGTCAAAGGATAGGATATGGACTTGGGCTTGGCTTGGAGCGGGCCAAGAGTCGGGTTCATTAAAATTGTGAATTAAGTCTAGTGGGTTGTGAAATGTCGTGGGATAAGCCTAGTGGGCCAGAGACGGGTATTTAGGCCTGAGCGCTTTAATTTTTGATTAAGTTTATAGATTACTGTTAGGAGGGATTTAATTAGAAATTTTAATAAAAACTTATAAGCGATTGTAATTCTATTATCAAACACTAACTTTAGTAATTTCTCGAGATTAATTCTTGTTTGTATCATAGATTAGCATTGAGATGTTAATGCGTCAATTCGATTCATGTGAACTCATAGATTTGTATAGTTACGAAAAGATCGAAAATTTAGTGGATTCGAAACAAAACTAAGTAGAAGATGTTAGAAACTATTAGACTAATTAACGACACGGATTAGAACTTAATCTTAACCATTCTCGAGCACCAAGTGTCGACCATGAAGAAGAATGCGTGCATGGGAGCCACAAAATTCATCTCTTCCCTCTTGGTTTCTCCCTAACCTGAAGCCTTCAGAGGAGACATCATTATTATCCCTTTCTAATGATTACTTCTCTTCTTGGGATTTAAAATAAAATCTACACACATATATGATTTTTTCCTACTCACGCCATTCTCTTCTCCCCGAAATAGACCGAAAATTCTCTCTCTCCATTTTCTTCTTCCTCCCTCTCTCTTTCATGACTTGCACGGAAGCAGAACTCAGCGACTTCAGCTTCTTCTTCTTCTTCTTCTTCTTCTTCTTCTTCTTCTTCTTCTTTTTGCACGCATTTGAGGGCAGAATTTCGAAGAGCAGGGAGCCACCAGTGAAGCTAAGCCATCGGTAAGGAAATGATGAGGTCCTAAACTAGAATTTATCCGCTGTTTGTCGAGGGAACTCGTGGAGCATGTTGAATGGTGGAAGATTAAGTTTGATGCTTCTGTTTTGAGTTGGAATAGGTTAGATGGGCACTCAAATGAAGCTGTTGGTCTTTACATGTGATGATCGGGGTTCGGATGGTCAAAGAACCTAGCGTGAGGGAGTTGAGTTGGTCGAGTTGGTGGGTAGACGACTGCTGAGTGATAAATGGGTGTTGCATGTTGCTTTTGAGGGGTTGAGACGTGAATACTAGCCTCGAGTTGAGTTGTAGGTTGCTGTGTGTAGTCGATGAGATAATGAGATCACTTTTGGGTTCTATTGGAGAGGTGTCGAGGTACTAAAAGAGGTTGTAGATGAACTACATAATCTGATTGAGCTGTAGATGGGGAAAGTGGCTCAAGATGTTCTGTTTGGGAAAGATAGAGACGGAAAAATTACTAGTTTATAAGTCACTTGGGGTTTTAAAGGTGCAGTTAAAGGAAAGAACTAATTTTCTTAAGAGTGCACCAACTATTTTAGGCTTCGACTATTGGTTGTAGAGATTTTCTTGCAAAAATTAGCCGGCGAGAACATTCCTCCCTTAAAACAGCAAACTGACCTGCAGAAAAACAGTAGAACCATAGGTAGTTCTATGGATTTTACAAAAATTTCTAGATGGAGTTGGACCTTAAAACTTTCATGAAAGTTGTAGGACACAACTTTAGGAACAACATGTCAAAATTTGAGGACAAACGATTAAGATTTTGGTAGTAAAATGATCCTTCTCCAGTAGGCACTTAATCTGGAAGTTGCTGCAGAATTTAGGGGTAAAGATAACAAATTACTGCTCTTTATACAATGAGTTATAGGCTTAGGTTTCTTCACACAAAAAAATGTTAATCTATGTCTCTTCTATAACATACTAAAATTTCGTAGCATTTC
This sequence comes from Eucalyptus microcorys, assembly GCA_014182515.1. Lineage (NCBI taxonomy): Eukaryota > Viridiplantae > Streptophyta > Magnoliopsida > Myrtales > Myrtaceae > Eucalyptus > Eucalyptus microcorys. The sequence continues at coordinate 14,068,046 of CM024570.1, forward strand.
AATGAGATTTGATGCACTTTCTACTTCTGTGATTGAAACTGCCCGTGTTAGCTTGTATCTTGCTTTATCTGAGACTATGCAATGGATGTTTTGCCTCTCGTACCTGATTTTCATGGCATATAGGGAGTCTAATGGTCTTGTAATAATGGTTAGTTTGTGCATGAGCATGCCTCTTCCATAATTCAAAGTGTGGACATTTTATGGTTACTAATTGTGGCATATGTGTGCAATGAGTGCGACATGAATGAAATGCTATGTGAGCATGTGTGCTGCTTGAAGTAATTGTGTACTCTTTAGGTCATATGCATGATGTGATGTGATATAATTCAGAGGTGTGATGTGTGGAATGTGTGAATTAAATGAGTTAGAGATTTCCATCGGTACTGAGATACCGGTGATGCCCCGGGGAGTGGGATGCCCATGCTGTGTGATCTTGGATGCCTTGGTTGAGTGAGATACTAGGATGCCTTGGAGTTGAGATGCCCCTGTGTGTGATCAATGATGCCTCAGTTATGGGATACCGGGATGCCTCGGAGTGAGATGCCCCATGCTGTGTGATCTTGCAATGCATCGGTTGTATAATACTGGTATGCCTTGGAGTGAGAAGCCCATGATAGCAATATCGTGGAAGTCCAGATGTGGGATTCAGAAAGTGACTCGATCAGGCTGACTTGCGTTTCGGTGGGTAAACTGATCGAGAATGGACCTTGATATACACACTATAATATAAATTTCACTTGGCGAGTGAGTTCGGCTGTTGTTGTCGTATCTCATCATAGTTCAGATTAGGAGCATGTTGCATACGTGTGCATTTAGCATGTTTGTTACGAAGTGACTATTCATGTGACATTTTAGTATTAATTTAGATATACCTGTGACAATCCTACCTTAGTACGTTAAGTTATTTGGTTGTGTTCTCTTGTTTTCTTTGGTGACTGTGGATTGTCTAGCTTAGGGTCTTATTATTTCTTTATTAGGCATTGCTCATTCCTTTCTATTTTTCAGATCGTTAGTATGGACGTACCATTGATCGCTAGTTTATGGAGTGATAGCGTACATAGATGTTTCTTTTCACAACGTTTGTGACCCCCGATATTGAGCTAACCTACACGAGAGATGAGGCTACGCTTTGGATGAATGACGGCAGGGTAGACTAGATTCCTATAAGGTTCATTGCTTGGTTCATAAACCATGAAGGGGAGCTGTTTGGCCCTCTTCAGTTTGACGCTAGAAGACCTGGAGCCGGGCTAAGAGGTGCTTAGGCACCCAGATCATGATGAATCCAGAAAAGACGTCTTTTGTTTTTTGATGGACGTGGGCTAGTGTAGGAGGTAGTGAAGTTAGGAACCCCTCTCACCCTTTTCCTTGGCAATTACTTACACTTTTGTTTATGAACATGTAAATATACGTTGTGCATCGGTGAAGGACCTGTAAGTAATTCGGGTCAATGTATGTAAGCCCGAATGGTTTCAAAAGGAAAGTTAACGAAGCTTCTTATGATCCTTATATATGTTCTTAGTTGGATTGTCTAATGCTAAGTGACAGGACTCTTATAGGGTGATCATGTGTTAGAAAAGCTTCATATCATAAAATATCCATGTTATACATGCTAACCAATTAGGTTTGGATGCTATAGTGCGATAATTGAAACTAATAGGTACTGTCATGATGATAATCCGTATAATTTCTGCTTGTGCTTAGTATGTGATGTTGCTGAGACGTCACATACGTGCCTAGACAAATCACCTGCTCTAAGTTAGTCAAGCTCCTCCTAGATACTTAGGTGACTAACAATGAAAAACTCCATCAAAATTCCAGACCCATTCAAGCTACATCATCGAAGTTCACTAAAAACAAAGATGGCCTTGTCATCATCAAATTCGACCACTCTCATGAGAAGCTAGAAAGTCCTATCTTTCCAACCATCCTTACCATGAAATATATATTCCAGACGAACTAGAAAGCTTAGAAGGAGATAAGCTTGAAATACAAGCCTTCAATTCTGAAGGACATCTTATAACTTATTTTAGATACCCTATTTCAAGACATTGCCTATGGAATGTAGATTGCTAATGTCAAGTTTGTATGATGCCAGATCTAGATGATGATGATAGGCCTTCCATAAGAAAAGGAAAATCCAAAAATCGGGAGAAGTACGCCAGAACTGCCTTAACTTGTGTATGGCGTTCACTTTAGTACCACAACTTTTCGCCAACTCATTTAAGTGCCAAAATTAGAAAAAAAAAAAAAAAAAAGATCACTTAAGTGCCTTCGACAAAAAATTCTGACTAGAGAAATTATATGACTTCTATGATTAAAATTTTGATCAAATTTGGCATTTTTGGGAGTAAAATGATCACTTTTTCATTAAAATTGGGATTAAAGTGATCACTTTTTAACAACAATTAGCACTAAAATGATCATTTTTTTTTATAGTGATTGGCACTGAAGCGATCACTTCTTAACTTGCTATACGAAGTTGTTTAGGGGTTTTTTTTTGCACTGAAGTGATCACTTTTTAATTTGCTACACGACGTCGTTTAGAGATTATATGCTAACTACGCATATTGGCAAGTCACGTAGGATTGAGAAATTAATAAAATATTGCCATGTCAGATTTTTGGTAATTCATATAGGAGTTGACACTTGAGTGAACATATATATTTTTTTTTTTTAAAAGTGACACTTAAGTGAGCCGGCGAAAAGTTGTGGCATTAAAGTGAGCGTCGTACATAAATTAAGGCACTTCTAGTGTACTTCTCTTTCCAAAAATCCATTCTTCTAGAAATGGCAGGAGAAGGACCCTTCTATTAGGCCACCTGGAGAGGATAAAGGAAGATACCAACTCTTGATGTCTTATGGCTCTTCTGAAAAATTAGAACCATTGGTTTCAAAAAACCATTCGAAGAGAAACCACAACCACTTTCTCCTTCACCAGCCTAAGTAGAATTATCATAGAGCTTGATCCCTCGAAATTTGTCCTAAATTGGCAAACGGAAAATGCCTTAGTCCAGAACAAGGCCTTTACCACATTGAGGTCCAAACAACAAGCAAGCTTTAATTCTCTCAAAACTCAAGTGGCTGAAGTCCATATTGAAGTGGGAGAAGTCAAAACTTGTCCATTAATAGGTAGATCAGACTTCAGTGGTCCAAAACAAACTTCCTTAACTTTATCAAATAAAACTAAAAAAATTAGATGCTGGGTTTGTAAGACCTAAACATTACCTTTATGATCAATCAATTAAAGTAGAAAGACTTCAAAAATAGATTAAAAAAAAAAAAAAAACTCCAAACTAGCCAAGAGAGGAAACACAACCCCTCTTCTTTTACCTCTATCGTTAATCCATTATTTTCCTCTTTGTGGGAAAAATCTTCATTCCTTCCCTTGAGTTCCACTACTGCTCCATCCCTTCTATCTCTAATTTGTAATTTAAATTAGACTGCTCCTATTTGCAAGCGTGAGGTGAGGGCCATCAAAGAAAGGTTCTTCTCATAATGAAATTGAAATCTATAGCCACATCAGCAGAAGAACCGAAAAAATCAAAACAATCTAAGTCTTTACCATTTGACCCTCCATCTTCATACATGATCTCCAACCCCCTTGAGTCATTTTTAAGAGAATATATCAAGATGAGTATCACCATGGTAGGCCGTGACAAAATCCAATCTATATAAGAGTCTATGCAAGATTCATACTCTGAAGCTTCTAGGTCTGAGTCCGACGCTACATCCACTTCTATGGACAATGAACAAGCTCAACCTATTCCTGAACAAGCCCCTATCAACTTCATGATTCAACCTGAAGAAAGAGATGAAGAAAACATTATAGATTTTCCCTTCTAGATTATCAATTCTAGGAAAAAAAAAACTTGTATTCTCACCTTCACACTTGATGATATCCCATATAACAATTGGCATGCTAGGCTACAAGAATTCTTTGCCTAAATGAATGCCAAAGCTACTAATCCAAAAAATGACCAGTTTCATATTCTTCTAGAGTTCACTACCAGAATTACAAGTAGCTTGTTAGATTGGTAGTTGGCTCTTGCTCCAGCAAATCAAAATACATTCTTGGCACAAGATTTTGACTAGGTGATTTGCATTCTCCACCTTTACTTTATCAAGAGGCCTGAGGACCTTGTAGAGCAAAAGGGAAAGAATTCTTTGAGAGAAAATGCTATTTTTATGAGCGGAAAGATCATGATAGACATTTCAAAGAAATGATGAAGCTTACTATGCCCTTGGTGGAGATTCAAATCTCAAACCGGTTTTCTTATTATTTGTGCCAAAGCAAATTGGCAATATGGTTGACAAGTATTTCCAATCAAAGAATTAAAGAACCCTAGATGCTTCCCTTAGAGAAATCCAACAAGGGATTCACGGAGCCCTTGACGAATTATGTCTAAGGAAAAAAGGCATTCAAGAAATTCTCAAAAAGCAACAGGATGCTTGACAAGGCTTGCAAAAGACCAAGTCTCCAAATCAAATGTGGCATAGAGATTCTTCTTGTGATTATCCAAATAAGAAAGAGAAGCATTTTCGAAAGCATTCTTCCATAAGAAAGAAAGGAAAATGGAAGTTTCTTAAAAAAGAGTTGTTGATATCATAAGACAGATCGTTCTAGCAAAAAAAAAAAAAAAAAAAAAGATCGTTGCTTTGTGTGGTCGTAAAGGACATTTTGCAAAAAATTGTCCTTTAGCCCACAAAAGAAGTATGAATCTTATGGATGCCATCCACAAGAAAATCGGTATCTCTTTGTAGAAGATGATCTTGAGTCAGTCTTTTCTCTTGAAGATGAACCTTCCAACAAAATTATTTGTGCCATAAAAACTTTCTCAAAAAATAGTGAAGATGAAGGAGATGATCCTACCCATGAGGGCATGTTCTTTTTTGATAAACTATTATCCTCTCCAACAAACCAAGACCAATTCTCATCCATCTAGGTCACTAAAGAAAAACCTCTTTTTTTCAAGCCATATGTTCCTATCCAGCTCCTTCCATCCTAATCCTCTAAACCCATTCCCCTCATTGCACTCATAGGCATTGGTGCAGACTCATATATCCTTGATCCAAAGCTTCTTCTTGAAGAATATTGAGAACCTCATCCCCGTTATTTTACTTTTATATTCGGAAACACTTTTTCCACCTAAATAAGGTGTAAACCTATCAAAATCCAATTCTTTCCTTAGTGCACCATTATTACCTAGATTATCCTATCCCTAGATTGGGACATCATCATTGGCTATGATATCTTAACTTAAATCCCGGATCTCAGGATTATGCCTAGCGGGCTTAAATTTCAAACACAGTTCTAAGAATTTGTAGAGACCAAGAGACTCTAAATTAATCTAACTTGAAACCCTTGATCCGATCCTCTAGCCCTTATGGAGTCACATGCCAAAAACCACTCAGAGTTTCTTGCCAAGTATTCCAATCCTTTTTGAAAAAACTCAGAGTTTTCATTAAATTGCCCTTCAAGAAGAATGAGGATGTCAACCAAACCAAAGCAAGCCACATAGGAATGAATCCATCAAACCTCTAATTAACCCATGAAGAATGCAAAGATCTAATCTAGCAAGGACTTATTGAACCCACAAACTCATAGTGGGCATGTGAAGCATTTTATGTGGAAAAACATGCTAAACAAGTCAGAGGAGAAAAGAGATTGGTCATCAATTACCAATTTCTTAATATGTTCCTCCAAGATGATAAGTTTCCTTTATCCATCAATAAAACTTTATTCTCCAATCTATCAAATGCAAAAATGTACTCTAAGTTCGACCTAAAGGCAAGATTCTAACAACTTGGAATCCATCTAGAAGATAGACATAAGACGACATTCTGCATACCAAACCAACACTTCTAGTGCATTCCTTTTGGATTGAAGATAGCACCCTCATTGTTCCAAAAGGCCATGTGCAATATATTCCGTCCAATCAGTGCAAGTGCACAGATCAACCCCAAGGCCTTATTTGTTCATTTGTTGTGTATGACATTATATTCTCGATTGTCATTGATTGTTCCTATACTTTTGATGGTTTTATCGTGTATGAGTATTTCTTTCCGTTGTATGTACCTAACTTGGATTTAGGTTAGGACTAGATTACATCCTTGGAAATTGAAGATTATCAAGACATGAAGATGGCAAAGGTCGATGTCCATTCCGATCGTGTTTTTGTACTATTTGTCCCCAACATATGTTTGGGGTTCTTCGTTTGTACAAACACCTGATGAGATGGGAGTTTCCTTTCTTGCACTTATTTTCGTTTGCCAATTAGGATTGCATGTTAGATTTATCACTTTTGTATATTGCTTACTTGATTGTCTACTTATTGTCTCACATTTAAAATTCAATTGCGTGATTTCTTTTATCTTTCTTAGAAATAGAATTGCATGAAAATGGCCATACGTGCATGATCACTTAGTTTAGGTTCAACGATCTTGAAAATGTAAAAAGAAACGCATCGACACCTTAGGAAACACGACAAACCATTATGTACCAAAAGGGTGCTAATATAAATATTAGTGTAACCCAAGTCCTCCAATCTAGATATCTAGTTGCGTATAAATTAAGGGATAATGACCGATCCTCGATTGGGTTTTCAGCCAACCCTTGAAAACAATGCTAGTGGCGACTCCCATCTTATTTTTTAGGTTTTCTTAAACAACTAAATCATTTAATAAACCCGCCGTGTGAGGTGTCAACCTCGGTGAGGTTCACCGTGATTTAGCATACCCATTGTGGAAAGTTCCTAATTGATGAAGTGCTGTCATCCATAGGATGTGTGTGCTAATGAGAAGGCTATCATGATAAAGGCATCCCAAAATCCAATATCTACATCCGACCTCCTCTCTCAAGGTGTGTCGCCCGTGTGGGTGCAAATCCTGGCACTCCACTATCACGTGGGATCTGAGCTTGGAAGAACTCGCGAATGTGATCGAGTGAATGGTGTGCTCGAAAGGCAAGGTGATAACGCCTTTGTGGATGAGAACCGTGAGGGATCTCTTGGGTTAAGTACCTCTAAACTTGACCTTTTTCCCACAAGGCCGGATCATGACAAGCATTAAGCATTCCACTTTTTGAATAGGCAACCTTATTCAGTGTCAAGTAACTTAAACAAGGACATGATTAAGCCAAAACACACATAAGCACATGCTCATAGACAAGCACAAAAGTTGTATTAGACCCAATATGGAACCCAGTCAAAATCAATCTCCTCTTCGCTCTTTGACTGGATGGATCTCCCGCTTAAACCCTCTCCTATTCTTCTCTAGCCATATATTCCACATATTGCTGTGACTGTGTGCTGCTCCTAAGTTTTCCGTTAATCTGTGGGACAATGCCTAAACTCACCTGGTTCCCCTGCCTTCAAAATATAATAGACCAATCCTCAATGACAACTTAACCTCTTTCCATAAACTTCCTTCCCTAGATGATGATTTAAGGAAGAAAGAAGCCTTGGTTCCAGCACTTCCTCCAAAATATTTCCATGGAAATTACAGGTAATACCTCCTTTTGGGACAATGTAAATAAGATTTCACGATGAAAGCTGTACCTCATTGAATGCCCTATTATCAAACAATAGGTTGTCTTTTAATAAATAAAAATAAATTCTCTGTGAGACACCAAGGTTAGTATCAATCAATTTTTGAGAAGAGCTAAAAGCCGAAAGAGAGCTCATTGATGATAGAAGGAATCCTCAGTCAATCAAAAGATCTGTTTATGGGTCATTGACGCTGATAAAGTCTACTCATGAGTAGTTTTTAAATGTCAGAGACCCGGGAAATTTCCCATTCACTCGTTGCATCACAATTTCTAATGGAACAAATTTGGAAATGAGTCCATCGGATCAAATATCATGCTAAAATCTAACTTCGTTGCCAAGTCCAACTTGAGAAAATGTAATTCATTCCACAGCTTTCATTTCCATTGCCAGATACTTATCCCGTGAGGATAATATGTTTTCACAGTAAGCCAACCACTCTAGCTGCTTTCCACAACCTTATTCTTCACCAGGTAGTTACATAATCATTTGCAGAAATCTCTTTTCTTAAATCCATCTTTCTGCACATGATCGTCGATAGCGTGCCAGTTAACCACATAAAACTTACTGATTTCACTCTAATCTTCCCATAGAAGGTCTATGACTCTCTCCCTTTTGTGCAACTGAAGATGTAAAAAGGATATAACCCCCAACAAACAAATCTGATTTTCAGACCTGTTCTTCCTTTCAGCTATCACCAAAATGTTATTCCAAACCAAAAGTTTTGCCCAGTTAACCCAAAGTAAGACCCATAAATTCATTGGCACTGAACCAATATAGCCAAACAAGAATCTTAAGAATCTTAGTTGTCACCCTCCATCACCAGCAAATTGGAGATATGGGATTTGAACAAGGCTGATATCACTCAGTTCAACCTTAAACCAGCCAAGTATCTCATTTCTACTGCTCTCAGATCTGACTAAGAACTCTCTCGACAATGATAAAGGGAAAAATGAATCCTGGATATTACAAAAGATACCAGCAAGTATTCCAGAACCTGATCCTGCCATACAGTACCCAAGCACTCATAGCAAATAATCCTTTTATAAATCTGATAGGTGAATGATTTCATGAATACTAGCCTTGATCCAGCTACACAGCACCCAATTACCCATTAGCAATGGTGTCCTCAGTATCTTCCCCACGGATAAAGCATTTGGATAGAAAAATAATCTTTTTTAATTGCAAGAGTGGATGATCTTTCCCATAACAGTATATATTATGCGCCAAAACCATAGAGATAAACATTTTATGAATCATATCAATACTCAGCTCTTGCCACATTCGGAAACAATGCAATAACAGAAGCATTTCTCCATAAAGAAAAAGTAAGAATTATTTGTAAACAGCTTCTCTAAGCACAGCCTAGCACATTTTCATAAATCCGATTGTCAAACATCACAAATGTTTGTCTCCAAGGCAACTTAGCTTTCTTAGCTAACCTTCGTCTTCTTGACTGTAATTCATCATGTCAAGCTTTCACCTCCACGTCTCCAATCCAGCCTCTGCCTCATTATTGCCAATGCACTTCAATTCATCCCAGAATCTCACTATTCATTATGAATAGACACCTTTCTAATTTTCAGAATACCGAAACAATTTATTGGATCCTTTCAATTTATCTTTCAAGACTTTAAATGCTTGCCAAGACAAAACTTAGAAAAAAACAGAGAAAATACTTCACCAATCAACACGTGAAAAAAATACAACTCAAGATAAATTAGAGGAGGACCTGCAAGGGCGTCTCTTCACCATTGTCTTCTGAAATACTACCCATAAGCATCCCCATTTAGTATCAATTCCAACGCTCGTTACATAAAAGAAAGAAAATATCGTAGGCAATCTGAACTCTAATTAAGCGAACGACATGTGCGTATGTCCATGCATATGAGAAACAGAAGTCACTTTCTCAAGTTCAGTAAACACTTCACAATATGCAATTACGAGAAATATCTTCAACACTAGTATGTGCAGCTAAAGCTACATCAAACAAATAAGCTGCCTGAGGAAAATATTGCATATGACTTGACCAAAGCCACTACCATGCATAATTCAATATCACCCTGAAGCATATTCAAGAGAATACAGCTGAAGGGACCATCTAATACTTGACTTGGAGCTTAACTATATTTCCATACTCCCACTGGGGTTGAACTAAACAGGTTGCCAAATTCTATTGTTTTGAACTCTCCATATCATAAGTCATAAACCTTTTCATTAACATAATAAAGGACATTCAGATGCAAAAATGTATGGGAACATCTTAAAAGACAATTCACAAATCGTCATTTAATCAATAGGACTAAATTTCGCGCCACCGTATCAAGATAATTTGTAAGTTATAACTTCAAATAGAGTGGAAGGGCATGCCAGTATTGCTTGTATCTTTATAAAATGGATATGTTTGTTGTGCATCTCAAGAATTGGCAGTCAACAACGAGGGAACATAATGGGGGACATTTACAATCACAGAGGCAAGTAATGGGAGCAACGAGACTTAAGCCAATCCACTTTATAGAATTGTGTATTCATTATGCACTTTAACAACTACATGAGACTCCAAAGACGTCATGTTGAATATGTATGGCTTCGAATTGGGTTAAACAATGAAAACGGATATTCAGAGTACTCAAATCGGACTTTGAGGCGTGATATCACTTTCTTTAAGGATTTATTTGCCCCCACAAAGTTCCTAATAGTCACCGGCAAAAATCCTCCAAAATACAATAAAGTCTCAAATGAGAATACTAGATAGCAATTCTAGTATTTTTCTAGGGTCTCTCTAGGAAACAATCGAAAAATTGGCTACAGTTTTTCTGAATGAAGATTCGGAAAATGATCACTCTTTTTCTTCCAAAAAATGACAAGTTTATATATAAAACATATGCAACTCTTCGTGAAAAATGAACAAACACGTCCTTTAAAAAATTGTTCGGAAACAAATGCGACCCTTCGGAGGAAGTCGAAAACCAAACAATTGCAACCTTTCGGGAAAAGTTGCAAACCGAATAAGTAATTTTTTCAAAAGTTGTCTTGAAAAGACACAAACAAAATTCGGAATAATATATTTTTTAAAATAAATAAAATTTTGAATTTTCATTTTTTATATTTATTTCCGAAAATTCTCAAAAACAAAAGGCAACCTTTGAATTGATTAAAAATTACTAACATAAAATAAATAAATAATAAATGGATTAGTGCTAATTAAACCGTGGGTGTGCACATGCACGTGGGTATGGTGGGGTCTAGCCCCACCCAATCATTCCTTGAAGTACACAAGGAAACCCCACACTTATAAATTGGCTTACTTCCTCCCACTTTTCCTATGTGGGATAAGGAAAACGCACTAAATTTGTTTTGACAAACAAACCTCCAACACGTCACAGGAGTGACTTATTGCGCTCAAGAAGAACTTAAACAAAAGAAGCTACGAAAGAATTAATTTTACCGGCACGTTACCACTACCATGAGCAACTTTGCATCCAGACATTAGATAAGGAAGCCTGGAATCTTTATGAACCTTAAAAAAATTAAAAAATGACTTACTAGTCAAATTGCATGATATAACACTCAGAAAAACCAGCAGTAAGCCATACAATTTTGCTCTCTCCAGTCATGCTAAATTCATCGATTGCAAGAGAATGACCATGACCAGAAACCAAAACTCCATCAGCGGGTACCTAAGGATGATCGAGTGGAAATCAGGTCGCATAACTACCAAACAGCGTGTAGAAATCTCAAAAGATGAAGCAGCTTACCTGATCGCCAATATTAAGGGATACAATGTCACCAACAACTCTATCATATGTTGACACCTTAACTCTTCGGTCACCTCTGGAAACCTACAATTATGCTCCGCCATATCTATGCTTAAAACTCAGCTACGCAAAATATCCTGATTGATTAACAATCATCCCGAAAGCAATATTTTTTCTACAGTTGAAGCACCTCATATTTGGAAACCTAAATTTGATTGTAGAAGAACAAAATCAACAGGAATTCTGATTGACCAAGCTAAACACAATATTTCTGAAGGCCTTTGACATAAATTATGTGAGATATCCCAGAAATCAAAGTAAAATTCCCACATCAATGAATGTGAACAAAACTTTCCTAACAGACAAGGTAAGCAATCAAAATTTTTATCATCGAAAAAATTTAAATGATCACTTGAAATGAAAAATCTTAATCTAGAGGAAGAAGCACGACCTAGCTAAGAATGACGGGTTTTAGATGCCCCTGTGACCACATAACCACCAAAAGAGTTGGGAATTTTGAGGTAATAAGCTCAACTAGGGGGCCCACTCTATGGCCTATCCCAATGGTACGTCCCATATGTGAATCCTGCACATGACAACCATAATAAGCAAAATGAATATTGAAACCAAGTTCACACAATTGTCTTACAAAAATCAAATTTAGTAAGAGTTGGGTTATGAGGAAAGTGTTAAGTAAGGATAACCTGGATGTAAAATATTTCCCGTGACTCTCATTTGTGAATGATCGGCTGTGTTAATAGGTGGTGCACATGATTTGAAACAAATTAGAATTTGAATCCATATGATTGCAAAAGGTAGAGTTCATGATACTTGGAGTGGCAAACATAGCCAATTGGATTCTTGAAGAATGGAATGAAGATCCTCTAAGAATAGAGTGACATAATCTATCAAAGCTTTTATGGTCGTAGTAGCAAATGGATTTACATGTGGACCTCTATTTATGGGTCAATTGTATGGCCTTGTAGGTTACATAGGTTATAGTCAATAGCAAGTAGCCATTGAAACTTCAATTTATCCATAGTATACGCATTACCAATTAAACAAAGCAAATTGAACAAGGAATATAAAGAAACCAGTACCTAAGGATCAGATATGGAGAAACCAAGGCAAAAAATGGACTCAACACATAGATATACCTCACGAATTGGTTAGAAAACATCAAGAACCAGCCAAAGACAAGTTGAAACGATCAGAAAAGTAATTGAACCGGTCTGGTCGCCCATCAATAATGGTCTACGACAATTAACATCGGTCAAAGATGGTCAATAATAATCAACAGTCTCCAACGCTAACATGGACTATTGATATGGCAAGTGCTGACATGACGGAGGATGTTTCCTAATGACGTGGTGGATGACATCAATAATGGAGTCAGTGGATTCAATTGATGTGCAGCACGTGATGATGACACCAGCAATGACGTCACTCTATGCGGCAGGTCACCGTATGGCATGCGGGCGCATGGATCTCACGTGTATAGGCTTCTAGTGATGCTTAGACTGTGCATGACAACGCTTCTGTTCCGGGGAAAAGTTTTTCATTTCAGAAATAGTTCTTTTCTATTTATGTTCCGGGGAACAATTTCTGAATAAAAAAACCTATTTGGTAACTACACAAAATTTCTACTCTTGGAATAGAAAAAGAATAGAAATACATTTGATAATGCAACAATTTCTTTTTTGTATTTATTCATTTTTTATTCTTGTTCACGAATTGCTGATCGCTAGCGCCGGCGGCCGACGGTCGGCGGCGGCGGCGGCGGCCGATGGGCTCTGTGGCTGTGGTCGTTGGTGACGGTTGGCGGGCGATGACGGGCGGCGGCGATGGTGGCGACGATGGATGGCGGCCGACGACGGTCGGTGGCGACGGCGGCGGCGGGCAGCGGTGACGGCAACGGGCGGTGATGGTGGCGGCGACGGCGGCAACAGCCGACAAAGACGGCGGCAACGGCGGTCGGCAGTGGCTTCGGGCCATTGGAGATAGCTACAGCAAGAAAGAGAAACAAAAGAAAAAAAAAAAAGAAAATTGGTTTATTTCTAGAAATTATTCCTGAGAACAAGAAACAAATTTTTTTTTTCTCAAAACTATTCCTGGGAACAAAAAATTAGAGAAATTGTTCCCGGGAACAAATGTTTTACCAAACAGGTTTATGTTCTTTTTTTGTTCTGGGAACAAAAGAACATAAATTAGGAGAAATATAAACGTTATCATGCGCTGCCTTAAAGGCACGTCCATCAGTGGATCTAGATATTATTGCTGTTATGTGACTTGTTAGAACACGATGAGGTTGATGGCAGTGTTTATTTTCCAAAGCAATCAACAAAAAGTGTTGAAATCAGCACTCAAAGATGGTGCGCCCGGTGGATTCGAGTGTGGTCTTTCGTGGTAGCGCATGAGATGGCGTTTGACAGCCTTTCGAGATGAAATGTCCTGAATTGGCTCGCTTAAGGGTAGTGAGTCTAGTGGTAGTGTTTTTTTCCTCTGAGATGAGTAGCGGAAGAGTGTCAAAACAACAACTTGAGGCTGTAGACTGGTGGAGAAAATGTGGCTGGTGCAATTGGTGTTGTTACAACCACCGCGGAATAGACTCAATGGGCACTTCCTTAGATAACGATGGTAGATTTAGTATCATGTAAGACTTTGTGAGGCCATAACCAACTATTATAAATTAAATCTATTAGATGAAAAACGTAATTTAATATCTCATAGTTCTAACACTTCTCCTCATGTGTAGTTTGGATTTTGGCCAAAAAGTAAAGCATAGAATTATATGATAGAGGAAGCAAATTAGAGTTGAGAAAAATTTGATCTTAAAATCTCCTTATCTAATATCATGTGAGATTTCATAATAAAAGAGAAAAAAATGTAATATTCAGAATACTACCACATGAATAGTACAAGAACCCTACACATAGGGAGAGAATACTTAGACTTTATGTAAACAACAAATAACCTAATCCCAAATGGAGATCCTAGTTATCTCTAACAGTACATGTATATATACGTACATACTAGAAGTCAAATTTCCTTTAATATGGACTTTTGGTGGAGCGACTTCAATTAGGAGTGATCTCCTTTTCTTGTTTTCTAACCAAAGAAACAATCCAAGTCTAACATGGACTTTGCCAATGCATTACACATTTGAGTACGCTAAAAAAAATACTGAATCAGGTTTGTTTATGGTGCCAAATTCAAGGTATAATTTAATAGATACCATACAATTAGGTCTCTTATGATGGGTTGTCAACTCCACTGTATTTTTTCTAGATGGATAGCAAAACTCTAAAGTCTTCTAGATAGTTGGAGACCGTGCTTGGACATTTCCTTTTAAACTAAACTTTGAATGGAGAACCCTTTGAGTTTCTGTGGACCCCTCAGTACATGAACCTTTGAACTTGAAAACATTTAACATGGAAAATTAATTGATGTGGACTCCTCAAGACGAGGCTTTGGCGACCTCGAGCTAAGACTGAGCCCCACTCAGCTCGCCGGATTTGGCAAGGCTCAAGCTCGCTAGCCTCGGGCAAACTTGGCTCCACCAGATCAAGCGGGGTGAAGCCTCGCATTGGGGGAGCTCAAACCTTATTGGACTATGGCGAGGCCGGAGCTTGCCAATGGCCAGTTGTTGGCCGCCATTGTGGCTAGTTCCATTGTGGCCAACAACTAGCCAAGTTTGAAGAAAAAGAGAAGGAAAAAAAGAAAAGAAAAAGGAAAGAAAAAAAAAAAATAGATTTTAAAAAAAAAAAATAAAAAAAAAATATTAAAAATGAGTGCATGCAGAAAAAGATTTTCTTTACCAAAAGGCTGAAAATATTTTCTAATTCATTTTCAAATTTAAGCCCAATATAGAAAAATATGATTGTTTTCTTGAAAAATGACTTCTTGACACCACATTTTCCGTGAAATGAACGGAGTCTCAGACTTAATTATAAGTGATGTAAATGACAAATAACCTAATCCCAAATGGTAATCTTAGTTATCTCTAACATGACATGTATTTATATACATACATACTGGAAATCAAATTTCCTTCAATATGGATGTTGACACCTAAATTTTGACGACTCTAAGGAAATAAAATAAAAATCGTATCAGAACAAGAAAAAGGAAAAAATGGGGAAAATCAATCTGATTGATTATGCATGGAAGTTGTAAATTCTTATGAATATTCAGATTTTGATAAAATGCGGAAGCAATTAGGAGATTAGGTGAGTGAAAAGCAAGATTTTTTATAAAATGGAGGGAATCGAAGCAAAATTGAGTTGATTGTGAAATCACACTCCGATTTGCACTCATGAATTGATGCAATAGAAGATGGAAACTCGAAAATTGTTATGGAAAGCCACCATCGGAATCACTATAAGAAGAGCCACAATTTTCTTGACCAGGGGTGGAGAATTCGAAAAAAAATTGAGGGAAAAGAATTCGTGCAAGAGAGAAAGAGTAAAAAAGAGAGGAAAAGGAGTCTCCATCTCCTCCGTATGAAGTCAAAGTCAGAAAAGAGAGGGCAGGGGTGCAGAACAGAGAACAGAGAGAGAAGTAACGTGAGAGAGAGAAAAAAAAAAAAGCAGAGAGAAGTCATCTTCTTCTCCCTCGCGCTCACTGCTCGCGGCTCGCACCTGCCCTTCCCGAGTCCACCGCCGCTCCGCCGGCCTCACCCGTGACGTGTAACCCCCTCGCCGACTCCCGCTCGCTCGTCGCTGCGTCCGCCGTTCGCCTCGCTCGCAGCTCAGCCGACGCTAGAAGCCGCCGCTCCCGCGCTTGAGTGACCGCCATCCACCGCCGCTCGTCGCCCCGCCTACGCCCGACGCCTGCTGTAGTCGCGACGACCCCTCAACCACACCTCTACAGCTCGCTGCTACGCCTCTGTTTCGCCTGGTGCAGCCCCTTTCGACCCGACGCCCCTGTAGCGCCTCCACCCGCGACTAGCTACAACGACCCGCAACGCCATAATCCGTCGCCGAGCCCTCCTCGCTGCATTATCGCCGACCTGCAGCTTCTACTTGAGCCCTACTGCCGTGCCCGCCCGACACCCACAAGCACCCGTCGCCGGCCTCCACCCCAGTGCCTATAGCCGGCGCCGCTCCTTGCCGTCGCTGCCCCGACGCCAACATCTCCGAGCACCACCGGACACTTTGACGCCAAAGCAACCCGCGCCCTCAAGCTTCGATTGCCGTGCGCGCGCTACCGCTCCGCCATCGCGCCACTTCGCCGCGCCCGCACCAGCATCCGACGCCCCTCACTCTGCTTCGCCCATCCCCCTGCAGCTCCGGATCCGCTACCCGAAGCCGCGCCCTCGAAGCCCGCGGCCTGCAAATCCTACGAGCACCTCCACGCCAGTTGCTGTTGCTGCTGCCAGCGTCCTCAGCCACGAACCAGCTGTAGCATTTCACCGCGCCAGCCATCGCACGCCCCTTTACTCGCTTTGCAGCAGCCATCGGCCTCACCGTTGCCGCTCGAAAGCCTTCGCCAGAGCCCCGACGCCGGTTCGCCCGACGACCCAACAGCCAGAAACGCTTTGCCTCCGCCTGCGGTTGTCCCCCTTGCCTCCGCCTCCTCCCATCGCGCCGCTGTCTTCCCAACTATGTAGCACAGACACTCTCCGGAAGCCTTCGTGTCGTGTCCGACACTCCGACACGTCCCGACATGCTCCGACACGCGGTCAACGAGTGTCAAAAAATCCGACACATGGTCAACTTTCTCCGACACGCTTCGACACGCGAGTCCAGAATTTGGACACGCGATTCCGACACGCACGGGATCAATTTTAAAAATTTCTAATACTCGAGGGGTCAAAATATAAATATACACAAAAGAAGTAATAAAAGAAGTAATAAAATTGCTATAAATATACACGCACGGGTCAATTTTATTTTTTTTCAGTTTTGTTTTTTTAGAATTGTTTTAGATTTTTTAAAAGTCTTTTACTATGAAAGAAGTAATAAAAAAAATGCTATATATGAAAAATAAATAAATTTAAAAATATCATTTCAGCATTTTTCTTTAAACAATGTTTTTTTCCTCTAAGTTTTATGTATTATTGTAACAAATTAGAATAATGAATGATATTATTTAATATTTTTCGTGTAAATTAATTCTAGGCTATTTTTATTATTATTTCTTTATGTATTTATATATAAAAATATATTTAATATATAACGTGTCGGAACGTGTCGAAATTATTTATTTTTAAGAAATGACATGTCGGCGTGTCTTGTCGTGTCGTGTCGCGTGTCGCGTGTCCGTGTCGGTGCTACATAGCTTCCCAAGCCCCTTTAGGTAGTTTATTTTATTATTTTATTTTATTTTTAATTTTCATTTATTTATTTATTTTTAAGTTTAGTAATATAAATTGGAGCACTTGATCTCAAGAATATTGTAGGCATTATTCGGAGGATTTTGCCCAAAATTATTATAATTATTAATTTGATCCGTAAGACGTCGGATCATTTTTTAATTATATTAATTTTTATGGCATTTTGATAGTATTTTAATTGTTAAATTATTATAATTATTAATTTGATTCGTAAGATTTCAGATTAAATTTTTAATTATTTTGAACCTTCTTATATGTTGTGATATTTAGGGTTGGAATGATCGTTAATTTAACCCATGAGACAACGGATTATTTTAATCTTTTATTTGATGAATATCTTGATTAGTTTGGATATATTATTTATCTGATAACTGCTTGTCTTGAACAACACAAAAAAGATAAATAAAAAAAAATCCAAAATCAAATTTTGCATCATGTGTGTTGGTTTAGTAAATTAGGATTGCACTTTTAGATAATTTTTGGAATAGATTAGGATTTGATTTAAATAATTTTTTTTTTTATAGATGAGGGTTTAGATAATCTTTGCACATTTTAATAATCTCATTTTTCTAAAAATAGTTTTATAAGATAGGATAAGGTTTAAGTCAAATTAATCCCTAAAATAAATTAGAAAATTATTCATTCTAGATAGTTTAATTATGGTTTTTATTAATTCCGAATTTCAATAAAAAATACAAAAAATATTAGGTGTATGTTAATTAGTTTGCATGTTAGGTTCATTTAATTAGAATTTGCTTGTTAATAAAGTTAGGTCATGTAGTTAAAGTGCATGCTTTAGTTTCGAGATAAAAGAAAACCAAAAAAAATCGTTTGCTTTGTGCATTTAATTCTTTTGATGCAATTTGTTTGATTCATTGAGTGTTTAATAATGATTTAGCACCCGTATGATCACAATATTGCATAATAGTAATTTATGTTAAATTTAATCCAAACTGCTTGTAAAAACATTTTTTCAAATAAAAAGAATGGTACCGAAAAGACATTAGAGAAATATAGTATAACCAAGTCCTCGTACCCAAAGTCTTTAGTTCGTAGGAGTGAAATAATTCTCCTATTACTTTACTTAAGTGTCTAATCGATCTAATATAAACTGATTAGTGTCAACTCCTAAATAAAATCCATTTGCATGTTAAAAACTTGAACCTAAGTCGCAGATTGGTATTGGCCTAGGAGAACCCGAGTTAAGTTTAAGACTTAGTAGTCCATTAGCCTAAAGTCTAAGTGGTACACCCGAAATTTAGATCGTGACAATAGACTTTTGCTGGAGTGACTTCAATTAGGAGTTGACATCTTTTTTCTTGTTTTCTGACCAAAAGTTAGAAACAATCTAAGTCTAAAATGGACTTTGCCGATGCGTATACTAAATCATGTTTGTTTACAATGTCAAATTCAAGGTATAATTTAATACCATACAATTAGGTCTCTCGTGATGGGTTGTCATCTCCATTAGGAGGGAGCACCGGTTCAAGGTTAACCCAGGATCGACCCAGGATCGGTCCAACCTTATCGGTCCGAGTCCGGTTCCTAGATGTATTGGGTTGGTATTTGATCTTGGGATTCCTAGACTAGCATTGTGCAAGTTGATCATTGGTCCTGAAAATTTAGGATCGGTCCAGTTCGGACCAACCTAACTATATATATATTTAAAATATATTTCACATATTATATATCTAATATATTATTTATAATTTTTTTTTATATAAAATCCTAAGTCAAATGGCATCAACAGTATTAAACGGTTTTTCACGGCGTCCAAAATGGCGTAAATAGTATTAAACGACTCCTCACGACGTCTTCCTCCAGTACTCATTTTGTTTTGTCTTCTTTGTCCTCTTACTCTTCAATTTGCCAAAATCAAAAGAAATAACTTCTCCGCTCGACACTTGCCTTGCTCAACTTCCTCACTCAACACTCAACTTCCCATCTTGTCCAATATCTCTATGAGCAGCCTTAATCGTCTTTATGGTTTCTTGCTTTTAATAGGTGTGAAATTTCTATTATTGCCTTATCTTAAATTTGTTGAATATGTAGTGGTATTTATAATTCGATTGCACAGTGCCGCATTATTAATGGATATGTAATTTAAAATTGTAGATTTACCTTTTCATTGAGTACAAAAAATGAAACAAAAAAATTATCGGTTGGTCTCGAGTTAACTCTAATTACACCGAACCCATTAGGTCGATTTGGTCATTTGTTCCAGACTTAATAGGGTCTGTCACGACCCCAACTCTATCCTTAGAGTCACGAACAACAAGGGTTATTTTTGCGACGTCCTAGGCACATCGCCATCTCGTTTCTTTTTATCTTTTCATTAAGCACATAGGGAAACGTTACAAACAACACTTGGACAATAACAAGCAGCTAGGAAAACAACCACTTACAAACACACAATTACATCAATTATATTTACAAGCCTTTTGGTCACGGGCTGTTATGTTTACAACCATTACATATTCTATGTTCAAAAGGACCAGGTAAACCTCTTAGCTCCTCTAGCGAGACTACAACTCCTCCATGCCTACAATTTTGAAAAATAATGAGGTAAGTCACGGACTCAATAAGTAAAACCCATAATCCTCTACTAGGATGACAACTTGTCATCAAATCTAGCATGAACAGTACTAGTATTACAATATCGATGGCAGATCAATAGTAATATTACTGCTTTACCTCGACCACACATATGTATTCCTTCGGTGTAACTTCCATGCATGCTTACCTTCGGGTTATCTATGAACACATCAAGTTAAGTAGTAATAAACATACCGGCATGCATAAAAGGTTCATTGACATACATCCTGGCTCGGCATCCCAGCTCAACTGAGGCATCCAACTTCAAGCTAAGCATCTTAGCTCAACCAAGGCATCTTGGCTCAACCGAGGCATCTTGGGGGCTAGCTCACTCGAGGCATCCAAGCTCAACCAATGCATCTTGGTTCAACCAGGGCATCCCGTTCTCACGAACGAGGCCCACCGCCAACACTATGTGACGACGATCTTCTTCTTTCATTTAATGATCACATATCATGTGTCACACGAGCCAATTTATTATCTTTCATTTTAACCCATGTACGAACAAACCATACAAAATGGACCCGCAACATAAAAATGACTACTCACGAGCAAGCATATGGCTAAAACTTGACGACATAGCATATTGCCCTAATCAAGGTTAGGAATTCTACTTATCTTCGATGAATCTCGAGCTAAGACATGAACTACAAAGGTAAGGGTAGCTTGCTTGAAGACCGAAGGAGAGAGAGAGGCATGAGGAGGAGTTGGCGTTCAAGAGGAGAAGGAAGAAGAAAGTGGGTCGCAAGGTGAAAAACAAGGAGAGGTCCTCCTATTTATATTACTCGGTGCCATCATTATCAAGCCAAATGGTCCATTCCAAATTTTCCAAGTTTCCCGCCTATGGTCCTTAGGTGGCAAGCCTATTTGTCCAATGATTGCACCTAAAGAATGAGTTGGACGGCTAAAAGATCTCACTCGACAATCTAGCTTGTAAGCATCATCGATGATGGCCCGCTTTTCGCCCTTTCATTGAACCACTTGTATTTCACATTTAATGAGCATTTAATGAAGTTTGAAGATAAGGCTATCAAGATTGCCAACTCGGCACCTAATCTTCTTAGGTTATTAATGAGGGGTTCGGGTATCACTTTCCGATTGGTCCATGTGTGTGCCATCTTTTTCTTGCCCATCAAAGATATTTTTGATCTCATCATTGCTTTTAAAAAGTCAAATAACACATCATCCCCTTCATAATGAGGGTATTCTAAAGGTTTCTTTATTTTGTCCTTTTTTCCTCAAGAAGATGGTCTAGAGAATTCCGTCGTCTAAGTTGGTTTTGCGGTTGAAAAATGGATCATTAGGTACACCTCGAAAAACTGAATCACATACATCCGAAGTTCAGCCCTTGTGCCCCATGCTCGGCAAAAACTCTTCCTTGGACAATTAGTTGGTCTAGAGGGTTAGTTGTCCTTCGATCGATTCAAGGCCAATCCTAAGGCTATCCATGACTTAACATTAAGTTAAGGCACTCATGGACCTTAGAATTAGTGACAAAATAGCCAGGTCTATTCTTGAGCTCATTCCGGTCAGTACCCAATCCATCCGTATGATTCATGGTTGGTACATTACTGATCCACGATTGGACATCACCAATTCAAGATTCCTTTATGATCATTAAGAATTAAATAAGGAATAATGCATTTTTCATTAGAAGAAAATCGCATTTGATCAAGTCGGATTGTCCGTGTATCGGTGCATAGCCGGGCGGAATCACTCACGACCGAGCACTATGAACGATTGGATCAACCCATGACCATCCGCTGATTCAGAATCATCCCATGATCAATCCTTGTGATCAAAAAGTCATCTTACGAGCCGTTGATCCAATTCCATTGGTATGGTCGGTGGACAATTCACGGCCGACACCTCGATCAGTTCGTGGCCGGTCGGTCGGTCGGACCATGATCAATTCTTGATTCCTTATCAATCGAACTGGTCGATCCCATGGCCAATGGGCCATTCAGGACCTTATGACTGATCCTCACGAGGTCAGAATCAAAAATGTTACAGGATCGTTCATCGGTCCCAAAAATTAAGGACCAATACTATGTGGATTGGTCATAGGGTTAAGGGATCGGCTTAACCCGGACTATGCTCACTCCTATTCTCTGCTGTATTTTTTTTAAATGGATTGCAAAAAACTTAAGTCTTCTAGATAGTTAGAGACCGTGCTCGGACTTTTCCTTTTAAAGTAAACTTTGTATGAAGAACCCTTTGAGCTGATATGGACACCTCAGTGCATTAACCTTTGAACTTGAAAACATTTAAATTTGGGAAAATTTTTGTCGGCTACAAATCTTTACTCACAGGTGAATATCTTGGGTTCTTACATTCCCATTTATTACTTGTTTGCAACACTTAAATTATTCTTTATCTACGAACATTTAGATGTCAGTTCTATGGAATTGTTTTCTTAATTATTCAAATAATTTCGAAGTTAATGGTTGAATTTTTTTATTATGCTTACTTGCATTTTACTTACTCATTTTACTCATGTACATTTGTCACGCCCCGAACCCCTGATTGTGTGATCATCCCTCCATGACTATTTAGTTGCGACATCCCAAGATGCATCACTAACCCATTCTTTTTATCTTTCAATTAAACACAAGCGGAACGTGCATAATAACTCCCAACAACAAAATATAACAGGGATAGTAAAGACAACACAATAAAATCAAACCAACACACTTCTTTTATATATTTACTAGTTACCCTAGAAAGTTTAGTAATTACAAGCCCATCACAAAAGGGCAACTTCATATGCGACCAATATACGAAAAAGGGTTAGAAAGGTCGGGGTTAACCTAACTCCTCTATCACGAGGGCTATCGAAAAAGCAATTCCCACACAAGCACTAGTTCACTAAAGCAAGCTATCAAGCCATAGAAAATGACCAATGAGATCCCCATTGAACCTAATAAACCAAGCCACAAAATGATGGGGAATCAGATGATATATTCCCTAATTAACTCATATAGTGATGGTGTGCTTTAGAAAAGTCACCTCGGTCCCTATCACTACATACTCGGCCATGGTCCATTCAAAGGACACAAGGGCCCCAAAACAAATAGGGTGCACATTCATGACTATGGGCCTGAAAACATTTAAACAATAACAAGTGAGATAAACTAAATAATTTAATTCCCTAAACCTCACGTAGGAGGATCCTTTGCCTTGGAAACGCCCTAAACATGCAGTATTATTATTGATGGCAGATCAATTGCAAAAGCCCTTACTTTGCCTTATCTATAAACAAGAGGTAGACAACTCATCCTCTCAATGCCCTCATAACATAATTACATGGATAATTCTCACAAGAATCCACATATTTAAGAGGCATAAACAAGAACGTGTAATGCCCATAACCATGCACAAATGTCATTTAATAATCCATACGTAATCAAATATCTTTTTCATGCACATTGCACTCGTATATGTCCAAATTATTACAATTGTTCTTGGGCACGGCCAACCGAAAAGTTGGCGGCCTTCCGGCATGATCAGGAATTGTCCTGCTCCATTGCGTATGGCATCGTCTCGATTACTCATGCGCATCAAAACGACATTCTATTAGGAGCATCAGTCCAGCCTCAACCACGACTCAGCATCTAGACCCTCACCAAGCATCTGAACTTAGTCAAGTATCATTCCGCATGTTCATACGCATCATGATGAAACCATTATCCCAATTAGGGCCATTATGTGGTCACACGAGCACTCAACCATTCAAGCCAATTTTTATCAACTTGGCATTTAATTCATACATAACAAGCCAATGCAAGAGTGTTTAAATGCTCACATACTGTGTATTAACAACTTCATACATAACAAGTCATGAAACACTCTCACTTGTCCATGCAAGCACATCAACTTGGCATTTAATTCCATCACTCCATAATTCACCTTAACATGCCTTTAAAACGTCCTTTCAAGTAACAATTCACAAACAATGCATAAGCTTACCACTTATCAATGGTTCACATAACTTATCTCAAACATTTATCATAATTTAGGATAAGTTATTACAACTACTTATCATGTTTAAGATGGGCTATTACTTGACAAATGGTAAGTTATCATCAAATACTAGATAAGCCATCTCTTAAAGTATGATAAGCTATTAACTAAAACATGATAAGTTATTACTCAATATAGGATAGGTTATCACCTAACAATTGATAAGTTATCATACCCAAGCATAATAAGTTATCATTATTTAAGATAACCTATCACTACCAACTATCACTATACCAACTATCACTATCCATGATAAGTTATCACCTAAGTTCTAATCACCTATCAAGATAGGCTATATTCTAATCCACCTATTTCTAACCTAATCATCACTAATCCACTCTTAATTATAAACCAAAGCACAATTATCACCCTAAACAAAGGTTAGGAAGTAACTTACTCTAATTTAAGCTAAAACCCATGACAAATGACGAACAAACGGCGAGCGAGTGGCATGGTGAGGGTGCGGTCACGGCGAAGGGTGGATGGCAATGGCTCATGGATGGATGGTGGTGGCACAACAACGGCATGAGAGGGATGGCGACAGCGGTTCACAACTGTGAGGAGTGGTCGAACCTAGAGAAACAAGAGAGAAAATTGAGAGGGTGGGGTGGTTTTTGGGAGAGAATTGAGAGAGAGTGTAAATGAGAAATGAGAAGAATGAGAGACAAGAGAGAGAGTGGGTAGCTTATCCTTCAAGTACAAGCCAACCTACTCTAGCCTACTCTCTCCTAAAGACTTCCTCTCTAAGCAAAATTACTTGGCTAAGAATTACTCTTGCAAATATCTACCATAAATGCTCATTAAGAGTGCAAGACAAAGGGAGAGCGGCAAATTTGGACTTCCTTTCTTCATTATAGGCTTGAACTATAAGGGGGCAAGAAGACAATTTTGTCCCCATCCAAGTAAAGTTCTTCTAGAATGCTTGAAGGCAAAATGGTAATTTCACCATTCAAAATACTATTCATGCCACAAAAGTCAAAATCTTATAGAAATCTTAAATGGGCTCAAAATGGGCTTGGGCCCATTATCTCTCTCTCCCCTTGGACCTTGCCATGGCTAAAATTGTCTATGGATTTGATTTCTTGTGGGCTTCTCATCTTGGGCCCCGTATGTATAAATTTCACAAAATAATCCAAAATGGGCCTTAAAGGGCAAAACTGTAATTTCCGCTTATTTGGGCTCTTGTGGCCGAAATTTAAGGAAATGTGGCCCATTGGGCCTCTCCAAATTTGTGGGCCCCATTGAGCTTCCAATTTCCGGTCCAATTTTACTTATCCAAAAATTCAGGGTTTATCGATAAATAAGGAATTTGATGAAGCAATATCCAATAGTTGTCTCTTAATCTCTTAAAGTTCTATTAGAATTTACGGTTGAAATAGATCAAATGCAGCCTTAGCATAATTAAAAGTAACGGGTGCCTTTAGGAGTTTCGTGAGTTCTACTTGTGGTGAGCCTTTTCAAATCATGGATAACTATTGATTGTCATGTAATCGTGATGGGTCAATTACTTGCACAAAGTACACAATTATTTGGAATTAGTTTAGTATCGTTCGTAATTAATATAGTAATCGTGCAGAATCACCTGCAATCCGATTATATACTATTGTCGAATCGATCTATAACCGTTTTTAAATTGGTTTGAAATGGCTTAAGTTTGTCCATCATCGATCCTTACGATCGAATTATCAATCCATGGTTGAATTCTCTGATTGTGCGCATCAAAATCCCAAATTGTCTTTCCCAATAGTTTAATGGTTTAAACTATTGGGAAACTAATTCAAAGTCTAATTCTATTAATTGCGCATTGATAAAAGTAACTCTTTATCATATCCTTGAATAAGGTTGAATTTTGAGGATATTACAATATTATTATATCATGTAAACAAGTTGAATTAATTTAATAGGTAGTATTGTGTTTTCAAAATAAGCAATGAATAAATAATAACAGAGATGATTCGGTATTTAAAAAATAATTTCACAAGCCTAGCCTCACAATGGCACACGACTCCTCATACCCGACTGCTTTTCTCACGAAAAGTAATATTATACTCTCTTTCTCTCTGAGTCTCTCTCTCTCTCGGTCCAAGGAACCCGGCCCACGGATGAAGCACCGAAGCGTCATCAATGACGAAAATCTCACAATTGCGGCGGTATCGATTTCAATCCTTCTGCTCCTCTCTATAATTAAAGCATACGAAAAATTGCGTCATCAAATACGTCAACCACCAGCTGGTCCTTCGGATGGCGATTCTGACCTGAATTTGCAATTAATAAAAGTTTATTCTAAAAATGGATTCACCTTATTAAAATAATTTTACGATGTATTACTGTTTAGTTATAATATGCGTAGCAACGTGATTCATACCATACACTGTCGACATCGTAGAAGTGCCCACGTCTTCAATAGCAACTTCGGATGAATTTGAATTATACTTGAGCATGAAGTTGTTTAACATCATTTTGAAATATAGAAAAAGGACTGAAATTTACAAACATCATTTGTAGCAAATAAACATAAATTACAAGCATTATCATCCCATGCATGAATTTTGGATAATGATGGAGTGTGAAGTCAACTGTAATCAATGACGATTGCATCTCATGGTAGTCACTTTGCTTTCAATTTCTTCTCTTCGTCTCTAAAATTGACGGGTACCAGGTGGTCCTTGAGATGGGGATTCTGAAAAGTATTAGATTCCAATATATAAATATTCATCGATCAGAAAATTAACAACAGTGAGATGCATGAAAATTTTACACTCCGACTTGATTGTTAGTTGGGCTTAAGGCCCTTTAAATAAGCATAATTCTAAACTCAATGAAGTGTACACTCTAGTTCCCAAAAGCATGTTAAGATATATTTTTGTTTGGCTATAAAAACAATGAGTGAAATAGATGTATTAACATATCGAGATCTAAAGGCTGATAATTTCATAAGAGAGATTACTAGAAGGAAATTCAAGTGCAAACTTATCAATATATTTAATTGGATCCATTTTTATTTAATATTTTAAATTAATAAGTTATGAATGATACATTAACCATTTCACATCATGCTAAATTTTCAATGTTTGATTTTTTCAACTCGCACGTGTAAAATTATCATAAGAGCTTTGATTATTGTTACAAGAAATGCCCGATAAGGCAAAATTGAGACAAGAGTCGACCATTGCTGCCGGATTACTGGACCAATGTCCCAAACCTGCCGGGGCAGGAGGGATGAACCTCGGAAAGAGCATTGTCCAGATTTGAAGTTAACATATCCGCCGTATAAATATAATTGATGCGTTTATAAAACTGAAAATGTCCAAAATACGCCAATAATAGAGTACGCCTACCACTTGTCCTTTGCGGCTTCTGGCAACAAGGATTTGGCCTCTGGTCTCGATATAAATACGGCCCCGTGCGAAGAGCCTCCATCAGTAACTCGTAACACGAAGCAAAGTAAAAGCAATGGAAGGCGCAGTTCTTTATGCGATCCTCCTCGCCGCCCTCTCACTTGTTATTATCTACTTCTTCCGAACAAGAGAATCCAAAAACCTTCCCCCATCCCCTCCTTCTCTCCCCATCATCGGCCACCTCCACCACTTGAAGTTGCCCCTTCACAGGACCCTCCACAGCCTCTCCACCAAGTATGGCCCCATCATGAGCCTCCGGTTCGGGGTCCAACAGTTCGTGGTCGTGTCGTCGCTGCCTCTGGCCGAGGAATGCTTCACCAAGAACGACATCGTGCTCGCCAACCGCCCCAAGCTGTTCATGACCAAACACCTTGGCTACAACTACACCACCCTCGCCTCGTCGCCCTATGGCGACAGGTGGCGCAACCTCCGGAAGATCGCCACCATCGAGGTTCTCTCGGCGCACCGCCTCAACATGCTCTCCCACGTCCGGAGGGACGAGATCCGGCGGCTGATGCTCCGGCTGGCCCGGGGCGGGTTTGGGTCCCACCACCGCGTCGAGCTCAAGACTCTCTTGTCGGAGCTGACGTTCAACATCATGATGAGGATGATCGCGGGGAAGCGGTACTACGGGGAGGGCGTGAACGTCGACGAGGCCGAGGTGACGGAGGCGAGGGAGGTCATTAAGCAGATCCCTGGGAGTGGCGGGATAAGTTACGCGGGCGATTTCCTGCCCATTCTTAAGTTGGTCGATTACAATGGGCTCAAGAAGAAGGTGGTGTCGCTGAAGGCGAAGATCGACGCGTTCTTGCAGAGCTTGATCGATGAGCATCGGAGGAAGAAGGGCGACCCGGAGCTCGCGAACAGCATGATCAGTCATCTCCTGCGTCTACAAGAGTCTCAGCCGGAAGACTACTCGGATGTCATGATCAAAGGGCTTGTCCTTGTAAGCGTTGTTTCTTGCTCCTCTCTCTACATCTCCATTTGTTATTTTTTGGGGCAAATCCGTGCCGTGTCTCATCAGTCGTTTCCCCCTGCCAGCTGGTATACGTTGTCAGTCGGTGCATTAATATCTTGTCACGTCAGCGTAGATTGACCGTTGTATGTTAGCTTCTATTTCGAAGACTTAGAACGCACCTTCGCCACAAATGATAATACTAATTATCATAATGGTGAAAAGTCTTAAACAGAAATTCGCGGCGCTCTCTCTCAAAAATACTAAAATCTTGGATAATACTATTTTACTGAATAAATGTATAACTAGCGGTCGCAATCGCTATTGTAGTTTTTTTCTCCACATGTATTGTCTATTTTCCTCGAGAGTGACGTTGCGATTGGGCTGATGTTTGTGGATGTGGACGCTAGGCCATTCACGCTGAGTCTACCACTTGGATATTTTCATTACTGGTGGGCCTGTGGTAAATGAGGTGTCGTGTTTCAATTTTCTTTCCCGACTTAATATTATAAGTACGGTGCCCTTTTCTTTTCTTTTAGATGGTCTTATTGTAATTATTGTTATTGTCATTTCAAGTCTTATTATCTTTGACTCCTAAAGTCGATTTACCCAATAACTTCTTATATTTATGTACAGGTTTTGTTAGTTGCCGGAACAGACACATCATCACTTACATTAGAATGGATGATGGCAAATTTATTAAACAACCCTGAAAAGTTAAAGAAGGCCCAAGACGAGATTGATTCTGTGATTGGCCATGATAGTTTGTTAGAAGAATCGGATGTTTCAAAACTACCTTACCTTCAATGCATTATCTTGGAGACCCTTCGACTAAACACGACGGCCCCACTTCTCCTCCCACACGCGTCATCGGCTGATTGCACTATAGGAGGATACTTCGTCCCACGCGACACTATTGTGATGGTGAATGCATGGGCCATTCACAAAGATCCTCAGTTGTGGGAGGATCCATTGAGCTTCAAGCCCGAAAGGTTCGAGGGCAATGGCAACGAAAAGCAACAAAAGCTAATATTGCCTTTTGGGCTGGGACGGAGGGCATGCCCTGGTGCCCCCTTGGCTCAGCGGGTCATGGGGTGGACGTTGGGCTTGTTGATTCAGTGTTTTGATTGGAAAAGAGTAAGCAAAGAAGAGATTGACATGACGGAGGGCCCAGGGACAACCATGCCAAAAGTGGTACCTTTAGAATTAATGTGTAAAGTACGCCCTTCAATGGAGAAACTCGTCCCCAAAGATTAAGTTGGTCAATTAGTTTGTCATAAAATGGTTGGTTGACATACTTTCATGCTATATGTAGTAAGAGTCCACATCTAATTTATGAGTTCAACTTTTGTATATTTTCATTTTCTTAATTGTTTTGGAACTTTTTAAACTAGGCTCCTAGTGTTAAGGATATGTATGGTGCTAATGGTGACTCTATGGATTGTTCTTGTACAAGCTCAGTATTACTTTTCTTGAATAAATGTATTCGTTCTGAAAGTATACACTTAGATTTTTTATTTATTTATTTATTTTGTGCTTTAATTTTCTCTCGCTAATACAAGGTCGCATGCTTTTTAATCTGACTTCTTTTCGCGATTTTCTTTCTTTACCCCCATGTTTTTGCTATCGAGGAAGCTGCTCTTCTCAATGATCTTTCTATAGATATAATGCAAGAATATGCTTCTTCTCGTCTTTTATTGAAATTAGTTACGGAGAATTATTTGTTTGCTAAATTAGTTACCAGCAAATGTTTTTCAAAATTGAATGCCATGCCCTTATCCAAGTGCCCAACAAAAAAATTTACTACATCACTGAGCAAATCAATCACTTTTCAACTGTTCACTAGCTTATGATGTACTATGGCAATTAGCCATACTATGGCAAATTTACTACATAATTGTGCCCAAAGATTCCCATGGTTGGTGTAATTGATTGAATGTCACTTGCTCAAATCACACATACGACACACAAATTGATCTGAGTCAGGGGTTGACGCCCAAAGTTTTCGATCAATCATTGCATATTTGTATGTAGTTGGAATTTATATCCTACCAAAAATGTTTTCCACCATACATTACATTTCATGTTCGGACATTTTAGTGGCGTTTCATGCATACACCTAAATAAAAGGGCATATCGTTCACCTTTCGAGTCCAGAGGTTACTTTCGTCACTGTTCAAGTTCGGGGTTCTCTGGTAATTTTATTAAAGAATTAGTCCGAAGTGGTCCTGCCTGTTCCAACCGTGGCACGTGACAAACTTAAGCCATTGACAAGAGACGGCCTAGACCAACAAGCTTGGTTAAGTTGTGGCTTGGCTACAATGAGGCAATGGTCAGGCCACGGCCAGGTCGACTAAAAGGAGGGAATGATTTCTCCAGATTGAGGCGACCTGTAAGGTTTCTAAGGTTCCTATAGGCTATAAATGACAATTTTTGAGCTTGAGAGAAGGAGGCGACGATTGAAACACCAAAGGTCTCAGCAACCTTTTTTTATTTTACCCCTCTTGGCCAACCCCCTTTTCCGATCACCAGATCGAGCCCCGTCTTTCCATACACTCAAAACATATAAAAACAGCATGAAATCTTTAGTATTGATAGACAAATTCTTCACCATTTGAGTTGTTAAGAACCCCGCCCTGCCAAACAAACCTCCTACCCCCAACCCCCAACAAACCAAAAACGAATATAGTGTATGCCACCCAATTCGAAGGGTTATGTTCTATCGTCAAAACAACTCTAAATACAGGTAAATACCGGCAACATTTCAATTTGGATCAATCTTCCGAGCTGTGGCCTGGGACTCCTCTACGTGGTCCATTCTGGGTAGTTATCTGTACCATCACCAGGAAAACAACGTCGCAATCGAAATCCATTGGTGCCAAACAAACAAAGAAAAAGATTATGGAATTTTAATTGAAATAAGAGAATTGCAATCCGCCAGGTTGGTCGCCCAGAATAACACCCCCCCCCTCCCCCCGGGGCGGCGGTCTGATCCGAGGATACATCTCCAACCATCTTCCGCCAATCGTGCTCCAAATTTAGCCTCGATGTACTAGGCTATAATGTTTAGGGTTTGCATGATTAGATTATGAAACCTCAACACAATCCGCCAGGTTGGTCGCCCAGAACAACTGCCCACCCACACCCCAGCCCCCCCGGGGCGCGGGGCGGCGGTCAGGGTTTGCATGGTTAGATTACTTTTACCATGTTTACTAATTTTATCACTTGCTTATTCATCATAAAATCATTCTTCATGAATGTTTAAGTAAAATTTGCCCGATAAACTGCGTGTTGGTTCATGCGTTAAATTTGAATGTTAGGCGTTGCCGTTCAATTCATATAATTCTTATATTAGATTAATTAGGAGCTTGCATATTTTTTTGCCCCTTAAAAAAGAAATAAAAATTCAAGTTTGCATATTTAGTAGTTGCGTGATTAGGAATATCCTCATCTACCTATATTTAGGAGTTTACAACTGTAGGTATATTTAGGAATTTAAATAGGAATATCTATGCATATCTCGATATCGCATGTTTTTAGGCATTTTCAAATTTGCATTTACAGTGATATTCATAAATAGGCATGTTTATATTGCATAATAGAATAGGATTTGCGTCTTGTACAATAAAATTGCTCTTTTTTTGCATTAGGGTTTTCCGTGAATAAGTGATACGATGGATGTTTCAAAGTTACTTATTTTGTTACTATTTTTGTATGTTAAATTTCACATTTGCATTCCATAGGAAGGGACAAAAAATTATTTCTTAAATTTTAGGCCGAGCCGCAGGAACATGTACATATGGAATACGAGAATTTCCACCTTGTTGAAGATCTAGTGGTGCTACCCGAAGACTTAAATGAATAGCCATCGCTGTTAAGAACAACCGAGATCCAATGAGAATTTGCGCGTAGCTTCTGGTCTTTGACATCAAAAAAGAAGGTTGTAATAACGAAAGGGACATGTGATAATTTCGTCCTAGCTAGTAGAACAAGAAAGACATAGATCTATCCACGGCTTTTTCACGCCCCTGTACTGAGAGGCGCACCATGTTGACAGGAATCGGCAAAGACCTCCTTGTACACGTCCTCGAGGGCAGCATTCATGGCAATCATCACTACTTTCTCCTGAGGGCATGGTATGGATTTGTTCTTGGTGTTGTTTAATAGATGTCGAGTGCCGCTTTTCCCCGTCCAATAATGGAGTCTATCTATACAGAAATAGAACTTGCTTAATTCAAATGCCCGGTCAAGAATCTTACGTCTTTAGATCTTCAATCGGATTCTTGCTCACCATACTTCTTTCCTTCCTTTTATGCCATTCAAGGACCTGTTTGCCAATCTAATTGATTGATCTTCCTCTCACCCGATGGAGTTCCTTTTCCAGCGAGAATTGAATTCAATGACCAAGTTGCTATATCGAGAACGAGTGGTGAAAGCCCCTTAGGAAATCTTTCGAAATTGTCGGTTGAGCTCACGTCTTCGGCAACTTCATGCTCAAACTCAAACCTTTACATTATAAAAAATTAAAAAGATCTCTTTAGGATTGCATTTAGACCAAGCTTCCATGATTAGTCCGTTTAGGGTAGATTTAATTTCCCTTAATTTAGCATTTTAGGAGAAGATGTTGCGTATAATATATCATTCCATTTTCTGCATTAGACTTAGGATTGCAAGACATATAGAAAATTCTAGCTGTATTTTCGTTGCATGTTTAAAATCACATCTTAGGAAAACAGTTTATGAAGGCAGTGCCCTTGCAAGGCACGTCCCATTTGCATATTTATTTTACCTTCACGCACTATTGCACGTTAGCAATTTAGTTGGACATTTTTCAGATGGTTTCTTTACTGCTCAAGGAGGTCCTATCCTGGGACTGGGGCATAATAGTAATAATACCCTGGGAAAATTTTATAATGAAGGCCTAAAGTGTGGCAACTTTTAAAAAGAGAGTCCGAAGTGGTCATTGTCTTAAATAATGGTTTGAATTGGCCACTTAGACTCATATAAGGCCTGAAGCAAGGTCATTTTCTTAGAAAAGTGTATGAAGTGGCTACTTATACTCAAATAAGGGTCTCAACTCATCGGCTGGTTAAATTTTCGTCAGTCAGTGAGCAAATGCTTGTTCTTGCCGCATAGTGAGGGCCTTTTCGTCTAGAAACTCTTTATTTCTTTTTCTTTCCTCTCTTCATTATTCTATATTCTTCGTCCAAGCCATCTCAACACTTCTGAGAGAACATTTCAATTGGTTCGAAGTAAGGGAAAATCTTAGTCTTCTAAAACTTTCTTCACAGCCATTCACTGAGGCAAAATCTCATTTGTCTCTCATCTCCATCTAGGAACTCTGTTCGCTCTTCCTTCCTCCCTCCTTCCCTACATCGCCGCCCCACTGCAAAGCCAATGACCAAGTGGTAGACGAGCAAGCGAGCGAACCGATAGTTCCCCCGTTTTACTCCCTTTTGGTTTAGCCTCAGCAGTTGCACGAAATTGACGAGCTTCACGCCATTTTGTTGGAGAAATATCTCAAGGAAATTTTGATGATCCCAAAGCTATCCTTAGTATAATATTTACTATGGTATTTACAGATGTTCATGACAATGTGTAAAGAACAAAAGTGATGTCCGTAAAAAAAAAATAAAAAATCACAAGACTATTATGTTTGTAAACAACACCAACTGATTGGAAAATTGGTTGAGGACAATGTCTGTGTTGATGCTGAGGATATAAGTCATTGGTGATGTTACAATAATGACCATTTGATAATATTAGTTGCTCACAAATATAGCCATTGTCTAGTGGAGGTGCATAATAGAAGAACCAGAAGTCAAACAGAAATCCAGAAAATAGGTTGTCTTACAAACCTGTCACAACCGTAGTGATGGGATAGCAGCAGAAGCTATTTCGGATAGCTTACAAATGTTTTGAAAAGAATTGCATGGGCAGTTTTATCTTTAGACAGCAACATCAACGGGTAACAAATGGCTCTTTGCTTGTCCAAGACATCTATGAGAAGTTTGAGGATGGTTATATAAGAGAAGATCATTGAAGCCAAAATATTACACATGTGCAATACAAAATCTTGAACTCTGTGAGAAGTCATGTCCTTAGCAAAAAGCACTCGTTCATTTTTACTTTTGTTGTATTCTTGTTGTCTTGTAATAGTGTAAAAAATCAAGTGTACCAATTGACAACTTTGCCTAATTCCCGATAGTGAGATATATCATTTGAAAGGATCGGCATGTACTGTAATTTGTTTAGCAGAAGACTAATGCAATTCAGCTAGGCTTGTAGCTGTTAATGGTGAGAGTGGATGTAGGCTTGGGGATAAATTGAACCGCTATATATTATTGAGTGCTACTTTTTTTCTCTCTCATTTTATTCACATAAGCACACAATTTGCTAACAATTTTAAAAAAAAAAATCAATTCAACCCTATCTTTACTTAGTATGTGCTAATTTCTACAAAAGATTGCCAAAGTTTTTAAACCAATCTATTCACCTCTCTCTAGGTTGTATTGTTAGCCTCAATAATTGGTATTAGAGTCTTATTGCTCGTTATTTGAAGTGTATTTTCTCAAAGTATAAAGATCGTTTCTTATGGCTAACTTTGGAGATTTCTTTACCAATGATGCTCAAGCACCCAACAAGTTACCTTACTTTGACAGAAGCAACTGTGATTACTAGAAACAAAGAATGCAATCCTACCTTGAGGCGACGGATCTTGACATGTGATATGTAATCGAAAATGGCATAACAATACCCTCTCAAGCTCTTGTTCAAGCTCCTCAAGGTCCGACTCAACAAGAAGGATAGGAAGTTCAAGTTGATGTTGTTGCTGCTAATGCAGAAGAAGCTCAAAGAAAGCTACTCACAATGCTAAAGCCATACATATGCTATATTGTGCCTTGTCTCCATCTAAATTTGATAAAAATTTCCTCTTGTGTCATAGCCAAAGAAATTTGAGATTGACTATATGTGACATTTGAAAGAATTGACAGAAAGTTAGGGAGATAAAGATGAATATTCTTCTTAGACAATATGAGCTCTTCAAGATGAAATATGATGAAATAGTAACACAAATGTTCACTAGATTCACCGAGATAGTGAACAACTTGGAAAATCAAGGAAAAATTCAATGATATTGAAAAGTTAAACAAGCTATTGAGAGCATTACTAAAGAAATGGAGCAACGTGAAGACCTTGATATGGGAAATAATGGGGATCCAACCAATTACAATGGATAAATTGGTTTGAACATTCATGTCCTACGAAGTAGAACACTTGAATGAGGAAAAAAAACTCAAAAGGTAAGAAAGTTATTGCCTTTAAAGCTAATCATGATGACAGGTGAACAAATATCATCAGATGGTGAAGATAATGATGAAGATATGTCACTATTGACAAGAAGATTCAAAAGTTTCATGAGGAAATGAGGAAACTTTAAAGGCAAATGTAAATGAAGTATTCAGATGATAAAAAGCCATACACAAAAAAAAAGAGAAAAAGAAAAAAAGAATCCAAAGGTAAGGATATTGTCTGTTAAGGATGTAGGAAACTAGGTCACAAAAAATCAGATTGCCTATCTCTCAAAAAAAAAAAAAAAAAAAAGAAAGGAAAATACGAAAAGAAGAATAAAGCATTGAAGATTGAATCATGGAGTGACACCAAATGCGAATCGAGTGGCAAAGAAAAAGTAAAGCCTTGCTTAATGGCTGATTTTGATCATGAAGATGAAACGAGGTAAACAATTCTTAATTAATTTCAGAAGAGTTACAGGAGTTTTTTAAAGAAATGTTTGAAGAACACAAAAATGTTTCCAAAAAGATTTCCAAAAGGATTTCCATGTTGATAACTTGAAAACCTTGCTTACAAAGCTATTCTTGATAACTTGAAAAACAACAATGATCTCTGAATAAGAGATCTTGAACTCTGTCAGGTGGAAAATAGCACTCTTAAAGAAGAGAATTCAAATATCAACACAAAGTTTTCTCTCGGTTCAAAGACTTTGAAGAACATTCTCTCAATTTACATTCCTCAATACAACAAATGTGGTCTAACACCTGAGGAAAATGATACTAAGAAGAAGCATTTTCCAAAGTCAAAGAAAGGTTTAGATAAAGACCACCTATATATTTTTATAAGAGTCATTATGCAAGACACTTCACAAAATTTACCGGGAAGAAATTTCTCTATTGCTCAATCTGTAATGAATATGATTATTTCAAATAAGAATGCCCAAAGGAGCAGATGAAGGCCAAAAGAATACGTCGGAGATTTGACATGGAATCAAAACCTAATAAGAAGGGACTCAAACTTAAGTGGGTACCAAAGAAAAGATAGGAATTTTCTTGATTGCAGATTATATTGAGGAAAAACAAGTGATATCTGGACAATGGCTACTCAAGACATATGATAGTAGACGACATCAAGTTTGTAAATCTCACTACTATAGATTAAGGGACTGCACCTTCGGAGGAAAGGCCAAATGAAGAACAATTGGCAAAGAAAGCATCAAATTAGGAAATCTGATCATTGAAGATGTTGTAAAGGGCTTAAATCATATCCGCGTAAGTATGAGTCAACTATATGACAAGGGATACAAATCAACTTTAAGGAAGGTAAGTGTATTGGCATAATCCAAGACAAATCATGGATCTACTAAGGAAGTTTTGTACAAGGATTTTACAAATAATCAGTTTGAAATGACTTTAGTTGGAAAACTCAACTTATTTTTTGATCAACAAATCAAGCAAACAAAGATGGCACCTTCATTCTCAAAAAAAAGTATGCCAAGGAATTAGTGAGGAAATTTGGATTGGAAGACTACAAAAAGGCTGAAACACCAATGTCATCTACCATCAAGCTTGACATTGATGAAAAAAAGTAAATTTATTGATTCCAAGTTGTATAAAAGCATGATCGGATCATTGCTATATTTGACGGCATCTAGACTCGATATTTTGTTCGGAACATGTCTCAATGCATGTTTTCAGTCTGATCCAAAGGAATCACAATTATCTGCTATAAAACAAATCATTTGAAACATTGTATTAATTCCAAAGCTAGGTATCTAGTATTCCAAAGATTTAGATTTTATGCTGTTTGGATACTCAGATGTTGACTTCACAGGCTACAAGATCGACAAAAAAAGCACATATAGCATTTGTCAATTATTAGGAAGTACGCTGATTTCTTAGTTCCCAAAGAAACAAAATTCAATTGATTTTTCCATCACTAAAGCTGAGTACATTGTACTTGGAAGTTGTGCTCAACTTATTTGGATGAACAGCAACTTGGGGGAAGAAAATCAAAATACTCCAATTTTATGTGACAATACAATAGCCATAAAATTTAACGAAGAATGCGATATTGCATTTACAGGCTAAGCACATTGAGGTTAGACACCACTTCATTAGAGATTATGTGAATAGTGATGATATATGCATACAATTTGTAGAATCAAAACATTAGCCGGTGGACATTTCACCAAAATCTAGACAAACAAGTTTTCGAATATATTGTCGCGACCTTTTTTTTTTTTTTTTTTTTCGAGCGCCCGATTCAGGGCGGGCGCCGGCGGAGGCTAATGGTTTGGCTATGTCTATTTTAGCCTAGACTCTCCCAAGTCCATCAATTCATGACTTAATGGTTTGATGTTTTTAACCTATAAGTTGATTTTTAAACGGAGTCGCCACTAATCGATTTGGGTGGGTCGATTAGAAACTCAAGCGAAGTATTGGGAGAAATACTCGCTCCTACGTAACTAGAGAAATTAGGATCGAGGACTTGATTATACTAGTTAATTACTAATGCCCTTTCGGTACCTAATTTTGTTTAAACCCTAAGACTTTTTGAATTTTTGAGGGGTTTTCCATGCATTTGTAAAGGAAAAACATTTTTGGGTCATTTTCTCATTTTTTGGACATAAAAGCATTTTTTGATCTTTTTCTGAAAATATAAATCATTTTTTGGTTTTTTCTGACTTTTTTGGCTTTTGGGGGAAAATATGGACATTTTTGATTTTTTTGATTGTTTTGGAAAATAAATCATTTTTTTTTTATTTTAAAAATATTATATTATATTATAATATTAAAATGCGACTCGGGTTGGATCCTCGGGTTGGGTCCGACCCGGATCATCGACCCAAAGACGCAATGCAGCCCGGCCCGAGATTTTTTTTTTTTTTTTTTTTTCTTTTTAAGTAATCGCAACCCAAAAACAAAGTGAAATAGGCCCACTTCTTTTAGGCCCGTGCAAGCTTGGCTCGTGTGACTAAACCTAGGGGAACCGAGTCACGCGCCTGACCCGATTCCACCTAGTTCACGGCGCATCTCCCACCTCTCTCTACTCGCGGCGCCGATGGAGGGGCTGAGGCGGCGGCATGCGTCAACGATAGTAGCGACGCGGTAGGCAGAGGCGGCGGTTAGGTTTTGAATAGCAAAGCAATGGTGGGCAGTGGTTGATACCTGTCTGCAGAGAGAGCACGATGCGGGGGCATTGCTGGTCGGCGTTGGGGCTGTGAGCATAGGCGGCCTCGTTGGTGGCGACCGGGCGATGACAATGGCGTTAAAGGGGGGGTTGCAGCACGGCGGTGGATGGATCTTGCCCTCCACCTTTTGGTTTCCCTTTCACTTAGTCCCCTACTTCGCAGATCCAGAACCTCCCCTTCTCCTCCTGCCTTAGCTGCTCGTAGATCTGGGCTTGTAGGCATTCAGGCCTCCCTCGAAGTCTCTCGAGGGAAGCTTCCGGTGCTCGCAAGCTTTCGATCTCTCCGTCTGTCTCTCTGCTTCGGTGCCCCTTTGATGGATGTGGTGCCAGCCTATTTATAGGCGAGGGAGTCCGGTCGACATGGAGATTTGGCCGCCGGTCCTTTGCATGCTGACCGGCTTTGGTGCGGCTAGATTGGCGTTGCCTCAACAGCCCACTTGCTTGCTTTGAAGGTGCGTCCCATCCATCACCAGCTAGTCTACGTGTATCGTCGTCCACCTATCCTTCCGGCGTCACGCCCTTTGCGCACGTGTGTTGCAGAGGCAAGGGGATAAGCCATGGAGGAAGAAGACCAAAGGGGCTGGGCTTTGTTGTGCGGGCCGGGCTGTGGAGGCTCACACAAGAGAAAGAAAAGGAGGGGCTGGGTCTTGTACCCAGCTTTAGCCCCTTTTGTTTTCTTTTTTTTTTTGTATGTTTTTTCTTGTTTTGTTTTTATTATTTATTATCCAAAAAAGAGGACAAAATAAAAGAAATTTAAAGCCTAATTAAAAACTAATCAAAATTTAGGTGTCAACATATATTAGAGGAAAATTGGGAATGTTCAATTCATCGAATAACATCATCCAAGTAGTATTTACTATTAAAAGATGTATGCTAGGTTTTGATCAAAGATTGGCAACACAACAAATATCGAGTACGCTTTGACAATTGAAATAGGTACCATTATAGTACAATTTCTCTCTCTTCTTAATGAACATATGATAATGATATATCTAATAGATATATATATATATTTTTTTTTTTTGTCGGTCATACTCTATTCCTACTCTGACTCTCAAACTTTTGCCCTGCCTTCTTGCAAGGCGTGGGAGTTGAACCCCACACTTGAAACTAATTCGTCCCACCTCAACCCCTGAGAAGGTGGGAATTCGAACCCCCTACCTCCCACTTCCATGTTAAAAGGGTGGCTACTGGGGTAAATCTTAGTGGTTATAGAGAGCTTGCTTTGATTATTGATTTTGTAACCATTACTATTTCTTTTTCCATTTATTTATTTTCTCTATAATTTTTTTAATTATTTGAGTGAAAATACGAAAATTGGATA
The DNA here is from genome assembly GCA_014182515.1 of Eucalyptus microcorys. Classification (NCBI taxonomy): domain Eukaryota; kingdom Viridiplantae; phylum Streptophyta; class Magnoliopsida; order Myrtales; family Myrtaceae; genus Eucalyptus; species Eucalyptus microcorys. The sequence goes on from CM024570.1 coordinate 14,108,465, forward strand.
AGAATGTTACCGTTATTGAGTAATGGCTAGCACTCTAAATGCGGCTAAATTTTATTCTTGTTTGTAAAGGAGATAGTGCTTGCATCCTTCACAAAACTGCATACTATTGAAAATATGTCTCGAGTTTGAGCCCATTAAATGAAATCGGACTAATGAGAATACGTGAACTCGGCCATGTGTGAGTCAAAGTAGCGCATGTGAATTGATCGGCTAAAATTGTCAGAAGAAGATTGCATGCGGATTTCATTTATGAGCCGGAAGTGTGAAGAGGCTAATGTGCGGCTTCTTTTGTTCTCTTCTACTCATCTCTGCAGGTTGGACTTTTGAAGCCATCATTGTTCACTTTGAGAGAGAAAGGCAAAGAGAGAAGAAAAGAAAGGTTCACTTCCATTTTCTTCTCTCTTTTAATGCATGCACATGCATGCACGTCCATGGAATATGGTGGGCTTGTTTTGTCTCTTTTCTTTCATCTTAAGAAGACTTCCTTGTGTTGCAATAAATGATGGAGACTCTCTTTTAAATTATAAAATAGAGAGATGTCTAGTGGAGAAGATGCGCCAAGTTCCTTGGTGGCCAAGCGAGGTGCCGAGTTATTTCGGTGGTCGAAAGAGAGCTGGTGAGATAAGTGGTGAGACTTTCCGGAGAAAAGGCAGAAGCACTCTGCAGAGAGGGATTTTCTTGTTGTAATTATACCCGAGTGTTTTAACCAGTTAAATTCTTGTGAGTAGAATTTGTTTAATTCCTTGAGTGAGGTTTCACTAGGAATTGTGAGGGGCTAAACACTATGTGAGTTATTTGGGTGTAATTTGGGGCTGGGAAACACTGAAAGTGTGTTTGAGTACTTGAGTGATTGTAATCTCCGGTGTATCGCTTGTTTCTATAGTGGAATTCCATACTACTCTCCCCGTGGATGTAGGTTCCAATATTCGAACCAAACCACGTAAATTCGATGTCCGATTCCCTTTCCTTCATTCCGACTAATTTTATCCGATTCTCTGGTCCATATTCTGTGCGCTCAACAAGTGGTATCAGAGCCTAGTTTGGCTGACGTGAAGCGAATCGGTGACGATGGAAGAAGGAAAGGTGAGAATTGACCAATTTGATGGGAAGGATTTTGCTTTCTAGAATATGCAGATTGAAGATTGTTTGTACTAGAGAAATTTGCACTTTCCCTTATCTAGGGAGAAACTAGACTCAATGAAGGATGCCGAGTGGGAATTGCTAGATAGACAAGCGATGGGTGTTATTTGACTGACGTTGGCTCGTAACATCGCATTTAACATAGTGAAGGAGAAAACAAAGCCCTGTTGAATATGTATGAGAAACCTTCTGTGATTAATAAGGTCTATTTGATGCAACGTCTGTTTCACTTAAAGATGGGCGAAGGTACGTTAGTAGCTGAACATATCAATGAATTCAATGAGGTCGTTAACCTATTGAGTTTGGTTGAGATTAACTTTAAAGATGAGGTACGTACGTTGATTTTATTATCCTCATTGCCTGATAGTTGGAATACTATTGTTACTGCTATTAGTAATTCCTCTAGGTTAAGAAGTTTGACGTTTGATGAGGTTCACGATTTGATTCTGAGTGAAGACATTCGTAGGAAAGAATCTAGTGAACCCATGTCTACTGCTTTAGTAGGTGAAAGTAGATGAAGAACTAGCACACATGTTAGCAGGAACATGAACAGACGAAGTCAGTCTAGGACCGGTAGAGTTGTCTATTGGAATTGTGGCAATAGTAGGCATCGTAGAAGAGACTGTTTTAAGTTGAAAAATGAAAAAGGGTAAGGGAATTAGAGTTGAGGCTACAGATAATGTTACAGCTGTATCTAAGAATGATTCTAATGGTGTTGATTGTGTCTTGTTTGTCATTGAGGATTCATCATTTGACGAATGGATAATGGATTCTGGTTGTTCATTTCACGTTACACCAAATAGGAACTGGTTTATTATTTATCAGTGCACGGGTAGTGTTAAAGTTTAGTTAGGGAACAATGCTGAGTGCGATGTTGTGGGTGTTGGTGATGTTAAAATTAGAATGCATGATGGTATTGTGAGGATATTGACTAGAGTAAGACACGTTCCAGAATTGAAAAAGAACTTAATTTCCTTGGGTGCCCTAGATTCAGCTAGTTGCAGGTATTCTTTAGAAGGTGGAGTTCTAAAGGTTGTTCGAGGTGCCCTGGTGATAATGAAAAGAATCAAGCATGGAGGCTTGTATAAACTTCAAGGTGAGACAGTGATAGGTTTCGCCCCATAGATGTTGGATGCATCTGTTCGAGAGTCTATTGATTGCTCGAGGAAGACCTGGGTGTTTGTGCTGATGCACAAGTTTGATGCTGGTGTTTAGGATCACGCGGTCGAGAGCTTTGATCGAGACGGAGACTGGTAAGTTGATCAAGCATGTGCGGACTGACAATAGCATGGAGTTCTGCTCGGAGTTGGTAAATAAATTTTGCATAAAAGAGGGCATAGTGAAACACCGCACTAGTGCCAGTAAACCACAACAATTTACAGAATTTATGAGCAGAATGTTACTAGAGATGGCCCGTAAAATGATCTCTAGTGCTGGTGTTGCTAGGAGAATTCTAGCTGATGTGCTTAGTACGGTAAGCTACCTGGTGAATAAATCCCCATCAACTGCTATTAAATGGCAAACTCCTGAAGAAGTGTGGTCAGGTAATGTTGCTAGTTATTCTATTTTTAGAATGTTTGGTTGCCCGTGTTATTTTCAAGTGAGTGATGGTAAGCTCGATGGGAGGGCAAGGTGCATATTCCATGGCTATGCACAAAGTGAATGGGGCGATCAGTTGTGGTGGCAAGATATAAATTCACTTGTTGACAACAGAGAAGTTATCATTGACAAGTCTTCGGTACTTCTAGCTAGGAGTGTTTGTAGTAGTGTTAATACGGATTTTGACGGTGTTCAGCTCAAGGTGGAGCTGCAACTAGAAACTCCTGAGGTAGCGGGTACTAGCGGAATAATTGACATGGATGATACTTGTAGCAAGGTTGGAGCCGATAGAACCAACGGTTGTTGTAGCTGCTGAATTTGATAAGGTACGTGTTCGACCTTCTGTCAGATATGGAAGCAATTATGGTTTTGCTTTATCTGTGATACAGGAGGTTATGTTAGAAAATCCTTGTGGAGTAGCTAATTATGCAAATGGAGTTGGTGTCTTGATGAGGTCCACGGTTATGGAAAAGTTCAAGCACGACTTGAACTTGGCAGTACTCTGTGGCGGTTGAGCCCGTTGGGGCTGTGGGAGAGTAGTAGCAAGGTGTCCACTGAAGAAATTATGATTTGGCTTAAACGTCGAGTCAAGGTGGAGATTGTTTAAAATATGTTTTGAGTTTGAGCTCATTGAATGAAACCGGACTAACGAGAATACGTGAACTCGACCACGTGCGAGTCAAAGCAATGCATGTGAATTGATCGGCCAAAATTGTCAAAAGAAGATTGCATGCGGATTTCATTTATGAGCCGCAAGCGTGAAGAGGCTAATGTGCGGCTTCTTTTGTTCTCTTCTACTCATCTTTGCAGGTTGGACTTTTGAAGCCATTATTGTTGACTTTGAGAGAGAAAGGCAAAGAGAGAAGAAAAGAAAGGTTCACTTCCATTTTCTTCTCTCCTTTAATGCATGCACATGCATGCACGTCCATGGAATATGGTGGGCTTGTTTGTCTCTTTTCTTTCATCTTAAGAAGACTTCCTTGTGTTGCAATAAATGATGGAGACTCTCTTTTATATTATAAAAAGAGAGACGTCCAGCGGAGAAGATGCGCCAAGTTCCTTGGTGGCCGAGCAAGGCGCCGAGTTATTTCGGTGGCCGAAAGAGAGTTGGTGAGAGAAGTGGTGAGACTTTCCGGAGAAAAGGCAGAAGTTCTTTGCAGAGAGGAATTTTCTCGCTGTAATTATATCCGAGTGTTTTAGCCAATTAAATTCTTGTGAGTAGAATTTGTTTAATTCCTTGAGTGAGGTTTCACTAGGAATTGTGAGGGGCCAAATACTATGTGAGTTATTTGGGTGTAATTTAGGGCTGGGAAACACTGAAAGTATGTTTGAGTGCTCGAGTGATTGTAATCTCCGGTGTGTCGCTTGTTTCTATAGTGGAATTCCGTACTACTCTCCCCGTGGACGTAAGTTCTGATATTCGGACTGAATCACGTAAATCCGGTGTCCGATTCCCTTTCCTTCATCCCTACTAATTTTATCTGATTCGCTGGTCCATATTCCACATGTTCAACACTTACCATAACCATTATACCTAACTATTCCTCTCCATCCATTCTCTGCATTTCCTTCTCCTATATCCAAACTCCTCATTTCTGTCTAGGTTCCATGGGACTTATTCCACAAGAAGAGCCGTATATGATTCCATTATAGATAAAGCTATATAGTAAATTTACAACCTCATTAGAGTCCCTCAAATATTTTTAATATTTTTTGGCTCTCAATTACAATTAATAATTCCCATAGTGTCACAATCTCGTAATTTCTTGCAAAATAATCTCTAATGGAGAAATATATGAAATCTCGATGCAGGATTTTTTTGGCTAAAACAATTTTCACTTTGATCACAATGTAAGGACGAGAAAAGTTGCCACTCTGCACACTGCGGCACACCCTCAGGATGGGTGACAGCGCAGTTATACGACGACCTAGCACGAAAGACACTCGGTGGCCTTTGAACCACGATTTTTTTACAGCAAGAGAATGCAACCGGCTGAGTACGTTAAAGGTCATCATCAACTAAGAAACGAAACGATAAGCTAAATAGAGAAACAAATGATCTGCCTATCACTAAACAGGAAAAGGGAGACAGAGACAAAGTAGCGAAATATTTAATATGTCCTATTTTGAATAATTAAAGTAATGAATTGATATTAGGTAGTGGCAGAGCTTGACCAATTTATCATCTGTGAGCGTAAATAATTTAAGGATAAATAAGTTACTTAATTCGTAAATGGTAAAATCATCTAAAAATAGGTAAACAATGATTTAAAACGGACAAAACTAAAAACAAATTAAAGTGGCGGGTACTTCTACGTGAGTCTCCAAGATATATAGCTTGACAAGTTCTTTGTCCCTTACAACCAAACTGTCGTCCGTTTGTCTTTTATTTCATATGCTCATCCTATTTTAGATGGGAACATTATTCAAAAAGTATTAAATTTATTACACTTTTGTCAATTCAGTTATAAATATTTCAAGTTTGCCAAATGAGTATCAAACCTTTTGACAATTTGTCAATTGAATTCATCTGATTAATTTAAGTGGTGATCCCACTTATGTAAATTGAGCAATCAGCGGTATATCTAGGGCACCCTTCTTGTAACAGCAACTTAGTGGAAACTCCTCTGTTTTGTGCCAGACTTTCTTAATGTATCAGAAAATCGGTCGTTAGACTTTCTCGGTTTTGCATTTCAAATATGTGGTGGATGAGGACTGTATAACTTGCCAAATAACGACACTATTACCTTCTCTTTTTCTATCTCAAAATGCAAAACCGAGAAATCTTAGCAACCGATTTTCTAATACATTCAGAAAGTTTGGCACAAGAGTCTAAGACGAACTATTTTATGCAAAAAATTCCCTAAGATTTTCTTAGTTTTTCAATTAGTGTCGATCTTATCGAATTCACTCACATGCAAATCTAATGTTATCACTTTTTACTGGAGTTGAGTCGATATTTCAATATTTGGTCATCAAAACTTGGCCACAACCTTTTAATTGTTTGTGCATCAAGTGTAAAATTTAACTATATTCGTTTTAACAACGAAATAAAGGTTTATCTGTATTCGCATTTACTTATAATGACAAGCTTAATTTATTACAATTCAGAAAAAAATTAACTTGTGGTAAAATAAAAGATATTATGTTATCATTACACTTTAGCGACAACACTACAACTCTCGTCCCTAAAGATTGTACGTAATAATAAAACCCAACTTCATCTCGATCTCTTTCTCTGAACCATGAAAGTTGTTATCTGGACTATGTTGCCAGTCCACCTGCCCAAAAACTGCATTGGTCATTAGATTCTTTGCTTGAAATATTCACAGACATCAGAACAAATTGGGGGTCCACTCATCTACCATTGGCTTGATCGTTCAGTAAAAACCCGATACTTTACTTGGGAAGATTGCCAAAAGGAAACCCAAATCCAAGTCCATTAACATATTCAATTAGACTCATTTTCATTAAAGTTTAAACCAATGAGTTATGAGCCAAATATGTTATATTAATTGACCCACGCTACACCAATTCTTTGATGTAGAATTTCTCTAACACAATTCATACGTGCATCTCGACAATAATCATCAACAAAAAAAAATTACAAAATAGCCGGAGCAACCCATGGTGGTGTTGGAGATGGTCCCAAAATGTTGGAGTGAATTTGATCAAAGGTATCATGAGAGACAGATTCACTAAAATCAAATGGCAAGGGATCATGTTTTTCTAACAAATAAGGTGGGCAATCAAAACATATGTTGCCAACAAAACTAAAATAACCACTATAAATAAAAAATCATCATCTAGAGGAAGAATAATGAGCCAACTGAGAATGACAAATTTAAGATGCTACTATGATAGCATAACTACTGAAAGAGTAGAGAATTTTGAGGTAACAAGCTCAACCAGGGGTCCCACTCTATGGCCTGTTTCAATGGTTGTCCCATCTATGGATCGTGCACATGATAACCATGACAAAAGAAGCGAATATTGAAACCAAGTTCACACAATTGTCCTATAGAAATCAAATTTAGTAAGAGTTTGGTAATTAGGAAAGTGTTAGGTAAGCATAAACTGGATGTTAAACTCATTTGTGAATTATCGGCTATGTGAATAGTAGAAGCACGTGAAGTGAAAGATTTAATTGAAACAAATTAGAATTTGAAGTCATATGATTGTAGAAGGCATAGTTCATGAATAAGAAAGACTACTTGGAGTGACAAACATGGCAAAAGTATTAGGGACAAAGGAGCTAGAATTGCTAGATTCTCGAAAAATGGAACGAAGATCCTCTAAAAATAGAATGACAAATAATTTGCTTAGAGAAGGATTTATGGTAGCAGTAGTAGCAAAACATGGCAATTTTTGGGTCAAAAGTAGGTTGTAGCATTGTTGTTACTTCTCTTTTTGAAGTACTTCAATTATCTTTGGTTTTCTCTCAACTGCTGTTGAGCTTTCCCTCTATCCCTCAGGGTGATAGCAAATTTTTCCTCTGAAAGCTGCCCAAACCCTAAATCCATATCCATGGCAGATTAGCCATCCCGATTTGTTTCTTCTCAGTTTTCCATCAAACCCTAAACCCATCCTCCAAAACCTAAACCCACTTCCATGGATGGAGGGAACGAAGATCCACTTGACTAGTCTCTCCACGGTCTCGATCAAAATCAGAATGACAGCGAACCCAATGACCCAATTTTATTCAGCACCTCAGTGAAACTCTCACCACTGAGGAATCCAGATGGAGGAAATCGTAAGTCTTCTTGGGCTGTTATTCGTAGTTAGCACAGTTACGCATTCTGCTGGCCTCATTGTTGCCTAGTTTTATCATTCTTGCAGAAAATTTCCTGGAAAACAACCAAAGCCTACCCTAAATTCCATGAAAACTGGCCACACAACCAACACCCATATAACTATATAACCCCAATGCAGATGCCCATTGAAACCAGAACTCCCTTCAATCCACAACTATAACCCTGTACCTCTCACTAAGCCTAAAACAACGGGAAGAAATGGAAGGGGGGGAGGATACCCATCTCCGAATGGCAGCTCTGTGTCGAAGAATGGGAGATCTATGGTCGGAAGAGGATATAACGGATCTTGGGACTGAAATTCCAGAAAAAGAACGGCGAGAAAGTGAGTTAACCCTCTATGGGAAACTTTACTCAAGACCTAATGTTAATTTCCGGCATTCATTGATACTATGCAACGAGCCTGGAAAACAGAATCAGTAAAATGCGAATAGATTAAGCCAGGGTTTTTTTTTCCTTCCTATTCAACACCATTGAAGAGAAAAATAGGGTTTTGGCATTGGGTCCGTGGTCTTTTTCAAGCAACCTACTTGTCCTCAAAGAAGGCGATCCAAATATACCGGAACATTGTTATGAGTTCTCGCATTATGCATTCTGGGTGCATATCATTGGCCTTCCTCGTGCCCGAGTAACTGAAGAATCTATACGCCATTTAGCCTTAAAGCTAGGGCAAGTTGAAGAAATAAAAATAGAGGCGAGAAACAACAAATCCCGAAAAGGAGGAAAGGCCAAAGTGCTGTTGAACCTATCAAACCCACTTAAAACAGGAACCATCATTACTGTGGGGGATAAAAAATGGTGGATCGACTTTAAATATGAACGTCTCCCACATTTCTGCTTTTCTTGTGGGCTTATTGGACATTATGCAAATTACTGTTCGGAAATACCTTATGAGGAAACCGGTCTAGCTCAGGATCAACCAGGTTGGTATGGATCGTGGCTGAAGGCTGAAGTCCGAGAGGTTAGCCCCTACTGGAAGACCTTCTATGGGAAAGTTGTAATTACCGCAATGGAGGAAGAGGTAGTGCTGGAAACGCCCATGATGGCTGATAACGATCCCCTGAGAATAGAGCAAGAAGAACCAATTGCATTAGCAATAGTCCCTGCTTCTCTAAATGTCAAGGAGAGTAGGATGGAGGCTCACAAGATAAATCAACCCCCAACATAAAGCAACAAAAGACCACAACAGACCCAACTCTTATTAACCTCTCCTGTAGAGAATGAAGAGCATGAAATGAAGATCAAGAAAGGGGAAGCAGTGTACAAAGCTCCTGTGGTCAAAAAGCAAAAGCGAATCAGTCCTTATGAGAAGAAGACATCACAGGACCTCTTAATGGATGAAGAACAACTCCTGGATACCCCAATTCAATCATGGGAAGGGGTTAATGCAAGGGCTTTGGTGGCTGGCCTTAAACAACCACCACAAAATAGATGAAACTATTAAGCTGAAACTGTCAGGGGTTGGGCACACCCTTGACAATTCAGCACCTTAGAGCCTTAGTGGCTCAAGAAAGGCCCAATATGGTTTTCCTCATGGAAACCAAGAATAAGAAAGTTGTAGTAGAAAGAGTGAAGGCACGGGTTCAGCTCCATCATTCCCTGATTATCGATTCGATTGGCATTGGAGGAGGTCTAGCACTAATGTGGGATGAGGAGGTCAAGGTGGAAGTAGAGGGGTTCTCAAATGAGGTAATAAACATCAAATGCCAAGACTTAAACAGGGGCTTCTCAATGAGGATATCCTTTATACATGCATCTACCAAATTTCAAGAAAGGGTGAGACTATGGAGTGTCTCGAAAGACAGCAACGATAATCATACCTCTTTTCCATGGCTGTGCATAGGAGATTTCAACGAAGTGCTCTACCACTGGGAGAAATTTGGGAGGAAAGAAGTGGACCGCTATCGCATTACAGCTTTTTGGGATTTTTTAGACGTTTGCTCATTGATGGACATTGAGAGCAAGGGCTGCACCTTTACCTGGTCAAATAATAGGGAAAGCAATGCATTAGTAAAAAAAAGACTGCATAGAGCAATATGCAATATGGAGTGGCGGGTTTTTTACCCAAACGCGGAGGCTTTTGCTTTTCCGGCTATAGGCTTTGACCATAGCCCAATTTTGCTATCCTCAAACCCCACAGAGCTGAGAAGAAAGAAAATGTTCAGATTTAAGACATATTGGCTAGAACATCCGGAATGTGAAGAGGTGGTAAAGAAAGCTTGGCATACATATAGAGCAGATCAGCCTACTATGGTAGGTAAAACGAAGAAAGTAGCTGTTGATTTAACTAGATGGAGCAGAAGAAACTTTAAAAATGCCAAACAACAGCTCATTCCACTCAAACGAAGGCTCCAAGAATTGACAAACAGCACTGATGAGGAGCAAAATAGAGAGGAAGCCCGCTATATTGCAAGGAAAATTGAAGATTTATGGCGACAAGAAGAGATGTACTGGTGTATGAGGTCGAGAATTCAATGGTTGAAATGGGGAGATAAAAATACAAAGTTCTTTCATGCTATAACAGTCCAACGACAGTAGCGCTACAAAATATCTATGCTAAGGCTCAATGACCAAACTTGGTGTCGAGACCCCTCCACCATTAACCAACATATTTGCAGCTTCTATCAATCCCTATTTAGCTCGGTGGGAGAAAGGAATTATCAACCAGTATTAGATCAATGTCCGATCATGGTAAATGAGGAGATGAATGCTGATTTGATCAAACCTGTCACAAGAGAGGAAGTTAAAGATGTTGTCTTTCAGCTAGGGGCAACAAAAGCACCAGGCCCAGATGGCTAAATGGAGTATTTTATCAAAGTCACTGGACTATCATACATGAAGACATTTTCAACATGATTCAATCTTTCTTCAGCCAAGGTACCTTTGATCCCGAGCTAAATAAAACACACATCACTCTCATCCCTAAAGCTACAAATCCTGAAGATATCACCCAATTTCGACCTATCAGCCTGTGCAACTTCAATTATAAGATCATAGCGAAGGTGTTGGCAAATAGACTAAAACCATGGCTCCCAAAACTTATCTCTGAAGAGCAAAGTGCTTTTGTTAAAGACTGCCAGATACAAGACAACATCTTTATTGTCTAAGAGGTGATTCATCAACTTAGGGGGAGAAGGAGAATGCGTAATTTTCAGGCCATTCTAAAACTAGACATGTAGAAGGCTTATGATAGGGTCGAATGAGATTTCTTATGTGCTTATATGTTGCGAGTGGGTTTTAATGAGAAGTGGGTGGAATGGATAAAGTATTGCATCTCATCGGTATCTTTTAGCATCCTAGTCAATAGAGAACCCTCAGCTGTCTTCAAGCTAACCCGAGGGCTTCGACAAGGTGATCTGCTCTCCCCTTATCTATTTATACTTATGGCCAACGTCCTATCTACCCTTATGGGAAAAGCAATCACATATGGAAGTATTAGAGGTATTCGCCTAAACTCCACATGCCCCACTCTCTCACATCTTCTCTTTGTTGATGATGCAATCTTTTTCTTAAATGGAACGATAAGAGAAGCTCATAATGTGGCTAATGTACTTAACCAGTATTGCTATGCGTCGGGACAAGCCATAAATCTTAACAAATCAGGGCTCTTCACACAGAGAGATTGCTCACAAAGCCTTAAACAGAATCTAGCTGTTGAACTTAGAGTTCCTGTCATTGAAAAAACAGGTAAATACCTGGAGATTCCATCTGATTGGGGTAAGACCAAAAAGGAAATGTTTGCGTGGCTTCTTACAAGAGTTGAACAGAACTTGAAGGATGGAAGGAGAGGCTGATTTCAAAGGCGGGAAAGGAAGTTCTAATCAAAATAGTTATTCAAGCACTCCCTCAATACGCAATGACTATCTTCAAAATTCCACTATCCATATGCCGTACAATCGAGTAGCGAGTAGCTTGCTTTTGATGGAAACAAAATGCAGCTAGAAGAGGTATACATTGGAAAAAGTGGGAAGAATTGAAAAACAGGAAAGATTGTGGTGGGCTTGGTTTCAAAGATTTAGCGGATTTTAACAAAGCAATGCTGGAAAACAAGCATGGAGATTTATTCAAACACCGAAAGCACTATGGTGTAAAGTTCTGAAAAGCATTTATTTTCCAAGAGGGGAGTTCTGGACAGCAAACAAGGGATTTCGACCTTCATGGGGATGGCAAAGCCTATAATGGGGAGAGAAACAATTGAACCTAAATCAAGGTGGATTGTAGGGGATGGACAGAAAATCAGAATCAGACAAGACACTTGGCTAGTGACAGGGAAGCTCTTTGGCCCGGTAAATAGGGATGAACCACAGGTGGTGGCTGAGTTAATTAATCATGCGTCACATTTATGGGATACCCAACGAGTACACGAGCTGTTTGAGGAAGAAGTAGCCAAAGAGATCTTAGCAATTCCCATAAGCTTAATGCCCCATCCGGATAGGCTAGTGTGGACAGCAAACAAATCAGGCTCATATACTGTGAAAAACGGCTACAACCAATTACACAACAAAGCTAATTCTCCTACCACAAATACCCCGTCCTCATCCTACCAAACTCCTAAGTCGCTTTGGAATAAGATTTGGAACATTAAAACCTTCCCAAAAATCCGACACTTCCTATGGAGTATTTGCAGCAATTCAATCCCCTCAAAAGAAAACTTGCATAAAAGGAGAATACTTGATGATCCTACCTGTCAGATATGTAGACAAGCCTCGGAATCAATAGAACACCTCTTCATCCTCTGCGATTGGACAAAAAACCTATGGTCAAGCCCCTACTTTCATGCCAACACATCTCCAGAGAGGATTTCCCGAATAGACAAGTGGGTTTTGGAAAATCTAACCTCACGAACAGATCCAACATTGAAAGCCCTCTTTGCTGCAGCTTTATGGCAGATTTGGAAAAGCAGGAACGCTATGGTTTTTCAAGGGCGAAAGCCCGACCCACTTGCAGCTCAAGAAGAAGCGCACCTCACAGCAGCCTTATTTATGAAATGGCACCTATGAGGGAACAAAACAGAACGAGAATCAGTCGAACACCCATATACAGAGACGAAATGGAACCCACCCAAAGCAAATGAGCTGAAACTGAACATTGACTGCTCCTGGTGTGAATCGTCCATGACAGGATCGATTGCTGGAATCTGCAGGAACGAAGCTGGCGTCCTCCTCCATGGCTTCACGAAGTCAATCGCAGCTCCATCCGCGTGGGTCACCGAAGCCCTAGATTTGAGAGAGGCGGCACAGTGCGTTCTTGAACGAAGACTTGCACGAATGGGAGAAGACTTGGAACTAAAAGAAGCTGATCTGCACGTGCTCCTTTCTTCTGATAGCTTATCACTTGTGAATAGCGTATTAGGCATGGAGGAACCACCTTGGTTGGCCCAGCCCATAGTTGAAGATTGCAAGGAAATCTTGGCCCGAGCTACTGGAGTATCAATTATCTACGAAGGCCGAGACACAAACAAAGCTGCGGATTGGGTTGCCAAAGCCCATCGAACTAATTTACTTCCTCGCAACTGGATAGCTAATCCTCCTCACTCCTTATGTTTCATTTTATGTTTAGACTCTCCAACAAATGATACCCCTTCAGTGGGTTAGTAATGGAAGTACTATATTTCGACCAAAAAAAAAAAGGTTACGTAGGTTGTAGTCAATAGCAAGTGGCCATTAAAACTTCAATTTATCCCTGATGTACGCTTTACCAATTTAAACAAAGCAAATTGAACAAGGAATGTAAAAGAAAACAATACCTAGCGGTCGGATGTGGAGAAACTAAGGTAGCAAATGGACTCAACACCTAGAACAAGCCAAAAACAGGTTGAACCAATCAGAAAAGTAATTAAATCGGTGTGGTCATTGCCCATCAATGCTGGTCAACCACTATCAGCATCGGTCAAAGATGGTCAATAATCAACAATCTAGGTCAACGATCAACGATCCAAGGCTAACATGGGCTGTTGACGTGGTGAGTGCTGAAGTGATGGAAGATGTGTCTTAATGACGTGGTGGATGACATCAGCAATGATGTCAGCAGAGCCGATTGACGTGTGGCACGTGAGGATGACATCACCGATGACGTCTCTCTACAGGGCTGTTCATAGATAAGGCATGTGGGTGCGTGGATCTCACGTGCAGAGACTTCTGTTGGCACGTAAAGGCACGTTTGTCAATGGATCCAGACACTATCGCCAGTATGTGACTTGTCAAAATACAATGAGGTTCATTGTGGGGTTTATTTCATCAAAAAAAAAGAAAAAGAAAAGAAATCGGCAGAAAGTGTTGAAATCTGTACTCAAAGATGTGGGGCTTGGTGGATTCAAGTGTGGCTATTCATGATATCGCATGAGGCGGCATCCGACAGCCTTTTGTGATGGAAATTTCCGAAATTGGCTTGTTTGAGAAGGCGAGTCCGGCGGTGGTGTTCATTCTTTGAGACGAGCAATGGAAGGATGTCAAAACTAAAACTTCAGGCTACAGGCTCAAAGAGAAAAACACGGCTAGTGTGGCTAGTGTTGTTTTGACCACCACAAAATAGACTTGATGGGCACTTCCTCATATAACAACGATAGCTCTGATACCATGTATGATTTTGTAAGACTATAACTAATTATTTTAAATTTAATTTGTTAGATAAAAATGTAGTTTAGTATTCCATAATTCTGATGCTTTTCCTTTAGTTTGGACTTTGGCCAAAAACCAAAGCATGGAAATATATAATAGAGGAGGCAAATGGATGCCAAGAAAAAATTCAACTCAGAAACAATACAAGTCTGATATGGACTTGTATTATATGAGATTTTGAGATAAAACAGAAAAAAAATGTAATATTCTGAATATTGCCACATGAAGAGCACGAGAACCTATACATAGGAACAGAATACAATTATACTTGATTACAAGTAATTTAAACTACAAGTGACCTAATCCCGACTAGTCATCTCTAACAATATACATTGATCTCCTTTTCTTTTTTTCTATCCAAAAGTAAGAAACAATACAAGTCTAATATGGACTTTGCGGATGCAGGCCGCATTTGAGTACGCCAAAAATCAAGAGTCAGATTTTCACTTGTACTTTTGGATCGGTTTTGTTTATGGCGTCAAATTAAAGGTATAATTAAATAGACACCGGACAATTAGGTCTCTTAAGATGGATTATCATCTCTGCTGTTTTTTTTTCTAGATGGATAGCGAAAAACTAAGTCTTCTATATAGTTTGAGACCGTGCATGGACTTGTCCTTTTAAACTAAATTTTGTATGGAGAACCCTTTGAGCTGATGTAGATACATCAGGGCATGAAACTTTGAATTTGAAAACATTTAAGGTGGGGAAATTTTTGTCGTCTGCCAATCTTGACTGACCGATCAATATCTTGGGTTCCAACCTTCTCTTTATTACTTGTTAATAACAATTAAATTAATCTTTATCCGTGAACATTTAGGTGGCAGTTCTATGGACTTGTTACCTTAATTTTTCAAATAATTTCAAAGTTAATGGTTGAATTCTTTTAATTATGCTTCTTGCATTTTACTTATTCACTTTACCCCGATTTATATTATCATATCATGTAAACAAATTAAATTAATTTAAAAGGCTACAATATGTTGTCTCATTTCTTTTTATGTAATTCTGCGCGAGAGTTTTGAAGATTAAATTGTTTTTTCCAAGATAAGCAAGGATAAATCATAATAGAGATGAGTCAGTATTTAAAAAATGATTTCACAAGCCTCACAAGCCTCACAATTCATCAAACCCGACAACTGTTCTCACAAGAAGTTTCAGGTAATATTACTCGCTCTCTCTCTCCCTCTCTCTGGTTTAGAGGTCTAAAGAACCAGGCCGACGGAGGAAGCGCCGAAACGTCATCAATGACGAAAGCAAATACGTCAACCACCAGCTGGTCCTTTGGAGGGCAATTCTCACCTGAATTTGCAATTTTTTTTTTTGGTAAAGAAAAAAAAAATTTGGTAAAGAAAAATTTTTTGGTAAAGGATTTGCAATTAATAAAAGTTTATTCTAAAAAAAGAAAATTTCAAAATAAAGACTCAAAGTACCATCATTTTTTCAAATAAAGACATTGAATTGGACTTTATATCAAATAAATGCATAAAATGGCCATATTGATCTCAAATATGAGCTTGAAGTGGCCATGATAGTTTTAATTATAGGCTTGACCTCGCCGGTCACCGGCCAACTAAATATTTTAATTAGTTACGAGCATTTTTTTTTTGTCCAAATACAATTTTAATTTAAAATCATTTGTATTCTTTTATTTTATTTTCTTTTCTCCCTTCCCTTTTTTTTTTTTTAGCTTTTCGGCTGATGAGGCGACCGTCACCCAAATCTAGCAAGGATCGATCTCGCTGATTGCCATAGGGCTATCCTCCCCTAGGGCCGTCCCTTGCTAGCCATTTGCAAGGTGACCCTTGCCCAAATCTAGAGAGGGCTGGGTTACCTATGGCCATGAGGGCGGCCTCCCCAAGGCGAGGGTCGCCATCCCTTACTAGATTGGGTGATGTTGCCTCCCTCACATGAGGTCATCCCTCACTTGTAAGAGGGTGGCCCTTACCAGATTAGGCAATGATGACCCTTGCTCAACTCTGTCCAGACCTAGTGGAGAAGAAAGAAATTACTAGAAAAATAGGAAGAAAGAAAGAGAAAAGGAAAAAATTCAAAGAAAGGTAAATGGCAAAAATGCTCTTGACCGGTTGAAAAGTCTTCTTTGAAATTGATATAGTTACATCAAGGTATTATTTGAAATAAGATTTACTTCAAGTCCTTATTCAAGAAAATGATGGCACTTCATTCCCTTATTTTAAATAATGTCCATTTTGAGCCATTATTTGAAAAATGAAGGTATTTTAAGTCTTTATGTAGAATTTTTCCTTCTAAAATGGCTTCACCTTATTAAAATAATTTTACGATGTGTTACCGTATTGTTGTGTTCGGCTATAAGACACGTTGCAATGTGATTCGATACTATACATCTGTCACATCGTAGAAGTGCGCACGACTTCAATAGCAATCCGGATGAATTTGAATTATAATCGAGCATGAAGTTGACCAAACATTATTTGGAAATATAGAAAAAGGGCTAAAATTTATAGACATCAGCTGCAGTAAATAAACATAAGTTACAAGCATTATCATCCCATACATTAACTTTGCATTACGATTAAGTTAGCACAAAAATGTAATCAATATGATGTCTTCTCACGGTATGAGATTGATTTCAATTTCTTCTACTCATCTGTAAAATTGACGCGTACGGACAATTGCGTCATTGAATACGTCAACCACCAGGTGGTCCTTGGGAGGGGAATTCTGACATGAATTTGCAATTCATAGAAGTTCTATCTAAAAATGGGTTCACGTACGTTAATACACGGCACTACCTCATCTTTTGCAATTCTTTTACCATAATTACGATGGACAATTAGTAAAATAAATATCTGACGTGTTCTTATATTTTGTGTTCAATAATAAGACGGGTTGTAATGTGATTTGATTATATTTGTCGCATTGTAAAAACTTTAATGCACTCGGGACGTCCGTGAGGATCATTAGTTAAGAAAAGACAAGTTCATGTATCTTTTCTTAACCTCACCTCAAATCCGGGTGGTTTTCCGTCTATGAGGGTTGCCTATGGTAATCTCCTAATTGAGAGGCCTGTTAGGCTGCATTTCTTATTTCAACATGCTGGTACCTGCCTGTCTCGCATTCCTTATTGATCAGTGCTTTTTTTTTTTTTCCTCACCAACCAGCAAATACAAGAGGCATAGTAAAGTCTCTCACCTCATGTGGAATTCCTGCCAGTTTTTTCTCTATTGAACCTTTTAAACACCTGCTCAAGTCCTAACATATGTTAATATACGGCACCACCTCATCTTTTGCAATTCTTTTACCTTAATTTTGATGGACAATCAATAAAATAAATTTTTGATGTGTTATTATATTTTGTGTTTAATTATAACAGGGGTTGTATTGTGATTTGATACATTCGTCACATTGTACAAAACTTCAATGGGCAGCTTCCGCTGAATTTGAATTATGGTTGAGCATGAAGTTCTTTGAACATCATTTGGAAATATAGAAGAATGGCTAAAATTTACAAACATCACTTATAGCAAATTAAAAATAAAAATAACAAGCATATTTATCCCGTACATAAATATTTATCGATTAAAGAATTGACCATAATCAGACACATAATAATTTTACACTCCAAATTGCCTGTTAGCTGGGCTTGAGGCCCTTTAAATGAGCTTAATTGTATTAAAGTTTCAAAAACTTAATTATGGACAAATTAGAAAAATCAAATTCAAACAAACACATTCATTTTATCTGCCCACGAGAACGTGGTACCTATACATATTTTCGTTGAGATTCCAGCTCTCCGCTCATTTTCTGGATTAGATGTCCAATCCCCGGAAGCACTCGAAGGTAAATTTTTGCTTGGCTATAACAAAATAAAAAGAGTGAAATAGATGTATTAACGTGTTGAGATCCAGTAGCAAAAACCTAATAACTTCATGGGGGAGATTACTAAGAAGGAGCCCAAGTGCAAGCTTATCAACATATATGGGAAAATTGTCCAAAAAGTCTTAAACTTATTTCATTTTTGTCAATTCAATTATAAATTTTTTAATTTTACTAATTTAGTTCTAAACCTTTTCACTTCTTGCCAATTGAGTCAATCTAGCCAATTTTGGCTAGAAAATGCCGACATGGAGCCAGTAGTGTCATGTAGGATCTCCGGTGTTGACGTTGACAATATTTAATAAAATTTTAAAATTTTTAAAATTTTTTCTTTTCTTTTTGGCTTTCTTCTTTTCCTTTTGCCAGTGCCGGCCATTGGCCATAGCTAATCAGCTAGCCTAGCCCACCACAGGTGAGGCCAGGTTGAGTGAAGGCGAGCCTCGGCAAGGGGAGCCCTCGCCCAAGCGTGACTTGGTGGATGGACTTAATTGGTAAGAAGTAAAAATATTAAAATATTATTAAAATTTGTCCACGTCGGCACTAGCGGTCTTACATGGCACCACTGGCATCCACGTTAGCATTTTCTGGGCAAAATTAAGTGGATGGACTTAATTGGTAAGAAGTAAAAATATTTAGGACTAAATTGGAAAAAATAAAAGGTTCATGCTGAATTAATCAAAAATATAATAAGTTTATGACATTTTGTACAAGTTTTCTGAACATATTTAATTAGACTAATTTTTATTTAAAATCTTAAGCTAATGAATTATGAGCTAATTTTGATGTATTAATTACTTCACACCATATTAAATTTTCAATGTATGACTTTTTAAAACTTGTACATGTAAAATTATCAAAAGAGGTACATGGCATACAACTTTGATCATTATTATGAGAGGTGTTTGTTTTTTTGGTAAGTTTTATTATGAGAGATGTTTGATCCCTATGGAAGGCAAAATTGAGATAGGGTTGATATTGCTTACAAATTACATGACAAATGTCTCAAACTATATAGGGCAGGAGGGATGAACCTTGTAAAGAGCATTATACAGAGTTGAAGTCAAAATTTTCGCAATCCAAATATAATTGATGTGATTATAATGATTAGTCTTCAATTATAAAACTGAACAAATCCATGATACTCCAATAGATGAGGCCGACACTTTTCCTTCGAGGCTTCTGGGAACAAGGATTTGGCTTCTGGTCTCTATATTATAAATACAAAGAACCTCCATTAGCAATTTGTAACACGAAACAAAGCATAAACAATGGAAAACATAATTCTATTGGACTTGAGCAGGTCGTTAAAAGTCTTAAGGAGAAAAGACACCACCTAGGGGTGAGAGACCCTGCTCTGTCTGGACTTCATATTCCCCTCCCACTGGGATGAAAAAAACTTAGTAGGTAGCTGGAGGTGTCGGGAGCCAAGTCCCCGAGGCATTGTATCGGGAGAATCCAAATAGCTCACCGTCACTGTATATCAAATGGATAAGCACTGATAGACCTAGAATGGTCATTCAGACTGCCTCCTAGTTTAAGGGGGAGGTAAGAAGGGAACCATGTAACTATGCCCTTACCTTAGGCTAGCCCTTGGTTCTTTATGCCTAACATGAAGCAAAGCATAAACAATGGAAAACACAATTCATTGTGCGATCCTCCTCCCAGCCCTCTCTTTGGTTATTCTTTACTTCTTTCGAACAAGAGAACCCAAAAATCTTCCCCTATCCCCTCCTCTCCCCATCTTTGGCCACCTCCACCACTCAAAATTGCCCCTTCATCGGACCCACCACAGCCTCTCCTTTAGATATGGCCCCATCATGATACTCCAGCAAAAGTGTAATAGGTTTAGGACTTTTTGGACAATTTTCCCCAACATATTTAATTAGACTCATTTTTATTTAAAATTTTAAGCCAATGAGTTATGAGTTAATTTCGATGTGTTAATTACTTCACACCATATTAAATTTTCATTGTATGACTTTTTTAAACTTGTAGGTGTAAAATTATCAAAAGAGTTCCATGGTGTACAGCTTTGATCATTATTATGAGAGGTGTTTGATCCCTGCGGAAGGCAAAATTGAAATGGAGTTGATATTGGTTACAAATTACACGACAAATGTCTCAAACCATATAGGTTAGAAGGGATTAACCTTGTATAGAGCATTGTACAGATTTGAAGTCAAAATTTTCGCGATCCAAATGTAATTGATGCGATTATAATGATTAGTCTTCAATTATAAAATTGAACATATCCATAATACTCCAATAGATTATGCCAACACTTTTCCATCAAAGCTTATGGGAACGAGGATTTGGCTTCTAGTCTCTATATTATAAATATGAAGAACCTCCGTTATCAATTCGTAACATGAAGTAAAGCATAAACAATGGAAAACTTAGTTCTGTTGGACTTGAGTAGGTCTTTAAAAGCCTTAAGGAGAAAAAACAGCACCTAGGGGTGAGAGACCCTGCTTTGTCTAGAATTCGTATTCCCCTCCTATCGGGAAGAAAAAAACTTGGTAGGGAGTTGGAGGGGTCAAGAGCCAGGTCTTTAAGGCATTGTATTGGAAGAATCCAGATAGCTCGCCATCATTGTCTATCAAACGGATAAGCACTAGTAGACCTGGAATGGGTGGCCAAACTGCTTCCTAGTTTAAGGGGGAGGTGAGAAAGGAACCATGTAACCATGTTATTTCTTACTAAACCTTAGCTAGCCCTTGGTTCTTTATGCTTAACACAAAGCAAAGCATAAACAATGGAAAACACAATTCATTAGGCTATCCTCCTCCCTGCCCCCTCTCTGGTTATTCTCTACTTCTTCTGAACAAGAGAACCCAAAAATCTTCCTTCATCCCCTACTTCTCTCCCCATCATTGGCCACCTCCACCACTTGAAATTGCCCTTTCATCGCACCCTCCATAGCCTTTCCTCTAAATATGGCCCCATCATGACACTCTAGTTCGGGATTTGCTAGGTGGTGGTCATGTCATCACTGCTGGTGGTCGAGGAATGCTTCCCAAATAATAAAATTGTGCTTGCTAATCACCCCAAGCTACTCACCAGCAAGCATCTCAGCTACGACTACACCACTCTCATCTCATCACCCTATGGTGACAAGTGGCACAGCCTCCGAAAGATCGCTACTATTGAGGTTCTCTCGTCACATCGCCTCAACGAGCTCTCCCACAACCAGAGGGAGGAGATCCAACGATTGATGCTCCAGTTAGCCTGGGGCGAGTTTAGGTCCCACCCTTGGGTCAAGCTCAAGACTCTTCTTGGAGCTGACATTCAACATCATGATGAGGATGATTGCCGAGAAGCGGTGTAAGAGTTTTCCTAATGTGAGCTATATTAATTGATATTATAATTTACCATTTTACGGGGTTGGTCTAAGGTGGATAGTAGGTTTCTTAATTAGTTTAATATGGGGCTGGCTAGTATGGACCGAGTTGAGTCTAGCCTATAACAAGAGCACCTGGTTAAAAATTCTATAAATAGTACTCATGTCTCTCTTATAACCCTAACTCTCACAATTATCCTCACAAATGAGGTTTACTTAGCGCTACAGGAAGATGGGGCTATCTCATTAAGCTAGTGATACAAATGGAAATAGAGGAGAAGAATTTGCCTTTGGAACGTCGATTTTCCGCTTCTGCATCAAGAACGATGGATTCTAAAACAGGTGGGTTAATTTTTCTATTTGATTATACATGTTCTTGTTCTAGCTATGGAGATTGTGGGATTGTGTGTTTTAGAGTCTAACATGTGGTATCAAAGCCTCCATAGATTAGAACACAAACGTGTAGTTTTTTGCCCTTTTCGTATTTTTTTTTTGGTAGCAAAAATTACTTTTTTAATATATAAACAGAGAGAACTCAACGAGACGAGAAAAACTGTGGGTGGTGTGCCACCGGGGGAGGCAGCATGTGCCCCCACGCGCAGCCACACGCCATTGAGGTGTCGAGCACATGGCACACATGCCGTCATGAGCCTTTACGCCCGCTCATGAGTGGGCATGGCTTGCATGTGCACTGCATGCGCAAGGGCTAACGTCACCAACCCAGCGACCCGTGAGACCTGACCCTTTGACTTGATAACTTGACCCGTTAACCCTCCCAAACCGGGTTATCGTTGTCACGGCCCCAACTCCATTCCCAAGGTCACGAGTGGCAAGGGTTATTTTCACGACGTCCCAAGCATGTCGCCGTCTCATTTCTCTTTATGTTTTTATTAAGCACATGTGGAAGCGTATATACAACACTCGGACAAAAACAAGCAACTAGAAAAATAATTATTTACAAACACACAATTACATTAACTACGTTTACAAGCCTTTTTATCACGAGCTGTTATATTTACAACTACCACATCTATAAAAGGTTGGGGTAAACCTTAGCTTCTTTAGCAAGATTGCAACTCCCAAAATTGACATGAGACTTCCATGCCTACAAGACTAAAAGGATGAGGGGTGAGTTTTGGGGAAACTCAGTAAGTAAAACCCCTAATTCTCTACTAAGAAGACATCTCATCATCAAAATCTAGTGGGTACAACACTCGCAATGCAATATGGATGGCAAATCATTAGCAAACTTATTGCTACACCTCAACTACATGCAGATGCCCATTGCAACATACTTCAATACATGCTTACCTTCAGCTTGTCAATGAATATATCAACATATCATATTTATGCATATAATGGCACTCATGCAAATTCATTTATTGTCGTCCTGGCTCAACTAGGTTCTCCCAGCTCAATCGAGGCATTTAGTTTCCAGCTAGGAATCCTAGCTCAACTAAGGCATCTCAACTCAACTAAGGCATTCTAGCGCTAGCTCACCAAGGCATTTGGGCTCAACTCAGGCATTCTAGCTCAACCAAGGCATCTTGGGGCTAGCTTACCCAAGGCATCCGAGCTCAAACCTAGGCATTATGGCTTAACAAGTGCATCCCGTTAAGTGAACGAGGTATCGTCGCCAAGGATATGTGACGATAGGCGCTTTTTCCTTTTTAAGTGCACACATAAGTGCATCACACAAGCCGGTCTTTCCTCTTTTATCTTAGCCGACACATGCATAGCCCGAGGGTGTTCTCATTCAAGTGAGTGTGTCATGATCCTCAACATCATATTATAAAATATGCCGGGAGCGATTCTTGGTTTGTGGCTTAAGTTGCATGCTTAGGCCACTCGACTTGATGTCGATTTCAAGTCGAGCGAACCTTGACCTCATCCCAGGGCATGAACACACTCAAACATGCAAACATTAGCAAACACACAAAATAACATTATAACATACACATGGCTTACATTACATGAGTGAGCACACCACTAAACTCGACGATAGAGGACCTTTGATAAACCTCTATGAACTATAAGTAATTTTACCAAGAAAGGGTTGTTTTGCGAGATGGTGGGCAAGCAAGGCCGAGCGAGGAAGAGCAAGAAAGGAGGGGAAGAAGTGACCAAAGAATGAGGATGAATGGGGGCGGTCCTCCTATTTATAAGCTAAGCCAAGCTTCATTAATGGCCCTAACTTATTCTTCAAGGAAGATCCTATTGTCATGATTACCAAATATTCTTCTTGTCACCTAAGTTAGTGAGTCATACCTTCATTTAAGGACTAGCCTTCAAGGAACATGTGCTGCTTATTCTCCAAGTCACTCCTAATTGGTCCACCTAAGCTTGTGAGACACCATTTAATCATTACTTGGCCTAACTTAATCTCCAAGGAAAATCTTATGCAATTATGATCAAATCCTCATATGGCCACCTAAGCTAGTGATTCATCCCTTCATTTAATGCCTAAGATATGACTATCACAAGTCTTAGATTTTTGGGTACATTTTTCATGGCTTTTCTTGTTCATTAAGCCAAGCATTCTAGAACTTTCTATGGTATGGTTCACTTAAGCCATAAATCACTAACTTATTTACCAAGGCAAATCTTTTGGCATTATTATATAATTTTTAAGATGGACACCTAAGATGTTGACAAGGCTTCCTCCTCAAGTTGCGCATGCAGCCCATTCCTCTCCAAGTTTGGTGTGTGACCTCCTATTATAAGTTGAAGAACAGTTTCGAGTAACTTTCAAAATTAGTGTCATTATTTTATCAAACAGACTCGAAATATTATAAAATTTTAATATGTTATATAATAGATCTTAAATGACATTTTTCATGAAGGAATTAAAGTCAAATTTGTGCTGTGGAAAGATCAGAAATTCACTGAACACAACCCAAAAATTCGTCCGTCGAGCAGATTCAACAGTCAGAGAGAGAGACTCATTTCGAAATCCAAATCTTCACAAAAATCTTTGAAATTTTAATATGATGTAGATATGGATGTCATTTAAAATTTTATGAAGGAATCATGATTAAATTTGAAAAGGAAAATTTTATAAAAATTCGAGAAGGCAACCTGGTCACCATTTTTACCATACAGGACAGGTTCCAAATGGTGAATGATTGGGCCTTCGTCCCTACCATTTCACCTTATAAAAATATGAAATTTAAGTATTTTTTATATCAATATGTTTATAACAACTTTTATGAAGGAAATTTATTTAAAATTGCACCACAAAAATGTGTGTAAAATCAGCAAATAGCAGAGATCTAGAAATTTCCAAAATCAAAGGTGGCAATCTTAGTTGGGAAAAGGAGGTGTCCCACTTGGTCAAGAAATATTAATTGTCGGGCATTCTTATCTCCCAAGTTTTCAAATAAGTCCTAAGGTTAGCTTGGACACTTCATCTCGGTATTGAATAACTAGAAGCCAAATGTAATTAATGTGCTCTTAGTTTGTCTTAAAAGGTTTGACTAGCTTTTTTTCTTCCAATGGATGTGTAGTTCATTCCTTGGTCTCCAAGATCTCCTACTTAGTTTAGGGTTATAACTAGGCTAGGCTATAGGGATACATAAACCTTTACATTCATCATCCTCCTTCAATGCTTTTCACACTTGTTCACACTTATTTTCTAGGAAGGTTCGACTAACCTAAGGCCTATCTAGCTTAGCCTCCTAGTTGGGACCAAAATAAGGGTCGAAATCAAGGATGTTACAATTGTTGACCTAACCGGTCAACTGGTCGGACCGTATAGTTGAACCGGAACTGATCAAATTGCTATCGAGCGAATTGGATTGCAAGGCTTGAGGCTGCTTGTGTGTGTGCTCCATGCACCGCACACTCAGGTGGCACATGTAGGTGCGTAGAGCCTCCGATTAACGTGTGGTCGGCGGCTACGTGCTTGTACGCTGATGCTCTATCTTGTGGTGTATTTATTTTGCATATTTGATAATTTTATAGATGTGAAAATACATACAAAATCTTGAATACATGTATTTTTTAGTGTGTTTTCGCATATTTTCTTGTATTTTTTTTAATGATTTTGGAAATACATATGCCGGTTTACAAGTATGTCATCACATAGTTATTGTGTAGAGTTGATAAATATAAAGTTTAACTTGTGTCAATGAATAAAATAATATAATTAGAATTATGTGTGATTCTAGTGATTAATTACCTATGTCACTAATGTTTAAATCATATGTATATGGTATATGTGAATAGTAAAGTTTATATTCCCTATATAAGAGAGTTTCAAGGATTTAAATGAGTTATGATTGCCAAAGTGGCACAAATGATTAGATTTGAAAAATATCAGTATCGTATAATGATGTGATGTCTCATGTTCGAAATGCATGGTCATACTCTCAAAGGAAGAGATTGTATATTAGTTCATAAAGGGATACATGACAATATAGTGGAGAAGTGACTGATTCTGGTGATTCATTCATTCAAAGGTGATGAATTCACGAAAGTTGGAATATATCCTTATGGTTGTTGTCATGTGGGGAGTATGCAACTGCATGTCATGTATTCTGCCAAAATGTGATTATGTGTTTATGCATGTAACTCTCTGAATGTGTACTTGTGCGTCTTCAAGTTACACAATACTCACACGATACTAATTATATTTTTAGACACCTTCTCTATGTTCCATAGCTATTGAGGTTTTTATTGTTTCAATTTTTAAGTAGTGGAAATAGGATTTTCTATTTGGGAAAAAAAGGATGTTTTTTTTTTGGTTTGTTTGTTCTTTAATACAAATAAGATTGAGTACTAAATTATGTCAAATGGATTGTACAAATTGTATATAACTTGCAATAATATATATGTCGCATATATAGTTGAAAAGGATGTTTCCAAAAGTTTTTTTACCTAAGGAATAATCTTATACATTAATGTATTGGTTACATGTCTAGAGAAAGAGTAGAAATGCTGATAAAATCAATATTCTGTCTACTCTTGATAGTTACCTAAAGACTTGTGTAGATTATTATTGAAGTAAGATGATTGAAATAAAGAATAAAACTGCAGTCTAAAGTTCTGACATGTTAGAGATCATTTACATTTATCTTTGTGGATCTTATATGGTAACATTGTAGAAATTTTTTATTTCAACACAGTCATTGACCACTATTTCTTATGTACTTAATTAAAGAGAAGTCTTAATCTCTGGATAAATTTAAGATTTTTTTAACAGTTGGGATAAGTCTAAACAGTTGTCAAACCTAATTATAGTGGTAAGTATTTTGGCAAGTATGGCAATACTGGATAGCTTAAAGGGCTATTGTCAAATACTTGGAAGATTTTGGGATAGTAACTTAATTTACTATACTTGAAAATCCATTAATTCTCTTTAAGTGATGGATTTGACGTAAACCTAGCTTAAACCATACGTCAAATCTAACTTGAACCATCTTGAGGTTTGGAGTGTCCTCCAGCAGTGATGTTATATAATCGAACGTTAAGTAAGTTGGAATTCATAACTACTCGGTATTATTTTGTGCCTTATCCAGATAGTTCAAAGGGGTATCGATTTTATAACCCTTATGAAGGTACAAGAATTATGGAATCATAGACAGTAAAGTTTCTAAAATTCGACGTAATTATAGAGGATAGTTGCTCTCAGACTTTTAAGGATAATAGTATAGTGGAAATCACCGTGTCTTTGTCTTTGCCTATAATAACAATTATGAAGTCTCCTACACCACATATTAAGCTTGTTGAAATTCAGGGTATTGTTCTTGAGACAGTTCCTAAGAAAATTTTCAAGCCTTTCAAGTGTAGAATAAAGTTGTTGTAGCTCTACTCAGGAAATCTATTAAGAAAAGAAGATCAGTTATCCCATCAGACTATATAATGTATCTGTGAGAGCAAGCCTATTGTATCTGCTGCATAGTTGATCTCATGACTTATACAAATGATGTTTTCTTGTCTTCAATCAGATTTGTGGTTAGATACGGTGAAAGACAAGATGCAATTTATGAAACATAATTATGTTTGGGAACTTATTGAGTTGCTTGCAAGGTCATGAACTCATCAGTTGCAAATTGGTGTATAAAACTAAAAGGGTTTCCAAATAAAGATTGGAGAGTTTAAAGCTAAATTAATAGTCAAGAATTTCACTTAGAAAGAAGGGGGTGAATAGTGAAGAATTTTTTTCTAATCTCTTCTAAGATTCTTTCAGAGTGAACATGTCATTAGCAATTCATTTTTATATGTAGTTACTCCATATGGATGTTAAAACTATCTTTCCAAATGTATACCTTGATAACTAAGTCTATATGGTGCAATTGGAAAGTTTTGTAGCACATGATTAAGGTAAGCTTGTTTATAGACTGAAAAGTGGTCTTAAGCGAGTTTCCAGACAATATTATTAAAGTTTCAAAGTGTTGTTACTTTGTTCAATTGAAAATAAGGTATATCGATGTATATACTACAAGGTCAGTTGGAGAAAATTTATTTTTCTCACACTCTATGTACATAATATCTTGTTTGCAAATAGTGATCTTGAATTACTATATGAGACAAAGTGTATTTTATTGAAAAATTTGACATTGAGGACCTTGATGAGGCATCTTTTATCGTTAGCACTGAGATTCGTAAGGATAGTTCTTGTCATATATTGAGTTTATCTCAAAGGACATTTGCTAATCATATTTTGGAAATATTAAGTATTCATCATTGCAAGCTAGAAATTGCAGTGAATGATGTACCTTATTAAGAAATTGTCACATTGTCCTTATTCAGAAATTGAGAAAATGCAATTGAATGATGTACCTTATGTTAGTGCAATTAAAAGCATCATGTATGCATAAATTTGCACTAAACCAAATATCGCTTTTGTGACAAGACTTCTAGGTAGATATTAGTTAAATCTAGGACACGATCATTGGGTCATTGCCAATGATGTTTTGAGGTACTTAAAGAAGACAAAATACTATATGCTGATTTACACATGTTCAGATCTTGTAGCTAGTAAATAATTCAGATACAAACTTTACTAACTATTAGGATGACATGAAGTCAACAATGAAATACATGGAGGTGCAATAAAAAAAAATCTATGCTGTTCTTTATCATGTAAGTGGAGTTTGTAGCATGCTTTTAAGCTATTACTCAGATTATTAGGCTTTGAAACCTCATTAAGGAGTTGACCGTATTTGACTTTATAGATAGACCCATACCATTGCATTGAAACAATAACTCTACAGTATTGTTTACTAACAATAACAGAGATCTCAAAGGGTCTAAACATAAGGCAGTCAAGTTTTTGACCATAAAGAAACGATACAGAATGTTGATGTTACAGTAGAAAATATTTTCATAGATGGTATGGTTGTAGATCCATTAACTAAAGGCCTTTGTCCTTGTGTTCTTAAACAACATGTCATTAATATGGGCTTAGGAGCATCATGAGATGCCGTTGTTTAGTGGGAGTTATTTCAATTTTGCTCTAATAAAACTTGCATATGTGGTTGTCACATTTAGTAACGATTTGATATGTATCAACTTTTGTATCTAATAAAATATTTATGAATGTGTTGTTATTATGTTGAATATATATTGATAAAAGTCTCAAGGTATTGTATGAACCTTAAATGAAGGCTATAAGCATTCGGTTATAAGCCTTGAGCATATATCTTGTTACATATAAAGAAAAGTTAACCATAAAGACAATGCATATGTAGGTTTACTAGAATCATGAATACATTCTCTAGTAGCATAGGTTTTTGTGAAACTTAAGGTAAGAGAATGGTGATTGACAAATGTGATCTATCTATGAGAGGTATTATTCATTTGTCACACTATCGGATTGAAATCATATCAATAAGTTAAAAGCACTTATGATCATGTAAGGCTTTGTGTGTGTACATATAGTTACCCCCATGATCTAGTGTTTGTGACTTTATGGAATATGATTGACTATTAAGAATTATCTTTAAACCAAGATGTGCACATACGGTATAATTTCAATTAATATAGCCTAAATGGGAGTAAGAGTTTTCCTAATGTAAGCTACATTAATTATAATTGTAATTTACCCTTTTAAAGGGTTGGTCTAAGATGAGATAGAAAGTTTATTAATTAGTCTAATATGGGACTATATAGTGTGGGCCGAGTTGAGCCTGGCTTGTAATGAGATTGCCTGACTAGAAATTCTATAAATAGTGCTCAAGTCTCTCCTCTAACCTTAACTCTCACTATTATCCTCACAAAGAAGTATTTATTTTGCGTTACAGGGAGAGGGAATCATCTTATTGAGCTAGTGATACAAAGTGCAATAGAGGAGAAGGACGTGTTTGGAACGTTGATTTTCCCTTCTATATCAAGAACAATGGATTCTAAAATAGGCGTGTTAATCTTTCTACTCCATTATACATGTTCTTTTTCTAGCTATGGAGATCATGGGATTGCATGCTTTTGCATCTAACAAATTGTACTACGGGTAGGGTGTGAATGTACACAAGGTCAAGGTGATGGAGGTGAGGGAGGTCATTAAGTAGATCATTGGGAATATTGGGATAAGATACGTTAGCAACTTTGTGCCCATACTTAATTTGGTCGATTACAATGGGGTCAAGAAGAGAATGGTGGAGCTGAAGAAGAAGATCAATGTGTTCATACAGGGCTTGATCGATGAGCACCGGAGGAAGAAGGGCAATCTAGAGCTCACGGACAGCATTATCAGTCATCTCCTGCATCTACAAGAGTCTCAGTCGGAAGGCTGCTTGGACTTCGCGATCAAAGGGCTTGTCATTGTAAGTGTTGTTTCTTTATTCCTCTCTCTACATCTAGTTTTGTTATTTTTTGAGGCAAATCCCATCGTCCCTAATAGAATATTCACGGCAAACTTGTCCTATCTCATCAGTTGTTTCCCCATGTCAAATGTTTTCGGTCATTGCATTAAAATGTTGTTCTTGACGGTTAAATTCAGTCGGGCAATTTTGTCGGGCCCAAAGTCACGTCAGGGTAAAATTGACTGCTTTACATTTGCTCTTATTTTGAAGATTTAAAATGCACCTCCACCACAAATGATAATAATTATAGATGTCACACTCTCTCTCAAAAATACTAAAATCTTAGAGATTACCATTTTATTGAATAAATGTATAAACAGTAGTTGCAATTACTAGTATTTGTTTTCCACTAGTACTGCCAATTTTCCTCGAGACTGACTTCGTGATTGGGCTAATGTTTGTGGTTGGGGATGCTGGGCCATTCACTCTCAGTCTACCACTTGGAGCAATCCCTTTCTGTGTTCTTTGTAGAAGATAATGATGTCTCACGTAGACTTAGATGAAAGGTCCTAATTTTTCTGATTTTGTGGGTTCGGTTGGTTTTTATTTTTATTTTTTTATTGTAGTTTTTCAAATTGGATTTGATTTCACTTTTTAAATGCTTAATTATTGATTGCATATTGGGCACAACGTTTAGGACTATTGGTGCAAATGTCAATCTAAATATCAAGTTGAGCCACGGCAACAACTTATTAAGATTCATACTCTTTCTTTTTAGATTTTTTCCCTGAATAGGTATAATTTTATGCACTTAGACGGCCACATACCAATTATTTGTAGTGATTATTTACTACGGTTTTCTTAGTCACAATATCAAAAGTTCCCTTTTGGAACGGCATTGATCCAAAGTAGTCTCATCATTAGAAAGAAATTAAGTACATAAACTGATTCATGGGAAATGATATTTCATTACTAGCGGGTCTCTAAAAAATTACATGTCATGTTTGTCATTGCTAAAATATCACCTACAGGGGGTGAATAGGTGAATTTGCAAAAACGAAGTAATTTGAATAGATATTGCAATAAGACAACTTTTGATGAAGTGGTTAGATCTTACCGATATACAATTCTACCACAATCAATCAATAGAGTAAGGGATAGAGAATTGTACACTCAAGATTATAGTGGTTCCGCTTTTGCAAGCTTACGTCCATTCTCCCGTGCTACAACCAATTGGCTGGAATCCATTGATAAGAACCAATCAAAGGTTACAAGGTCTGAGCTCTCAACACTCAAGCTCATGTGTATAACTCCTCACACACTCTTAACCTCTAAATGGTTACATAATGATGCTCATAGAGACAAATATAAAAGATCATAAAACACTCTTCAAACTTTGGAATTAAAAGCTTCAATGCTCGTGAATGCAAATTCTAATTCCTTTAGCTTCGAGATCTTCTTTTATACTCCTCCTAGTCCAAGCTAATCGTTGGACATATCTCTAGGAGGACTTATCCAGCCAATCTACCCGTTGGTTTGGATCTAGTTGAGAAGATTTGATGGCTTTAGGATCGCCAGGGTTGATACTTCCCATAATTTTTGCCGTCTATATAGTAGTTTGGGTTTCCATAAGTCAAGTGCTTCAATTTGGAAAGAATGTTTCACCCCGAGTATAACATTCCAAGAAATCCAAATCTTCAAAAGACAGGAAATCCAACCAATCACTACTAGCCGTTGCACAAGAATATTAACTTCTTCCTAGCCATTTGACAGAATACATAAGGAAGGAAATAATTAAACCACAACTCTAGTTATGATTTATAACGTCTGATCACATCCATCAGACTTTCAACCGTGGTCCTTGATTATCATAACATAACACAATCTTCATCATAGGCAACCACAACATCTTGATAAGTCTTTAAATTTGGCTCTCTAAATCTAATGAGTAACGTCAAATGATACATATCAGAGTTTCTATGACATTCTAGATTTTCGATTCTGCTTTCAATTTAATAAATCGGGTATTTCATTGACGCACCTATAGTGCTATTTTCAGAACTGATCACTTGTGAGATAACTAAACTATCTAGGGAAGCCATTAAGGATTTTAAGGCAAATAGACTTGAGAATTCGATTAGGAATTGACTATTCGACCGTGCTCATCTACCGAGATCATTATGGCACAATTAAAAATCGATTAGAGGTTAGAGATAGGTCGGTTTGACTAAGATGTGTGGCTAAATGTGGGTGACTCAACTAAATTGGAAAATTGTCGTCGACTGGCACTAAATTGATTTTTCTATTGTTTTGGTACCCTGTGTCTGTATATGAATTCTTGAGATTTTCACGACAACCGAGAGTCGCCAATGTGTTGAGTGGGTTCATTATGGCTCGAAGAAAATCGACCATGACTCATTTGCCCTAAAAATGTCTGAAAACTATTGGGTCACCTAGGTCACGCTAAAAACGTGCCGTAGTGAAATTAACCACGAATTTGAATCCGATGTCATAAATTGAAAGTTCTATCATATCACAGGTCATTTTAGGAATGTTGACTCAGCCTTCGAAGATTTTTTTTGCAAATTGAGACTTTTTAGGAAAAAGTTGTCCTAAAGCCGTTTTTGTCTAGAAAATGCCAGGGACCATTTTTTAGCGTGCAATTTGGATGCAAGATGGATAAATTGGTGAGGAAAAATACCAATTAGATCAATGAGGTGTTGGTTGATTTTATATAGGTTGATTGGTGTTGAATTAAGAAAGAAATAAAGTCCAATTGGAGGGAAAATGCTTGAAATTCGTAGCTCCCCCTTGCCTATAGCTTTTGAACCATTTTAAGGGTTGTAAAAGGAGCATTAGTGGCTGATTTGTGGCCATGGAAGATAGCCAAGCTTGGTGGACAAGTTGGATTGGGTCTTGGGGGATAAATGAGGAGAAAATGGGACCAAGTGGCCCCCCTTGCCCCTCCTTATCCCTACGGATTGGCAGCCTCTCCATCTCCTCTTCTTCTTGTTGTTTTGAAGCTCACAAGTCTAGAGAAAAGCCAAAGTAGCCGTCGCTGCCTCACGTCACCATTCGCACCGCCGCATGCCATCCACGCCTCGCGCGCCCTCCGCCTTCGCCGCACGCATCTCCGCCTCCCTCTTGCCTTCATGCCATTCCAGCAGGCTGTCCTGAGCATCTTAGGCTGCCGTGAGCCACCTCCATCGGTCTTGCTTCGCCCTAACCAACCTCATTTCTTTCTGAATCAGCCCAAAACAAAAGCAAACCAATGGGTTTCCAGCAACCTTTGAGGCCCGTTTTGGCCCGCTTCCCGGTCCTGAAAACTAATCCTCGCTTAGTAAGTTAATGATACTTAGAGGTTGATTAGTTTAGACTAAGATTGGTTTAATGGATAATTAGAATGGTTTAGTGAATTAGTTAATTACCGATACATGTTAGGTGGTTAGTTTTATGTAATTAGCGAGTAAATAGGCTCTATCATTTATTTAATGAGTCTTAGAATTATTCCAGGCCTATTCTGGCATATAATTAGGCTTTACGGGCCTAAGTATGCGTTTTTGCTATTTATTGTATTTATTTAATAATTTTCATAATTATTTAATTGATTATTTATTTTCCGGAAATTAGACCAGGATAGTCGGTGACTGGAATTTCGTGTTGATTGCAGTGGTGTTCTCTATTTATTTAATTGATTACCTGATTGTGCAAATTGATTGTGATTAGTGTTTGTGGGTATTTAATTCTAAAAATGGATAACTTTGGTAATTAATGAGAGAATTACCGGGCGTCGGTCTACAGCACAAAAAATCTATTTTGGGACTGTTGAAAATAGTTGGAGGTTCAAAAGTGAAAATCTTGTATTTTGGCTAAGGCTAGCCGTGTATTTACACACGTGTACTTTTATCAAGTATGATAAAATGTTGAATTGATTGTATGGTTTGGGATGATATACTATATCATCCTACGAACGATATGTCAGCTTAGATTGCGAGCAATATACCTTATCAACTTAGCAAGAGCAATATTATCCGCTTAAAGAGTGCATTAACAGTATACTATATCATTTTACGGGCTTTGATATGTCAGCTTAGATTGCAAGTAGTATACTTTATCAGCTTAGATGGAGCATTATTAGTGTACTATATCAACCAAATGGTTCGATATGTTAGTTTAGATTGAGAGTAGTACACTATTTATCAGCTTAGCGCGAGCTATACTATCTATACTTTCAGCTTAGAGTGAGCAGTCCTGGTTGATAGGACGTCATAGATAGTATTGAATGGGCCAATCAAGAAATGGTTGTGATGACATGTAATCGACGGTTCGATTGATCGATGATTCAATCTGACTTGATTAGGTGTTATGATCATCGGTACTTATTGTTTGAACTGACTTGCAGGAAGGAACTGAGGCCAAGGTAAGTCCTTTGATGCCTGGTTGTGCTTAGGTAGCCCCAGGGGTGTATTTTTTCAAATCGAGTCTTAAGGGATAAAACTTGCTGAGACATTGTCTCACTAGTTATTGTATAATCATTTTCTGGTCCTTAGATGGTGTTGGTGAAGGACTAGAAGCCTCGGAGTTTAGGAGGTGAAGCCCGAAGAATAGGTGATCATGTCCGACAAGCTAGTTGTAGGACAATTCTATTTTATTGGGAGTCGATCCCTTTTGTAAACCTTTGTGTATAGACCTGTGTGTTTATAAAAAGGTATTTTGTGAAAAATTGGCCATGCTTTCCTATCCCATTGTTTTATTATCTGGGGATTTATATTTGCTTCTACATGCATATTTAAAATGAATAGGTCAGCGATGCGTCTTGGGACATCGCTATTATATTGACCAAGCAGGGATGGGCATGGGCTCAGAGGATCAGGACGTGACATCCCAGTTTAGTGGTATCAGAGCATGGTTGTTAGAAATTGGAGTGATAAGGTGCAATGGATATGAAATAGCAAGTAGGAAGGCCTTTAAATTCATGATTGGTGCATGTCAGTGATAGTTCTTTGGTAGACTTGCTTGTTGTGTGGATCGCTCAACTTCTAATCCAATGTGGATTTGGAAGATAGGTTTTAGAAGAAAGCTGAGCCATGAGCGATCAGGAGCAGATGACTCCTAGTAAGAGATCAGTTAGGCTTGCGACTCGGGGTAGGATGCCAAACAGGGTCGGTACCCGAGGAGGCCGAGGTAGGGCGTCGGCATAGACTAGTGCTAGTGGAGTAGCACCACCACCCGTTAGTGCTGGGGTAGCAACCCTAGGTGATCAGGGAACCATTGGGATCACCCAAGCTTTGGATGCCATGAGAGAGTTGATGGAGCAACAGGCCCGTGATCAAGCTGCCGCCTTCACTGCCATTGTTGCAACTGCCACTCAAGCCGTCGCTACTGTTGCTATTGCCGCTGCTGCTGAGATTGCAACCGTCGTCGCACCCATCGTCGCTACTGCTGCTATTGCCGTTGCTGCTGAGATTGCACCCGTTGTCGCACCTGTTATTGCGCCTACCGAAGTTCAACCTGAGAATGTGGCAATGCAAATAGAGAGGTCGATCCACAAGTTAATAGAATAGTTTTTGAAGCTGAACTTGCCGAGGTTCATTAGTATAGGAGATCCGGAAGCTGCGTCGCTCTGGATCAAGGATCTCGAGAAAGCGTTTGCACTTATAATGTGCAACGAAGAGGAGAATGTGGTATTGGCTATTTACCAACTACAAGGTAACACTAACATTTGGTGGAGAGCCGCTAAGGATATAGTATTTCCGAAAGGTGTTGTCCTGGTGTGGGATGCATTCCTTAGAGCATTTAATGATAAGTATTTTTTAGGTACTGCCCGGGAACAAAAGATGGAAGAAAAAGCCCGAAGGTTAAGGAACGGTATTTGTTCTAAACTAAAACAACCTCTGCTACCGTTGGATCTGACAAAATATTGAGAAGTTTACCATCGAGCTCAAATGATAAAAAGAGGATTAAAGGAGCAAGCTGCCTCGACTGGATTGAGGTTTAGCTCTTACAGAGAAGGAATCCGTCAGGGAAAGAAGCCCATGACAGGAGGTAGATTCCAGATCCCACCCAACCGGAAGGATGGAGTTGGCAAGTTTGGATCAAACCGGACCGAGGTGTGTCGCGCTCGTGGAAGGCGACATGGCGTTAATTAGTGCCTTTGAAGGATGGGCACCTATTTTGAATGTGACCCAGCAAGGTCACATGGCCAGGGATTGTCCAAGAAAGACAAGAGGATAGCTATAGTTACCACCGTTGCCACAGATTGGACAGATTAGAGGGTATGCGCCTCAAAATGCATTGCAAGAAGGACAGCTTATACCTCCGATTCAAGGCACGGTGTATGCCATCACTCAAGGTCAGGCAGAGGCTACGCCTAACGTGATCACAGGTATGGTTTCGCTGAACAACCATCCTACTTATGCTTTATTCGAACCAGGAGCAACTCATACCTTTATTGCCGAGCAATTTGTTAAGTTGATAGGATTAAGTCTAAATTGCTGGAATCTGTTGTTAGTATGGACTAGCTCACCAAGCAACGAGCTAAAATGGACTATTATCGCAAGTCGATTCAGTTTTACCCATTAAAGGGTGGGAGCTTCGAGTTTGTAGGGAATCGAGGAGGACCCTCGATTTCCCTAATCTAATCATAAGAGGCAACCCGTTTGTTAGATGAGGGTTGTCAAGGTTACTTGGCAACGATCGTGGATAGGACAGTTGAAGAGTTGAAAAATAAAGATATTTTGATTGTGCAAGAATTTCCAGATGTATTCCCAAAGGAATTGCCAGGATTATCGCCAGAGAGAGAAATTGAGTTTGTGATTGAGTTAACACTCGAGACAGAGCCAATCTCTAAGGCTCCTTACCGGATGGCGCTATTAGAGTTGAAGGAATTGAAGGTGCAGATGTAGGAGTTGTTAGATAAGGGATTTATACGTCCTAGTGCATCACCTTGGGGAGCGCTAGTTCTGTTCGTAAAGAAGA
This sequence comes from Eucalyptus microcorys, assembly GCA_014182515.1. Classification (NCBI taxonomy): domain Eukaryota; kingdom Viridiplantae; phylum Streptophyta; class Magnoliopsida; order Myrtales; family Myrtaceae; genus Eucalyptus; species Eucalyptus microcorys. The sequence goes on from CM024570.1 coordinate 14,145,552, forward strand.
AAGATGGTCCATTGTGCTTGTGCATCGACTATCGGCAACTCAATCAAGTGACGATCAAGAACAAGTATCCATTGTCGAGGATCGATGACTTGTTTGATTAGCTTCAAGGAGCATCGATATTCTCAAAGATCTACCTGAGGACAGGATATCATCAGCTGAGAATTATGAAGGAGGATATCCTAAGTCAACATTTCGTACTCGGTATGGTCATTACGAGTTCACTGTGATGCCGTTTGGATTGATGAATGCTCTAGCTACTTTCATGGATTTGATGAATAGGGTGTTTAAGGATTATCTTGATTAGTTTGTGATCGTATTCATCGATGATATTCTAGTGTATTTGAGAAGTGTTGAGGAGCACGGGAGTCATTTGAGATTAGTGCTCTAGACCTTGAGAATTCATTAGTTGTATGCTAAGTTTAGCAAATGCAAGTTTTGGCTGACTCATGTTGCGTTCTTGGGTCATATGATTTTAGGAGAAGGAATCTCCATGGACTTGTCCAAGATTGAAGCAGTGATCAATTGGCCAAGACCGACTACTGTAACAGAGATCTGAAGTTTTCTGGGTTTGGTAGGTTATTACAGATGGTTTGTAGATGGATTTTCAGCTTTAGTGTTGCCATTAACAAGACTCCTGAAGAAAGACAGAAATTTGTGTGGACAGACAAGTGCAAGTGTAGTTTCCAAGAGCTGAAGCAAAAGCTAACTACCGCACCTGTGCTGACGATTCCATCTGGTTTTGGAGGGTATGAGATTTATAGTGATTCGTTGTTTAGAGGACTAGGTTGCGTGCTGATGCAATATGGTAAGGTTGTTGCATACACTTCCCGCCAGTTGAGACCTCATGAACTGAACTACCTGACACATGACTTAGAACTCGTAGCTATCATATTTGCGTTGAAGATTTGGAGACATTATTTGTGTGGGGAAAGATTTCAAATCTTCATGGACCATCAAAGTCTCAAGTACTTATTCTCTCAGAAGGAGTTAAATATGAGACAGCGTTGATGGATGGAACTTTTGAAAGACTACGATTGTGATATCGAAAAGCAAACAAGGCTGCCGACGCTTTGAGTCAAAAGTCTTCAGTGGCCCACTTGTTGGTTAAGGAGTGGAATCTAATCGAGCGAGCTTGAGATTCGGTTTTCAAATTTGAGGTAGGCCACCTTTCGAGTCTTATGGCCACCCTCAGAATTGAGCCAAATGTCTAGATCAGAATCAAGTTACTTCAGTCGACAGACCCGGATGTTCAAAAAATTTTGCAAGAGGATATCAAAGAGAGGAAAGTTGATTTTCAGGTTTTTGATGATGGAATACTAAAGTTCCGAGGACGTTTGGTTGTACCAAACAATGCGAAGCTTAGAGAGGATGTTTTATTAGAAGCTCATCGTAGTAGTTATAGCATTTATCCTGGAAGCACCATGATGTATCATAATCTGCGTCAATACTATTGGTGGTCTGGTATGAAAGCGAACATCGCCAGGCATGTCGCCAAGTGTTTGACATGTCAGAAGGTTAAAGCTTAGTATTGCAAGCCGGGAGGACTCTTACAACCTCTCGAGATCTCAGAGTGGAAGTGGGAGCATATCACGATGAACTTCATGACTGGGTTACAAAGGAATCAAAGGGTAATGATTCTATTTGGGCAATAGTCAACAAGTAGACAAAGTCGGCTCATTTTATTTCAGTGCGAAATGATCTTGACTTGGATAGGCACGCTGAGTTGTACGTTTGCCAAATAGTTCGACTGCATGGAGTGCCGGTTACGATTGCCTCAGATCGAGACTTGAGGTTCACTGCCACTTTTTGGAAGAACTTGCAGAGTGCTTTAGGTACGGAGCTCCAGTATAATATGGCATATCATCCTCAGATGGATGGTTAGTTTGAGAGGACGATTCAAACCCTTGAAGATATGCTACGAGCTTGTGTACTGGATTTTAAAGGAAGTTGGGAGGAATAGCTTCATCTCGTGGAGTTTGCCTACCATAATAGTTATGAGCAAAGCATCCAGATGGCTCCATTTGAAGCATTGTATGGCCGAGCATGCAGAACAACGGTGTGTTGAGATGAAGTTGGGAAAAGAAAGATTTTAGGCCCAAAGTTGGTTCAGCAATCAGTGGATGCCGTGGCAGTGATCAGAAATAGATTAAAGACCACTCAGAGTCATTAGAAAAGCTACGTAGATAAGCGTCGAAGGTTTTTGGAATTCCAAGTTGGTGATCACATTTTTCTGAAGGTGTCACCAATGAGGGGAACTTTGCGCTTTGGCAAGAAAGGAAAGCTGAGTCTGAGGTATGTAGGTCCGTTTAAGATTCTTGAGAGAATCGAGATCCTGGCGTATCGTCTTGCGTTACCACCAAAGTTGGCACAAGTGCATGACGTCTTTCAAATGTCGATGTTGAGGAAATATGAGCTTGACCCGACCCACGTGCTTAATTTTGAGGAATTAGACGTCAATGACTGAGTGTTATACGCTGAAAGCCCGGTTCAGATTGTGGACAGAAAAGAGCAAGTTCTGCATACTAAAACCATCCCGATGGTCAAAGTGGTCGCAACACCATGGTACTGAAAAAGCAACTTGGGAGACTGAAGAGTCGATGAGACGTTTGTACTCCCACCTTTCTGCTTAAGTATTGTAAGGTTTAAATTTCGATGACGAAATTTTTAGAAAATGGGAAGAGTTGTGACATCCAAGATTTTCGATTCTACTTTCAATTAAATAAATCGAGCATTTCATCGATGCGTCTATAGTGCTATTCTCAGAGTTGATCACTCGTGAGATAATTAGACTATTTAGGGAAGCCATTAAGGATTTTAAGGCAAATAGACTTGAGAATTCGACTAGGAATCAGCTACTCAACCGTACTCATCTGCCGAGATCATTATGACACAGTTAAAAATCGATTAGAGATCAGAGATAGGTTGGTTCGACTAAGATGTGTGGCTTAATGTAGGTGACTCCACTAAATTGGAAAATTGTCGTTGACTAGCACTAGACTGATTTTTCTATCGTTTTGGTACCCTGTGTTTGTATTTGAATCCTTGAGATTTTCACGACAACCAAAAGTCACCAATGTGTTGAGTGGGTTCATTATGACTTGAAGAAAATCAACCACGAGTCATTTGCCCTAAAAATGTTTGAAAACTACCGGGTCGCCTAGGTCACGCTAAAAACGTGCTAGAGTGAAATTAACCGCAAATTTGAATCCGATTTCAGAAATTGAAGGTTCTGTCATGTCACAGGTCATTTTAGGAACATCGACTCAGCCTCCAAAGATTTTTCTGCAAACCGAGACTTTTTAGGAAAAAGTCGTCCTAGGGTCGTTTTTATCCAAAAAATGCCAGGGACTGTTTTTGAGTGAGCAATTAGGATACAAGATAGATCAATTCGTGAAAAAAATACCAATTGGATCAATGAGGTGTTGGTTGATTTTATAGGGGCCGATTGGTGTTGAATTAAGAAAGAAATGAAGTCCAATTGGAGGGAAAATGCTTGAAATTCGTAGCTCTCCCTTGTCTATAGCTTTTGGATCATTTCAAGGGTTGTAAAAGGAGCATTGGTGGCTGATTTGTGGCCATGGAAGACAGCCAACCTTGGTGGACAAGTTGGGCTTGGTCTTGGGGGACAAATGAGGAGAAAATGAGACCAAGTGGCCCCCATTGCCCCTCCTTATCCCTACCGGTCGGCAGCCTCTCCATCTTATCTCTTTCTTGCTGTTTTGAAGCTCACAAGTCTAGAGAAGAAGCCAGAGCAACCGTCGCCGTGTCGCCATTCGCACCGCCGCATGTCGTCCATGCCTCGCGCGCCCTCTGTCTTCGCTGTATGTGTCTCCGCGTCCCTCTTGCCCTCTCGTCGTTCTAGCTGGCTGTCCCAAGCATCTCAAGCTGCCGTGAGCCATCTCCGATTGCCGTGAGTTTCGTTGTTGGCCGCCGAACATCCTAGCCACCTTCGCCGGTCTTGCTTCGCCCTAACCAACCTTGTTTCTTTTTGTTTCAGCCCGAAACAGAAGCAAACCAATGGGTTTCCAGTAGCCTTCAAGGCCCGTTTTGGCCCGCTTCCCGGTCCCGAAAACTAGGCTCGCTTTTGAGAAAAATTGTCCCCCGTTGCATCCTCGTCGATTTGAATCGATCGGATTGTAAAATAAGTGAGTTTAACTCACTAATTCTCGCTTAATAATTTAATGATGCTTATGGGTTGATTATTTTAGACTAAGATTAATTTAGTGGATAATTAGAATGGTTTAGTGAATTAATTAATTACCGATGCATGTTAGGTGGTTAGTTTTATGTAATTAGCGAGTAAATAGGCTTTATTATTTATTTAACGAGTCTTGGAATTTTTCGGGTCCGTTTCGGCATATAATTAGGCTTTATGGGTCTAAGTATGCATTCTTGCTATTTATTGTATTTATTTAATAATTTATGTAATAATTTAATAATTTAATAATTTAATTATTTATTTTCCGAAAATTAGACCAGGATAACTGGTGACTAGAATTTCATGCTGATTGCAATGGTGATTTCTGTTTATTTAATTGAGTACCTGAATATGCAAATTGATTGTGATTAGTGGATAATTTTGGTAATTAATTGGAGAATCATCGGGCGTAGGTCTATAGCACCAAAAATCTATTTTGGGACTGCTGAAAATAGTGGAAGGTTCAAAAGTGAAAACCTTGTATTTTGGTTAAAGCCAGCTGGGTACCTATACACGTGTACTTTTTATCAAGTGTGATAAAATATTGAATTGATTGTATGATTTGGGATGGTATACTATATCAGCCTACGGGCGATATGCCAGCTTAGATTGCAAGCAGTATACTGGTATACTATATCATCCTACGGGTTCTGATATATCAGCTTAGATTGCGAGCAATATATCTTATCAGCTTAGCGAGAGCAATATTATCAACTTAGAGAGAGCATTAACAATATACTATATCATCCTATGGGCTTTGATATATCAGCTTAGATTGCGAGCAGTATACTTTATCAGCTTAGAGGGAGCATTATTAGTATACTATATCCACCAAATGGTTCGATATGTCGGCTTAGATTGAGAGCAATATACTATTTACCAGCTTAGCGCGAGCTATACTATCTATACTTTCAGCTTAGAGTGAGCAGTCCTAGTTGATAGGACGTCATAGATAGTATTGAATGGGCCAACTAAGAAATGGTTGTGATGACATGTAATCGACTGGTTCGATTGATCGATGATTCGATCTGACTTGATTGGGTGCTATGATTGTCAGTACTTATTGCTTGAACTGACTTGCGAGAAGGAACTGAGGCCAAGGTAAGTCCTATGAGGCCTGGTTGTGCTTAGGTAGCCCTATGGGCATATTTTCTTCTTAATCAAGTCTTAGGGGGCAGAACTTGCTGAGACATTATCTCACTGATTATTGTATAACCATTTTCAGGTCCTTAGATGGTGTTGGTGAAGGACTAGAAGCCCCAGAGTTTAGGAGGTGAAGCTCGAAGAATCGGTGATCATGTCCGACTAGTTAGTTGTAGGACAATTCTATTTTGTTGGAAGTCGACGATCCTTTTTGTGAACCTTTGTGTATAGACCTGTATGTTTATAAAAATGTATTTTGTGAAAAATTGGCCTTGCTTTCCTATCCCATTGTTTTATTGTTTGGGAATTTATATCTGCTTCGGCATGCGTATTTAAAATGAATGGGTTGGCGATGCGTCCTAAGACATCGCTATTTTATCGACCAAGCAGGAATGGGCACGGGCTCGGAGGATCGGGACATGATAGTTTCCATCAGAACTTCTTGATCAACCAAATTGCTCCAAGAATATCACCTGGAAATTCTTTCATCAAAATCATTGAACACTTGTGGAAATGTTTTGTCAATCTTCACAATCAATTTAGGAAATTTCCTCAACAATCTCCCATTTTTTGATGGTGACAAAACTGTCCAAGTATAACTTAATAAAAGATTTTGAAAAGATTTATAAATCAAATGGCTTCATTGAAAGCAATATTTTATATAACGCACAATGTGAATTCTATAAGAATTTTGCTAATTTTGTAGAGATAAGCATATATTTCTTATAGAAAGTCAAGATAATCAAAGTGCATAAGATTTGTGAAGAAATTCTTTGCTCTGATTAAGGAAGTTCACGATATATATAAATTGAAAGAAAAAACTTCATGTTTCCATATAGCTCCCCCTGAGCAAGATCATGAAAGATCTTCAAAATCTTCATGCTGCATTTAGCATTATGCTTTTCTTTCATTTTCTCCCCCTTTTTGTCAGCATCACAAAAGAAACAATAATAATGGAAGGAGTATCACATAAAGAACACGCGATTCAGTTCATCTTCACACACAATTTTCAAAACATATTTGGCATGAAACATAATTTTCCAAAACAATATCTTATAGATGCTATGATGAATATAAAATATATGCAATATATCTCATGTTCTTGTAAAATCAAATACCACATACATCAGCAAATATATATCAATGATTACGGATGCAATGTGTAAATTTGACATACCTTTTTGTCATAATAAAATGATAATGGAAATATGAGATTTATAGTGACAAAAAGTAAGTGGAAATAGGAAATATACTAACCAGATCATGTAGAGCTTAGCAAATTCAAACATACATTACATTTTCTTCCATAATCAAGAGGAGGCAAAAATTAAATTGACTTAATAAGGATTTTCTCACACATGATTTACGCTCCCCCTCAATTTGATGCCCTTTTGACATGATTGCGATTTTCTGCCTTTAATGTACATCCCCTTTCTCCTTCTTTAATAATTTGCATGCAAATAAAAGAATTTTTCGAATCTTTGAAAATGGTGCGGAATCTTCACAATTTTTCGGATCAAAACCTTTGAAACTTTATATGGGAAGATTCTTTTGCCACTTGCAATTTCTTGTAAAAAAATCTTTGCAAAATATAGAGAATATCACGTACATACCTTCCTTTGATTTGTGGATCAATCTTGCCAATTATAAGATATACTTCCAGAAGATAGCAAGTATACGCAATAATATCTTTTAAGATTGAAAATACTCTTCCTTCACCATAAAACTCAATTGCAAATAGATATCAATATAATATTAACATATTTTGCAAACGGAATGTAAATAATAAAAGCATTAAATCTATGCAAGATCTTATAAATATGGCAACAAATATTACTAATTCATATTCCAATGTGCATGTGCATAATATAACTTCCTTTTTTTAAAAAATATTTCTCTCTCGAAATCCTTCTTTGATTGCATCATGATTTGCATAAATCACAATCAATTTGTTTCTTTTTTGGTATAATTGCCTGCAATAAACTCATCCCTTCTTGGTATCCATGTATGTGGATCCTTTCCTTTTGTTAGTCACAAAATAGGAAACTTTGTATAATCTAATGGCATATAAAGACCATCACGTGAACAATATGCATAATAAAAAAATTCTCATTTCGCAACACATGATAAAAATGAGCGTAGAATCAAATTTTTTTAAATGAATTATTTCTAAACAACAATCACGTGGATATTTCAATCATAACCAATGATAGAACACATAATATAAATCAAGCACAATATGAAGGTAGAAATATTATATCAGATATAATGAGAATTTATAAACATACATTTCCTTACCAATTTTTCTCTTTCTTTATTCCTACAAAAAGAGCAATTCATCTATTTTTTGGTACCCAAATTTGTTTGGGTCCTTTCTGGTTAGTGGAAGCATCATATCTCCAGTTGATTGACTTGGATTTCCTCCAATCAAATGGACATTCTTGCTTAAAGTGATTAGGATCACCACAATTCGAGCAATTATAATATTGAAATCCAATAGGCTTGACAAATTGCTTACCAAAATGATTTCAATAATGCTGGATCGGCGGTTGGTGCTTTAATCTTTCCTTGACCTTTGAAAAGTCATTATTGATCTCACTTGCATTTTTAAAGCCTATGCCAAATTTGTTGTAGTATGGCATTTGTATAGAGAGAACATGCTCTAATGTTTTCAAGCTGAGAGAAAATTTCTTGCAAACTTTTGAGATTTCTTCCTTATAGGAATCAACTTCTTTTTGCAAAATATCTTTCTCTTCCTTCATAGAAGAATTCTCCTTTTCCAACTCACTGATATTTTTCTCGTTCATAATATTTTGCTATTTCAATTTAGAGACTTCCTTTTTCAACTTGGAAATTTTCTTCAACGCTTTCTTATGTTCCGTGCATAACTCTTCAAAAAGATCATCATCATCGAGAATAAGATCTGAACTAGTTACCTCATTTTCTTTAGATTCAATGTCCGCCATTAAGCATAGATTTCATTGCTCATCATCATTAGAAGCATATTCCATATCGCTCCACGTCTCAGCTTTTAGAGCTTTCTTCTTCTTTTCAAATTTCCCTTTCCTTTTCTTGAATAAAGGGCAATTGGGTTTTATGTGACCCTTTTTCCTGCACTCAAAACGTATTACATCCTTACCTTCATTGTCGTCTCCATCATAAAAATTTCTTCCTTCGGATTTCTTTGTTGGCTTCTTCCCTTTGGAGTTCCTTCTCTTTTTCGTAAGGTGTTAAAATCTTTTGATTAGTAACTCCATCTATTCATTGCCATCTTCTTTAGCTTCTAAATCTGAAACATCATAATCAATATTAGACTTTAAGGCAATCAATTTCTTACCTTCAGGATCTTCGTCATTCAGACATTCTTCTTCATAGGATTGGAGTGTTCCCACGAGTTCATCCACGTAGAGAGGTGATATCCTTTGAGTTTCTCGAATGGATGTCTTAATATTGTTCCATTCTTTTGACAATCCTTGAATAATCTTGTTCATTTCAATAGGATCTGATACAGGTTGCCCTTCATATGCCAATCTGTTGACAATGTTAGTAAATCTGCTGAACATGTCAATTTTAGATTCTTCTAGTTTCATTTGAAGGCTTCATATTGTTGGAGAAGAATATTTATTTTCGTCTCCTTAACCCTATCAGTTCCTTTGTATGTCACCTACAACCTATCCCAAATTTCTTTCACTAATTCATAGGAACAAATTTGATTATATTCAGATGGAGATAATGTGCAATATAATGAATAAACAGTTTTTAGCATCTAGTGCTTCTCTTTTTTTTTATGTTTGCATCAAATGAGGCTGAGTCTTTAGGTTTTTTGCCTTCTTCTTTGGATGAAGAAGTGTTAGGATTATGCCCTTCAGAACAACATCCCACTCCAAGGGATCCTTGGATTTGATGAATGCTTTCATCTTGTTCTTCCAAATGTTATAATATTTTTCATCGATGTAAGGAGGTCTTGTATCACTCTATCCTTCCATAAGACCTGGTGCAATATTGCTAGCCATAGATAGATCATTAACTTAGAAGTAGTAAAGCACTTCAATTAAGAGTAACCAAGCTCCGATACCAATTGTTATGGCTAAAATATCACCCAGGGGGATGAATAGGTGATTCTGTAGAAACGAAGTAATTTAAATAGATATTGCAATGAGACAATTTTTGATGAAGTGGTCAGATCTTACCAGTGTACAATTCTACCACAATTAATAAATAGAGTAAGGGATAGAGAATTGCACACTCAAGATTATAGTGGTTCGGCTTTTGCAAGCCTACGTCCACTCTCCCGCGTTACAGCCAATTAGCCATAATCCATTGATAAGAACCAATTAGAGGTTACAAGGTCTAAGCTCTCAACACTCAAGTTCTTGTGTATAACTCCTCACGCACTCTCAACCTCTAAATGGTTACATAATGATGCTCACAAGACAAATGTAAAAGATCACAAAACACTCTTTAGACTTTGGAATTAAAAGCTTTAATTCTCGTGAATGCGAATTATGATTCCTTCAGCTTCGAGATCTTCTCTTATACTCCTCCTAGTCCAAGCTGACCGTTGGACATATCTCTAGGAGGACTTATTCGGCCAATCAAACCATTGGCCTAGATCTAGTTGAGAAGATCTGATGGCATCAAGATTGCCGAGATTGATATTTCCCATAATTTCGGCCGCCCATACAGCAATTTGAGTTTCCATAAGTCAAGTGCTTCAATCTTGGAAAGAATGTTTCGCCCCAAGTCTAACATTCCCGGAAATCCAAATCTTCGAAAGACAAGAACTCCTTATATATAAGGCAGGAAATCCAACCAATCGCTACTAGCCGTTGCACGAGGATATTATCTTCTTCCTAGCTATTTGATAGAACACATAAGGAAGGAAATAATTAAACCACAACTCCGATTCTGATTCATAACGTCTGATCACATCCCATTAGACTTTCAACTATAGTCCTTGATTATCATAACATAACACAATCTTCATCATAGGCAACCACAACGTCTTGATAAGTCTTTAAGTCTAGTTCTCTAAGTCTGATGAGTAACGTCTGATGATACATATCGGAGTTTCTATCAGAACTTCTTGATCAACCAAATTGCTCCAAGAATATCACCTGGAAATTCTTTCATCAGAATCATTGAACACTTATGGAAAAGTTTTGTCAATCTTCAAAATCAATTTAGGAAATTTCCTCAACAATGTTTTATTTTTCTTTTCCCTCTTAATATTATTAGTACAATGCCCTTTTGTTTTCTTTTAGATAGTCTTATTGGAAGTATTAGTGCCACTTGAAGTCTTATTATCTCAACTTGTAAAGTTGATTTAAACAATAACTTCTTACACATGTGCAGGTTTTGTTAATTGCAATAACAGATACATCATCACTTACATTAGAATGGATAATGACAAATTTATTAAACAACCTTGAAAAGTTAAGGAAGGCCCAAAATGAGATTGATTGCGTTATCGGCGTCGGCAATCTGTTGGAAGAATCGGATGTTTTGAAGCTACCTTACCTTCAATGCATCATCTTTGAGACCCTTTGACTAAACCCGACGGCGCCACTTCTCCTCCCACATGCGTCATCGGATGGTTGCACCATAGGAGGATACTTTGTTCCACGTGACACTATTGTGGCGGTGAATGCATGGGCCATTCATAGAGATCCTGAGTTGTGGGAGGATCCATTGTGCTTCAAGCCCGGAAGGTTTGAGGGCAAAGGCGGCAAAAAGCAACATAAGCTGATATTGCCTTTTGGGCCGGGACGGAGGGCATGCCCTGGTGCCCCCTTGGCTCAGCGGGTCATGGGGTGGACGTTTGGCTTGCTGATTCAATGTTTTGATTGGAAAAAGTGAGCGAAGAAGAGATTGACATGAGGGAGGGACCAGGAACCACCATGCCAAATGCAGTACCATTAGAATTAATGTGTAAAGTACGCCATTTTATGGAGAAACTCGTCCCCAGAGATTAAGTTGGTCAACTAGTTTGTCGCAAAATGGTTGGTCGATATGCTTTCACGCTATATGTAGTAAGAGTCCACGTCTAATTTCTAAGTTTCAACTTTTGTATATTTTCATTTTCCTATTTGTATTTTAACTTCTCTTAGTGTGTGGTGCCGATGTTGGCTTTGTGGATTGTTCTCATATGAACCTAGTATTACTTTTCTTGAATGAATTTATCCGTTCTTGAAGTATACATTTAGAGTATTTTTTTTTTTGTGCTTTAATTTTTTCTTGCCAATGCAAGGTGTCATGCCTTTTTAATCTGCCTTCTTTTCACAATTTTCTTTCTTTCCCTCCTTGTTTTTGCTTCCGATCCTCTTTCATTGTACCCATTTGATCCCGACCATGTATCGAGTTTTTAGATGAAGTTTGTAATAAACACCTGACAAGTTGTGGGTCTTTCTAGCATATCTTTTATTTCTTTTTGAGTGTTTACTTCATGTAAATACAATTTCTTTGATTGTTTGCTTCGTTCTTTAATCATTGTGACAAGAATTAGTGTAGAAGAAGAACCATCAATGTGTGATCACTTAGTGATACTCTAGATCATTCTTGCACAAAAATGGAAAATAACAAATGCATAGTCATTTAGGTACAACCCAACCAATTTAGGTACCGAAAATGCTTAATAAAAACATTAGCGTAATCCAAGTCTCTGAACCTTCAATTTGTAGTTTCGTAGAAATCAAGGAAGCACTCATGATCCTTGACTGGGTGATCTAGCCGACCCTCAAAAATGAAGCTAGTGGTGAATCCTACTTACTATTTTAGGTTGTTTAAAGAATAATAAATGAATTCCCATCATGCAAGGTATAAGTTTGGAAGAATCCATGTTCTTGATTGATGGGCCTCTTGGACGAACATTAAAAATGATGAGTTTGAGCCTTCTTTATATGATGCACCTTGATTATTGTCACTTGAACAATTATCTCTAAATCTATTCTTTGGAATTAAAACCCCTTAAGGGTAGGTCGTGACATTCGTCACATAAAGATATCATGTTTATGTTGAACTTTGATCGTGTTTGTGAAATAATAGCATCCAATTTAAATTTGTTCTTTAAAAAATAATGTAATAAAAAAATTGGCAATAAACCAGGAATGGATAATCTAGTCGTGGAGGGATATTTTTAAAAAAAAGGCGGTTTTGAGTTTGGAGCCAATTTCATTTTAAATTCTGGATTGATGCGCAGAAGTTGAGCAAATTGAGGGAAATAAATTTTTACTTCTCAATGACCCTGATCTTTTCACCTCTTATTTCTTGGGTATATAATCTTATTTATAGGGTCCAGATGTCGCACGCATAGAAGGTTGGGTGGGTATGCCCGGAGGGCGGTTGTGCTCATGAGCAAAACCAGCGAAGATGAAAAAAAGAAAAAGAAAAAAGTAATTCATATTCTGAACTTGCATGTCAAACTGTGTTGGAAAATAAGAGAAAAAAATAAATTTGGGGGCTGAATTTATGTCACGGGAAATGAGAGTTAGAAAAGAAAAGAAAATTAGGTTTTTCTTCTTTTCCCATTTATTATTTTTAATATTTTTCAAATTTTTTTACATATTTATATTTTGACCTCTCATTTATTTAATTTTTTAAAATTAACTCATGCGTATCGAAATTTCGAACTTATATGCAGGAATTCCGGACTTGCGTGTCGAAGAGTATCGGGAGAGTTGATGACACCTGTTAAACGAGTATCAATGAGTGTCGAGGAGTGTCGGACACGTGTCAAAATGTTCAACATGACATAAAAACTCCCGAAGAGTACCGGTACTTACTAGGTCACTTCTCCACGTTAGGTTCACTTTTCAGATTCTTCTCTCCTCCATTACCTCTTTCTCCCATGCGCTACCCTCTCTCCTCAATTACTCCTCCTTGATGCACCACACCACACCACAAATTAGGAAATGCTTGCCCTCCATTAACACGCTCAGCAAATAAAGATGCGCACGGCAAGATGGCCGAATTTACGGGGAAAATTCACAAGCGAAATCGCTGAGCTTTTACGGTTCATTAGGAATTAAAACAAGTCGAAACGAAAACTCAATTAAATTTCTTTTCTGGGGTTTGTTACCTCTGCAGACAAATCTCGAGATTATTGAAGTAATGAAACAGAAGGGGAACTCAAAAGCTGCTTCAAGTTGCAGAAATATTCATAAACTGATACCTAATCTCGTAAAACACTTACACCCCCACCTCACAAAAAGCCTAAGCACGAGCCTTCATCTCTCTCACCATCGTTTCTGAGAACATGAAGCGCAACGTGCAATAACTAGGCTCGGTGAAGTTGGGAGCTCTAAAATTTTATGGGATCACTGCCAATTATTTTTAAAACTTAAAAAGTTAGATAAAAATGTGGTTTAATAATTAAATAATTTATCAATCACCCTCATATTTAGTCTGATTTTTTTTTTTTTATCTAGTACGAAGTGTAGATATATTTAATTGGGAAGCAAATGGGGCCTAGAAAGATTTATACTCAAGATCTCTTGTTATGATAATATGTAAAATTTTGTGAGATCACTGCAAACAGTTTTAAAAGTTTAAAATTAGATGAATGCATGATTTAACATTTAAATATTCTAAGGAGCAAAGAGAGACACCTTGGGCAAAGAAACAGGGAGCAAGCGAAGAGGGAGAAATGGAACAACTTTCTATGCTTTGAGGAAGGAAAAAAAAAACAAAAGATGAAATGATGAGGGAGAGAGAGCAGAGAGAATGTCGGTAACGGAGGGAAAAGAAAAGTAAAAGAGAGTTTTAAAAAGGTCCGATGGGTGGGATTCGTATGAATACATGGCGACCACCGAATGGAATGGTCGATCGCTGATATGGCAAATCAGGCCTAGCAATGTTTTCTCGTTCTGGCTAAATTTTAACAACAAAAAGGTTGAAGCGTGTCCAACCAAAAAACAGAAAAGTAGAAGGGTGGGTTGCGTGCCCCGCGTGGGCATGTGGCGTATTCTGGAAAATCATCGTTCCCTTTCAATCTCTTTTACTTTTCCAAGGTAACGGTATCGTCATCAAGTTTGATACGTAATATGATTGATCCGGTGAAAGGTCAAAAAGTTCAATGCCTAACGGACACAGGCAGCCAAATTATACCCAACAAATTTGAGTCAGAATCTCCTTCTATCTTTTGACATTTATATTTGATCATCGTCTCTATATATACAGACAGTACCATGTGAAGAACCTCCATCGACAAATTATTACACGAAGCGAGGAAAACATGGAAAACACAATCCTCTATGCGGTCCTCCTCCCTGTCCTCTCTCTAGTTATTCTCTATTTCTTCATAACAAGAGAACCCAAGAACCTCCCTCCATCCCCTCCTTCTCTCCCTATCATTGGCCACCTCCACCACTTGAAGTTGCCCCTTAACAGGACCCTTCTCAGCCTTTCCACTAAGTATGGCCCGATCATGACCCTTCGGTTCGGGGTCCGCCGGTTCGTGGTCGTGTCATCACTGCCGCTGGCCAAGGAATGCTTCACCAAGAATGACATCGTGCTCGCCAACCGCCCGAAGCTGTACATTGGCAAGCACCTCGGCTACAACTACACCACCCTCATCTCGGCGCCCTACGGCGACCATTGGCGTAACCTCCGAAGATCGCCACCATCGAGGTTCTCTCGTCACACCGCCTCAATTTGCTCTCCCATGTCCGGAGGGACGAGATCCGGCGGCTGATGCTCCGTCTGGCCCGGGGCAGGTTCCAGTCCCACCACAGGGTCGAGCTCAAAACTCTATTCTCAGAGCTGACGTTCAACATCATGATGAGGATGATTGCGGGGAAACGGTACTACGGCGAGGGCTTGACCATCGACGAGGCCGAGGCAAGGGAGGCGAGGAAGCTGATTAAACAGATTGTTGGGAGTGGCGGGATAAGCTACGTTGGCGATTTCCTGCCCATACTAAAGTTGGTCGATTACAATGGGGTCAAGAAGAGGGTGGTTGAGCTGAAAGAGAAGATCGACGCGTTCATTCAGGGCTTGATCAACGAGCACCGGAGGAAGAAGGGCGACCCAGAGCTCGCAGACAGCATGATCAGTCATCTTCTGCATCTACAAGAATCTCAGCCGGAAGACTACTCGGACTTCATGATCAAAGGGCTTGTCTTTGTAAGTGTTGTTTCTTATTTCTACATCTGCTTTTTTTCTTTTTTTTTTCACTGGACAAATCCTGCGCCCCAGGCCCCGCCCCCACGGCCCGCCTCCCTCGTGAGAATTCTCGTGGGAAAGTTGCCGTGTGTCTTGTCAGTCGTCCATTCTTGCTAACTTGATATATGTCGTCGGTGGTTGCATTAAAATATTGCCAAAACAACGGTTGAATTGAGTCGGGCAACTTACACATGCCCAAAGTCACGACAGCCTAGAATTGACCGCTTTATATTGCTTTTGTTTTGAAGATTTAGAATGCACTTCCCCCACAAATGATGATAATACTTGCAATGATGGTGAAAAATGTTATTAAATGGAGCAAAGGAAAAAGGAGAGACTAATCATGTATGGAAGGCAAAAAAAAAAAAAAATTGTTAATAATGATTGATTGAGTTGATGTGGTTTGGTTTGGTTTGGTTGCAATTTTTCAAATAGGATCTGACTTTACTTTTTTAAAGATTAGGACTTGATTGAATATTCTGCACAATGTTTAGGACTATTGGTGCAAATGCCAATCTATATATCAAGTTAAGACAGCTTATTAAGACTTCAAAGTCTGCAATAAGAGAGTCCAATTACTAATTGAGATTTACTTTTTGCAAATGTCAGCACTCTTTCCTTTTAGATTTTCTCCATGAAATCGTATACGTTTATGCACCTTCACGACCATATACCAATTATACCTAGTGATTATCTTACCAAGGTATGATTAGTTA
This sequence comes from Eucalyptus microcorys, assembly GCA_014182515.1. NCBI lineage: Eukaryota > Viridiplantae > Streptophyta > Magnoliopsida > Myrtales > Myrtaceae > Eucalyptus > Eucalyptus microcorys. The sequence continues at coordinate 14,161,770 of CM024570.1, forward strand.
AGACATCAAAAGATCCCTATTCGAACGGCGTTGATCAAAGTAGTCTAATGATTGGCAAAAATTAGGTAAAGAAGCTGATTTGTAGGAAAGAAATTTTCATTACTGGGGGCCTATGGTAAAGAAACTGACTTATTTCGTTTTATTCATCATTTGAAGTCTTATTATCTCGACTTTTGAAGTTGATTTGCACAATAACTTTTTATACATGTACAGGTTTTGTTAGTTGCGGGAACAGACACATCATCGCTTACATTGGAATGGATAATGGCAAACTTACTAAACAATCCTGAAAAGTTAGAGAAGGCCCAAAATGAGATCGATTTTGTTATTGGCCATGATCGTCTGGTAGAAGAATCGGATGTTTCAAATCTACCTTACCTTGAGTGCATCATCTTAGAGACCCTTCGACTAAACACCACGGCGCCACTTCTCGTCCCGCACGCGTCATCAGCTGATTGCACCATAGGTGGATACTTTGTTCCACGCGACACTATTGTAATGGTGAATGCATGGGCTATTCATAGAGATCGTGAGTTGTGGGAGGACCCATTGAGCTTCAAGCCTGAAAGGTTCGAGGGCAATGATGGTGAAAAACAACAAAAGCTGATATTGCCTTTCGGGCTAGGACGGAGGGCATGCCCTGGTGCAGCCCTCGCTCAGCGGGTCATGGGGTGGACATTGAGCTTGTTGATTCAAGGTTTTGATTGGAAAAGAGTGAGCGAAGAAAAGATTGACATGACGGAAGGGCCAGGAACCACCATGCCAAAAGTAGTACCGTTAGAATTAATGTGTAAAGTACGCCCTTGTATGAAGAAACTTGTCCCTAAAGATTAAGTTGGTCGTTTAGTTTGTGCTAACTGGTTGGTTGGCATGCTTTCATGTTGTATGTAGTAAGAGTCTACATCCATTCTATGACTTTCAACTTTTTTGTATTTACATCATTTTCCAATCTATTTGTTTTCGAACATTATAATGGAGGTTCCTAGTGTAAAGAACAGATATGGTGCTGATGGCTACGGATTGTACTTATTTGAACCCAGTATTACTTTTCTTAAACAACTTTATCAATTCTGAAATTATAGGTTTAGAGTATCTTCTTTCGTGCTTTAATTGTCTCTTGCTCTTGCAAGGTCACATTCTGCCTTCTTCTTGCAATTTTATCTCTTTCCTTTTTCCACATTTTTGCCTTTGGGCAAGTTACTCGTCTCGAATTATCCTTCTACAAATTTAGCACAAGAGTATGCCTTTTCCAATTTTTCTTTGGAGAATAGTCATAGAAAGATAATTAGTTGCTAAATTAGTTACACACTAATGTTCTACAAATAAAATTGTGCGCCCTTATTCAAGAGCACAAATTTACTACGTGATTTAGCATATTCATCAATTTTAATGTCTTGCTTACTAGCTTATGATGTACATCAGCAAGTGGCAATAGTATATGCGCCCCAAGATTCCTGGGGTGTTTTTTCGTTGTTGAAAGAGACAAGTCATTTTTTTTATTCAATAATAGTACGTAGTGAACAATGATGGCAGGACTCAAAACATAAAAGGCTAAGGAGATTGAGGGTGCTTGGAAAGCAAATTAGAGGGAAGGTTCCTATTTCAGCGGGAGGGCTTTGGCTACCAAATCTGCAGCTTAATTGGCTTCCCGTGAATAATGGGCTAGGGACACGTCATTTTATTGGGCCAAAAGACTAGAGCACTCCATAAAGAGTTGCTGGATAACCCATGAGCTCTAGTTCACTCCTGATATGCCAATAAATATTAATAGGTTACCAATTGGCAAGTAGATGTATAGAGCATCTCGAGAGAGTTGAGTTTGTGTCTCCTTCAATGTCAACAGTAGGAGTGTGCAAAAGAACCGAAAACTATCCGAACCACCCGGAACCAAACTAGAACGGTTTCCATGGGGGTTGGTCTAGTTCCCCGTTCCAATTTAGTGAAACTGGTGAGTATCGGTCTGATCCCCAATACAAGGCATGGGACCACTTGCCCATGCGAGACCAGTATATATCTATATATAAAAAAAAATTCCATCTTAATTATTATTTTTTTTTAGTTTTCTACCAAATATTATATGTATATGTGTGCGTGTGCGTGTGCGTGTGCGTGTGCGTGCGTGCGTGCGCATGCGTGCGTGCGTGCGTGTGTGTCTTTGTAGTTATTGGATATTTTGACTAATTTTGTCTCTTGGGTATGTAATAGGATTAACCCCTTACCTTTTGTTTTTGTTTTTTTATTCTAATAATCCATTGACTTGTTTTTTCAACCAAAACAAAATAAACAAACGTAAAGGAATGAGAGAACTGATTGGAGATGTTCATAAGAGCCAAAGGCCCATTTTAAGAGTATAATTAGGTCTCTCCTTAGCCACTTCCATGATTAAATTAGGTTAACATTGAAAATAGATGAATCAAGCGATTAAAATTTTAACTTCTGTTGTAATTAGGACTTTTAACATGGAGTCTAATTCTCCACATGTTTTTGATGTCGAAAAATCTTAAGAGGACTACACCATAACCTTCAAAGAAATTAAGTTTTTAGCTAACAAATATTATCTATTCATTTTGCCTTAAAGTTTTCAATACTTAATCAAAATTAAATGCTTGCAATTTAGCCCAAATATAAGGCTGGATAAGCTTTGTAGGGATTGGAGATCAGTTCTATGGATTCAACCGAGAACTGAACATGGACTCATCCAAGGACCGAACTAGACTAGTGGTCCGGTTCCTAGGTAGATCCATGGACCAACGAGCAGGTCTCGGTTCCAATTTTCTGGAATCGGTCCTTAGTGGGCAGTTGCTAATTCCAAGGTGGGAATTGTCCACCTGGATCATGCTCACCCCTAGTCGACAGGCATGCTTCACGGCAAGGTTTCGAGTTCCAGAACTAAAATTGCTTTGTGCTTGAGTGCAAATCCCGTAATAATTGTCTCGGCGAACTCCCTCAATCGAGCCCTTTGGATTGCTGTTAAGCCGAGAGCAATCAACATTGAATTTCTAGCTTCCTTGAGCCAGTGGCAATCATTGCCCAAGCGACGTATTTTATGTTTCTCATTGATTCTTTGTTTGTGGGAGCCATTAATTGTAATAGTTGTTTAACAGAGAGGCGTTGTCAACAATTAGCTCTGGTTTGGGCCAATGATGCTAGAAAACAAAACCATTTCACCCTTTTTCCATATGAGCCACAACACATTCGAATTCAGTTCATGAGTTGGGGAGTTAGGACTAGGGGTGAGTACCTCCTTCACCCATTTGTCGATTGTTGTGATGCCTAGAGGGCATACTACAATATTGAGTCTCATGTCTGCTCGGATGTTTGTGGTCCAATCACAAACAAGGAAGATGTGTTCCACGATCTCTAGGGCTTTTCGGCACAACGGACATAGCAAATCATGCACCATCTCTCTCTTTTCCTTCGAGGGTAAAGCATTTTGTCATGCACTCCACATAAAAAATCGAACTTTGGGAGGGGTATTTAGCTGTCAAATCTTTATTCATAGGCTCCAATGAGGCTGATATGTTATTGATGCTAATTTTGTGCTTAGCTGTGATGACGTAGAGTGAATATGGTCATAACTCCTCTTGACTAAGTATGCACCCTATCTATCTCCTACCCTTATCAGCTGGTTGCCATCTAGACATGGGCTGATTAGGGTGGACAATATCATTTGAACTATGTTCTCATTAAATAGTTCCTACACTAGTGGTCATTCCATTTATTTGTGGCTGTGTCCATCAATTTTGCTATCATATAGGGTTCCCTTCAATTTGCTGGTCGCCTAGCACTCGGATGGGCAGCCATTTGTCTTCTCTGATCTTAATACTCTCCTCGTCCCCAACAGCCCACCTAACTTCATATTTAATAGCATCTCTCCCATCATCGTGCTTTTCCATCCTCAAGAAGGTGTTGAGCCATTTTTTACCTCCCACAAGCTGTAGTCCGGGAAATAGATCCCTCTTAAGAGCCGACTCCATAGAGCTTATGGGAGTTTGTCAGCTACCACACTTGTTTTTCCAGCATAGCCTTATTAAAGGAAACAAGGTCTCTAAAACCCAATCCTCCATCAACTTTTTAAGTTTTCAAAGCTTTCCATTTCTTTCGGTATATGCCTAACTTTGATGAATGTTGTTTCCACCAAAAGCTTGCAACTTTTTGCTCAATAGCTTGTACCATAGTCTTTATCAAGATTTCCTTAGTAATTTTCGATAGTATTTTTTCTTCTAGTCCTCCATTTTCATATTCGTCCTCACTAGAGTCCATGTGAACATTTGCTTCCTTGTTTGGCCCCAGTCGGAAGGAATGCCCAAGCACTTCCCTGTCTTCTCTATGATTGGTACCCTCAATTCATTTGCCATGTTCCTTTTGAGGCTATTTGAGCGGCCCTTGCTAAAGTAGATCCCCAACTTGTTTAGATTGATAGCTTGTCCTAAAGCAAAACAATATTGGTTCAAGACATTCGCTAGATTATGGCATTCCTTAACTGTCCCATAAAAAAAAAAAAATTATTGCATAATTTGCAAATAGAAAGTGGGAGAGTATATAAGGCAGTTTCTATTCAGCTATATTTCTTTTAGTGTTTCATCTTCCACTGCTTTGCTTAAAAGATAGGACAAGTGCATTTACCTTGAGGGATTTGTGCGTATGTATATTGATTTAGGATATGTTTCTTGGCCGAGCCATTAGCCTTATAGGAGGAGACCTTGCCAAAAAAGAATCTCGATTGCCTTGTCACTAGGTGTTCTATCATGACCATAGTAGTATATTGAACAATACATTTGTCAATGGATGGACCATTGATGTACGATTTGAGATTAGTCAATGGAATAGACCATTGGCATAGTTTTTTTTTTAATAGAAATTGATCTATGAACTTGACAATCGATATTTAAATTGCGATGGTGAATTGAAATGAGTATTTGTGACTTGTACAAAGCTTTGTTGAAATAAAACAACTCGTATGTACATCAATATGTATTTTATACCTTCAGCTTGGGCTATAAAGTTTCGGTATTGCTTTGTATTTGTGCATAATGGTTGCTCGATCTGCCTAGAAGAGATGTTCTAGTCATTAAACTATGTTTGCTCATTCCATTTGTCTTTCATGTTTTCGGGTTCATCAATTAGTGGCAAATAGAGCAAGAATGATAGGGAACTTTTGAGAGTAGGATTTTGGGTTTGAGCTTAGCTAGTTGTATATTAGTTTGTTAATAGTTGTTGGATTGGCTAAATTCTAAATTGTACATATTCTTTATGGTGGATTATAAAACTCTGATGATGTTACTAGTTTGTTAGTTTATTTGATATTACACACATGGATTCAAGTTGTAGGTTTTTATTTGAGGATGCATCCTTTATGTGCAAGGATGGTCGCATCATCCACCTATTCTTGTGAGGATGCATCCTTTATGTGTAAGGATGGTCATGTCATCCCTTATTCTTGTAGATTTGGGGTGTGACACATCTTTTATTGAAGATTAGTTATAGATAATTATTTGTTTGCTAAATTACTTACCAGCTAATTTTTTCAAAATTGAATGTTGTCCCTTATTCAAGTATCGAACAAAAATTTACTACATAATTGAGTAAATTCATCAATTTTCAAGTCCTGCTCACTAGTTTGTGATGTATTATGGCAAGTAGGGATATTATTTGTGCCCAAAGATTTGCTCGAATTTCCCTTGTTCAAATCACACGTATGGCGTATAAATTGCTCTAAGTCAGGTGTTGACGCCCAAAATTTTCACCCCAAAGATCACTATTGCATATTTGCATGTAATTGGAATTGATTTCCTACCAAAAATATTTTCCACCATACATTACATTTCGCGTTTGAAGAGTTTAGTGATATTTCATGCATAACTAAGTTAAAAGGGCATATCGTTCAAGAGTTACTCTGGTGGTCACTTTTCAAGTCTGAGGTTCTTTGGCAATTTTATTAAAGAATTAATTCGAAGTGATACTAGTTTGTCTAGCCTTGGCACACGACAAACTTGGGTCATTGACAGGCGACGGCGTAGACCAAGAAGCTTGGTTAAGTTGTGGCTTGGCTACAACGAGGCAATGGCCAGGCCACGGCTAGGTCGACCATCACGCCCACCACCTAGGCGAACGACGACCTAGCCAACCTTGAATGATGCTCTTTGCCCCTCTTGGCCAACCCCCATTTCCGATCACCCCAGATTGAGCGCCTAGACTAATTGTTGACCATTTGAGTTGTCGAGAATCAAAACCAACAAACCCCCCAAATAATAATAATAATAATAAATAAACAATATAGTATATACCACCCATTTTGAAGGCTTATGTTCTGAAAAAGACAAATTAAATACAGGAAAGTATCGACGATTTTTCAATTTGGATGAAAGGTTTGTGCTATGTTTGAGCTGTGGCTTGGGATCCCTCAACATTGCCCATTCCGGGGAATTATCTCTGGCCATCACCAAGGAAACGACGTCGAAATCGAAATCTATTGGTGCCAAACAAACAAAGAAAAAAAAATTGAAGGAATTTTAATTAAATTTTGAGAAATACAATCTGTTTGGTCCATGGCCAGAACCCCCCTCTCCGTGGCCTGATCTAATTATACATCTCCGGTCATCTTCCACCAACCATGATCCAAATTTAGCCTCGATGTACTAGGCTATAATCTTTAGGGTTTGCATGATTTGATTACTTTTACCAAGTTTACTAATTTTATCGCATGTTTATTCATTAGAAAATCATTATTAATGCATGATAAGGAAAATTTGCACGATAAACTACATGTTGGTTCATGCGTTAAATTTGAATGTTAGGTGTTGAATGTTTAATTCATATGCCTTATATTAAATTAATTAGGAGATTGCATTAGGGGTGAGCAAGATGAACTAGACTAACCTAGTTCCCAACTCCTAAAAGTGGAATCGATGCCCCAGTCTTGGGTGCTACTGGATTCTCTCCAGTTATGAATAAATAAAAGATCCTTTCTAACCCCTAAAAAAAAAAAGTAGAATCGATGTCGAGTGGTTCGATTTCCAATTCCAAGAGGGAACCAAACCAACTATACATACATACATACATACATACATACATACATACATACACACACACACACACATACATGTGACATCCATAGTTTCGGCCCATGAGAAATGGCTATGGGATCAATGCACTGATAGTGACGATTGACTAAGGACTGCTCCAAGGATTAGTCATTAACTGATCAGCCCAATCGAAAGGGCAACTGAGGGATCAGCCATGGCTCAATTGAAGGATCGGCGATGAATTGATCTACTAACTACACAAGCCAACTCAAGCTATTCGACCATGGATTGACCACTTGACCATCAGCGTTGCTGTGGGACAGTCTTGCACCACCACGAATAGATAGATGATCATGGATCAATCCCATGAGATCATGCATCTACCATGGGTGATTCCACTCGATCATGTACTAACTGGATTGGCCACTTGGCCATGCATTAAGCCATGAGCCTGGCCATGCACTGGTTAGTCCCAGTCATGCACCAGGCCATGAGCCTAGCCCTGTGCTAGGTCTTGAGCTAGCCTTGAGCCCTATTAGCTTGGCTCTGCGCCCAACTAGTCCTGGCCATGCATCGACCATGATAGGCCATTGACCTAGCTACACTGGTCAGGCTTGGTTACGTCTAGCCTTGCCCGGTCATGAATTGGCCACAAACCTCGACCCGAATGGTGCAGTCGACCGTGGATGAATATGAAAAGCTGTCACCCGATAATGTTGGCACTTCCATCGACTTCTTTTTCATGTTTGTAAAATGTTTTTTGGAAGTTAGTCCATAAATGAAGAAAGTGACTCATTAACTTAGGTGGCAAGGAGGAGGATTTGTTCATAATTACATGTGACAACTACTTGAGTAACAAGAAACATGTGACCAAATCCAAAAGCAATGATGACCAAATCTTAAGCAATAAATTAAATGAAGGGCATGACTCACCCAACTTATGGGGCAAGAAATAGATTTGGTTATCGTTGTGAGAGGATTTGGCTTGGAGAATAAGTAGCTTAAGTCATGATTATAAGGTGACTCGTAAGTTTAGATGGATCAATAATAAAAATACATCGACACCCTTAATCATTGCCCAAAAGCTTTAGGATGCCATACCATCAAATTAGGTGCTACCTCTTCCATTTAGCTAGGCCACATGGGAGAAGATGATTAGACCACTTGTGAGGGTCATTAATTGAGGAAGGGCCTATAAATAGAAGACCCTCTCCCATTTTCACCACCCTTGGCTCACTTCTTCCTCTTCTTCCCTCTCTCGCACCTTCCCTTTCTCTCGGCCCTCATCCACCAGCTCGCTCTCATTGTTTGGCTACCGTTAGGCCATTTGCTGCTACCATGTCGAGTTTTAGGTAGAATTCCCAACTTTTAGCTATGGCGATGTACTACATTATTGGATTTGGATGAGAACTCACCCGTGCTTAGTTATGCTCATGATGATGAGAGTTTTGTATGGTTTGTTCATGTTTTTTACATGCATGAGTCACAATCATGCCCTAGGTCACGAACATGTTTCGCATGGCCTTGGATTGATATTGAGGCATATCGATACAAGCCGTGAGTTCCTTAATTGTGTTCTCATTCAGGCTTAGTTATGTACATGCTAATGATTGTTTGTATGTTTTGTTCATGTATTTACATGTGTAAGTATGACCATGCCTTGAGTCATGGACGAGCCTTGCTTGGTTATGGATCGGCATTAAGGCGTGATGGTCCGAACCTTACTTGGTCTTAAATTGGTATTGAGGCGTGTCAATTTGAGTCTTGCTCGGCTTCGAATTAGTGTTTAGGTGTGTCGGTTCAAGCCACGAGTCACGTGCCATGCTCGAAATATCAGTATAGTTCATGTCTTTGCATTTATAAGTATGTTCATGCCTCAAGTCACGGATGAGTCTCTCTTGATTTTGGGATCGACGTTAAGGTGTGACAGATCCGAGCATTGCATGGTCTTGAACCGGCATTGAGGAATGTCTATTTGAGTCTCGCTTGGCTTTGGATCGGCGTCTAGGCGTGCTGGTTCAAGCTACAAGTTCCATGCTATGCTAAGCATATTAGTAATTATGATGTTATAGGTCATGACACACACACTTGCATAAGCATGTTTTCGGGCCTTGTTTGCATTGGCTAAGATGAAAGATAATGAATCGACTTGTGCAATGCATAATGTGTGGTCACATAAATGAAAGATAAAAGCTGTCAACGCGTCTTGGTAATAATTTCCGCTATGCCAAGGACAAATTCTTGAGAGGGATGGTCAAAGAGCACACCCCGAAGATGACAATATCGGTTTGGGATAAGGGATCGTCCAAGAGCATGGCTCTACTCCTAACGACGTGTGACATTGCCTCATTTATGAGAACAGGATGCCTGATAGATTCCAGATGATCAATGGCTTGCCCAAAGGATTTTGAATGCCCAGTGGATTTCAAATGAACTGTATGAATGGTTAAGTTAATGAATGAATTTTTGTGTGCATGTTTCTATGTTTCAATTTGATGATTTTGATTGCTTGCATCACAAGTAAGTTGAATTGTTTATATGCACATAGCCAAGATATTGCAATGGATTTGCTATTAATCTTCCATCGATGCATTAGTATGAATGATGTTCACATGTTAGGTTCGACAAGAAGAAATATTCATATTTGAGGATCGGTGATTTTACTTACTGAATCTTCAACTCACCCCGTTGTTTTTTCTTAGATTTGTAGGTATGGAAGTCACACCCCTTTGGAATTGAGGCCATACTAGAGGAGATAAGAATCCCCTACCTACAGCTGGTAGAAGATTAATGTAAAGTGCCCTTAGAAAAAGGCTTGTAAATATACAAATGTTGAATAAAAGTAGTGTGTTATGTGCTGTGTTTTCTTGACTGTTTGATTCTTGTGTTGTCCGGGAGATAGTTGTTGTACATGTTTCCGCATGTTCATAAGAGCAAGATAAAATTGAAAAGAAATGGGTTGACAACGTGTCTTGGATATTACAACAATAACCCCTCGTCAGGTTGATACTATACATATATTTATTTATTTATTCAAAAAATTAAGGGAAGAAAGTAGTGTGAATTGTCTCACTGATTTGCTTCGCTCCTATTAGTGCTTAAATATCTCGCCCTTTCTTTCATATTTTCCTTTTATTTCTCTTCTGTTGATCGACCTTTCTCATTATTTTCCAAAGAAAATATCCCTTTTTTTTACGCTCTTTCCCTCACAACTAAATTCCCTTGCCAATTTGTTGCCAAAATAAAATGGAGACAATCTCCTTTGCTTCCCTGTTATCACTACCACATTTTTTTGCCCTGTTTTTAAACATAATCGGGAGGAATTAATTCCTTCGATCATGCTAGCTAAAATTTGTCGAAGAAAAGCATATAAGAATTCTCTAATTGATTGGTTAGACCTAATTCTTTTTCCTAGAGAAAAGTTGAAATCTCTCACACTCTTTTGTTTTTAATTTTATCTCATGTTAAATAAGTGGCTGATTCCATTGGATTGGATTGAACCGGAACCGATCACCCTTAGCTTGCATCTCGTTTTTTCTTCCCAAAAAAAGAAATAAGAATTCAATTTTGCATATTTAGCAATTGCATGAGTGGGAATATCCTCATCTTCATATATTTAGGGATTTACATCTGTAGATATATTTAAGAATTTATGTAAAAATATTTATATATATCTGGATGTCGCATGTTCATGCATTTTCAAATTTGCATTGATAGAGATATTCATATTTACGCATGTCTGTATTGCATAATAGAATAGGATTTGCATCTTGTATAATAAAATTGTTCTTTAATTGCATAGGGGTTTTTCCATGAATAAAAGCTACGATGCCTATTTTAGGCTACGTTTGGCAGTCAGGATAAAATTCGGGATAGGATATGATTTATCCTATCCTATGTTTGGTGCTTGCTTAGGATAAGATAAAGTCGTTGATAAGGGGGATATAAGCTGGATAAAATTATCCCATGGGAGAGGTGAGATAAAGGTGGATATGATTTCTAATGTTCATAATAGGAAAGTTATTTTTCTCGAATAACAAATTTTTAAATTAACAAATTAAAATTATATTTCAATATAAATAATATTTGAATTCTAATTTAAGAAATTAAAAATTAAAAATTAAAAATTATTTTTTAATTTAATCTTATTTTAATTTATATATTCAACTTTAATTCTATCTTATAACAAACATTCAATCTATAAATTATATATTTATATTTATTATATTTATTTATTTATTTTTGTATTTTAGGTATGTTAGTATAGTTTACTATTTGATAAAATTTTATTAAAGAATGATGAAAGGGGAAAAAATAATAAAGAAAATAATTTAAAAATTAGGAAAAAGAAAAAAAAAAAATTAAGGAATGTCATGGAGATTTTCACCATCTACGTTTATAAACTTTAAGGTTCATTTACAATGATATGCCATTCATATTAAAGAAATGTATATGATATGATGTGAATATATCCGACTTTAATATTATGATTTACCAAACAATAGTTAGGATATAGAAAAATTCCAGGATTTCATATCCTATCCTATCTAGTCCTATCTTGATTAAAAATCCGGACGACCAAACGTATCCTATCCTGATTAGAGTTATTATTTTGTTATTTTTTTTTATGTTTGATTCCACATTTTCACTCCATAAGGAGGGGGAAAAATTATAATGTCTTACATTTTAGGGATATTGGGATGCATTTGACATAATAAAAGATTAAAAAGATCTTTTTAGGATTACATTCAGACCAACCTTCCATAATTATACCGTTCACGGTAGATTTAATGTCCTTTAATTTAGCATTTTAGGAGAACATGTTGCATAATGTATATGTGTGTGTGCATATATATAACTGCCATTTTCTGCATTAGACTTAGGATTGCAAGATATAAAAGATTTTAGCTGTATTTTCTTTCCATGTTTAAAATCAATTCTTAGGAAAATAGTTTATGAAGGCAGTGCTTTTGCAAGGCACGTCCCACTTGCATATTTATTTTCCCTTCGCTCATATTGCACGTTAGAAAATTTAGTTGGACATTTTTAGACATTTTTAGACATTTTATTTAGCGCTCAAGGAGATTTTATCCCAAGATAGGGGCATAATAATAATACCTTCGAAAATTTTAAATAAAGGCATGAAATGATGTCATTTTCTCTTTTTTAAAAAAGGTTCAAAGTAGTCATTATCTTAAACAAGGGCTTGAATCAGCCACCTAGACTCATAGAAGGCCTAAAATAAGGTCGTTTTCTTAAAAGAGAGCCAGAAGAGATCACTTAGACCTAAATAAGGATATGAGCCCGCTAGCTGGCTGGCCAATTTTCGTTCTTTTTCTTTCTTCTCTTCACTGTACTATCTTCTTAATCCAAGCCATAAAAACACTTCTAAGAGAACATATCACCTGGTTTAAAGTGAGGCAAAACCTCAGTGTTCTAAAGCTTTCTTCACAGTTGCTCACAAAGGCAAAATCTCATTCGTCTCTCATCTCTATCTCGGAACTCCGTTTGTTCTTCCTCCCTCCCTCCCTACACCGCTACTCCATTGCCGCACCAACGACCAAGTAGCAGACGAGCAGGCGAGCTACCAATAGGTCCCCCGTTTGATTCCCTTTTGGTTTAGCCTAAGTTGTTACATGAAATTGACAAGCTTCACGCCATTTTTGGTGAAGGGGAAGAAGCAGTGGTCGGTGAAATAGTTAACATTGTCAGAAACCGTGAGTGGTGTGCCGGAGGCCAAAGAAATCCTGAACCAGAACTAGCTTCCACGCCACAACCCAACCTACAAAATCAAAGATTCATAAAAAGGAAACCTCACTAGAACAGGACAATTCCAAAGATCATCACGAGCACATCGAAATACAGATAAAACCCACACAACAAACAAAACAGCACAATAAAAAACAAAAATTGGGAGACTTTGAAGAAATCGGAATTGAATTTGGAAGGGGAGTGATTAGCAAATCGAGAAGAATAAAAGAGAAGACGAAGGAGATAGCGAGAAAGTGGCGGAGAATAAACATGTTCAGGCAATCTCAATAGGAAAGAAAATGCACTGCGGTCCTCGAAGAACGAGATGCATGGAGTTGTCACATTAAAGGATTGTCAGGTAAAATTGCTATTCCTTTGCAAAGTTTGCCATTTAAGCGTATTGCCGTTAGAGGTTGAATGCTAGGGATTGAAGGCGAAGAGGACAGCCATGGCTTGGACGAAGAAGGAGATGAACAGATGAAGAAAAAGAAAAAAAAAAAAATAATAATAATAATAGAAATGTTTTTGGACGAAAATACCCCTCGCAGTGCTATCAGAGTAAGCACTTGCTCGCCAGCCAGCAAATTCAAACCCTTATTTGAAACAAAGTTGACATTTCGGACTCTTATTTGAAATAAGATTAAAAAAATAAGCCCGAGTAAAAAATAAGACTATTTTTATGCTTGTCCAATTAATCAATTCTTAAAAAGATTTATCAGATCCTAGAGTAAATGATTTTCAATTCATGCCATGATACTTACGAATAAGAAGAATCCTCCTATTTTGTCTTCCCCAAAATCTCAGGTAGGTCGGGTCTGTTTTTTAAAGAAATAATCTCACTCTAGATTCTTATTTGAAAATTTTCCAATACCTCATCAAGACATTGAAAGTCATTTCCTTACGGCTGGACTCAAAAACAATGTTAGGGAGCACTCCACCAAGTGCGGTATTGATGCATTTGCCCGATATTATCTCAAATCTCAACCAAAGAGTTCTTAAATAATATGTGTGGGAAAAAAATGGTTTTGTGGGTGAAAGAGAGTAAACAAAAACAAACACAAAAGGAGACAGGAAACAAGATCCGTCATTGGTTGTGTGGCTGCATCAAATCCACTTCCTATCTTCGGATAATAATGTAAAAGGGCCAATATCATTGAAGACTAATTAAAAAATATGATGGTGTATAGTACTCATTAGTTTCTTTTTGTATTTTACGTGAAAGTTATAACATCCATGCAATTAATTTTATGTCAATTACTCCACTGCTTTATTTTAGCTATTTTCTAATCTCCAGTAAATAGGATGTGGAGTCACGTGTGCGTTTTACTGTTGGATAGGTTAATTTGCTAGGTCTAAAGGCATTTCATTTAATGATGGTCACGTCTCCACAGTGGGCCCACTTTTTTTATCTTCTCTCCTCCATTGCGTCTCTCCCTAGTTACCCTTTCTCTCCTCAGTTAGTCCTTTCTGCGCCATACCATAAACCAAGAAATGCTTGCGCTCCATTAACAGGCTCTGCAAATAAAAATGTGCACACCAAGATGATCGAAATTACAGGGAAAATTCACAAGCAAAATCCCCTGAGCTTTTATAGTTCATAAGGAATAAAAATTAGTTGAAATTAATGCTAAATTAAATTTCTTTCCCAGTCTCCTGTTTCCTCTGCAGATAAATCTCAAGGTTATTAAAGTAATGAAACAGAAGAACTAAAAACCTGCTTCAAGTTGCAGAAACCTTCATAAACTCATCAATCTCGAAAGCACAAACATCTCGACTTCACAGAAAACCTAAACCCAAGCCTTTCCTGAGAACATGAAGTGCAACGACCGATCACTCGGCTTGGCGAGGTTGGGAGCGAAGAGAGAGACACCTTCGGCAGAGAGACGGAGAGGAAGCGAATGAACAACTTTCAATTCTTTGAAGAAGGAAGAAAAACAAAAGACGAAGCAAGGTGGGAGAAAGCAAAGAGAGTGGCAGGAACGAGTTGAAGGAGAAGTGAGAGTTTAAAAAATGTCGTATAGGTGGGACTCATATGAATACGTGTCGACTACTGAATTGAGTAGTATATCATTGGCATGACAAATTAGGCCTACCCGGTATTTTCTTTTCTAGCTAGTTCTTAACAACGAAAAGTCAAAAGCGTGGGTTGCGTGCCCCACAAGATCGTGAGCATGTGACATATTCTAGACGATCATTAAGTTCCTTTTTAATTTCTTTTACTTTTCTAAGGTAACGATATCCTCATCAAGTTTGATACGTTTGATCCAGCGAAAGGTCAAAAAGTTCAATGCAAAACGATCACAGACGCAGCCAAATTATACCCAAAATTTGAGTCAGAATCTCCTTCTATCTTTTGACAAATATATGCGATCATCGTCTCTATATATAAACACCCACATGTCAAGAACCTCCATCGGCAGTTTATATCACGAAGCAAATAAGAACCATGGAAAACACAATCCTCTATGCGGTCCTCCTCCCTGTCCTCTCTCTTGTTATTCTCTATTTCTTCCTAACAAGAGAACCCAAGAACCTCCCTCCATCCCCTCCTTCTTTCCCCATCATTGGCCACCTCCACCACTTGAAGTTGCCCCTTCACAGGACCTTCCACAGCCTCTCCGCTAAGTATGGCCCCATCATGACCCTTCGGTTCGGGGTCCGCAGGTTCGTGGTTGTGTCGTCACTGCCGCTGGCCGAGGAATGCTTCACCAAGAATGACATCGTGCTCGCCAACCGCCCGAAGATGTTCAAAGGCAAGCACCTTGGCTACAACAACACCACCCTCGTCTCAGCGCCCTACGGCAACCATTGGCGCAACCTCCGGAAGATTGCCACCATCGAGGTTCTCTCGTCACACCGTCTCAACTTGCTCTCCCACGTCCGGAGGGACGAGATCCACCGGCTGATGCTCCGGCTGGCCCATGGTGGGTTCCAGTCCCACCACCGGGTCGAGCTCAGGACACTCTTCTCGGAACTGACGTTCAACATCATGATGAGGATGATTGCGGGGAAGCGGTACTACGGTGAGGGCGTGACCATCGACGAGGCCGAGGCAAGGGACGCGAGGAAGCTGATTAAACAGATCGCTGGGACTGGCGGGTTAAGTTATGCTGGCGATTTCCTGCCCATACTAAAGTTGGTCGATTATAATGGGGTCAAGAAGAGGGTGTTGGAGCTGAAGGAGAAGATCGATGCGTTCATCCAGGGCTTGATCGACGAGCACCGGAGGAAGAAGGGCGACCCAGAATTTGCGGATAGCATGATCAGTCATCTTTTGCATCTACAAGAGTCTCAGCCTGAGGACTACTCAGACTTCACGATCAAAGGGCTCGTCTTTGTAAGTGTTGTTTCTTATTCCTACCTCTACATCTGTTCTTTCCATTCTCTTCTGGGCAAATCCTATGCTCCCGTGAGAATACTTACGGCAACAGTCGTCCATTCTTGTCCACTTGATATATGTTGTCAGTCGTTGCATTAAATTCATGTCAATGTCGACGGTTGAATTAAGTCGGGCGATTTTGTCAAGCCCAAAGCCACGGCAGCGTAGAAATGACCCCTTTATGTTACTTCTGTTTCGAAGATTAAGAATGCACGTCCACCACAAATGATAATAATGCTCCCAATGATGGCTAAAAATTTTTGGTTTCTTTTTTCAAGGAACAGAAATACGTCACGCTCTCTCTCAAATATATCTTAGATAGTACTATTTTACTAAATAAATGTATAACCAGCAATTGCAATCATTGTTGTTGTCTTTACGCACTTGGATTGTCAAATTTTCCTCGAGACTGACCTTTCGACTGGGCTGATGTTTGTGGTGCTGGGCAATTCACTCTCACTCTACCACTTGGAGCAATTCCTTTCTGTGTTCTTCGTAGAAGATAATGATGTTTCACGTAGTTTAGAAAAAAGTTCCTAATTTGTCTGATTTTTCTGATATGGATGTGGATTTTTGGCATGGGCTTACCCACGAATCTGCTCAACCAGACTTTGCCTGAATTAATTGACCCTAAAAAAAAAAACTTCGCTATTAGGTCATTTGGGTTTGTAATTATTAAGGGGTCAATTATCAAATGGAGCAAAAGAAACAGGAGGGTGATTAAGGATGAAACGCAAAAAATTGGTAATAATGATTGATTGAGTTGGGTTGATTTGGTTTGATTTTACTGCAGTTTTTCAAATTGGACCTGACTGCATTTTTTCAACTGTTTAGAACTTGATTGCATATTAGGGACAGGACTATCGGTGCAAATGCCAATCTATACATCAAGTTGGGTGTAAAGACTTCGAAGCCTGCATTAAGAGAGTCCAATTTGTAATTGAGATTAACTTTATGTAAAATGTCAACACTCATTTCTTTTAGATTTTCTCCATGAATAGGTATATGTTCATGGACTTACACGACCATATACCAATTATTCCGAGTGATTATCTTACTCAGATATATTTACGACATTAAAGAATCCCTTCTAGAACGGCATTGATCCAAAGTAGTCTAATCGTTGGAAAGAAATTAGGAAAAGAAACTGTTTCCTTGGAAGGAAATTTTCATTACTGGGGCCTATGGTAAATAAACTGACTTAATTTGTTTTATTTATCATTTGAAATCTTATTATCTTGACTCCCAAAGTTGATTTACACGATAACTTCTTATATATTTGCAGGCTTTGTTAGTTGCCGGAACTGACACATCATCAGTTACATTAGAATGGACAATGGCAAATTTACTAAACAACCCTGAAAAGTTGAAGAAGGCCCAAGATGGTATTGATTCCATTATCGGCCACGATCGTCTGATGGAAGAATCAGATGTTTCGAATCTACCTTACCTTCAATGCATCATCTTTGAGACCCTTCGCCTAAACACAACGACACCACTTCTTGTCCCGCATGTGTCTTCTGCTGATTGCACCATAGGAGGGCACTTCGTTCCACGCAACGCTATTGTAATGGTGAATGCATGGGCTATTCACAGAGATCCTAAGTTGTGGGAGGACCCATTGAGCTTCAAGCCTGAAAGGTTCAAGGGTAGTGGCGGCGAAAAACAGTATAAGCTGATATTGCCTTTCGGGCTAGGACGGAGGGCATGCCCTGGTGCACCCCTTGCTCAGCGAGTCATGGGGTGGACATTGGGCTTGTTACTTCAATGTTTTGATTGGAAAAGATTGAGCGAAGAAGTGATTGACATGAGGGAAGGCCCAGGAACTATCATGCCAAAGGAAGTACCATTAGAGATAATGTGCAAAATACGCCCTTTTATGAATAAGCTTGTCTCTAAAGATTAAGTTAGTTGACTAGTTGTGCTAAATGGTTGGTTGACATGCTTTCATGTTTTATGTAATAAAAGTCCCCCTCGAATATGACTTTTAACTTTTGAGTATTCAAGAACATTTTCCTATTTACTTTCGAAGATTAAAGAGGAGCTCCTAATGTGAAGAAGATACATGGTGTTAATGGTGGTCCTACGGATCGTTCTTACTTGAACCTAGTATTTACTTTTCTTGAACAACTTTATGAATTCTGATATTATAGGTTTAGAACCCATTCGTGCATATGTTATCTAGACGTCCTTTTGGGCTAAACCACACCGGTTGATATAAGTGGAAACCTAGCTAAAGGGGAAACTTGGTCACCTTGTCACGGGCATTAAGTGTGATCATAATTAGATACTAAGCATTAAAATTTGTCAATTGAATGGACCATTGATGTGTGATTTGATAGATATTAATCAGTATAATGGACCATTGACGGTTGATTTTTTATTGTTGATTATTGATTTGATATCTAAAAAGCTATGTTATGAAAAGATATGTCACTTTTGCTTTTTCACTTATATCTTATACTAATTTCGAAATTGATGAGTTGTGATATCAATATATAAAGATGCATAATAAATGTTCCATATACTTAGAAGAGATGTATTGCTCACTAGATTGTGATTGTTCATGCCATTTATCTTGCCTTTTAGGTTCTTCAACTAGCTGCAAGTAGAACAAGAGTGTTTACGACATCAACATGACATTAGTGGAATTTTTTGTTATGAGTAGTATGGCTATAATGAACTTTTGGGTTAATTGTTGGTTGGAGATGTTCATATGTTTTTTAATGGATTACAAAAACTTTAATTGTGTAACTAGATAACTCTTACATTAAATATATTGATGTATATATTTTGATATCAAGTTGATGATGATTATGTTTGAGTTTACGTCTTTCAGGTTGAAGGACGGCTATGTCATTATACTTATTCAATTTGCACGTTCAAGGCTCCAAAGGCATTAGGTCCTATATCCTCGCCCTGAAAAAATGCTATCGAATTCTCAGCCTTTTTATTGGAATAACACAAGAACTAGCAATAGTAAACTCTAGCTGGACGTGCTCTTGAAAAGAATTGCTCCAAGTCATCGTTTCTTAAAGTCGGTTCCAATATCTTCTTAGAGAAACTTTTCTTCCATTTATTAACAAAGCAAGCACCTTTTTAATCTGATCCTTTACCAATTTCAAGGTCCAATCGGCATATACTACGCATCCTTGAGGAATAGATCAATTTCTCGATGACTGTCAGATAAAGAAAGAGTAAATCTCCCCCATTAATCGTATACCTTTTATATTTTCGTGTATTACGACATTTAGTATTGGAGTCATAAAAACAATGCAAGGGTTTACGAAATATTATGACCAAAGGGTCCGTACCCAGAGGACCGTAGAATCCCCCAAGACCGTTTTATGATTCCAAAGAAGCCAATGCTGTAAGCACCATAGTGAATCTTTCTCTGAACTTATTTTTATATATACTCTGAAGGAGCGTTTTACTTAAATGGCGAGTGACACTATCCCAGAAAATAAAATTTTATGAGAGGTTTTTTTTTTGTCATTTTAGGTTCTATTAGGTAATTTAGGATGTGACATTTTACATATTTGCTGTACTTTTTTTTTTTGGTCGCAAGATTTGCTTTACTTAACCATCTATGTTTTAGTCATTTCATTTGAAATTAGATAATAATAAATTTAAAGCAATGGTATAATAAAGCTGAAATTAAATGCATAGATACTAAAAATTCTTCATGGGAAGAAAGAACGAAACCTAATCAACTATTGGTTTTCTGTCAAAACCCCTAATCAAATATTTAGGATAAAATAGAAAAACAATCATTTTTTGGAGTTAACGGTCTAATTTTCCTCTTGATTCAAAGGTAATGTGGAATTACGGTCCTCGATCATTTCTTGGGCTATTATCCTTTCAAATGTGCGGTTAGAGTCATTTATCTTGTCAATCCTAGTATGGAAGATGTAGTACTTCCTCTTACATTGCGAGGTCTGCTCATTATGTGTCTTGTTTTAGTCAAATTTATGAAGATATTGAATTTGATGCTAAAGTAAAACCAAGCTTTTGGAAAGCTTTAGAAAGTAAGAGAAGAGAGAGAGTCAATCCCACTTTATGTAATTGGAACAACTCGTTGATAGGGTTATAGACACATAATTTTTACCAAGGTGTTGCTACATCTAGTAGCACTTTCGACCCCTGGGATCTCCCAAATCTTAGGTTCGGGCAATCTACAAGATCAAGATACTATCGTGAACTTAAATACCATAATAGAGTCAACACCAATCACTTCTAGGTAAATCTAAATTAATTGGACACCCGAAGGACCTAGCCACTAATGGGTCAACTATATGACATCCCGAATTTTTAATTTTGTTTTCAATTAAATAAATTGGGCCTTTCATCGACCAACCTATAGTGCTATTCTCAGAGCTGATTACTCCTGAGATAACTAGATTATCTGAGGAAGTAATTAAAGAATTTTAATGCATTAGACTTGAGAATTCGATCAGGAATCGGTTACTTGATTGTGCTTATCTGCAGAGATCATTACAGCACACTTAAAATTCGAGCAGAGATCAGAAATGGATCGGTTCGACAGAGATGTGTGGTTAAACGTGGGTGATTCCACCAATTTGCAAAATTCTCGTCAACCAGCACTAGATTATATTTTCTATCGTTTTAGTACCATGTGTCCGTATTTGAAACCTCGAGATTTTCATGACCACCGAGAGTCGCCAATGTGTTGAAGAGGTTCATTGTGGCTTGAAGAAAATCGACCACGAGTCATTTACGCTAAAAATTTCTGAAAGCTACCCGGTAACTTAGGTCACGCTAAAATCGCGCCAGATTGAAATTAACCGAGAAATTGAATCCAATTTCATAAATTGAAAGTTTTGTCATATCACGAGTCATTTTAGGAACGTCGACTTAGTCTCCAAAGATTTTTCTGCAAACTGAGATTTTTGTGGAAAAAGTCGTTATAAGGCCGTTTTTTACCGGAAAATTCAGAGAACCATTTTTTATCATGGAATTGGGATGCAAGTAGGTTCTAATGGCGAGGAAAAATAACAATTTGACCAAGGACTCGATAATTGATTTTTTAGAAGCCGAATTGAGTGAATTCAAGAAGGAATGAAATTTGGGAGGAAACTTCTTCAAATTCGTAGCCCCCATTGGAGACAACTTGTGGACCACTTCTAAGGCTTCTAGAGGAAGTCTTGTGGCTGGAAAATGCAGAGGAAAATAGCTGGGAAGGGTGGGGCCAAGTCAGGGGACAAATGGGTGAGAAGAAGACCAAGTGGCCCCCCTCCATAGCAGCCGGTCCCCTTCTCCTTCTCATTGCCCATCCGCCCCTCCATTGCAAACTAGAAGATCTCCAAGAATCCAAAAAAAAAAAACAAAGCAGCTCACCCTCCTCTGTCAACCGTTCGCTAGCCCTGTCGGATCGCCTCTTGCGTCCCATCATGCCCCGGAGCCCGTTCGCCGTCCGCCTGCTCGCGCACCAGACCCGCACATCCTTGGCTGTCATTCTGCCTCTACTGTGACCCCAAGCCATCCCCAAAGCTGTTCGAGCTCGTCTCGCCGTCGTTGGAGCTGCCTAGAAGCCCGTCGAGCTCCACCAAGCCCGTTGCAACCGCTCTGCCAGCTGCTGTCGCCGTTTCCGCCTCAGCTAGTCACTAGAGCATCTTATGCAGCCACCAAACATAAACTAGAGCCGTGGGTATTTCCATCATTGTTTGGCCCGTTTTTGTAGCCTTCTGGACCTTAAAAGGCGCACCCACTTTGGAGTTTATCGATCCTCTCCTTGTCCCCGTCGTTGTGGTCCGAGCGGATCGTTAATCAAGTGAGTTTACGCACTAATCCATGCTTAGTAAGTTAATTATGCTTAAGGGTTGATTATTTTAAGTTAAGTATGGTTTAGGTGGATAGTTAGAATAGATTAGCAATTTAATCGTTCGATATTGCATGTTAGGTTGTTAGAGTAGTGTAATTAGAGCCTAGGCAAACTCTAGTATTTATCTAGAGTGGTTCGAAATTTTCTAGGCCCGTCTTGGCTTTTAATTAGGCCTTTTCGGCCTAAATGGTGTTTATTGACATTTATTTATTAATTTTCATAATTAATTAATTAATTTCCGAAAATTAGACCGGGATAGTTGATGACCGGGATTTTATGCTAATTGCAATAGTGTGATTGAATTATTTATTTGACTGCTATTTTATGCAAATTGAGTGTGATTTGTAATTATGGGTATTTATCCCAAAATTTAATAATTTCAATGATTAATTAGAAAATTCCCAGGCGTCGGTTTACAACGCCAAAAATGGATTTGTGAATTATTGAAATCAGTGGGATTTTAAAAGGGGAAAATGTCATATTTTGGATAAGGCCGACTGTGTATCCATGTACGATTATTTTTATCGGAAATGATTAAAATGGTGAAATGGATAGATAATCAGGATGATATACTATATTAGCCTGCGGGCTCGATATGTCAGCTTAGCGCGAGTAGTATACCTTAGCAGCTTCTGATGAGCATTATTAGTATACTATATCATTTTGAGAGCCTCGATATGTCAACTTAGCACGAGTAGTATACCTTAGTAGCTTCTGGTGAGCATTATTAATATACTATATCAGCATGAGGGCCACAATATGTTAGCTTAGCATGAGCAGTATACTATTTATCAGCTTAGAGTGAGCTATATTATCTATTATCAGCTTAGAGTAAGCAGTCCTGGATAGAGTCGGACTTTATAGATAGTATTGATTGAGATAATCGGGAGATGGTCTCGATAACATGCAATCGACTGAGTCAATTGATCTATGATTCGATCTGATTGGTTGAAATGATTGGATGGTTATTTGAATTGTAATGATTTGCATGTTGGGACTGAGGCTAACGTAAGTCCTTTGACTTGTACTTGTACTTAAGCAGCCCTTAAGGCGTATTTTCTTTCTAATCGGGTCTTAGGGGGTGAACTCGCCGAGACGTCATCTCTTATGGGATAACATTTTCAGGCTCATAGATGGCAGCTCCTCCTGAGCATTTTGGACAGCCAAAGAAGGTTACAAAATAGAAGTGCTTCATCCCGCTTCATGGAGACCCAAGGGGATGGGCATATGAGTTGGTGAAATCCGTGGTCTAGGTCGATGTGGGTCTATCCAAAAAGGTGTTCCATCAATACAGATCATGGTATCGCCAGAAGCGGAATGGTTAGAGAGAGGGACCCATACTGGAGTCCAATGTTCCTTTTTATGTGTTGGAAGTAGCTTTTGGAAAGGGTAAGGTTGACCCTCCGAGTGGTTCGGTGGTGGATCGGGACCCCAACCTATCGGAACCTGAGTCCTCGGTGCATTCCGCTGAAAGCTCCAATGAGGATGAGGATGAGGATGAGGATGAAAAGGAAGATCTGTAGTTCTTTGAGCCCCCCTTGTTGTGTAGACCTTGCATCTATATATCAGCTTGTATTATATATGACATGACTGGTTATGTTATGTATATATAAGTGTGTTGTTGGTTTTAAAAATTATGACCCTACTTTTCTATCCCATCTTGTTGTTGTCTGGGGATCATTTAGTTACTTCCGCATGTGCATTAAAATGAATGAGTTGGCGATGTGTCCTAGGACGTTGCTATTTAATTGACCGCAAAGGGATGGGCATGCGCTCGGAGGATCGAGGCATGACAAACTAAGTAGGTGCATATGCGAAGGAACCGATCAAATAAAACTTGGGATCTTAGGTCCAGAAGTTTAGTTATAAGTAGGATGGATTAGCATCATATGTGCTCTTTGGATACCTTGGCTCTAGTTTTGCTAAGTCCTTAATTGATTTCGTAAGCATGCATGGTTTTTTAGTTTTAAAATTTTGAAAAGTCACTAAAGCACTCAGCCAACTTCGCTATTAGTTAACGAGGCCCATGTTCACTAAAGTGACTCCATTTGTGTTTGTGTACGCAAATGTCCATCACAATGAAAGATTCATTCATATGAGAATGATATAACAAGGCACCAACCACATGCAACAAGACAAGAGAAATAGAATTAAAAAAAAAAAAAAAAACAATGAAACACCATTACTTGACGAAAATCGCATGCAATATGAGCTAATAAATCATATGCAAGACACAACAATAGATGACATGACATGGCAAATAAAAAACATAACACGACAATAATGACATACAGTATAACAAGGAAAAGTGTTAGAAAATTCTTAAACCTATTACATCGGTATCAATTTAATCCTAAATTTTTTTACATAGCGTCAATTCAGTTCTTATGGCTAACTTTGGTCAAATATTACATGTGGACATCGGCCAACCTATATGGCACCGCCAATACTAATGTGAACAATTTTTAATAATATTTTGATAAATTATTGATTTTTTTTCCTTTTCTTCCTTCCTTTAGCTAGTGATTGGCCACCAACCATAGGCGATGCCATCTATCGTAGATGAGGGTCAAGCTCACCAGATCAAGCGAGGGGAGCCCTTGCCGAGGCTTGCCCTCTCCCAAGCGAGGGTCGACCTCACCCAAGCTAGATCTAGTGAGGCCAACCCTTGCCTAGGCCAAGGTGACCTTGCCAGGAGTCGCCTTAGGCCGAGCGACCCTCAATGAGGCCACCTTGGCCTGGGTAAGGGTCAGCCTCTCCAATGCTTACCTTTTCCCAAGTGAGGCTTGGTGAGTGTCGCCCTCACGCAAGACAAATTGGGCAAGACTAACCCTTACCTAGGCCAAGTCAACCTCACCAAGGCTTGCCCTCACCCAGGCAAGGCCCAGCAGTGCCTAGCTAAGCCTCTCCTATGGCACTCAATGGCAAGTCTCACCTAAGCAAGACTAGCCCAATCATCGCCTGTGGCTAGTCATCGGCAAAAGGAAATAAGAAGGGAAAAAGTTTAAAAATTTTAAAAATTTTAAAATATTAAAAATTGTCCACATTAGCGCTAATGGTACCACGTAAGCCAGTCAACATCCACGTTAACAATTGGCTAAAATTAGTTAAAATGTTTGAATTGACACTATTTCAAATAGATTCTCTCTCGATAGGAAGAGATGCTAAACCCTAACAATGTTTCAAAACCCTAAACCCTCTCCAATTTCTTGGATCTCCTCGACTTGGATAGTGGGATAGTATCGCCCCATTTCATCCCATTGCCTTGGGTATCTTTACCCTAATGTAGTATCTTCTCCCTTTTTGGTCCTTGCATCTCGTCTTTTGCTGGGATTCCTTAGGTTAGCTTGCCATGATGGAGGAAGGCCATCGGGATGAAGCTCGCTTGGTTTTACTCTACAGAAGGTTAGGTGATTTATGGTCTAAGAAAGAAATCGCCGTCACAAATGAAGAACAATCAAATGCAAGAGTGGAGGAATGCAAACTCACCTTGTTCAGTCAGCTTTATCAAACCCAATATTAACTTTCAAGCTTTTCAAAATACAATGCAAAAATCTTGGCATATAGATTCAGTGGAAATCAATGAAGAATGGGTTGTTCGTATTTACCTTTAAATTAGAAAATGATTTGAAAAGAGTCTTAGATTTGGGTTGTGACATCTTGAATTTTAACGATCCTATAAGTGTAATCGGATTGTTATGGGGCTTTGATTATTTTAAAGCTGGCCAGATGACAAGATCGATGGGCCATGAGAAAAGTATGGGCTTAAGTGGTTAACGGGCTGCACAAAAATATTGAGCACGGGCTCAATCGGTCAAGGATAGGATATGAACTTGGGATTGGCTTGGAGTGGGTCAAGAGTCGGGTTCATTAAAATTGTGAATTAAGTCTAGTGGGTCATGAAATGTTATGGGATGAGCCTAGTGGGCCAGAGACGAGCATTTAGGCCCGAGCGCTTTAATTTTCAATTAAGTTTATAGATTACTGTTATGAGGGATTTAATTAGAAATTTTATTAAAAACTTATAAGCGATTGTAATTTTATTATCGAACACTAACTTTAGTAATTCTTGCGATTAATTCTTGTTTGTATCATAGATTAGCGCTGAGACGTTAACGCATCAATTCGATTTGTGCAAATTCATGGACTCGTATAGTTACGAAAAGATTGAAAATTTTGTGGATTTGAAATGAAACTAAGTAGAAGATGTTAGAAACTATTAGACTAATTAATGACACGGATTAGAACTTAATCTTAACCATTCTTGAGGGCTAGGTGTCGACCATGAAGAAGAATGCGTGCATGGGAGCCACGACATTCATCTCTTCCCTCTCGGTTTCTCTCCAACCCAAAGCCGTCAGAGGAGACGTCATCATTTATTCATAATAATAGCTATTCTTGGGATTTAAAATGAAATCTACACACATATTTGATTTTTCCTTAGAACTCACGCCATTCTCTTCTCCCCAAAACATACCCAAAATTCTCTCTCTCTATTTCTCTCTTTTCTCTCTCATGCAGTTTGCACAAAAGCAGAACTCAGTGACTTCAGCTTGTTCTTCTTCTTTTTGCACGCATTTGAGGGCAGAATTCTGAAGAGCAGCAAGCCACCGGTAAAGAAATGATGAGGTCCTAAACTAGAATTTATCTGCTGTTTGTTGAGAGAACTTGCGTAGCATGCTGAATGGTGGAACATTAAGTTTGATGCTTCTATTTTGAGTTGGAATAGGTAAGTTGGATGCTCAAATGGAACCGTTGGCCTTTGCATGTGATGATCGGGGTTTGGATGGTCAAGGAACCGAGTACGATGGAGCTGTGTTGGTCGAGTTGGTGGGTAGACTACCGCTGAGTGATAGATGGGTATTGCATGTTGCTTTTGAGGGGTTGAGAAGTGAATACTAGCCTTGAGTTGAGCTGTAGGTTGATGTGTGTAGTCGATGAGCTAATGAGATCACTTTTGGGTTTTGTCGGAGCGGCGTCGAGGTGATAAAAGAGGTTGTAGAGAACTAAATAATCTGATATAGCTGTAGATGTTGATAGTGGCTCGGGATGTTCTGTTCGGAAAAGACAAAGACAGAAAATTACTAGTTTATGCGTCACTTTAGGGTTTTAAAGGTGTAGTTAATGGAAAGAACTAATTTTCTTAAGAGCGCACCAACTATTTTAGGCTTCGACTACTGGTTGTAGAGATTTTCTTGCGAAAATTAGCTGGCAAGAACATTCCTCCTTTAAAACAGCAAACTGACCTGCAGAAAAACAACAGAACCATATGTAGTTCTATGGATTTTACGAAATTTTCTAGATGGAGTTGGACCTTAAACCCTTCATGAAAGTTGTAGAACACATCTTTAGGAACAACATATCAAAATTTGAGAACAAACAGTTGAGATTTGGATAGTGAAATGATCCTTCTTCAGTAGGCACTTAATCTGGAAGTTGCTGCAGAATTTAGGGGTACAGACAACAAATTACTGCTCTTTAGACAATGAGATATAGGCTCAGGTTTCTTTATGAAAAATGTTAATCTATGTCTCTTCTATAATATACTAAAATTCGTAGCATTTCAATGAGATTTGATGCACTTTTAGCTTCTGTGATTGAAACTGCCCATGTCGGCTTGTATCCTGCCTTGATCCGAGATTGTGCAATAGATGTTGTGCCTCTTGTACCTGATTTTCATGGCATATCGGGAGTCTAATGGTCTTGTTAATAATGGTTAGTTTGTGCATGAGCATGCCTCTTCCATAATTCAAAGTGTGGTCATTGTATGGTTACTAATTGTGGCATATGTGTGCAATGAGTGCGACATGAATGAAATGTTGTGTGAGTCTTATGTGTTGCTTGAAGTAATTGTGTACTCTTAAGGTCATAGGCTGCGTTTGGTTCAGCATTTGCAATGGGCTTTGAGTCTAATGCAAATGCTAAAAGCTCAAAGCTACTTGGGGAAAATGCAGTTGTGTTTGGTAAAAAAATTTTGTAAATGGACTTTGAGTTGAATGTGTGTTTGGTAAAAAAACACTTTCACAAGGGGCTTTGATGGGTATTATTTTTTTTTTCTTTTTTTTTTTTTTTTTGAAAATTCAGCTAAACCCTTCGCCGGACGGCGAAGGGGGGGCGGTGGCAGTGAGCGAGATGCGCGCGGCGGCCGTCGCGCGATTTGGCGGTCGGCGGCCGTCGCCCTTCACCGGTCCGGTGTAGGGCTGCTCCTTTTTCATTTAAAAAATAAATAAATACAAGGGTAATAACGGAAATATGAAAAATTAATGAGGGTAGTTTAGAAAGAAAAAAATATTTTCAGCATTCCCAATGGTCGACTTTCACTTGAAAGCCCCTTTATTTAGGGTGAAAGGGCTTTGGGGCTTGGATGGGCTTTCTAAATGCCCATCCAAACGCACCCATATGCATGTTGTGATGTGATATGATTCAGAGGTGTGATGTGTGGAATGTGTGAATTAAATGAGTAAGAGATTTCCATTGGTACTAAGGTATCGGTGACGCCCCCCAGGAGTGGGATGCCCATGCTGTATGATCTTGGATGCCTCGATTGAATGAGATACCAAGATGTCTTGAAGTTGAGATGCCCCTGTGTATGATTAGGGATGTATTGGTTATGGGATATCGAGATGCCTCGGAGTGAGATACCCCATGTTGTGTGATCTTGGGATGCCTTAATTATGTGATACTGAGATGCCTCGGAGTGAGATGCCCATGATAGCAATATCGTGGAAGTCCAGATGTGGGATTCCAAAAGTGACTTGATCGGGCTGACTTGTGTTATGGTGGGTAAACTGATCGAGGGTGAACTTTGATATACACACTATAATATAAATTCCACTTGGCATGTGAGTTCGTCTATTGTTGTCGCATCTCATCTTAGTTCAAATTAGGAGCATGAGACATACATGTGCATTTAGCATGTTTGTTATGAAGTGACCATTCATATGACATTTTAGTATTCATTTAGTTATATTTGTGACAATCCTGCCTTAGTATGTTGAGCTATTTGGTTGTGTTCTCTTGTTTTCTTTGACAACTATGGATTGTCTAGCTTAGGGTCTTTACTAGGCATTGCTTATTCCTTTCTATTTTTCAAATCGTTAGTATGGATGTACCACTGATCGCTCGTTATGGGGTGATAGCGTATATTGATGTTTCTTTTCATGACGTATATGACCCCGATATCGAGCTGACCTACACGAGATATGAGGCTACGCTTTGGATGGACGATGGCAAGGTAAACTGGATTCCTATGAGGTTTGTTGCTTGGCTCATAAACCATGAAGGGGAGATGTTTGGCCCTTTTTAGTTCGACGTTGAAGGACCTAGAGCCAAGGCAGGAGGTGCTTAGGCACTCACACCATGATGAAGCCGGAGAAGACTTCTTTTTTTTTTTCTTTTTTTTTTTATGGACTTGGGCTAGTGTAGGGGGTAATGAAGTTAGGAATCCCTATCACCCTTTCCCTAGCTAATCCCTCTCACACTTTTGTTCATGAACATGTAAATATATGTTGTGCATCAATGAAGGACTTGTAAGTAATCCAGTTTGACCTATGTAAGCCCGAATGGTTTTCAACGAGAAAGTTAATGAAACTTCTCATAATCCTTCTATATGTTCTTAGTTGGATTGTCTAATGCAAGGTGACAGGACTATTACAGGGTGATCATGTATTAGAAAAGCTTTAGATCATAAAATATCCATGCTATACATGCTAACCAATTAGGTTTGGATGCTATAGTGCAATAATTGAAACCAACAGGTCCTATTATGATGATAATATGTATAATTTTCGCTTGTGCTTAGTATGTGATGCTGTTAGGACATCACATGGGACCTTGGTCTTTTGCAAACAACTTCCTATTGCTCAAACCATGAGAACCAAATACAACTCTTTATTGCTATAAGTTTAAATCATGTGCTTTCTGGATTCAAGTTCATGATTTGCCCCATGAGTGGTGCTTGGAGAATATAATAGGTAAAGCTATGGAGGAGACGGGGGAGGTTCTTGAAGTTAGGATCCAAACCAGAGGAATAACAACAGAAAAATTGGGGAAGGCATGAGTGCTTATTGATTTGTCCAAACCATTATTGTCTAGAACCATTATCAACCTTCAGGGAATAAGAAGCCGGTTAGATTTCAAATATGAAAGATTACCCAATTTTTGCCATTCTTATGGGAAGATGAAGCACTATGCTAGATTTTGCACCAAAATACAATATGATAAGGAGAAAATCTTTTCTGAAAAGGAAAATCAATTTGGACAGTGGCTTAAGGCTGAGGTAAGCGATCACAGACCTTTCTAGAAGTTATTTTATAAAGGGGATGAAGATATCAGGGAAGATGAAGTCGTACCTGAATCTCCAAGAAATTTTGGTCAACTTGTTCCTTATCAACAAGTGTAGTTCACTCTACAATGCTGAACGCATCCACACATTTAGATTAAGGCAAAGAGAAGATGTCAGCATTCTACACTGAGAAACATTTGGCAAGTCAGCATATAAACCTGTTTGATTTTCTATTTAATGTCCCTACACAAGATAGAGAAGGAAAACTAAGATTTACTAACCGTGGATTCCAAAATTTCCAGAAGGAGACAGCAAAGGAAAAAAAAACACCATCAAGCAAAAGACCCAGTCGTTATTCTGCTTATGATAAAAAGGGTAATAGTATCAAGATTATGGATGAGATGCAACTCATGGAAACACAAGTTCATATGGCAGATGAAGTACATGAATTGGCTTTGGTGGCTAGCCCTAAGCCACCGAGTTACAAATGAACCTCATTAGCTGGAACTATTAGGGATTGAGCAAACCCCTGATAGTTTAATATCTTTGAGCTCTTATGGCTCAAGATAGGCCCGTGGTGATCTTTGTTATGGAAAAAAAAAATGGGGAAAAATATGGTGTTGTGCATAAAAAGAGACTGAAGTATCAAGGCAGCTTTATTGTCAACCCAAGGGGTATAACTAGAGGATTAGCTATTTTCTGGACTGACCAGGTAGCAATTTCCATTGAGCAAAGTACTAATAAGTTTATCGATATGGTGTATGAATTGAAAGACCAGCAGTTATGTATGTGGATAACTTGTATCCATGCACCCAATGTATTTCGTGATAGACTAATGTTATGGAGGAGATAGATGGAATTAAACATTTGAATGATTTACCTTGAGTGTATATGAGAGATTTTAATGAAATATTTTATCCTTGGGAGAATATGAGAAGGAGGATGGTTGAAAATTATCGACTAGAGTCTGGAATAATATTTACCAAGTGTAGTTTAACGACATGGGTTGATGTGGGAGGTTTCGCGGACTGGGTTCCTTTCCAGTTGGTTGCTTGATACCAAAATCTTGATAGAGTTAGTTAGTCCGTTGAGTAGCTTCGATCTGAACATTGGAGAAGCAGCAAAAGGAGAAATTATCAACCCATGACTGAGTCTAGTCATTTGTACAGGTAGACTTTTGGAAGTATAGTATAGTCTAGAGATAGGTCTCTCTACTCCTACCTAGACTTCTGTCTTTTACTCGTGATGTAATGAACTTGTGAACTCATATGTGGTATAAATAAAAGAAATAGAAGTATGTTAGTTATAATTGTAAGGCTTTAATCATTGAAAGAATATTCATAAATATTTATTTTTGCTTCCACACGCTTAAATAGATTAGTAATATAAAATACACGTGTTCAATGATGTTCCGAAATGTCACAGCTTTGTTTTTGGTATCAAAGTAGGTTAATCTTTAGAGTCATAAGGTGCGCTTAGTGAATTGGGTAGTCGATCGCGAACACATGCGGAATGCATGTGTT
Organism: Eucalyptus microcorys; assembly: GCA_014182515.1. Lineage (NCBI taxonomy): Eukaryota > Viridiplantae > Streptophyta > Magnoliopsida > Myrtales > Myrtaceae > Eucalyptus > Eucalyptus microcorys. Next base: position 14,193,574 of record CM024570.1, read on the forward strand.
TATCTTGATTGATTGAACAAGTAACTTCGATTACTTATTAGTTAAATTTGGCTAATTGAATAAGTAATTTCTATTACTTATTAGTACCCACTAAGTTAAGCCATATGTGTAGGCTTTGTATGAGAAAATGAGCTCTGGTGAGAACTCAAAATGAGATCCTCGAATGGAACAAATCCTTCATGCGCTAGCTAATGTCGGAAGTTTGATGGAGCAACAGGCACAACAACAGACTGCTTGTTTCCAAAACAAATCAATGAATTTTCGAAGTGGATTTCAAGTCTCAAACGACATTCGTTCAAGGCCTATAATATATCAAATCAAAGGTTCTTGAACGTAGATCGAAAATCTAGAACATCTCAAATCGAGATTTCAAGGTTTAGGACCTCAAATTTACTATAACAGAAACTCAGTATGACAATCCTACGAATTTTCCAAAAAGGCATATGAACACAATTAATGTGTACATCAGCCGTAATCAGTTACAGCACCTATAATCCATGATTTCAAGCATATAAAAGCTCTTAAACTTTGAATCCTAGCCTCAGTCGACTAACTTGACCTCGCTTCATCAGATTCAAGTATTAGATTAATACCATTGCAATTTTCTTGAACCACGATCGATTGAGCTTGATCAAAACTTGATCAAGGATTGCCAAAGCTCGAGGACACGTCGAGATGTGCTGAGGATCATCAAACACCGCTAGATAGCACCAGGATAGTCACTGGTTGGCTTGAAGGAATCACGCCGGTGATTAGGCCGAGAGGGAGATCGGCCTTGGCGGGCTGATCGAGCCACCGTCAGAGGACCTGGCAGTGATGGCAAGGACTGACAGATGGTGGAGGAGCTCGGCGACGACAGCATGTCACCGAAGGAGAATGGACTAGCAACGATCAGTGCAGCGAGCAACAGTGATTGAAGGAGAGTGTGCACGGGAAAGGGAGAGGGGAGAGTAGAGGGTGAGAGAGAGATCGATCTCAAAAAGGCCTCCCCGTTTTGATTTTGGAGGGAAAAGTGGTTATATAATCTAAGGCAAGACATAGTCTTAAAGGGATTGATCTCCCTCGTCTAACAAACTTATTTAACCCCTAATTAAGCACATGTTGATTTGAACGATCATAATGCATCTTCAATAAACGGTGATGATCGATTTTTGAGCTAAATTTCAAATTATGGCCTAATTAGGGCTATTTTCATAATTTTGAAATTTTAGGGACAATTGCATAATTTTGAAAGATGAAGATATCGAGGTGTTGGTCATGAGGCTAGCCACCTCGTGGTGGTTGTTGGCCACCATGAGCCACTTGGGAACTGGCCATTTCCACCGATGACTGGTCGTACCGATTTGATCGGTCATCTTCTTTTTTCTTTTCTTTTGTACAATTTGGTCCTTTGAATCTTTGCTCAATTGAAGGTCTAAATGGGTAATTTTTCATAATTGCTTATCTCGAAATACCAATTGGTTAAAATTGAGTTTAATTAAAATAACAAGACATTAATCGACTCAATTGCCCATATTCGAGATGGCCTATCACATTCAAACTGAAATTAGAACAAGGATGTGACCTTAACATAAAAAATAAATAGAGGACCAATGTCAAAATTGGACCTCAATCTATCAAATTGAACCTTAATCTAGAATAGGTCAACTTGAATTACACTAACTAGAGCTCATTAGCTTGAACAAGAGTGTGAATTTGCCAAAATTGACCATGGATTTGGATTTAATTCAAGAAAATGAGTTGAATAGAAATGTTGATATGCAAATCATGAAGGATCAACTTGAACTCGTGATTAGGGCTAAAAATGACAGTTTGAACGCCTACATGCCAAATTCCAAAGCTAGCCAAACAAGTGAATGTAATGATTTTTAGATCAAATGTTGCAAAAGGAACTACACTAAAATATGAAAAGAATAAAATTAATTTTATTTTTATTGATTTTGAACCTAAAATCGAAAATTTTGAAAAATGAGGTTCTTGATTGATTTTTGCAAAATTTTCGATGCTAAAGTCAAATTGAAGCTAAAACAAAGTGATTTGTGGATTTTTATATTTATTAATATATTTTGTTAAAAATTTAACTAAAAGTCAACCATTTAGTTGATATTTTCCAAATGTTTGATTTTATGATCAAATCTTTGAATTTTTCCAAAACTAATTTGGCAAAAGTGATATGAGGCTAAAATAAATCTTTTTATGTAAAAGTCAAATTTTAACCCGAGATTGACTTTTGATCAAAGGGTTGACTAAAAAGTCAATCATTTGACTTTTGAGTTTTTGATAAAAATGAGTAGGAAATTATCTACAAATGATTGGCCAAAATAAATAAATGAAAAAAAGACACTTTGCTCTCGAGAAACGGACTTTGTTACGATCAAAAACTCTAATCTCGGGATTCTTACCTTTAGCGACGTATCGGCTAAAAATCAAGTGTCAACGAAATCCTCTAGTGAAAAAAGTGACCGATAATCTATTGGAAGAAGACTCTATAGCAGCAACATTAACAGATGGATGTGCATGTAAACCTTGGCTTTGGAGTTGATTGTTTCAGCCTAGTAGGTTGCTTATATCGTAATTAATAGTAATGGGATGCCATATGACCATGTCAGTGATAGTGCCTACAAAATTTCTCCATTATATGCACTTTACCTTGTTAAACACAGTAGGTTGGACAATAAAAGCCAAAAATTAACTTAGCGTGTCGAAATACCTTAGGGATTGGTCATAAATCCCTAAAAAACCTGTCAGAAAATGATCAAACCAATAATGGAATGATCCAACCGATATGATCTAAAATGGTCAATGGTCTGGTTCGGTCTCAACGGTCAACAGTCAGAGGTGACAAGGTGCTGACGTGCCAAATGACGTGGCATGGACATGTCGAATGATTTGGCGCAGACGTATCGAATGACATGGCGTTGACATGTCGAATGATGTCAACTAAGTTGAGACTGTGGCGTGTCTATGGGCAAAGCGCATGGATCTCACGTGCAAAATCTTTTGGTGGCACGTGGGGCCGCATCCGATGGCTTTTGGTAGCGAGACTTCATGGGCTGCTTCATTGGCAGACGATGAGTCATAGGTTGGTATTTGTTTTTTGAAAAACTCGGGGGTAGGAGTCCAAGTTACCACAAACAGTGGCGGGTTTCCAAGTCCGAAATGCGACGGCACGTGGTGGTGTGTGGTGGCGTTCGGTTTCGCTTGGCGACGAAATTTCAGTATTTCGCTCATCCAAGGGCAACGAGTCTGATGGTGATGACGGTCTTTTGAAATGAGCAACCGAAGTATGCCAACTAACGGCTTTGGTCTTGGCTAGAGGTGTTAAAATGGGTCATTGACCCATTTATAGACCCATTTATGTTTAAATGGGTCGTTAATGAGTCAAGCCTTATTTTCTAAAGTACTCATAATGGGTTTTAAAATTAAAGATAGTGAGATATATGGGTCTTAAATGGGTCAGCTTTGCACCCATTTAAGACCCATTTATCAACCCATTTATCAACCCATTTATTTTCACCCAAAACAAAACCTCACAATCTCTCTCTTCTATCTTTAACTTTACAATTTTTTTTAAACCGAAATTATAATTATTTTTTATTTTTCTTTCCTTTATTTTTCTTTCTTTTTTCTTTTCTTTCTTCTTCCTCCGGTCGCCGGCACGGCGATGGCCGGCACCGGCAATCGGCCAGGCGAGCCTCGCCGGATCTGGTGAGGCCGCCGACGCCCGACGAGCTCGAGGCTCGCCCGATCTGGCGAGGCGAAGGCCTTGCCCGTGCCGGCGAGCCTTGAGCTCGACAGATCCGGCGAGGCGGAGGCCTCGCCGGCGTCGAGCGAGCCGGGCGAGCTCGAGGCTTGCTTGTGGCCGGCCGTTGGCCGTCGTCGTGGCTGGCGGCCGGCCAAGAAGAAGAAGAAGAAAAAAAAAAAGTTATATTTAAAAAATAAAAATAATTAAAAATTTATTTTAAAAATAATTAAAATTCGATTTTTTATAATTATTTTAAAAATTATAAAAATTGTCCATTAAATTTGTGTTGTATAAAATTATTTTAGCAATACCATTTTTATAATATATATATATATATATATCTATATATATAATAAATTAAGTTTAGTTAAATGGGTCGGGTATGGGTTGAATATGGATCGGGTCGGGTATGGGTCAAAATTTTTGCATTGCAATAAACGGGTTAAATAAGTCGATTTAGGTCGGACCATTTACGACTTGACCCAAACCTGACCCGACCCACCCGTTTAATGAGTCTAGTCTTGGCAAAGAATCGGTAGAAACATGGCTAGTGTGGCTGGCCTCATAGCGGCCGCCGTGTAGCAAACTCGATGGGTGCACTTCAGATAACAATGGCTCTAATATAAAGTTGAGATTTGTGAATGAAGAGAAAAATAATATTCTGTTTACTAACTAGTGAGTAGTACATGTGTCTACTTATATGTTTTACATAACAACTATTTAAAGTAACAAATCAGGATCAATCGAAGAAAATATATAGAATCACAAAATATCCTAAATATATCTTTACCACTATTAATTCTACAAGAGAGTTCAGAAGATCATATTGTGTCTTCAAAATAGATGGAAAATCAATCATAGTAGAGATAATTCGGTATTTAAAAATGATTTCACAAGCCTCACAATTGTATATGAATTTTCTTCGAACTCTACAACATAAAAATATTTCTAAATTTTAACCCAATGTATAATATAATTCTTGAAATTTTAATTTGTTTAATGCACTCTCTAAACTTTTAATTTATCATTGTAGTCCATAAACTTTTAGTACATATTTAAATTAGTCAATGAATCATATAAAAATGTTTAACATTGTCCTTCCATCAATTCAAATTGAAAATAATATTAAACATTTTCATATAATTCAAGAAATAAAAATAATACTTACTGAAAGTTTAGGAATCACATTAAAAAATTTAAAATTCAAAGACTATAATACCTATTGAGCCAAAATTCAAAGGTTACGTATCATTTTCCCCGAGTAATATCGTACTCCTCTCTCTCTCCTCTCTCGCTCTCTGGTGGTCCAAAGAAACAGACCGACGGTGAAGCACCGAAACGTAATCAATGACGATATCATCTCATGGTACTGAGATCGATTTCAATTTCTTCTGCTCATCTCTATAATTGAAGCGCATGGACAATGCGTCATCAAATACGTCAACCACTGGGAGGGGGATTCTGACATGAATTTGCAGTAAATAGAAGTCTATTCTTAAAAAAGACTTTACCATAGTAACATAAATTTACAATGTGATATTATATTTTTGTGTTTAACCATAAGACGCTTTGTAACGCATTTGTCACATTATAGAGGTGTCCTCATCTTAACTGGCAACTTCCTAATGAATTTGGATTATGATTGAGTATCAAGTTTTTTTTTAACATCATTTGAAAATATAGAAGAAAGTCTAATTTACAAACATCACTTATAGCAAATTGTCACGACCCCAACTCTATCTCCAAGATCCTGAGCGACACAAGTTACTTTTGTGACGCCTTAGGCTCGTCACCATCCCAATTCTTTTTATCTCGTTATTATGCACATGCAGAAACATGAATAAACAAATCCCCGGACAAACAACAGCTAGAAAACTGGGACCTACCTCAAGCAGAACACACTAATTTATATTATAACAGTACTTTTACTAGCCCTTTCTCTATGGGCCCTCTTTTCTTTTTACATCACAATACAAGTTTTCCACATAGGCCAAGAGAAATCCTATCTCCTCTAGCGTGACTACAACTCCCAAAACTGACGTGAGACTTCTATGCCTACAAGACTAAAAGATGAGGGATGAGTTTTAAGGAACTCGGTAAATAAAATTCATAATTCTCTACTAGGAAAGTATCTCATCATCAAAGTCTAGAAAGTACAGCACTTGCAAACGGTATCAATCACAAATCAATCACAAGTCTATTGCCACCTCTTGACTATCTGTATGTGATCCACTTTCAACTTACCAAATAAGCTATTTCACCAATCAAGCTTATCAACAGTACATAGTAACATGTACAATAAGTTCATTAACTGTATCAACAATCCTTCCTATATTTTTAGGGGCTTCTAGCCGCTAGCTAAGTATGCTGCCTCAGGCTAAGTATGCTACCTCAGGCTAAGCATCTCATACTCTCAAGGGATTTTCATACTTTTAAGGGCTTCTTGACTTAAGCAGGGCATTCAACCATCAGGCCAGACATCCCATACTTTGAGGGGCTTCCCATACTTTCACGAGCTTCCTAGCTCAACCAGGGCATTCGACCATCAAGCCAGGCATCCCATACTTTCAGGAGCTTCCTAATTCAATCAGGGCATCCGTTTCAATGAACGAGGCATTGCCGCCAACGCTATGTGACAACGAACTTCCTAGCTCAACGAGGGCATCTGGCCATCAAGCCAGACATCCCATACTTTGAAGGGCTTCCCATACTTTCAAGGGCTTCCAAACTCAACCAGGGCATCGGTCATTAAGCTAGGCATCCCATACTTCAGGGGCTTCCCATACTTTCAAGGGCTTCCTAATTCAATCGGGGCATCCCGTTCAATGAACGAGGCATTGCCGTCAACACTATGTGATGACGGACGTTTTTTCCTCTTTAATTACACACACACACACACACACACACACACACAAGTGCATCACACAAGTCGATTCTTTTCTTTTCTCTTAACCGACACATGCATGGCCCGAAAGGCATGCTCATTCAGTCGTGTGTGTCATGAGTTCTTTCACTACTCTAATAAACATGCCGGGAATGATCCTTGGTCCGTAACTTGAACCGATCACCTTGCGTCGATCCCCGCACCGGACAAGACTTGGAAATGGCATGCCTCCATACCGATCGGTGACCTTGAGGTTTGGTACACCTCGCTTAGGTGAAGATCCTAAACTTGAGGGACCTTGGTTCGACCCAATGTGAACACACCACGTGCCATGAATGATCCTCGGCTCTTGGTTTGATTCAACATCAAGCGCAAGGTCTTCGCACTAAACCGAACCCTAGAATCGGCACCCTTTTGTGCCTTACCAAGATCTCGTGAGTTTGGGCGATTCCCATACCAATCAAGGTTTAGAATCCGCATGCCTCAATGTTGATCTAATACCTTGCGGCCTTGGGCGATCCCCGCACCAAGCGAGATTTGGAACTGATACACTATTTATGCCGGTTCAATGCCTTATGGTTTGGACGGCATTGCCTTGCGATGAACTCAATCCGAGTGAACCTCGGCTTCATTTCCGGATGTACATGACACAAGCATACGGCCAAACACAATTGTAAGTAAAGCCAAATAAAAGACATCACACACCACCCAAGGTTTGATGGGTGAGTACTTAGCTAGCCTCAACAATGAAATCTACCTTCTAAGAGGAGAAGGAGAAACCTTACTTACCTCGGCAAACTTGAGAACCAACCTAGATAGCTTCATGGGTTGAAGATGAGAGGCCGAGAGAAAGAAGAAGGGGGAGGAAGGTAGGCGTGAATGGTAAGGGTTCCAATGATGGAAATGAATGGGGGCTCCTCCTATTAATAGGCACCAACCTCATCATTACTCATCCAAATGGCCCAATCATATTTCTCGAAGTGGCACAGCTATGATATTGAGTGACAAACCTAAGTTGCAAGGTGTTTTGCCTATTTTAAAAGGTGGCACACCTAATAGCTTAATGTAATAATTGTAGGTTGTAGGCTTACTTGTTTATTTCCTATTAGACCATTAATACAATGCCATCATTACTTGGCATACTTGTTCTCTAAGGAAAATCTTATGGTAATGATGACCATATCTTTCATGGACACCTAAGCCAATGACTCACCATTCTCATTAAATACTTAGATTTAGTTAATCATGGGGTTTGGATATTTAGCACAGGCCTAAATTCAAGAACTTGCTTTCTAAGTTTTGGCCTTCTGGAATATTCCAACAAGTTCTATTCTTATTGGTCCACTTAAGCCCTTGAGTCATTCGCTTCTTCCTCAAGGAAAATCTTGAGCCATCATTACCAAATCTTCAAGGGACACCTAAGCAGGATGACTCGTCCTTGCATTTAATGATACCTTTTAGAATCTTCTATATGTCTTATCTTATTTGGTCAATTTGTCTAAGAGTCCCTTACTTAATTCCCAAGGCGAATCTTTGGTATTTATTACCAAATCTAGAAATATCTATCAAAAGTGGTGAGTCATCATTTTCATTAAATGAGGGTGTTCTAGAATTTTCTACACTTTGTCATTTTCTTCCTCAAGAATGTGATCTAGAGAATTCTATCGTTTAAGTTGGTTCCGGGGCCGAAGAAGGGATCATTAGGTACACTTCCAAAAACCGAATCATGTACACCCGAGATTCGGTCACCGTACACCACGTTTGCCTAAACCGTTCCCTTGGATAGCCCTGCGGTCGGCACAGTCATGCCCATCTAGGTCAAGGATTAGCCCTTGGCCAGTCCCTAGCCTGTCGACAAGCCTACCGCGACCAATTTCCTTATTTTCGGTCATTGGTCATTCAATTGGTTTTCCATGGCCTAACACTAAGCCAAGGCACTCATGGACCTTAGAATTTACGATAGAATAACCACGTCTATCCCAAGGCTCATTCTAATTGGTACTCGATCCATCCGTATGGTTCGTGGTCAGTGCATTACCAATCCACAATCGGATATCACCAATTCAAGAATCATTTCCGATCACTAAGAATTAAATAGGAAATTATGCATTTTTCGTCAGAAGATGATCGCATTTGATCGAGTCGGATAGCTTGTTTATCGATGCATAGTCGGGCAAAATCACTCGCAGTCGGACGCTATGACCGATCGTGACCATCCGCCGATCCAAAATCATCCCATGACCAATTCTCATTATCCAAAAATTATCTTATGAGCTAGTGATCCAATCTGACTGGTATGGTTGGTAGATAATTCATGGCTGACACCTCAACCAGTTCGTGGTCGGTTGGTCGGTCGGTTGGCTGGTCGATCGGTCGATTGGTCAGTCAGTCAGCCGAATCATACCGATCCTTAATTCCTTACCGATCGAACTAATCGATCCCATGGCCAATGATCCATGGTCGATCCATTTATGACCTTATGACCGATCCTTACGGGGTCAGAATTGAGGATGTTACTCAAATGAACAAAAATTACAAACATTATAATCCCATACATGAATTTGGATTATGGTGGAGCATGAAGCCAGCAGCAAAATGTAATCAATGACAATATCATCTCAATGCAGGGTGATCACTTTCAATTTCTACTGATCATCTCTAAAATTGAAGCATACGGAAAAGTAGGTGATCAAATACGTCAACCACCAGGTGGTACTTGGAAGGGTGATTCCAACATAAATTTGCAGTTCTTTAAAGTTTTATTTAAAACTGGCTTTGCGTACGTTAATATATGGCACCCCTCATTTTTTGCAATTCTTTTACCTTAATTATGATGACCAATTAGTAAAATAATTTTACTATGTATTATTATATTTTTGTGTTTAATTATAATGTGTCGTAGTGTAATTCGATATATTCGTCACAACGTAGAAGTGCCCACAGCTTCAATGGGCATTTTTTTAACGAATTTATATTTTGATTGAGCATGAAATTTTTTTTAATATTGTTTAGAAATATAGAAGAAGGGCTGAAATTTACAATTACTAGCATTATTATCCCTGACACATACATTTATTGGTTAGAGAAATGACCATAGTCAGACACATCAAGTTTTTTTTTCCCCATTTTATCACCGACCGCCAACCGCCGGCTCAAACACATGAAGTTTGTCTTCCCTCCAAATTGCTTGTGAGCTGGGCTTGTGGCCCTTCAAATGAGCATAATTCTAAAATCATTGAAGTTTCAAAAACCAAATCATGGGTAAATTAGAAAAATTAAATTCAAATGGACATGTGCATTATTAATGTGCCCACAGACACGTGGTGCTTATAGATATTTTCGTTGAGGTTCTAACTCTTTCGGCTCATTTCCGGGTTAGATAATTCAAAATGCATGGGAGGGTAAATTTTTGTGTGGCTACCAAAAAAAGAAAAAGAGTTAGACTTGTCTCATAGTCTCTCCCAACACTCCAATGAGCACTCAATCATCACATATGATTGTCAAGCTCAAGTTTAACTTAGACTTGTCTAGAGGAACGAACTTGGTCCCCATGCCCTTAATATTCTCGACCTTAGGAAGCTTCTTCATGGCCACATCATTTTTGACATGCTAAATTTGAAGTAGTAATTTTGGTCACAAATGAACTTGACTCTATAGTGATATCTTTGACTTTCACTGAACAACACATCAACCCAATGTACCATGTCAACATCACTAACTATGTCATTAGATTAGATCCTCTCTTCAGCTCCTATTGTCACCATGTTTCTAGCTTCGATCATAGACAATCATTATGTTTACAACTTACAACACAACTAATAGAAGTAAAGGCACAACAGCTTAGAAATTAACCATCCTTCAAATTCTCTACATGATCCGAGTTCTCAAAGTCAATTGTTGCCACACTACATAAATTGCATCCCCTGAAACATACCTCAACTTCTCTCTTCCCTAACAAAAACTGGGAGGATGCTCAGCATCACAATAAATACCTGGGTTGACCATATACATTCTCCTAACTACATGGGATAGATGAAGCCTAGTCCTATCCAAAACATAACTAGGACAATCAACTTTACTAGCTTGTGAAAGGGACGAGTATTCTCCCTCCATTCAAGTGCATGATGACATTGTTGACAATTTATGATTTGCAATAAGAGGTTTACTTACATAATTTTTTAATTGTATGTTGAAGTGCCTCGGCACTTTCCCACATAACTTCGAGTCACTCACAACATTCCAATAGTCTTTGCTCTCTACATTTGCATACCTCAAATTATCTCTACCACACCAAAATTATCTACTTCATTAGTAGTATACAACTGTCCTTCTATCTCTATCCACCTCCATTGACCACCTAAAAAAATCATCAATTGGTGACCTCGAAACAATTGTTAGCTACTATAGAATCTGGCAACTTTGCAGAAATTGTCACATCAACCACACTTTAAACTTCTCTAGGCTCTTTTTGAAGCTCCATCGCTTTTGAACATTGTTCATATCTTCTTTGCAGTTGATCCCTCACTCCTCTTACGAGACCAAGCAAAGTCTCAAAAGGTAACCTCTCTACTAAACAAAAATCTGAGTGAATCTTCCTTAATACGCCATAGGTTGTGTCCTTTCATCCTATTTGTATAGCCTAGAAATATTTCCATGCCCCTGGCTCCAACGCGTCATCACTCACAAATCATAAACTAGGCAATAGAATAATCTCATTCGATTGTAATCAATAAGCTTACTTGACCATGTTCTTCAAGAGTTTTCCAATCGATTGCTAATGATGGTGATTTTTTGGTATTCGCTATTTTGGCCTAGAGATCTTCACTCAATCCAACCTAGGTTAGTTTGGAAGCATTTGATCTTCCTTCCTTTCTACTTTTCAATCATCGCCTTCCATAACTGAACTAATCAAGCACCTCACTCTTGTGCTTAAGAAGAAGAATCTAGACTTTTCAAAGTGTCATCAACAAAGGACAACACGTACTTGGCACCACCCTTGGTTGTAACTTGAGAGGGCCTCTCCCATAAGTCTAAGTCCGATGAACAACTGTCATGAATTTTACTCTCTATTGACTACTCATGTAGTAGAGTTCACAAAAGTTCAGCTTCTCAATTTAGTGACCTCCTAGTAGAACCCTCTGACCCAAAATTTATTATCTCCCTCTCACTTTTGTGTGTGAGTCTCATGTGCCACAAATGTGTTGTGTCCTGATTTAAAGCCTCAAAGAATCTAGCAGATAGGCAAATCACTATCGTTCCCATGAGAAGATATAACTCGCACTCTATTTTTCACCGCATCATAGTAAGCACACCTTGAGAGATCTTCAAAACTCCAAATTAAGCGGAGATTCGTTATTTGAACCCATCAAGAGCACTCAACATGATAAAGTCCCTTCTCAACTCAAGTACATGGCTTGCGTTTGTACACAACTCTTCCATCCACTATTTTTAGACTCTCTGCAATCATTTCTACATCAGATAATTGAAACTTACGCAAAACGTTGACATACCCGTGTCTTAATGCTCCACAACTCAGAATTGTTCCTCCCTTTGAACTTCTCACTCTCTACTTTCACCCCAAATACAATTGCAGCAATAAAATTTCTCAACAGTGATCAAAAAAAGCAAAAACCCCATATTCACTCTAGAAACCCTAAGCTTAGCTCTAATACCAATTATTTGAAGAAAACATAGAATCCAACAGCTCTTACAAATCAAGTTAAATGCAAAAGAATGAAATTACTAGAGAGATTAATGATGAAGGACACCGGAGATTTACATGATTTAGTTCAAGTGTCAGTACTTACTCCATGGGAGAGCCAACCACCAAGAAATCCACTATGAAATTGGAGGATATAAAGTTAAAAGTCGCTCGGTTGCTCAATTGTTTTCCAGCCCGTAATTACACTCTAAGCAAACTGACGAACGTTATTTCACAATCTTTCATATGGATCTCACTCTAAAAACTCACAAAGAGAAAATATGATACTCCTCTTGTTTGCTCTATTGTGTCTAATATCATAGTAGATTTTTTATTATATGTATAATATTCCTACTTAAATAAGAAATCCCTTTTAGGAAACCTATTCTAAATAAGAAATCTATTCAAACTTTTGACATATTCTCAATAATGTGAACCGTCTGCTCTAATGTATAGCTTGGATTAAAATTAAAAGACCTGACAGAAATCATAGAACAAAAATTAACAAAAGTTAGGGACGTAGAAGAAAGAGCAATACGAGAATAAGTCCAGTCACCGTCCATACAACATTTTGAGCTTTAAATATTGATATTTAAAAGTATAAGTTAAATCCAGAACCCTCCATGATTGGACATATGTATTATTTATGGACCCACGAGCACGCGGTCCTAGGAGATATGCATCAGTTGAGGGTCCAGCTTTCACATGGAAACCCCGAGCATGGCCGTGCCTGAATGCATTCCTCACCACTCATTTTTCTGGATAAGATATCCTGTCCCCCTAAAGCACGTGAAGAAAATTTGCTTCTTCTGTGAAAAGGGAATGAGATAGATCTATTAACTTTCGCTATAGCCTCTAACATAACCGCAGGAATTTTACTAACCACGTCTAAACAGTACCACAAAAGTTCCGCGGCAACACGTTATGTTTGTTTTGACTCGTAACTCTTGTTTATTTTTCGGTGAGTCTATCACCATTGCACCACTGTATCGCAAGTAGTAATAGAGCTTATATATTCGTAATCTAGTAGAACCCGAATTAAAGACAACTTAAATCCTACTTAAATAAGAAATCCCTTTTGGGAAACCTATTCTAAATAAGAAATCTATTCAAACTTTTGACATATTCTCAATAATGTGAACCGTCTGCTCTAATGTGTAGCTTGGATTAAAATTAAAAGACCTGACAGAAATCATAGAACAAAAATTAACAAAAGTTAGGGACGTAGAAGAAAGAGCAATACGAGTCCAGTCACCGTCCATACAACATTTTGAGCTTTAAATATTGATATTTAAAGGTATAAGTTAAATCCAGAACCGTCCAGGATTGCACATATGTATTATTTATGGACCCACGAGCACGCGGTCCTAGGAGATATGCATCCGTTGAGGGTCCAGCTTTCACACGGAAACCACGAGCATTGGGGTATTTGAGCCACAATTTCTTCTGGCCGTGCATGAATGCATTCCTTACCACTCATTTTTCTGGATAAGATATCCAGTCCCCCTAAAGCACGTGAAGAAAATTTCTTCTTCTGTGAAAAGGGAATGAAATAGATCTATTAACTTTCGCTATAGCTTCTAACATTACCGCAAAAATTTTACTACCACGTCTAAACAGTACCACAAAAGTTCCGCGGCAACACATTATGTTTGTTTTGACTCATAACTCTTGTTTATTTTTCGGTGAGTCTATCACCATTGCACCACTGTATCGCAAGTAGTAATAGAGCTTATATATTCATAATCTAGTAGAACCCGAATTAAAGACAGACGATTGAAGGTTTTTCGGGACCGAGAACTGAGAAGCTATCGAATCGGTAATGAAAGGGGCACGAAATGATATGAAAATTTATCCTTCATCAATTAGCCAACCAAAGGAAGGTGTAAACGTGTAATAGTCAATGAAAACAATCTTACGTAATTGATGAGTTCATTTTTTAAAGTGAAAATATCCAACTACTCCAATAGATTACGCCGACAAGTTTTCCCTCGAGGCTTCTAGGAACCAGATCTGAACTCTCTGATCTCTATATATACAAACACCCACATGCAAACGGTCTCGATCGGCAATTCGTAACACGAAGCAAAGAAAATTCGATGGAAAACACAGTTCAGTATGCGATCCTCCTCACTGTCCTCTCTCTAGTTATTCTCTACTTCTTCCTAACAAGAGAACCCAAGAACCTCCCTCCATCCCCTCCTTCTCTCCCTATCATTGGCCACCTCCACCACTTGAAGTTGCCCCTTCACAGGACCCTTCTCAGCCTCTCCACTAAGTATGGCCCCATCATGACCCTTCGGTTCGGGGTCCGCCGGTTCGTGGTCGTGTCATCACTGCCGCTGGCCGAGGAATGCTTCACCAAGAATGACGTCGTGCTTGCCAACCGCCCGAAGCTGTTCATTGGCAAGTACATCGGCTATGACTACACCACCCTCATCTTGTCGCCCTATGGCGACCATTGGCGTAACCTCCGGAAGATCGCCACCATCGAGGTTCTCTCGTCGCACCGCATCAATTTACTCTCCCATGTCCGGAGGGACGAGATCCGGCGGCTGATGCTCCGTCTGGCCCACGGCAGGTTCCAGTCCCACCACAGGGTCGAGCTCAAAACTCTATTCTCAGAGCTGACGTTCAACATCATGATGAGGATGATTGCGGGGAAACGGTACTACGGCGAGGGCTTGACCATCGACGAGGCTGAGGCAAGGGAGGCGAGGAAACTGATTAAAGAGATTGTTGGGAGTGGCGGGATAAGTTACGTTGGCGATTTCCTGCCCATACTAAAGTTGGTCGATTACAATGGGGTCAAGAAGTGGGTGGTTGAGCTGAAAGAGAAGATCGATGTGTTCATTCAGGGCTTGATCAACGAGCACCGGAGGAAGAAGGGCGACCCAGAGCTCGCAGACAGCATGATCAGTCATCTTCTGCATCTACAAGAATCTCAGCCGGAAGACTACTCGGACTCCATGATCAAAGGGCTTGTCCTTGTAAGTGTTGTTTCTTATTTCTACATCTGCCTTTTTTTTTTTTTCTTTTCACTGGACAAATCCTGCCCCCTGCCCCCGCCCCCGCCCCCGCGGTCCGCCTCCCTCGCGAGAATTCTTGCGGCAAAGTTGCCGTGTCTTGTCAGTCGTCCATTCTTGTTAACTTGATATATGTCGTCGGTGGTTGCATTAAAATGTTGTCAATGACAACGGTTAAATTGAGTCGGGCAACTTAGACATGCCCAAAGTCACGGCAGCCTAGAATTGACCGTTTTATATTGCTTTTGTGTCGAAGATTTAGAATGCACTTCCACCACAAATGATGATAATACTTGCAATGATGGTGAAAAATCTTAGGTTTCGTTTTTCAATAAACAGAAATACGTCGCTCTCTCTCTCAAATTTACTTAAATTTTGGGTAGTACTATTTTACTGAATAAATGTGTAACAGTAGTTGCCATCATTATTGTCGTTTTTTCGCACATGTATTGTCAATTTTCCTCAAGACTGAATTTCGATTGGGCGGATGTTTGTGGTGCTGGGCAATTAACTCTCACCCCCACCACTTGGAGCAATCCCTTTCTGTACTCTTCGTAGAAGATAATGATGTTTCACATAGATTTAGATGAAGGGTCCTAGTTTTTCTGATTTTGGGAGTTCATAAAAGGAGCAGATTTGGATGTGGGTTTTTGGGATTGGCTTACCCACGAATCTGCTCAACCAGATCTTGCCTGAATTAATTGACCCCAAAAACAACACTTTCCTTTTTGGTCGTTTGGGTTCGTAAATTGAAGGGGTCAGTTATCAAATGGGGAAAAGGAAAAAGGAGAGACTAATAATGTATGGAAGGCAAAAAAAAAAAAAAATGGTAATAATGATTGATTGAGTTGAGTTGATTTGGTTGCAATTTTTCAAATAGGATCTGACTTTACTTTTTGAAAGATTAGGACTTGATTGCATATTCTGCACAATGTTTAGGACTATTGGTGCAAATGCCAATCTATATATCAAGTTGGGACAGCTTATTAAGACTTCAAAGTCTGCAATAAGAGAGTCCAATTACTAATTGAGATTTACTTTTTGTAAAATGTTAGCACTCTTTCCTTTTAGATTTTCTCCATGAAATCGTATACGTTTATGCACCTTCACGACCATATACCAATTATACCTAGTGATTATCTAACCAAGGTATGATTAGTTAAGACATCAAAAGATCCCTATTCGAATGGCGTTGATCAAAGTAGTCTAATGATTGGCAAAAATTAGGTAAAGAAGCTGATTTGTAGGAAATAAATTTTCATTACTGGGGGGCCTATGGTAAAGAAACTGACTTATTTTGTTTTATTCATCATTTGAAGTCTTATTATCTCGACTTTTGAAGTTGATTTGCACAATAACTTTTTATCCATGTACAGGTTTTGTTAGTTGCGGGAACAGACACATCATCGCTTACATTAGAATGGATAATGGCAAACTTACTAAACAATCCTGAAAAGTTAGAGAAGGCCCAAAACGAGATCGATTCTGTTATTGGCCACGATCGTCTGGTAGAAGAATCGGATGTTTCGAATCTACCTTACCTTCAGTGCATCATCTTAGAGACCCTTCGACTAAACACCACGGTGCCACTTCTCGTCCCGCACGCGTCATCAGCTGATTGCACTATAGGTGGATACTTTGTTCCACGCGACACTATTGTACTGGTGAATGTATGGGCTATTCACAGAGATCGTGAGTTGTGGGAGGACCCGTTGAGCTTCAAGCCTGAAAGGTTCGAGGGCAATGGCGGTGAAAAACAACGAAAGTTGATATTGCCTTTCGGGCTAGGACGGAGAGCATGCCCTGGTGCACCCCTCGCTCAGCGGGTCATGGGGTGGACATTGAGCTTGTTGATTCAGGGTTTTGATTGGAAAAGAGTGAGCGAAGAAAAGATTGACATGACAGAAGGCCCGGGAACCACCATGCCAAAGGTAGTACCGTTAGAATTAATGTGTAAAGTACGCCCTTGTATGAAGAAACTTGTCCCTGAAGATTAAGTTGGTCAACTAGTTTGTGCTAACTGGTTGGTGGGCATGCTTTCATGTTGTATGTAGTAAGAGTCTACATCCATTCTATGACTTTCAACTTTCGAACATTATAATGGAGGTTCCTAGTGTAAAGAAGAGATATGGTGCTGGTGGCTACGGATTGTACTTATTTGAACCCAGTATTACTTTTCTTAAACAACTTTATCAATTCTGAAATTATAGGTTTAGAGTATCTTTTTTCGTACTTTAATTGTCTCTTGCTCTTGCAAGGTCACATTCTGCCTTCTTCTTGCAATTTTATTTCTTTTCTTTTCCCACATTTTTGCCTTTGGGCAAGTTACTCGTCTCAATTATCTTTCCACAAATTTAGCACAAGAATATGCCTTTTCCAATTTTTCTTTGGAGAATAGTCATAGAAAGATAATTAGTTGCTAAATTAGTTACACGTTAATGTTCTACAAATAAAATTGTGTGCCCTTATTCAAGAGCACAAATTTACTACATGATTTAGCATATTCATCAATTTTAATGTACATCAACAAGTGGCAATAGTATATGCGCCCCAAGATTCCCAGGGTGTTTTTTTTGTTGTTGAAAGAGACAAGTCATTTTTTTTATTCAACAATAGTATGTAGTGAACAAATGGCAAGACTCAAAACATAAAAGGCTAAAGGGATTGAGGGGGTTTGGAAAGCCAATTAGAGGGAAAGTTCCTATTTCAGTGGGTGGGCTTTGTCTACCAAATTTGCAGCTTAATTGGCTTCCCGTGGATAATGGGCTAGGGACATGTTATTTTGTTGGGCCAAAGGACTGGAGCACTCCATAAAGAGTTGCTAGATAACCCATGAGCTCTAGTTCACTCCTGATATGCCAATAACTACTAATAGGTTACCAATTGGCAAGTAGATGTGCAGAGCAGGTCGAGAGAGTTGAGTTTGTGTCTCCTTTAGAGTTGACAGTAGGAATGTGCAAAAGAACTGAAAACTGTCCGAACTGCCCGGAATCGGACCAGAACGGTTTCCGTGGGGGTTGGTCTAGTTCCTGGTTCCAATTTAGTGGAACCGGTGAGTATCGGTCCGATCCCCAGTTCTAGGTCCACTCGCCCATGCAAGACGATATATATCTATATATAAAAAATAAAAAAAGAAATTCCATCTTAATTATTTAATTTTTTTCATAATTTTTCTACCAAATATATATGTATATATATGTATATTTGTAGTTATTGGATATTTTTGACTAACTTTGTCTCTTGGGTATGTAATAGGATAAACCCCTTACTTTTTTTTCTTATTCTAATAATCCCTTTACTTGCTTTTTCAACCAAAACAAAATAAACAAACGTAAAGAAATGAGAGAATTGATTGGAGATATTCATAAGAGCCAAAGGCTCATTTTAAGAGTATAATTAGGTCTCTCCTTAGCCACTTCCATGATTAAATTAGGTTAATGTTGAAAATAGATGAATCAAGCGATTAATGTTTTAACTTCTGTGGTAATTAGGACTTTTAACATGGAGTCTAATTCTCCACATGTTTTCGATGTCGGAAAATCTTAAGAGGACTACACCATAACCTTCAAAGAAATTAAGTTTTTAGCTAATGAATATTATCTAATCGTTTTAACTTATAGTTTTCAATCCTTAATCAAAATCAATTGCTTGCAATTTAGCCCAAATATAAGGTCGAATAAGCTTTGTAGGGATTGGAGACCAGTTTTATGGATCCACCTAAGAACCAAACATGGACTCACCCAAGAATCGAACTAGATTGGTGGTCCAATTCCAAGGTAGATCCATGGACCAACGGGCGGGTCTCGATTCCAATTTTCTGGAATCGACTTTAGTGGGCGGTTGCCGATTCCAATGTGGGAACCGCCCACTCGGATTATGCTCACCCCTAGTTGACAAGCATGCTTCATGGCAAGGGTTTCAATTTCCAAAACTAAAAATGCTTTGTGCTTGAGTGCGAATCCCGTAACAATTGTCTCAACGAACTCCCTCAATCGAGCCCTCTGGATTTCCGTCAAGCTAAGAGCAATCGACATTGAATTTCCAGCTTCCTTGAGCCAATGGCGATCATTGCCCAGGTGACGTATTTTATGTTTCTCATTGATTCTTTGTTTGTGGGAGCCATTAATTGTAATTGTTGTTTAACATAGAGGCATCATCAACAATTAGCTTTGGTTTGGGCCAATGATGCTAGAAAACAAAGCCATTTCACCCTTTTTCTATATGAGCCACAACACATTCGAAGTCAGTTCATGACTTGGGGAGTTAGGACCAGGGGTGAGTACCTCATTTACCCATTTGTTGATTGTTGTGATGCCTAGAGGGGATACTACAATATTAAGTCTCATATCTGCCCGGATGTTTGTGGTCCAATCACAAACAAGGAAGATGTGTTCCACGATCTCTAGGGCTTTTCGGCACAACGAACATAGCAGATCATGCACCATCTCTCTCTTTTCCTTCGAGGGTAAAGCATTTTGTCATGCACTCCACATAAAAAATCGGACTTTGGGAGGGGTATCTAGCCGTCAGATCTTTATTCATAGGCTCCAATGAGGCCGATATGTTATTGATGCTAAATTTGTGCTTAGTTGTGATGACGTAGAGTGAATATGGTCATACCTCCTCTTGACTAAGTATGCACCCTATCTATCTCCTACCCATATTTGCTGGTCGCCATCTAGACATGGGCTGATTGGGGTGGACAATATCATTTGAACTATGTTCTCATCAAATAGCTCCTGTACTAGTGGTCGTTCCATTTATTTGTGGTTGTGTCTATCAATTCTACTACCATACAAGGTTCCCCTCAATTTGCTGGTCACCTAGCACTCAGATGGGCCAGCCATTTGTCTTCTCTGATCTAAATACTCTCCCCCACCTAACTTCAAATTTAATAGCATCTCTCTCATCATTGTGCTTTTCCATCCCCAAGAAGGTCTTGAGCCATTTTTTACCTCCCACAAGCTATAGTCCGGGAAATAGATCCCTTTTAGCCGACTACATAGAGCTTATGGGAGTTGTGCCAGTTGCCACACTTGTATTTCTAGCATAGCCTTATTAAAGAAAACAAGGTCTCTAAAACCCAATCTTCCATCAACTTTTTAAGTTTTCAAAGCTTCCAATTTCTTCCAGTATATGCCTAACTTTGATGAATGTTGTTTCCACCAAAAGTTTGCAACTTTTTGCTCAATAGCTTGTACCATAGTCTTTATCAAGATTTCCTTGATAATTTTCGATAGTATTTTTTTCTTCCGGTCCTCCATTTTCATATTCGCCCTCGCTAGAGTCCATGCAAACATTTGCTTCTTTATTTGGCCCCAGTCGGAAAGAATGCCCAAGCACTTCCCTGTCTTCTCTATGATTGGTTCCCTCAATTCATTTGCCATGTTCCTTTTGAGGCTATCTAAGCAGCCCTTGCTAAAGTAGATCCCCTAGCTTGTTTAGATTTATAGCTTGTCCTAAAACAAAGCAATATTGGTTTAAGACATTCGCTGGATTATGGCATTCCTTAACAATCCCATCAAAAAAGAATATTGCATAATTTGCAAATAGAAGGTAGGAGAGTATATAGGGCAATTTCTATTTAGCTGTATTTCTTTTAGTGTTTCATCTTCCATTGCTTTGCTAAAAGATAGGACACTGCATTTTCCTTGAGAATGAACAAATACGGGGAGAAGGGGTCCCCTTGTCTAGTTTCTAGAGAATGTTGAAAATGTCGTTGTGGCTCATGTTGATTTTGACGTGGAAAGTGACCAAAAAATACATTATTTAACCAAGGAAGTCCATTTCTCACTAAAACCCATCTTCCATGTGAATGCACATAGAAAATCCCATTTCACCTTTTCATATGCTTTCTTAATGTCTAGCTTTAGAATCGCTTGGAATTTACGTTTCCTTTCGTCGATCCATAGTTGGTGTGGAATTTCTTGCACTATTAATATATTATCCTGGATTTGTCTCCTGCTCACAAAGGCACTTTGTTCTATGGTAATGAGATTTGGGAGCCATGGTCGAAGACAGTTTGCCGTGACCTTGGATATTATCTTGAAGCTGAAGTTACACAAACTTATTAGTTTAAATCAGGTGATACTCTCAGGGTTAGAAACTTTAGGGATAAGCACGATATGTGTCTCATTAAGAGATTAGTCGAGGGTGCTTGATTCAAAGAGTTGTATATTCGCCCAATGATTGTGGTAAAACTGACCGTTAAGTCCATCTAATCTGAGGGCTTTTGTTGGATCCAGCTAGAATGCTACTTGTTTCACTTCCTCCATAGTCACCGGAGCCGTCAATGTATCATTCATGTTCTCTTTTTATAAGGATGGAACATTAATCCAGTACTGGCTAAAAATTCCTGCTTCCCACTGAGTCGTATAATGCCTTATAGAAGATACAGATGTGTTGCTTTAGCTAGTTAGGTTCCTAGCACCAATTTTGATCATCAACTCTCAACATTGAAATTTTGTTTCTTTATCGTCTCTGAATCATGGTGGCATGGAAATATTTTGTGTTTCTATCCCCCCATTTAAGCCAATTTATATGTGATCACATGCCCAAATATAGCTCCTCTTACTTCCACAGCTTTTCGATTTTCTCTATGATTTTTCGAGAAGCCTCTGCGTTTGAAGCACTGGCCCTATTGTTTGTGAGTTCCGTGAGTCTCCTTTTTAACAATTCAATTTGGTGGTGGGCAATAGAGAACTTCCTCTTACTTTAATTTATCAATGTTGTTGTGGATCTTTTCAGTTTGCTTGGGAAATCCTTCTGTACCTCCTGGTGGGTGTGCCTCTTTGCACTCAATATGTTCCGGCCAACGCCCCTCAAATTTGAAACTCTTTTTTTTCCTTTTTAGTTAGTTTAGATTGAAAGGAAAGGAGTATTGGACTATGATCAGATCCTATGGTTGGCACTACATATGCCTCAGCATTCGGAAATATCATCTCATGTCCATGCTTGATAATACTTTATCAAGTCTTTTTTTTTCACCAACACATCTCTTATATGTTATGGGATCACATGAATGAACATCCCTTACTCTCGATATCCATCTTTGGGCAAAGCAACTAACCGATGATAGTCCATCACTCGTCTTCCAACTTTCTCCCAATGGTACAAGACTTCATTGAAGTGTCCTATGCAAACCCATGAAAGGTGATTGACAGCATGTATGTCTCATAGTTACTGTCATAGCCCATTTCTCTCTCAAAATTCAGTGGGGACCATGTACAAAGGATACTCGAACCATGTTCCAATTTCCTTTAACCCTACAAGTCAGGTTAAAGAAGTCCTTCGATTTGTATTGATACCCAAAATCTTTTGCCTCAAAGATCATTTATTGTATATTTGTAAGAAGATGGAATCTGCTTCCTATCATCTGGCCATGATCTGGTCATGCCGACCAGTCTCCCTCTTTCCCTTCTTCACTAAGCACACTATTTATGGTTTTAAGGAAAAAGGAGATCGAAACCTGAATGTTGGGCAGTTTCCTCTTTGGTGCACACCTTTAAGGAAAGTGATCAAGCAAATGAGGAAATCATTTCTACAGATTGAGGTGATCTATAGAGTTTCTAAGGCTACTGTTGTCAGGCCCCAAATCTCGAGCACGCGCACATCCCTCGGCGGTCGACTAAATTGCGACGCCACAGGACGCGTCGCCGACCCCTTCGTTTTATGCACATGTGGAAGGGAACTTATAACCCCAGACAACAATCAAACACATGGGATAGAAAAGCAAGACAACCAAATTTCACCAAACACACTTTAAATACAAGCCAAGTCAATCCTACAAGTCTTTACACTATAGGTCTGCCCCCAAAGAACTATCGGACAACCTCTACTCTGAATCCATTTGACTCTGGCTCGCGATCCTCCACGACACCCTTCGGTATCTCCAAACTAAGGACCTAAAAAGTTGTAAATCACGACGGGGTGAGAATAAATCTCAACAAATCAACACCCTAAACCCCGATTAGGACGAGAATTCACTCAGAGGCGTCCTAAACATGCATCACTCGGAACTTACCTCGCCTCGGCATCTTCCTACACATTAGTGTATCTCATATACACTTATAAATGCAACATGTGTAAACCATAATTGGAACACTTCATATCACTCATCAAAAATTCGCAGAGGTCCCAATTATAAGGCCAAATCGTTATGAAACGTCACATTCCATGCCACACAATTTCGTCTCATAATCAGGTGCAGATATCTCATATCGACGGTTCAATCCACACCCAATATTCACTATCAATATCCAAACTCAATATTCCAACTTCACATTCCAACTCAATATTCCAACTCAAGGTTCTAGAGGTGACCCTCACGAAATTCCGTTATCGTGTGGCACTTAGTCCTTGACCACAATCCGCAACAGTACAAGATACTAGAGGTGGCTCCCACGAAATCACGCTGTCGTGTAGCACTTAGTCCTTTTTCTCATATAGCAATAGTACAAGGTACTAGAGGTGGCTCCTATGAAGTCACGCTATCGTGTAGCACTTAGCCCTCAACTATGCAAGATAGTAGTGCAAAGTTCTAGAGGTGGCTCCCATGTGACTCAATTCATCATGTAGCACTTAGCCCTTGACTACAATAAGCAATAGTACAAAATTCTAGAAATTGCTCACACGAGGTTACATTATCGTATAGTACTTAGTTCTCTATTGGCTCACCACCCATTTGGTTTCCTCCACACAACACATGTGATTGCCTCGACAAATCACCTCATCTTTCAATAGTCCTCACATAATCACATAATCACATAATCACATATTCACATATTCACATATCGTCTTTCAATAGCCATCTTTTACCATGACCATAAACCATCGCCATGGCATAACCATCCACACATCATAATACACAAGTTCCAAGCATGTCACAAACCAATCATATCATCAATTATGCGCCAACCAGCAAGCATTGCACCAAGAACACCACAAAACTATAATTGGCCCTAATTGGTAGAATGGTCCACTCGTGCATCTCCAAGTTTAAATCCAGAAACCTAATCAAACGAGTTCAGAAAATTTCCAAATTTGAATATGTTGCAAATGACACATAAAAGAACATTTTTTATGCAGATACCTCAGCCCAAATCTCACTGGATTAAGAGCAGTAAATCACTCAATCCAGTACAAAAACTAGGTCCGTTTCCAAAAATCATGTTTTCCAAAACCAGCTTAGTTTGAGATCCAAAACTTGTCCATTTGATCTAAAAGTTGACTATATTAAACTAAAAGATGTGAAAAAAACTTTCATGAAGAAACCCTTTCAAAATTCGAACCCTAAGAGTTGATGAAAATCTAGTGAATCCCAAAGGTCACTAGTTCCAGCAAAAACAGAGGTTCTATTTTCAAATAATGAAGCTGATATCTCATTCTTTTAAATCCCTAAAAATCTTGAGTAAAATATATGCTATAGCTGAAGATGTCTAAAACATTTCTCAAGAGGAATCGACTTCAAAATCTTAACACATTTGGATCCACAAAAATAGCAAACGGCAAGAGTCCAGAAATCATAACTGAAGAAAGTCCACTAAATTAGACTAATCCAACCTCATTAGTGCTAATCTCACTAATTAGATCGACACTAATTCATCTTAAGGCTAATCTCACTTAGTATTAATCTAATTAAGCTAATTAACACTAAACTAATCCCCTAAGCGTAATTAACAACAAAATAAAGGATTAGGGAGTTAACTCATCGGATTAGCGAGCCGACGGGTCCACGACGATGGTGGCACGAAGGCGATGAGGAACCATAACTACAACACCACCAACGGAGGACCGACCGAGGCTGAAAAAGCCCATAAGGTTCACGGCTTGAGCTGGAAGGACCGCTTCTGTTTGGAGCTAGTCAGGGGCTACTGAGGCAGTCTGGTGTCGGGGCTGGCGGTGATGCTGGTGCTGCTCGTTGGTTCTGATTTGCAGCAACAGCAATGGAAGAAAGGGAGGGATGAAGAAGAAG
Source organism: Eucalyptus microcorys (assembly GCA_014182515.1). Lineage (NCBI taxonomy): Eukaryota > Viridiplantae > Streptophyta > Magnoliopsida > Myrtales > Myrtaceae > Eucalyptus > Eucalyptus microcorys. The sequence continues at coordinate 14,218,903 of CM024570.1, forward strand.
AAGAAGAAGAAGAGGAGGAGGAGGAGGAGGAGCTGTTCAGCAGAGAGGAGGGGGCCTGTACACATGAATGGGAGGAGGAAAGAGAGAGGAAAGAGAGAGAGGGACAAGGGGACAAGAGTCTTCAAAGTCTTGGCATGCACCAATGGCCTTCCACCTCCAAAATCAACACGCTTGAGTATTTTTCAAACTTATCTTCAGCCAACTTTATCAAGCCATGCACCAATGATTGATTTCTCTCTAATTTCTTCACAAACAAACCCAAATGGGCAGCCAAAAATGCTCCCCTTGCTGCCCATACGAATTTACATCAAATTACTTTCAATTCCTCACAAAAACAATCCAATTTGAAACCCAAAAATTCCAAGGGAGCAGCCCCTACGAATTTGCACCATTTTCTCCACAAAACAAAACAGTTTGGTGGCCAAAAATTCACTCAAAGGTGCCCATCCGAACTTACAAAAATTCTTTTTGTCCAATTTGAATTTTTCCGTAAAATTCCTGGCTTGACGGAATTTTCCCAAAAGATGAGACGAAGTCCTAAAAATAAATCTTGACACGCTCGAACGTTCGATTTCCGAAACCGAGCTCAATTCGTGTTAAAATCAACCGGATGCGATTTTAGTCCAATCTAACCTACCGGGTAGCTTTTAGGGATTTTAGCGCGCTTGTATTCCTTAACGGTTTCACCTAATAGGTTAGTTAACTCGTGAGTGATTAACTTAGAGAAAAAGGATCATAAGCGTGTCGGTGAAAAGCCTATTTCATTTAATCAAAACGGAATAAAAAGTTCAAGATGTCACAACTATAAATGACAATTTTCGACCTTAAGAGAATGAGGAGACCATTTAATATGAGTGGTATCAAAAACCCTGTTTTGGACTACTCTCAGCTATTCCCTTTTTTACCACCAAATCGAACCCTGTTAATTATATATTACTCAAAATATAAGAATAAGTCTCTAAAAAGTCTTAAAACTTATACAGAAAATGTAATTTAGTTTTAAATATTTATAAAATTATAATCAATAACAAAAACTTGCTCAGCCGGCGCAATCAAATACTTTTGTTAATGATGTCCAAATTAAATAAGGAAAAAATTTGATATTGGCATTTTTTTCAATATATTTAAAAAACACACGGTTACTAATGTGGTGTTAAGTGGGCTCTACACCAGAAAACATACCAAAAATTAAAAGAAAAACCCAAGGCTAAAACATTAAAAAAAAAAAGAAAAAGTAATGGATTGAAGAAGAAGGGACGAAGAAAAAGGGTTGTGAGCTTGAAGATCTTCTTCAACCTTGAGCACACACCACCGCTGTAACCATCACACGATCTAATCATAGTGGCTTCGTTAAGAAAGAATATGACCAAAGAATATTCCTCCTTGCGTGACAAAATATTTTATCTCCGTCCTTCATGCCGCGTTTTCTTCGTGCCCCTCCTTCTTTATATCTTTTAATTTTTTTTCTTTTTAAAATGGCTATTGGCTGAACATGTTCCTGTTCAGCAGTGGGTGGATTGTGTTTTTTGAGCATGCCTCCGCTAACCGATGAGTATTGCTGCGCTCTTCACTGTTTTTCCTTTGATTTCTCCATTTTCTGCTTGGTAAGTATTGTTTGGACGTAGGTCCATCTTGAGTTCTGAGAAATTTCTGCGATTCCCTGATATGGGACTCTAAATTTTTCTTCTTCCTTATGTATATTTCTTTTCTGTTTTTCAGATTTTGGCTAACCCAATTCATTAACTTACGTCCAAGCTTTGGCACTCTCACTGCGAACACCATCAAGCCAACGCCCATCTCTCTTTGCAGGCCAAGGACTATTCGTCCGACAGAGCAGGTGACGATGATGCCGGTACCTCCACCCCCCTCCTTGCAAGATGCGAGGGCTAGTCGACCCACCCCCTCAGCGTTAGGCCAACTGCGAGATTGGGACGACATCGAGAACCACGTAACGAATGCCGCGCCCCCATGTCAAGGACGGTACCAAGGACTTCATGACCTCAAACGAGTACTAAAGAAGTGACCAAAATCCTTGCCTCTCTTCTGAACTTCAGCGAGAGTTGCACAATAGGAATAGATGACTAAGCTTCTGGCCTATTTTTTGATGTGGCGACTAATAGGCGTGGTACGTCTCCATGCCAAGTCATTATTTTCTGTTTATTAATTTGGATGGAACTAATGCAGGATCTTGATTGTTTTAATTTGGTAAGTTTTAAAACTTGATTGCATTTTTTTTAAAAAAACCTTGGACTTAATTACACTTTCACTATAAGTTATAGGACTTCTCGTGTACTTATTTCCAAAATATACAATAACATTATGAAGAATTTAATATGGATGCATGAATCATCTTCAATGTTCAAGCTGTGGACGAGAACCACCCACCAAGGAGAGTCCGCGACTTATTATGAAGGGTTTATCTCTGGTCATCACTAGGCAAGATACGTCCAAGTCATTTTTTTTTGTCAGAAAATGAAATATGGTATTCACTAAGAAAAGATAATAGGGCCCAATAAATGAGCATCAGTACGGAAGAGCTCTCAAAGGTTTTGGGAGGGAGACAAGACCCATTTTAGAGGAAGGTAATTTTTTTTTGTGGGCTTTGGCAATCTAGTCCGCTACAAAGTTGGCCTCTTTAACATATCTCTACATTTCAAGATAAGTGTGTGAGCTTCCCAAGTGAACTGATCCGGGCTCTTCAAGGCGTCAATTAAGTCTAAACTATCAGACTTAAGTACAAGTGCTTCGTGCCTTTGGAAAAGAAGTGAGTGAGTGCTTCTAAGAGAGCGAGGGACTCAACCATCGGCGCAAACGACATCCAAGTCAATTGGATCGCTTTGGATTAGAGGATTTCGAAGGGTCATCTCTGGCCAACGAGATGACTCAAAGTACTGGAAAGTGTTGGTGAAATTTCAATTTGGATCGGAGGTTTCCGCTTCGTTTGGGCTGTGGCTTGGGGCCTCTTCCGCAGCCCATTTTCAGTGCTTCATCAACAGGTCGACAACATCGAAATCGAAATCCACTGGCGGCAAGCAAACAAATAAAACATCAGTGAAATTTAATCGAAATCAGAGAATTTCGCTTTGTTTGTCCGTGGCCCAGAGTCCCTCTCGGTGGCCTATTTGTGGCCTAATCTGAGTAAACAGTCTGCGGCCACCTTCCACCAGATGTGGTCCAAAACTGGCCCCAACGATTCAATGTGTAAAAGGTATAAGTGGCTGGAGATCTTTCGATTTGGCCCATGGGAAGTCGAACGAAACAGATTATTGCTCAGCCTTTTTTTGGCCCATTTAAAGGGCTGAATGTGTGGCCATCCCTCTAACTCAGGTAGTTTAATCACCCCACCCACTGTTTTTATTAGTTATGCACCTTACAGTGCTAAGTTTTGATTTATTTTGAAGCAAGTTCATTTACCACACATAGGTCTCTAGGCCCGGACATGGCTAACATGTGGCCGGTTTATGACCATTCTTCTTTCCTTTGATGTATTTAGTTTCAAAAGAGTACTTTGAAAACCACTCTTGCCCATCAAAATGTTAAAAAAAAAAAGTTAGATAATATGAAAATAAACAAAAACAACATTATGTACATAACCCAACAAAGAAAAAAAAGAAAGAAAGATATGTAATGGGAAACAAAATTCTTCTTATTTTGATATATCAATATCACTTTCCAATCATATTCAGAGTAGCAATTAATAGGTAAAAGAAAGAGCCGTTAAGAAACAATAATAAATAAATCAGTAATTATCGAATAAGATGACCATTATATGGCTGTTGTAAAAATTATAAAGAGCTTATGAAGAAATAAATTAAACATTATAAAGAAGTCATAAAGTCGTTATACGACTGTTGCAAAATCGTTACAAAAAAAAATGAATTTCATGGAGGTCATAACTTTTTAACCAATATTTTAAAACTACTAAAATATCCAACACAAACAAAGTTGAGGACGGGGAGCTATTTTTTCTTTAAACTTCATCATTTGGGAAAAGGATGGCATATCCATTCCAACAAAGAAATGATAACACAATAAACTGAAATTCCAATTTCATAATTTCAAATTTGATGGCTAAAATTTCTTTGAATTTAGAGTGGTAGTGAAGTTCGGCAAGTGAAATAATTCACTCTTACGTTTACGGATGCATTTCTTTTTATCAATTTCTTTAAGCAAATCTATTGTCCAATATAAATAATTGGCATTTGTTTTCAGGATTCGTTGGCCATCAAATGGAATTTGCAATGGGAGAAGATGTTGTAACTTCTCATTAATGGGAAAGATGTTGTGACATCTCATTTAACACTTATATTGCTGTGGTATGCTCCTTTTTCCATATAGGTGGAATTCTTTTTCATGATTTTTTTTTGCAAGAGATGCATGACTCTAGAGTTTTTTTGGACGCAATCTTCAAGGTAATTGACAGTTTCAAGAATTAATTAAACATCCTTATGAGAAAGATTCTCATCAGGGAATTTTGAGGTACTTATTCTATATTATCATTAGGGTGGTATCTCCCATTCTTGAGGTGCATGCCCAGAAAATCCATTTCATTGTGTACAACAGACATCTTTTTTTCTGTTTTCTTTTTGAGAAATCAAGATGCATATTGGAGCACAAGATCTGCAATGGGCTTCAATAATCTGCAATAAAATTCTTCATTTAGTGTCATCGATATAAATTAGGCATTTGCCATAATTGTCCGAAAATCTTCCACATAGTCTTTTGGAATAATGATGGGGAGAAGAATTTCTTAAACAAATGGATCTCAAAAGAAGAAGATAAAATTGAATAAAATGTCAACATGCATGTTTCAGAAAAGTAAAATTTTTTGTTTTCTTATTTTTCATAAGTTAATGTCGTTGTAATGTTTAAACTTAGTAAATATTAAAAAGTCATAAAATAAGCTATCCTTTTAAGTTATTATAATACAACTTTGAATTAAGTGGATGACTGAGTACTAACATCACATCTTGAAATAAGTATATAGTTAGAAGTATGAATATTATTCATCCAGTAGAATGTACTTCTCTTTTTATCCTCATTTTGAATTAATTGAGCAAATTATGAATTCCCATATATCTTATATTATTCATTTTATTCCTATCTTAAAATCATTTCCATATTTATATCGTAAAGTATAGATGTTTTGAAAAATATAATAATTATATTTTTCAATTATTTGATCTCTTTTAGTTTTTCTTTTCAAATTTAGAATCAACGAGAGAAAAACTAAAAAAGATAAATGTAGGTGAATAAATTTGAGATACTTTCTCATTGTCCGTCTTTTCTTCGAAATTGAACTTAATAAGAGATAACAAAATTTGGGGAAGACAATTCGATAAATCAATGTTTATTAGTCGAATGTGAGTCATATGGCAAACAATGTCATCCACCTTTCCATGTAATGATCATGGAGGCAATGTGAAGTGTCATATGGCGAGAATATGAGCAAACACTTTCTTACCATTAAAAATGGGCTGGGAATTAAGTTTAAAGCATGCAAATCTATGATTAGAGAGGTGGGGGCCTACAATGATTGAATATAGGATCCCCTATTCAAATACTACAATGAAATGTCTAACCTAAAAGTTTAAGCGATTAGATCATAGCATCATTTGGTAATTAAACATTCTAACATATAAAACTATAGAATACAAATAAAAGTCAAGAAAGATTTGGACTTAACTCTACCCATACCATGTAAATTTTTGTCATGCCACTACCAACAACCTATTTTAAAAACTTAAGTTTTATGGGTTGATGAACTCCAAAGGGGTTTAATGGACTGCCACGTTAGCACGAGTTGTCCCTCTTGCAAGGTTGCATTGGCTCTTAGCACGGGGCCCTCTTAAGCTTTGCTGATCGCAAGTTGATTTTCTCGTTAGTTAGGCTGCTATGTTTTTTTCTTTATGAGTCGTCACTAACCTATAAATGGCCGATCACTGGTTTAGTGGGGGAGGGGAAGGAAGGGCTTAAACCCATTATCAGTGTCTGTTTTCTCTTTTATAAAATGTTCTGCATGCAATCCTTCTTATTTATCACAAAAACAACACAAAAATCTAAGTTATTATGCATGGGTATACAAACAATGAAAAATTCCAGTCAAGCAATAATAAAAGTAACAAAACACAATGAAAGAAATGACTTGAACCTATTGGGCAACATCATACATGGCCATCAAATGGATGGGTCAGGTTGAGTTTAGGTCAAGTCAAAAATAGTTCAACCCATATTGACCCATTTAATCATTTTTGATCCATTTTCATGCAATGTAAATTCGATAACCCATACCCGACCCGACCCATTCTCAACCCGCACCTAACCCAACTCATATTACCGAAAAACTTTAATATGTAACTCAATTTAGGTTAATCCACAGTGTCTGTTTTCTCTTTTATAAAATGTTCTGCATGCAATCCTTCTTATTTATCACAAAAACAACACAAAAATCTAAGTTATTATGCATGGGTATACAAACAATGAAAAATTCCAGTCAAGCAATAATAAAAGTAACAAAATACAATGAAAGAAATAACTTGAACCTATTGGGCAACATCATACATGGCCATCAAATGGGTGGGTCAGGTTGAGTTTGGATCAAGTCAAAAATAGTTCAATCCATATTGACCCATTTAATCATTTTTGATCCATTTTCATGCAATGTAAATTCGATAACCCATACCCGACCCGACCCATTCTCAACCCGCACCTAACCCAACTCATATTACCGAAAAAATTTAATATGTAACTCAATTTAGGTTAATCCACGATTGTCTACATTTTCTCTTTTATAAAATGTTCTGCATGCAATCCTTCTTATTTATCACAAAAACAACACAAAAATCTAAGTTATTATGCATGGGTATACAAACAATGAAAAATTCCAGTCAAGCAATAATAAAAGTAACAAAATACAATGAAAGAAATAACTTGAACCTATTGGGCAACATCATACATGGCCATCAAATGGGTGGGTCGGGTTGAGTTTGGATCAAGTCAAAAATAGTTCAATCCATATTGACTCATTTAATCCTTTTTAATGCAATATAAATTTTGATCCATTTTCATGCAATGTAACTAATTTAGGTTAATCCACAGTGTCTGTTTTCTCTTTTATAAAATGTTCTGCATGCAATCCTTCTTATTTATCACAAAAACAACACAAAAATCTAAGTTATTATGCATGGGTATACAAACAATGAAAAATTCCAGTCAAGCAATAATAAAAGTAACAAAATACAAATCCATATTGACTCATTTAATCCTTTTTGATCCATTTTCATGCAATGTAAATTCGATAACCCATACCCGACCCGACCCATTCTCAACCCGCACCTAACCCAACTCATATTACCGAAAAACTTTAATATGTAACTCAATTTAGGTTAATCCACGATTAATCTGTTTTCTCTTTTATAAAATGTTCTGCATGCAATCCTTCTTATTTATCACAAAAACAACACAAAAATCTAAGTTATTATGCATGGGTATACAAACAATGAAAAATTCCAGTCAAGCAATAATAAAAGTAACAAAATACAATGAAAGAAATAACTTGAACCTATTGGGCAACATCATACATGGCCATCAAATGGGTGGGTCAGGTTGAGTTTGGATCAAGTCAAAAATAGTTCAATCCATATTGACCCATTTAATCCTTTTTGATCCATTTTCATGCAATGTAAATTCGATAACTCATACCCGACCCGACCCATTCTCAACCCGCACCTAACCCAACTCATATTACCTGAAAAACTTTAATATGTAACTCAATTTAGGTTAATCCACTCCTACCCATTATCAGTGTCTGTTTTCTCTTTTATAAAATATTCTGCATGCAATCCTTCTTATTTATCACAAAAACAACACAAAAATCTAAGTTATTATGCATGGGTATACAAACAATGAAAAATTCCAGTCAAGCAATAATAAAAGTAACAAAATACAATGAAAGAAATAACTTGAACCTATTGGGCAACATCATACATGGCCATCAAATGGGTGGGTCAGGTTGAGTTTGGATCAAGTCAAAAATAGTTCAATCTATATTGACCCATTTAATCATTTTTGATCCATTTTCATGCAATGTAAATTTGATAACCCATACCAATCGACACATTCTCAACCCGCACCTAACCCAACTCATATTACCGAAAAACTTTAATATGTAACTCAATTTAGGTTAATCCACTCTTACCCATTTAATTCACTTTAAGCTCTTACATATATGTTACTTGAATAAAAACTTCACATCAAATTTAAAGAATAAATTAAACAATAAAAAGTTAGTAAATAAAATAAAAAAACTTGAAAATCCTTTAACTAAACCTAAGAAAGCTTATTTTTTATGATTTTTTTTTAAAAAAAAATTGGCAATTCTAAAACACTTTAATGCAATACAAATTTAATGGATAAAATTGATTTTTTATTTTCATTTTAAATATATAATTTTTATTTATTATTTTCCTTTTTCTTTTTCTTCTTCTTTGGTCGGTCGTCGACCATGATGCCCGGCGCTGCTGGTGTGGGCACGGGGATACAGAGGTCGCTGGGTCGCGAGAGGAGGCGAGCTCAGCTCAGATCTGCCGGCGTCAGGTCGTCGCGGCGAGCTTCGCAGGGAGAACGGCGAAGCGGCAGTGGCGGAAGTGTAGTGGTGGAGGCGTGGAGGTGGCTGGCGGAGGCGGCGCCTGCGCGGTGGATGGCGCGGGCACGCCTGGCACGATTGGGGAGGGCCCTTTGGAGAAGACGACACTGTAGCGTTTCGTTTTTTTTTTTCTCTCGCCCCCTCACGTCACTTTCTCTCACCTCTCCCTCTACCCTCTCTGCCGCACGACGTGACATTTCCCCCTTCCCAAAAGAATTTTTTTTGAATTTTTGAGAGAACCCTAGGAAAAGCCCCCAACGTTTTTTGCTCTAAAAATTTTTCGAATTCTCCCCCCTTCGTGTCCGTACACGAACAACACCTTTTATAGGGGAAAATTTTAGACCTTTACAGCATATTTTATTTCCAATTTTACTTGTGCATAATCTCTTGAATATATCGTTGCATCTTGCGCAATAATCTCCTGAAAAATTTTGCGCTCACCGTCGGTCTAATAAAATAAAATAAAAAAAAATAAGATAAATGTTTCTAAACTATATGTCGTGCAATATATATATTGTGGGTAAAAATTAACCTATTTTTTATGCAAATATTTAGGTGTCAACATAATCTAAGTGATGAAGATAAAATACAAAACAAGATGTGATAAAACTAGTAATGAATTAGCTAGACCCACGATGCAACAATCACCTAAATGCAATCCAAATATTATTTCTATTAGTTTCTTTGTTTTTATCCTTTTTATAATGTATAAACTAACTAAATATTTACGATGAAATAAAACTAATTAATTATTTATAAGCAAAATAAAAACTATGTGCTAAAACAAAACTAGCTGAGAAAAAACCGATCTTCCAACGGAAGAAAATATCGATAGAAACGGATACTTTATCCCGATTTTTCTCTACTGAATATGCTGTTGAGTTTCTTTTTAACAATTCCTTCTGTTTTCTCAAAGTAGACAGTCCAGAAAAGAACAAACCTACCACTCAAACTCTGATAACCGTTGTTTTCCTTTTTAAAGCTCACACTCCTGACGTCTCTCTAATATGGCCAGACCACTTGATTTTTTTTTTTTCCAAAATCACGGTGATTAGGTTTTTGAAATCCTTTCAGCTGAATGATCTTTTTCTCTTTGGTTTTAACTAGGTTTGTCAAATGGGTGGGCTACGTTGGTCTGAGATTGGAGCTGAGTCAAAAGGAGTCTAACTCAAATTGACATATTTAACACATATTGATACATTTTTATCAATACAATTTTAGCAATTCATACACGATTCTCCTTGAACTCGAGATGGGTACCCAACCCAAGCTACATTTCTTATCAATTTTTCTGCTTAAACTTTTGCCTTTGAAAAATGGGTGACTCCATGAACATGCTCACTAAGAAGACAAGAGAGCTCGGATGCTCGAGTCAGATCATAGGCTAGGACTTCGCATGGCACATGAGTACCATGGAAATGGGGATGAACTCCACACCGATGAATAAGAACACCTACATGGATAAGAACACCTACATGGAGGAGTTAGGGGTCGGGTTATGGATGGGGTGTGAAGGTGGTGGTAAGGCAAAAGGTAGTGGATCTTACCCAAGTGACAGGCAATGCCCTCCCTTTTAATATGAAAAATAGCATATAAAAAATACTATTCAATTAAAAACAAATTTAAAATGAAAAATATTATTAGAAAATAAATTATTAAAAAATTTAAAAACTTGGTTCGATCCAAAATGTCCTTTAGCTAGGATGGTCCGAACCAGGTTATTGGGCTTGATTTTATTTTACATCCAAGCTCGACAGGGTTTTAGAGCTTCTAGATGACCAGCCAAACAATGCCAAATTTTATTCTTTTGTTCCTGGGAATAGTTTTGAAACAGAATTGTGTTTGGTAAAATTTTTGTTCCAGAAAATAAATTTCTATTTTTTTGTTCCCAGAAGTAGATTTGGAACATAATCAAGAATAAAAAAAAAAGTTGATTCTTGTTCCGGGAAACAATTCTAAAATCGAGTCCATATTTTCTCTTCTTCTTCCCTTTTCTTCTTCTTCATCCACCGCCATGGTTGCCATCTGCCGCCCATTGCCAGCGGTCGTTGGCAACCGGTTTGGCAAGCTCACCGGAGGCTCACCAGGCCAGGGCGAGGTCCGACGAGCTTGCCAGAGGCAAGCCCAACCACCGGCTAGACTCACCCAGCTGCCGGCGAGGCTCAACTGACGAGAGCCGGCCTCATTGAAGGCCAGTGTGCTCTGGTGAGGTCACCAGCCCTCGTCTAGCCGGTCGCTAGATCAGCAACAGGCCACTTGAAGAAGAATAGGAGAGAGAAAGGAAAAAAAAGAAAAGAAGAAAAAAGAAAAAAAGGAGAAAAGTAATAAAATTATTTAAAAATTAAAAGAAAATTATTTAGAGTAGAAATTTTGAGCACAGTACCAAACACAATTTTATTTCAGAATCAGAAATTTTGAACAGTTACCAAACGGCTTAAGATGCTTAGAAATTGTTCCAGGGAACAAAATCAAAAAGAATAATTTCTGATCAGAAACTGTTCCCAGGATTAAAATCGTTACCAAACGCACTCTAGATGAATCCAAATGCAAACGTAAGCATACAATTATTTGAAAAACATTTGTATCATCATGAAATTAAAACGGTGTTAATAGGCATGAGTTAACAGTATGCTATTGCTAAAGGAACAATTCCGATCCATGTCATAATAAATAAAAACAAATGTAATAGAATTAATTACATTATATCAAATTATAATCTAGACTGGTGACAGCAAATGAATTAACAAAGTCAAAATATTTATGAGTTGTTGTCTCAAACTAATCTAAATTGGGGGTCCTATATGGGAATTGGGAGGTTGGGAGTTCGAAAATTCCTCCTCCGGATAGATGGGGTTTATGGGCTTACGGGTGGTGACCTTGTAGTGAATATGATTTGCGTGATTGGTTCCATAAGCCGAGGCATATCACACCCTTACTCAAAAAGCTCCATTAATTTCGTCTTACATAGGATGGTTGTGAGCCCAAGTCCACAAATGCATAATTATGCTGCAATGAAAGTGTTTGAAATGGACATGTTCTCAACCTATTTAGACCCATTGTAATTAGACATTGATTTTTTAGACCCATTTGAACCTCATTTTTTGACCCAAAAAAAAAAAAAAAAAAAAAAACTGATTTTAAAACTCTAGGCAACCCACTAATGAATTGGCGCGCTCAAATATTAGTTAAAAATGGGATTTGGACTCATGTTGCCACCTCATTCACGGTCCTCTAGCCCTCACGGTTGTTTGCAATGTTTATCTCACTCTTTTAATTTCAAACTCAATATCGCATGTTGGGCCGTCCATCTTGAACCCTAAGCTTGATCTTCGAGTTTGAATTATCAACTAAGTTCCTAGTTCATCAATTCCATGTGTTGTTCTCAGTCTATTTGCTCGTGAAAGGAAATGTCAAAATGTCTCACATAATTATCTACAATGTTTATATGATCATTTGTAAATGTGATTTCCTTTTATCTAACAATTTAAACTTTAAAAAAAAAGACTACCTTTGTACCATTAAATTTTATGTGGTGCAAGAGCGAGATTTCCACATCCTTCATGCCCTAGCTTTATTTTGTGTAAGTGCAACTTGGCGGTCTTCAATTTCACGCACCTTCTTTCATATGATTCAATTTCATTTGCACGTAAAATGCAATGTTGAAGCATTATCCCATGTTGCTTGACTAACAAGTTTGACTAGTTTTTAGTATAATAAGTGTCTGTTTATTTTACGGAAAATATTACGCTTCTAGAAAATATTTTCTATGAAGTCATTATCCAAAAAAATAACTATATTTTCCAACGCTTGGCTCAAACCCGAAAATGGTGTGGAAAATATTTTCCATCATTATCTAAATTGATTTTTTGAATTTTCTGATTGACCAAAAATAATTAATTTTAATTTATATATTTTTTTAAATTGAATTTTTAATTATTTTTATTTTAAAAATCGAATTTTTTTATTATTTCTAATTTTCCTTTTTTTCTTTTTCTTTCTCCTTCTTTCTCCTCCTTCCTCCTCTATCCTCCACCACCGTGTGTCTCAACAATGGATTGTTACTCGGAGACCGACGAAGACATGGATCACCAAATCCGACGAGCTCGATCTTTGTCGGCTTGAGCTCCACCGAGTCCGGCAAGCTCGAGGCTCAATCAATCCAAGCAAGCTCATGAATCGCCAAATATGGTGACCTCAAGCCTCACCCTCGCCAGATCCGGCCTTAGGTGAGGCTCGAGCTCGTTGACCTTGACAGAGCTTAAGGTCACCGGACTAGTAGCTGTCGATTCGGTGACCTCGAGCTCACCCAAGCTCCATCAAGATGACGAGTGAGCGCAAGGCAAGCCAGTTTTGGGTGAGCTTTAGCTCTGCTAATCCAGGAGAGCCGAAGCTCCAGCGAACTAGGCAAGCTTGAGCCTTACCCCTCGCCAAATTTGGCCTCGAGCGAGGTAGAGTCTCGCTTGCCTATGGAGAGGCTCGAGTGGGCTTGTGGCTAGTCGCTAGCCACTGCCATGGTCGACAACCAGCTAAGGCCAAGGAGGAAGAAGAAAAGGGAAGAAAGAAAAGAAACAAAGAAAATCAAAATGAAAAATTAAAAACTCAATTTAAAAAAAAGAAAAGAAAAAGAAAATGCATTTGATTAAAAATGGTGAGGTGGAAGAAGTTGGGGAAAATATTTTCCACTTTAAAAAAATAGAAAATATTTTCCTCACTTTTAAAATGACAAATATTTTCTCCACTTTTCAAAGTTTTTTTTTTTTCATAACAGAAAAAAAATTTCTTGACTAGTTCATTTTTTGTGAAACGAACACAGAAAAATCTAAAAAAAGGTTTTCTGAAAGTTATTTTCGTGAAACAAATGTAGTTTAAATGTGATCTCTTTTGGCTTAGAGCTTGTTGTTGCTGTTGGTGTTTTTTTTTTTTTAGTCAATATTTTGACAGAACTTTTTCCCAAGCGTAGTGCTGTTTCCCATAGGGCCGAGGAACACCCAAGCCAGCACGGGCAAAGAGGCGTCCCAATCCCGGGGAGGAAAAGAAAAGAAAACCCGGAAAGGCATATCAAGCGCCTCAGGACATCCTCAATGACGAAATGCAGAAGCATTTTGTGTCATGCATGACGTCAAGCACCAGCTGGTCCTTAGGAGGGGAAATTTGATCTCGATTAATTTTGATAATGATGGAGCCTTGAAGCTTTTCGACCATGGCACGGAATAATTTCGCTCATCATTCGGTTCTCTAAGTAGTATGCATGATGGATTTTGAAAGGGAAGGTAGCGGAGTTTGTTATTTGGTGCCGATATTAAATAACCATTCCATTATTCACAAATTGGTATATTAAGATTGATGTAGTAAAGTAATGAATTTTTTAATTTCATATTGAAATATTAAAAAGATAATACGTGCAATCTAGTTTTCATATATCAAAAAATTAGAAAAATTAATATAATCAAATTCCAATTAAAAACCAATAAATAATGTCTAAGGCGATGAAAATGAAATATTCATGTCCAATGCATAGCCTAAAAAATAAACCCACGCGACTAATTTTTTTTGCCAAAGGCCACAAAAATTTCATCGCCTTTGGTACCACCTTTTATCCAAGTCGACTTTTGTCACCACAAATTCAACACCTGACAAACTTTCGACGCCTTTACCCAATCTATGAATGCAAAAAATGAGTTTTATTGCCTTTGAGGAAGACAACATTATTATGTCGTATTTGGTACCAAAGATAAGAAAATTTAAACCAGAGAAAATATTGCTGTCTTAGGCAAAGGCAACGGAGCAAATGCGATAAAAAGTTTGCAACAAAAATTGGTTGCGTTGCCTAAGGCAACAAACCTAAGACGACAAAAAAATTATTACGCCTTAGCACTTCGTTTTTTTTTTTTCATCCTTTTGTAGTGAACATATAGAAGACTAACATGTGTTCCTACAGTTTATGTTTGTGGAGCTTTGCCTGATGATCAATGTTTGGTCCATCATTTTTAAGATGCGCATCAAGTGTCTGCTCAAGAAGCACTGTGGCGAAATTATGAATTCCATCTGTATGAGATATACATTGCTGTTATTAATTTGCAACTACACCTTCTAAACAAGCAGATTGTTTTTTATCTGGAAAATAAGACATTGAAAAAGTCATTTGCTCAGATCTGGCCTCAAAGACAATGTTGAGGAGTATTTCAACGAGTACGGAATTGATGCATTTGAATGAAATTGTCCCTCCAAAGAGTTCCTTGAGCAATATGCAAGGGACCTTTTTTTTTTTTTTTTTTTTGTGATGGAATGAGAGGAAAACAAGATACGCCATTGAATATGTGGTTGCATCATCCACCTGGTGAGAAGCAATACTATCTTTGGTTACTTCTCAACTATATAAAAGGGCCAACGTTATTTGAAGACTTAGGTCTATTTGTTTCATTGAAAATTTTCTATTTCAAAGAATGTTTTTAGGAAATTCACTTTTAGAAAAAATTGACCCATTTTTCTGGTGTTTATTTGTGTTGAAAACAAGTATAAAAAATTGATTTTATTATATTTGATAATAAATGAAATCCACTAGGTAGCTTGTATCGTTGAAAATGACATGTAATGATAACAAATTGTATTGACACTTTTACTCCACAATCCATCAAAGTAACAATAGTTTACAAAGAAATTAGGAAAGAAGTTGTGAAATTATTACGATTTTTTTTTTTTTTTTTTTGGAATGTATAACATGAGTATTAATAAAGTATATTTGAGAAACGGTAGAAGACATTTGTGAAAAAATTAACTGATGAGATTTATCTAAGAAAAAACCTGATGAGAGATAGAGAGCCAAGAAGAAATGAATTACAGAGTGAAGACCTATTTCTCTCAATTGGAAGCACAAGAAATAAGGGAAAATGATCATTTTTACCGGAAGGGAAAATTGTTTTCCCCATTTTAAACTTATTGTTTTTAGTCCAGAAGACTCTTTGTGTCAATTTAGTAGTTTTCAGTTATCCAAACATTTGAAAGTGAATTTTTGTGAAAACATTTTTTTCGTCTAACAAACTAACCCTTATTAAAAACATGACAATGTCTAGTGCTTTTTAGTTTTTTTCTTTTTTTCACGAGAAGTGATTTTAGCATCCATGCAGGTAATTATATTTTAATTAGTCCATTGCTTGGTTTTTATTGTTCTCTATTTTCGAATACGTTCTAAATAAATAAAAGTAAACTAATATAATAGGACATGGTATGAGGTTGTAGAGGACCATGCTAGATTATAAGCATGTGGCATATTTCAGATTGTCTTTTCTTTTCTTTTAGTTTTCTAAGGTAACAAATCCTCATCAAGTTTGCTACGCTGTATGTTCACCTGGGGAATCAATAGTTCCAATGCAAAACGGACACCAAAGCAAATGAGCAACCTCCACAATTCAGAACCCAAAGCAAAAGAAGAGAAAAATGGTAGACACCACTCTCTATGCGATCATCATCTCTTTGCTCTCTCTAATATATTCTCCACTCCTTCCTAAGAAGAAAACCCAAGAACCTCCCGCCAGGCCCTTGTTCTCTCCCCATTAGGTCACCTCCATCTCTTGAAATTCCCCTTACATAGGACCCTCTACAACCTCTCCAACAAGCATGGCCCGATCATGTCCCTCTAGTTCGGGGTCCGCCGTGTTATGGTTGTGTCATTGCTGCCGCTGGCTGAGGAGTGCTTTATGAAGAATGACATCGTGCTCACCAACTGCCCCCAGCTATTGTTTGGCAAGCACATCACCTATGACCACACCACGCTCAACGCCCTGCCCTATGGGGTCGAATGGCGCAACCTCCATAAGATCACCACCATCGAGGTCCTCTCCACACATCGCCTCAATATCCTCTCATGCATTCTGAGGGATGAGGCTGAATGGCCGATGCTCCGGTTGGTGAGGAATGGGTTCAGGGACTTCCATCGGGCCGAACTGAAGACCCTTTTCACGGAAATGACGTTCAATGTCATCATGAGGATGATCTCGGGGAAGCGGTACTATGGGGAAGGCATGAGTGTTGATGAGGCCGAGGCAAGGGAGTTCGAGGAGATAATCAAGCAGATCGTTGCGAATGGCGACACAAGTTATGAGTGCGATTTCTTGGCCATATTGAATTGGATCGATTACAGGGGGTTCAAGAAGATGATAGCACGACTTGGGAAGAGGGCCGATGCGTTCATTCAAAACTTGGTCGGTGAGCACAAGAGAAGGAAGGGCGATCCGGAGTTCGCAAACAGTATGATCAGTCATCTGTTGCGTTTGCAAGAGGCTCAGCCAGAGAACTACTCAGACCTAATGATTAAAGCGCTCGTCCTTGTAAGTCTTGCTTTGTTGGCTCTTCCTACGCTAAATTTGCTACTATAATTTGGAGCATTAGAAGTTATTTTACCTATTGGTCATCGCATCTATAAAATTAATTAATTCTATTTCTGATAAAAGTCCGTGTAAAATGTGTTTGTCACATGCTAGTTAGTGGACCTTGTGGCATATTTTAATCTCACGCTATTAAAGCTTGTGGTAAAAACGGGTTTCGTTCTAGTGCCTGAAAATAATATGCCAAAGCTTTCGTATGTTAAAGTTTAACATTTTCTGAATTGCAAAAGGAAAAATGGCAATAGCATTCACTGAGGATAGTCAGTAATCTGCGCAAATGAAATTTCACGCCTACTTTGAATACAAGAAAATCAATTCTTCTAACAGCCATCGTGCTCGAGCAATGTTTTTGGGATCAGTATACGTACGCATTTGGCTAAACTATTGGGTTCAAAAAGCGCAGTTCGGTCTTTCTCTTTGCTTACAAATCTTTTTGGAGAGTTATGGTTTGTCTCAATTTTGGACGCGATCACATGAGCCCTCTCTTCTTTATTCTTTTTCTCAGTCAACTCCACACACAAACGCAACTTTCGCGAGCACTTCTGACATTTCCTTGACTTGGATGTCCAAAGTAACCCAAGAGGGTGCTCAAGTGATAAGCGGATTTTCCTCCTTGCTCAAGTTTTGGGTTCAAATCATCATACTTGTATATTCTCTTAAGGCCACCTCGATGTATGAATTGTGGACCGCCAAACATGGGGAAAAACCAAAAACACATGCATTCCCAAAGTTATGTGCATGCTTCCCTCTGTTGGGAAATTTGAGTGCATTGGGCGGAGTTAGAGTCAAGTCCATAATGAACAAAACCCAACAGATTGTCTAGTGTAAAGGACGTATTGTTATGTGAAGTCCTAATTTCTTGATTCTTGAAATAAATTTAGACAATAACTTTATCTACGCAGGTTATATTAGTAGGAGGAATAGATCCATCATCTCTTACATTAGAATGGGCCATGACCAATTTATTGAACAGCCCGGACAAATTGAAGAAGGCCCCAGATGAGGTTGATTCCATAATCGGCCACGATCGTTCAATGGAGGAATCGGATGTTTCAAAGTTATTGTACCTTCAATGCATCATCTTCGAGACCTTACGCCTCAGCACAACAGTCCCACTTCTCCTTCCACACGAGTCATCAGCTGATTGCACTACAGGAGAATGCATGGTGCCATGTGGGACTATAGCGCTAGTTAATGCATGGGCCATTCATAGAGATCCAAAGGTATGGGAGGACCCCAAGACCTTCAAGCCTGAGCCATTCGAAGGTGGCAATGGCGAAAAGCACCAAAAGCTAGTTCTACCATTCGGACTGGGACGGAGAGCATGCCCTGGCGTACCCCTAACTCAGAGGGTGATGGGGTTAATGTTGGGCTTGTTGCTTCAGTGCTTTGATTGGAAAAGAGTGAGCAAAGAGGAGATTGACATGACCGAAGGCAAAGAAGTCACCATGCCAAAAGTGGTGCCGTTGGAATTAACATGTAAAGTATGCTCTCCCATGGAGAAACTCATCTGTAAAGATTAATTCAATCGATTAGTTCGTCCCAAAATGTTACGTAGTAAGAGTCCTGCACTTGTCGTATGGTTTTCTTTTATTATATTTGCTCTATTGTAATAAAATTCCGTAACAGAGTTTCCTAGTGCTAGGAAGATGTATGAGTTGTTCTTGTTTAAGCCCTAGTCATGTTGTTTTCTTGAATAATAAGTTGTTATTCTGAAAGTGGAGTAAGAGTATCTCCTGTACTTCAATTTTCCTCTTGCTAATGGCAGGTCACATTCATTTGGAATTTGCCTTGTTTTAGAAATTTCTTTTCCAATTCTTTCCCACACTTTCATGTTGGCACAAGTTACTCTTCTTGCAAGATTTTTCATTAATATGATATGAAATTATGCTTCTTCCAATCATTCATTGGAGACTAGACGTGAAAAGAGAGATAACCAGTTGCTACCCTCATTTACAAACCAATTGGATTGATATAGAACATCGACACATGATAGTGTCCATCTTAGGAGGCTAAAATCGTGTCCTTTTGCTCGGAAGTCAATCTGGCTCGTCACAAAAAGAAAGCATTTCAGACATCTGGACCTTGGGCCCAACCCCAAATAAGAATTTTATCCCTCTCTTTCTTGTTCCTGTGACTTCGGGTGCTCTTCTTTCTATGCCTTGCTTGTCTTTCACACTTCCCACATTTCGCCTGCTCAAGTCTGAAAGATCCTCAAACCTAAGAGGGCTTCTTAGCTTGTGGCGTGCATGTCACGTGCTTGATCCAAGGCCCTGGCTCGGCCTAATCTCTTCAGCCCAGGAGATTCGGGCCCATCAAATTTGCATGTCATCAGTGGCACCAGCCGCCAGAACCGAATGTTGAAAGTCATGTCGTTTAAACGAACAACGGCTCATTTGAGAGGGAAAATTGGAGCAACGAATTTCGAAGATAAGCTCGAAGGAAGTGAGGAGTCTCCGGAATGACCGATCCAATGGCAATCTAATCGTGTTTCCTAAATGAGTCGAATGGTCTGTAAGGAAAGGTCGGTGGGACTGGGGTTAGACCCCAAGAGCCTCGTCACAAAGAAGGGGAGCGAGACCAAGCCTTATTAACGAAGGGAGACACTCTCCATGTATTCTTGATGGCGAGTGCGCCCATGATCCATATCCGAGAACCAGGTCAAGCCACGGGCTTGCTGGGATTTCGGGATTAGAGTTTGGGGTTTGGCGCTGGGTGATGTTTATAGGAATTCCATTGCATAAGCTGTAGTTTTTGGTGCTGGAAGCTCCTTCTCTCCCCTGATTTCCCAAGCTTGTTGGATCTTGGATCATTGAAATAGAACTACCTGCAACAAGGATCTAAGATGTGAAAAATCGTAACTTCTATTTTCGTTGTTTGCCACTTTTGCTTTCTCTACTGTCTAGGGTTTGCTCATTATAGAATCTGTTTGGTAAATTGCGGGTAGTGGTTTGAGCACCATCCACTACCATTAAGTGAGCTGAAAAAAAAAATCCCAAAACCCGAATCAAATCAACCCAATCTGAATCATGCTTTCGGTTCGGTTCAATCCGGGTCGAGTTTCTGATCAAGAAGTAAACTATCTGGGTACACGCATGAAGGTGACTAGTTTGTTGTGAAATGAAGATTTATAGTCGAGAGTTCAGTTACGTGTGGGGAAGGGTTAGTGATGGTTTTATATGACTAATGGGCTTATGGCCCGTCCGCCCATGTTGGGCCTAAAGCCCGGCCCACGGGAATAGGGCCCGTGGATGGAGGGACATATAAAAGGGAGGAGAGAGAGGGAGAAGTTACCGTTTTGCCAAAACTGACGTACGTCTTCTCCCTCCCTCATGCTCTCTCTCTCTCTCAAAAGGGAAAAAGGAAAAACAGTAAGTTTTTCTTCGATTCAAAGTGCCATCGGATCGAACAGGGCCAGATTTCTTCCTCTTCTCGGCGTCGGTGTCTAATCTGTGGCTAACAAGATACGCTCGAACTGTGGTGTGCTTTAGGATCGGTGATACATGTTAATTCCCGGGCTTGTCTTCCGCATTGCATTTAGGGGTTCGATTTGGTGTCGAATCCGGTTTCGGGGATCCGTTATCCCCAACATTGGTATCAGAGCCCTGATTCATGTTTTCCCGACCCCCTATCGTGTTTTTGATTGAATGTTTTGATTTTTTTTCAAAAAATTTTCGGCCGTACGGATCGGGCCAGAAATCCCGACACCCGAGCGTTCTTCGTCCTTTTTTCTGTGTTTTCGTATGACGAAATTCAATTCTGATGGCATAGGAAGGAAGAGGTCGTCGAGACGAGTCTGGCGATATGTCGAACGCCGCCGGGAGACACCGCACCCGCCCACACGCGCGGCCGAAGCCGCTGCGCGCGTGGGGGCGACGCGCCGAAGTGCCGGCTCGCCCGGCGCGTGCGACACACACGCCCGGCCGGCCGGCGATCGGTTCGCGCCGATCGGCGAACCCGCGCGCGTGCTGCGTCAGCATGACGTCACCCAACGGCGGTCAAGAACCGCTGGGGTGACGTCATCGATGACGTCGTAACGACGACGGTTGGCCGGGCGGTCACCGGCCGGCGACCCGACCGAGACCCGACCCGACCCGAACCGCGGACACCCGGCACGCGCGCGTGCACGTGCCGGATGACGCTCGCGTGACGTCATCCCGCGCACGCGCGCGGCACGTTTGTCGATTCGCTCGAACCGGCCCCACGGGTCCGACCGGTCTGTCCGGTCCGACCGGTCCGACGACCGTTGACCTGACCGTTGACCGACGACCGTCGACCGTCGACCGTCGACCATTGACCGTCGACAAAAAAAAAAAAAAAAAAGAGGAAAAGAATGTGTTTCTTTTTCAATTAAGTCTATGTGGATTATTTGTGATCCCTTATTTGTTCCGCATTTGTTGCAGAATGAGTTCTGCATTTGTTGCACGAACAATGCCTCCCCGAGGATGCGCACACCTATTCGCGCGATTTACCGATGAACAAAATGATAGGCTGTCTATGTTGATAGCTGAGCTGACTGATCATCGTTGGGAGAGTGGTGACTTAATTGATCACGTCCTGGAAGTCAATGGGAAAATTCAACAGGTCATATGGAATGGTCGTCCTATGCCACAGTCAGAGATGGTGCGATTTTTTATAAACACTCTTCCACCTGAATGGCAAGATGTGTTGAATCGCATATGGGATGTCAACGGAGCTGCTTCATATAAGAAAATTGTGATGGATTTTGTAAATGAATATTACTGCATTGTTACAAGGGAAAAGATCAAGAAATTGAACAAAAGAGGATCTTTCCCAGTTCGTGTGCTGTTTTGGATGTTAGATATTATTTGCTTTCTATTAATTGCTGATTGCTGTGGGTAGTTAGCTGTGGGTAGTTATAGAAGTTTTTGTAACTTCATAGAATTTGTTTTGCATAAGACAATTATATTAATGATAGTTTTAAGTTAGGATTTTGGAGGATGATTGGAAACATAGTGACCTTTTGATTTGAAACCTTACTTGAAATTATTCATTAATATGATGGGTCTGTGCAAATAGGGATGCATAAATGATAGGCATTAATTATTCGTGCATGTATGTCTGATGTGTTCAGATTGATGTTTTCAGCAACTAAGAACGTAATTGCTGATATGAACGGCAACAATTGTGAAATATTGAATCTGAAGATTCAATATGTGCTGGAAAAGCAAGAAGCACTAGAAGCTCTTGACCACGTTATGGAAGATCTTGAGGATGCTGTGCGCCACCTTGAGCTGGTAGAGGACCGCTTAACGGCATGTGAGCTGAAAATAGAAATTTACAATGCTGGTTCTAGCTCGAAAGGGCTTTGAGCTCTAAGCGCAAGCGTATTGATTCGTTCAATATGTGGGAATGCAAATGATCAAGTCCTTATTGCAAGAGATCAAGAGTTAACCAACACAAGAGAGGAAAATGTCCTCAAGTGAAGAAAATGTCAAGGGTGAGGTGTTACAATTGTGACAAGAAAGGTCACTATGCTTGCGATGTCGTGAGCCAAAGAAGATAAACACCTCTTGTACATTTGAGAACTTTACTTTTGTGTCAAGTTCTATATTTTTAGCTGAATCCAATCCTTTGTGGACTGTAGATTCAGGAGCAACAGACGATGTAGCGAAGGATAGAGGATCTTTCGTGGAATTCCGACGAATACCAACCGGAACTAAGTGGATCTATGTGGGAAACAACTCCGAGCTGAAGTTAAAGGGATTGGCACCTGCCAACCGAACATGTGTGGTGGGTGCACCTTGTTCCTACATGATGTTCTAAATGCTCTGGAGATTCGTCGAAATTTAAGTGTCTGTTTTGATGTTGGTTAAGCTTGGTTTTAGTGTGAACTTCCGTAATAACGGTGTAGATTTGTATTTGGATACAAATTACTATGATTGTGGTCACTTTCTAGATGGTTTTATTGTACTAAATGTTGACTGTGGTGATGTCAATATATGTTATTCCATTGTTTTACGTCTTCTACTTCATATGATAATGATGTGAATGTGTGGCATGCTAGACTTGGTCATATTGGCCAATAATGTATGAATAGACTAGCCAAAGAGGGCTTGTTGGGCAACATTGAAAAAGTCGATTTGCCCATATGTGAGCATTGCCTAGTAGGGAAAATGAGAAGGAAACCATTTGGAAAAAGTAAAAGAGCTAAATTTCATCTGCATTTAATCCATTTTGACATCTGTGGTCCAATGAATGTGAGAAGAAGGCATGGGGCTGTTTATTTCATCACTTTTATAGATGATGATACTCGATTCGGATATGTCTATTTGATTTCTCATAGATCTGAAGCAATAAGTCGTTTCAAAAGGTTTATGAACTTGCAAGAAAATCAATTAGACAAGAAAATAAAAGTATTGAGATCCGATCGAGGTCGAGAATATTTATCTGATGAGTTCAGAAAATAATGTGATGAAAAGGAATATAAATACAGTTGTCTATTCCATATACTCCTCAACAAAATGGTGTTGCGAGAGAGAAGAAACAGAACCCTGCTGGAAATGGTTAGGTCCATGATGGCACATGCTAACTTAAATATCACTTTTTGGAGTGATGCGTTGTTAACTTGCTGCCTATATACTTAACCGGGTGCCTTCCAAATCAGTTAGTTCCACTCCATATGAGTTATGGACAGGTAGAAAACCGGACTTAAGTTTTCTTAAGCCATGGGGTTATGCTGCCTATACTCATGAGTCCTCTCACAAGTTTGGGAAATTGGGTCCTAAAGGAAAGAAGAGTATTTTAATGAGATACTCCGAACACTCAAAAGGGTATGTGTTCGTAGGTGAGCAGGAAAGTGGGAGTATAACTGAATTTGAATCACGGGATGTCACATTCTTAGATGATGAATTTCCTAAGAAGGGCGAAATAGGTGAGGATTACTTCCTATTTGAAACCTTGGATCAAGATAATGATATTAATGGAGTTCGTCCAAGTGGGAGTAATATGAGAAGTGATGAATTGAATTCAACTCATTCTCAATTAAAACCACATGATGAGATGATATCGTCATTATCTAATCCGAGCGGGAGCATAATGGGAAATGATGTGCTAAGTGTACAATCTCCCATACGGTGAACGAGTCGCCAAAGTATTCCCCTTCGACGTTTTGACATTGAAGAGGAAACTTTTTATGATTGCTCCACAAGATAAGGATGAGCCAAGAAATATTAATGAGGCTCGAATTGCCCTAGTAAGGAAAAATGGATTTATGCAATGGAAGAGGAAATAGAGTCAATGAAGTCAAACTAAGTATGAGAACTGGTTGATCTTCCGAAAGGACGCAGAGCTATTGGGAACAAGTGGGTTCTCAAAATAAAGCGAAAGGCTGATGGCTCGATAGATGGGCATAAGGCTCGCCTTGTGGCGAAGGGGTATAATCAACGGGAAGGAATTGATTATGAAGAAACATTTTCTCCTGTAGTGAGATTTACCTTGATTCGCATTATTCTGGCAATAGTGGTTAATATGGATCTTGAGTTACATCAAATGGATGTAAAGACTGCTTTCCTCAATGGAGAATTAGAAGAAAGAACATATATGGAACAACATACTGGTTTCATAGTGAAAGGCCAAGAAGAAAAGGTATGTCGACTTTTGAGGTCGATATATGGCCTTAAGCAATCGTCAAGACAATGGTATATACGATTTCATAATGCCATAATGGCATATGATTTTACAATGATAGATGAGGATCATTGTATATATATCAAAAGATCCAAGGATCAATTTGTGATCATATCATTATATGTTGATGATATACTAATTGCCGGAAGCAATATGGAGCTTGTCAATACTGTCAAAAGTTGGTTGTCTTCCAACTTTGAGATGAAAGACATGGGTGATGTAGCTTACATTCTTGGAGTTAAGATTTCAAGATTGTAAACCCATAGATACTCCTATTGCAAAAGGTGAAGGATTGAGCCATAGACTGTGTCCAAGGACTCCACAAGAGAAGGAACAAATGCAACATGTTCCTTATGCTAGTGCTGTTGGAAGCTTGATGTACGCTATGATGTGTACAAGACCTAGCATATGTTTTGCAGTTGGAATGATGAGTAGATACCAATCCAATCCAGGTCAAGCACGTTGGAAAGCCGTTAAAAGAATACCGAGGTATCTAAAGGGGACTGCTGATTATACGTTGAGTTATTATGGAAAGGATCTGCAACTCAAAGGCTATTTTGATGCTGATTGGAGAGGAGATTTAGATGAAATAAAATCTACCTCTAGGTTTGTTTTCTTACCGAATAATGGCACCATATGTTGGAGCAGTAAGAAACAAAAGTGTATAGCCTTGTCCACGATGGAAACGAGTTCGTGGCATTATCAGCAGCAATAAAAGAAGATGTTTGGCTTAAGAGATTATTGGATCATTTAGGTGTTATTTGAAGTGCTGCAGATTCATTATTGGTTAACCTGTGATAGCCAGGCAGCAAAAACGTACACCAAAGATCCAAAATATCATGGCAAGACCAAACACATAGATACCAAGTATACTTTTGTCAAGGATATGATTGCACGAAAAGATGTGAACTTAGAGTACATACTACGCATAGAATGGTAGTAGATCCTATGACAAAGCCAATACCTAGAGATGTGTTTTGTGGCCATATGAAATCTCTAGGATTGCGTAGAGGCTAATGTACTGAATATTGTAATTTCCCTAAGTGTTCACATTTGATGAATTTGTGTTTTCATCATTAATGCCTATGAATCTTTGTTTGATCTTTATGCATCTTAATGCTCAGTGCATTATTTTAAGTTGAGAAAGTATGTCGGACAGATATAAGATTAGCCCACTCACACGGGTAATCGCTTCTATTTACTGTGTGATAAATAGAGATGAGACTGTTTTAAGCTTATTATCTAGGTGATAATCAAGAGCTAAAGCTTAAAATACGTATGTCGCCTTAACTGGGTGTTAAGATGAGGACATAATACTTACTATGTCCGAAAGTAAAATACCCCACATATTTTACTTTATCCGTCTATGATGCCGATGTGAGTTCGATGAATTTTGTGAATGAGTAGATACGTGAACTCAAGTTAGACATTGGGTATGTCTGAACTATCATCTGTACGGTATTGAAAGGAGTAGACATACGCTCCATGGGAAAGGAGTTAATACCGTAATACGTATTTCATACTACGTATGCATAAGCCGACCAATAAGAGTGGCAAAAAGTTTGATCTCAACTTTTTATGACGTGTGAGACTCTTGAGGAAAAGAGTTCTTCAAATTTTAGTGCCCTCATGACTTTTACTTATTCTCAAGGTTTCTATTTAGTGTTTGCTATCTTAGGATGTTGCCAATGGTCATGAGTTGATTCGATCTAATGGGACATTTCTAGAAAAGCAAGCTGAACTGAAATTGAGAGTTTGAAGGAAAGAGGAAGATTGATTTTGAGGAATCACATTGTAGTTTTGTATTCACTGGTCGACCAATTATGACTGTCTTTGGGATAATTATAATTGTGAATACAATATATATATCATGTTTAAAAGAGATCAAGAGATATATAAAATGTGATCGATCGATCTAGGGTACTGCATACTGAATCTACTCAGAGTAAGACGCCCAATATGAGCTGCTATATATTCCTAACAGATGTATAGTAACGAGCTCTCAAAGTATGCTGGTCGCACGGATTATTCACCGGTATGAATGTTGAAGAGAGGTAAAGAGAATCTGTTCAGCCCACCATGTGCGAGTGGGAGATGATGGTTTTATATGACTAATGGGCTTATGGCCCGTCCGCCCATGTTGGGCCTAAAAGCCCGGCCCACGGGAATAGGGCCCGTGGATGGAGGGACATATAAAAGGGAGGAGAGAGAGGGAGAAGTTACCGTTTTGCCAAAGGCGACGTACGTCTTCTCCCTCCCTCACGCTCTCTCTCTCTCTGTCAAAAGGGAAAAAGGAAAAACAGTAAGTTTTTCTTCGATTCAAAGTGCCATCGGATCGAACAGGGCCAGATTTCTTCCTCTTCTCGGCGTCGGTGTCTAATCTGTGGCTAACAAGGTACGCTCGAACTGTGGTGTGCTTTAGGATCGGTGATACATGTTAATTCCCCGGGCTTGTCTTCCGCATTGCATTTAGGGGTTCGATTTGGTGGCGAATCCGGTTTCGGGGATCCGTTATCCCCAACAGTTAGCATGCCACAAGGCCTTTCAATGCTACAATCTGGGTTAAGTCATTTAAATTCCTTTATTATTTGATTTCCTAAAGCATGAAAATATTTTTGTCTGTAGAGATAGTTAGACAAAAAGTTCGCATCATGTCACAACCAGAAATGACTATGTTCAGTGTGTGTATGTGCATTTCAAAAACATGAACGCATGCGTACATGACGACAACATGGTACTTGCAATATACAACACAAGATTTTGCTATGTGAAGAATTGTCCTGTGATGTTGTGTTATTCGACAAAAAAATAATGCAATAATTTGTTGCGTCTTATGACAATGTGTCATACAATAAATTCTAGATGATGACTCATCAAGTGATTATGTGTCGTGCAATGACATGTCATATGATGTTATGTTATGTGATAAAGTATCATGTAATGACGTGTTGTATGTATGTATAAGAAGAAACTCATATGATGATATGTTAATTGTGACATCTTCAATCTGACCCCAATTTTCGGAACGAGATTACAATTATGACAAATCTTTAGAGTGAGATTGCAAGGGGGATCGATAGGCCACGAAAATGCTGAGAAAGCCACTTTGGGGCAAAAACTCGATTTTTAATCAATGGGATGTAAAAATTAGGAAAGGTGGAAATGAGCCACGAACGAGGACCCACGTGGGCCCAATGGTCTCTTGGACCCATGAAGGACAGCCCAATGGGCCCAAGCCCAAGGGGCCTCATGCCTAAGATGGGCGGCCCAAAGGAGCCCATGTACCACCCAAGCCCTTTTTGGTCTTTTCAAGTCGCTCATTAATACCCATGTGTGTGAATAGTACCTAGGGCCTATAAAATTACCATTTTGCCCTTCTGCCTAATAAGACAAGAAATGGGCGCCCAATGAGGAGAGGAGAGGAGAGGAGAGAGAAGATGATGGCATGCCTAGCCTACCCTACCTAGCTAAGCTTACCTATCATATTTTCTAGCATAGGCATGATGAGTTCATTCAATGTGCATTAAATGACATTAATGGAACTTGTAGAGGAAGTAAATGAAGAAGCAATCTTGACCCTTCATTCTTGTCTTAGGGAGCAAGGATGTATCTTGGCCATCCAATGGTCAAGACTTGTGCAACAATCTTTCTCTTTCTCCCCTAGCTCATTCAGCCACCCTTTTTCTCTCTCATTCTCTCATTTCTCTCTCACACACACACACACTCTCTCTCTCTCTCCCCAACCCTTTGGACGAATTTTCACTCACTTCCTCTCTCTATGTCCTTGCACCAGGTGAACCCTCTCCACCTCCCCATCCCTCATCTCACGCACATATCCCTATCTTTTTCTCTTGGTTGGAGCCACCGTGAACCATCGGAAGCTGCACGCCCTTACCGCCGCAATGGCTAAACCGATATCTTCACCACCTCACGCCACTATCCCTTAGCTATTTTGGCCTTGTCGTGGGCTGCCAAGCACCGACCAGCCACCGTCAAGCCTCACTGTGAGCTGTGCCACCAACCCCAGTCTTACTCTCTTTGGAAGGTGACCAACCACCGCTGAGCACCACAGCAGCCATCCAGCCCTTGTTGCACCTTCTCCATCACTTGGTGAGCTTGGAATTGGGAGTGAATGGCTTTCTAGCCCTTGAATAGGGTTGTCATTACATTTTGGAGTTAGTTTAGGACTAGATTAAGGTTAAATGATGTTTTGTTGATGTGATAAGTGGGTTTTGCATGATAAGTGATCATAGGGTTCTAATAGGTTATCATGTGTTTTTGATAAGTTATCGTGATAGGATATCGTAGGCTGCGATAAGTTATCATGATAAGCCTTTCTTGTCATGCCTCAATCCTTCGAACGCGTGCCCATCCCTCTACGGTGCATTAAATAGCGACGTCTCAGGATGCATCGCCGACCCATTTATTTTAAATGCACATGCGGAAGCAAATAAATGATTTCCCCAGACAGCAAC
The DNA here is from genome assembly GCA_014182515.1 of Eucalyptus microcorys. Lineage (NCBI taxonomy): Eukaryota > Viridiplantae > Streptophyta > Magnoliopsida > Myrtales > Myrtaceae > Eucalyptus > Eucalyptus microcorys. The sequence goes on from CM024570.1 coordinate 14,248,053, forward strand.
AAAATGGGATAGAAAAGTAGGGTCATAAAATTTTCAAATCACAACACGCTTATATATACATATATCAAGCCATGTCATATATAATACCAGTCTATAAAAAAAGGTTTGTAAAACAGGGGGGGTTTCATAAAACTACATATCCTCTTCCTCCTCCTCGTTGGAACCTTCAGTTGAATAGACCGGAGTCCCTGGATCCAAAAGATCTGGGTCTACCATTGAGCCACTAGGAGGATCTGCTGTGCCTTTTCCAAAAGCAACCTCCAGCATGTACACGGGTATCTCAGATTTTGGTATGGGACCTTCCTTCTGTCCATTCCGCTCACGATGGTACCATGATCTGTATTGATGGGGTACCTTATGGGGTAAAGCCTCATCAACCCAGATCACGGATTTCACAAGCTCATAGACCAAACCCCTTGGGTGCCCATGAATCGGAATATAGACTACCTGCTTTGAAACCTTCTTCGGTTGACCAAAACGCTCAAGAGGAGCTGCCATTTAGAGACCTGAAAATGTTATCCCACAACGGGGTGAGATGATGTCTCAGCAAGTTTTCCCCTAAGACTCGACTAAGAAGAAAATATGCCCTAAGGGCTGCCTAAGCACAAGCACAAGTCAGACGACTTACTTTTGCCTCGATTTCTTCCTGCAAGTCAGTACGATTCATATACTCGTGAATCACATCAACCAATCAAATCATCAAATCATATCGAGTCATCGATCAATCGACTCAGTCGATTTCATGTCATCACAACCTTCTCTCGATTGGCCCATTCAATACTATCTATAAATTCCGATCATATCAAGGATTGCTCACTCTAAGCTAGTAATAAATAGTATAGCTCGCACTAAGCTGATAAAGTATACTATTCTCACTAAGCTGACATATTAAAGCCCTATGGCTGATATAGTATACTAATAATACTCACTCTAAGCTGATAAGGTATATTGCTCGCGCTAAGCTGACATATTAGAACCCGTAGGTTGATATAGTATACTGATAATGCTCACTCTAAGTTGATAAGGTATATTGCTCACGTTAAGTTGACATATCAGAGCCCTCAGGTTGATATAATATACCGGTATACTGCTCTCGCTAACCTGACATATAAGAGCTCGTAGGTTGATATAGAATACCATCCTAACCATCTAACATTTTCACCATTTTTATCATACCCAATAAAAATAATCGCGTGTGGGTACACGGTCGGCCTTAGCCAAAATACAATATTTTCCCTTTTGAAAATCCCACTAATTTCCAAAATCCACAAACACATTTTTGGTATTGTAAATTGACGCTCGGTAATTTCTAATTAATTATCGAATTTATTAAATTCTAGGATAAATACCCAAAATTACAAATCACACTCAATTTGCATATTCCAGCACTCAATTAATTAAACAAATCACACAATTGCAATCAATATAAAATTCCTATCACCGGCTATCCCGGTCTAATTTTCAGAAAATAATAATTAATTAAATAATTACCATAATTAATTAATAAATGACAATAAATAGCAAAAATGCACACTTAGGCCGAAAAAGCCTAATTAAAAGCCGAGACAGGCCTGGAAAATTTCTGAACCTGTCTAAATAAATACTACGGCCTATCTACTTGCTAATTGCACTAATCTAACCACCTGACATGCATCAAGAATTAACTAAATCACTAATCTATTCTAACTAACCACATAATCCTAGCTTAGCCTAAACTAACCAACCCTAAGCGTCATTAGCTCCCTAAGCGAGGATTAGTGAGTAAACTCACTTGATTAGTGATCCAATGGGCTCACTTTGACAAGGACGCGAAGATGATCGACAATCTCCAAAGTGGGGACACCAAGTGGGGTCGGGAAGGGCTCGGAAACGGGTCTCGAAGCTTCAAGACCCCAGCTGGGTCTCGATTATGGTTGGTGGTTGAAGGGGTTGCTCCGGGGACCGGTTGAGCTGGAAATGAGCAGGGACGGGCGGACAGGTTGCGATGAGGCTTTCGGCAGTTTGGCGGCGTTTAGGTAACTCTAGCGACGGTGAGGCGAGTTCAAATAGCTCTAGGGACGGCCTGAGGTCACGGCAAATGCGGAACGACAGCTAGGGGATGCGCGAACAAGCAACTGGGTGCGCGAGACTCGCGGCTGGGCGCGACAACGACACGGCAGCCCCAAGTGGTTGGATGGGTTCGGACGAGTAGAGAGGGGCTGAGCTGCTCGGTTTCCTGGTTTTGCTGAGCTTCAAAAACAACAAGTGAGAAGGAGGGGGAGGGGTCGACGGCTGGAGAAGGATAAGGGGGACCAGTTGGCTTTGGAGGGGGCCACCATGGTCTTCTCTCTATCTTCTTGTCCCCTTGGTGTGGTCCACCAAGCCAGTTGGTTTCCTCAGCCAAAATCCAGCTCCAAAACTTCTTCTAGAAGCAAATGAGAGGGTCCAAAGGTGATGTCCAAGGGGGGCTACAGATTTTGGAGGTTTTCCCCTTAAATTGAATTAAATCCTCACTTGAATTCACTCAATTCGGCTTCTAAAAATTCAACCATTGAGTCCTCAATCAAATTGGTATTTTTCCTTGCCAATATATCCTACTTACATCCCAATTTCGCGATAAAAAATGGTTCTCTGAATTTTCCAGTCGAAAATGGTCCTATGTCGACTTTTCGACAAAAATCTCGGTTTGCAGAAAAATCTTCGAAGGATGAGTTGACATTCCTAAAATGACTCGTGACATGACAAAACTTTCAATTTCGCGGTTAATTTCAATTTGGCGCGATTTTAGTGTGACCTAGGCTACCGAGTAGCTTTCAGAAATTTTTAGTACAAATGACCCGTGGTCGATTTTCTTCGAGCTACAATAAACCTCTTCGACACATTGGCGACTCTTGGTTGTCGTGAAAATCTCGAGGTTTCAACTACGGACATGAGGTACCAAAACGACAGAAAAATCAGTCTAGTGTTGATTGACTAGAATTTTTCAATTTGGTGGAATCATCCATGTTTAACCACACATCTCAGTTGAATCAACCTATCTCTGATTTCTAATCGATCTTTACTATGCCGTAATGATCTCTGCAGATGAGCACAGTCGAGCAATCGATTCTTGGTCGAATTCTCAAGTCTAATGCGTTAAAATTCCTTAATGACTTCCCAAGATAGTCTAGTTATCTCAGGAGTGATCAGCTCTGAGAATAGCTCTATAGGTGCGTCGATGAAAGGCCCGATTTATTTAATGGAAAACAGAATTGAAAATTCAGAATGTCACATTTCTAATATCCGATAAGCTATTGAAATGTGATAAGTGGAGATGTGATAAGTTATTATGTTGTGATATGTGATAAGTGTTAAGTTATGATGACATGTTATAATAATGTGAAATAACTCATTGTATAGGTTATGACGGCATGTGATAGATTATTCTAATAACATATACACAATTGTAATGATTTATCTTACCTTGATGAGAGTTCTGTATGCCATGGGTCCTAATTTGATTGATGTATCGTTGGTTGCTAAAGTTGAATATAGTGCATGCTTATGTACCTATTAGAATGGGAAAATAATAAAAGTTATGGTATTCGTTGATTCTAGCCAATTAATAAGCATGTGAGGTATGTGGAAAGATGGCATGTTGAAATGTTCAAGTGATGTATTTGGGTGATATGATATGAGATACAAATATGACTTGATGGCATGTGACTAATTAGCGCATACATATGAATATGTGAAAAGAAAGTATGATGAAGTATTTAAAGCGCTATTATGAGATAATATGCCATGAGATAGAAGTATGATTAATTTGACAAATGCATGATTGGGATGTGATCACAAGGCATGACAACATGATATGGTTGTGTAATTAGTGTTGTCGCATATTGTATGAGCATTACACTCTTCCATTGATTAATGAGAAAGATATGAAATGAGCTTGAGAGATGTATGCTCGTGTGATCATTAGATACCCTGATGCGTAAGATTATGCAGGATGAATGTATGCTCATGTGATCACTTAAATACCCTAATGCGTATAATTATGCAGGGTGATGGCTCTGTCTTGATGTATATGATTATGCGGGACGATGCCCGATTAAGTTCGGATGCCCCCAAGTCAACGGGATGCCATTCGCGGATGGATTTCGGAACAAAGCTCCTTATTGGAATGTTGTCTTGAGGTGTATGCATACGTGGGATGATGCTGTGCTAGATGGGGTGAGACGATGCCCGCTTACGCTAGATGACTACAAGCTTTGGGTTGGCCTTGGGTACTGAGTGGCCGTAATAATCTGGACATGATTGTATGAAAAGTGGATGAGTGCATGAATGCATATTTTGAGAAGTGATGCTATAGTCTGCACACGTGTGACATGATATATATATATTTTTGGTAAAGTAAGAATTATATTGAGCTTAGACCAACTATACAAGAGAAAACCGACACCAAAACTTACATTGACAGTGACAAAGGTCATGGCAAGTGGAAGGGTGCCTGAACAAACAAAACCAACAAAGAGCCAAGAGCCAACAGACGGCAAGGAGACCAACCAACACAGAGGCAAAAACTAACAAAAAACACAACCACAAACAAACGGAGACAAGGGAAGGGACCGCCAGCAACGGAGCTTCCAAAATCCAACTTCGAATGCAGAGCAAGATCCACCACCAAGACAGCAAACAGAGGATGAGACGGACACAACCATCGGATAGTAGGAAGCCTTTTACCAAGGATAGCACCTCCAAACACTAAGCTAGCCCTACCTCTACCAACCACTAGTTAGCAGGTACCCTCCCAACAGTGACAACACAAACCCCTTATAAAATGGCCCATTTTAACCCTCGAGCCATTGAAAATCCCTCAAACGACCCTCATATCCATGAGAGCACCTCCATCGGAAGATAAATGGGAGCGAAGCCCAACACAATTTTAAGACCATAGCATTACGCTTGCGACAGGACTAACGGAAGAGCCAGCACTACTGAGGAGGATCTTGAGGCGTAAAGAACATGGACGGGTCAATCCTCCAACCACGCGTGACATGATATTAATAAATGAGCAAGTCTAGATTATTGCATGGCATGGACACATGACTATGTTATATTGCACGTTTTAAGGTTTGGCTCTTGAGTGTAGAAGGTGTCTAATGAATTGGTTATATGCTCATATTGATGGCTTTGAGGAAGTGGAATAACCATTCATATTATAGTTAAGGCAAAGTAGAGATTGCTTTGCTATTAATCTGCCATCGATAGATAACTTACACGTTTAGGGCATTTCTGAGGTGAATAACTTCCTTATGCGAGGTCTAGGGAGTTCACTCATTGAATTTATCTTACTCCTCGTTGTTTAACCTTTTTTAGGCCCTAATCGTGACTAGCCAAGCCCGAGATACGATATTTTTGAGTTTGGACGCATACTAGGCGCGTGGGAGATACCACCATTTTCAAGTCGCTTCGTAGCATAGATGAGCTAAGCTAACCCCGAAACCTTTTGGAAGTGCGAATGACTGCGCATTTTGATTGAACATGAAATGGCTTAACGAGTGACGTTCAAGTTTGGATATAAATAGCTGTTATGTTGTAATGATGTTATGGATGCGTATATGTAAATATAAGTGTGTTTGAAACTATCCCTGTTTGTTGATTAGGTGAATTGTTTATGCTTCCGCTTGCGTATTTAATCGAATAAAGCGTTTGGGTCGGCGACACCTCCTGGGATGTCGCAATTGAATGACCTAAAGGAAATGAATGATGACAAGCATGGGTTATCGCGTGTCTTGAGAGGGTCGGGGTGTGACATTAATCCTTTGATGACGCATGCATGTGGGGCTTGAAATGACATTCATTTTTGTGTCTGGGCTTATTCGAGTGTGTAATTGATCCCTTTTGGCCAATTATATATATATATACTGTTTGTGTGACTATCCTAATTTATTGTGGAATAATAGCTATTTTGGCTTGAAAAAACAACAAATAATTAAAAATTATTATGAGGTCAACTCATTTAATAATTTGTGTAACATGTTATTTCCATAAAAGTCCAAGAACTATTGTGCTAGCAAAGTCTTTTGTATATTAAAACTGAGAAAGCCAAAAATAGTTTTTGTGAAAGTAACTAATAATACCTCAATTTTACCTCCCATTTTCAAGGAATCATCAAATTTGAGCAAGTTTTGAACAATGAGATACAAAGCATAATAGTCATTCTAAAAATGGATTTCACTCGCAAAAACAAGTTTTTGACACCCATATTGCTACCAAAATTTGACGACCAATTTTACCCTTTGGGATCGATTGCTCTTTTTTTATCATGTTGAAAAATTTGTAATTTCTAGATTTCAATTGTACATCATAAAAAAAAAAAAGGGATTGCAAACAATTTGACATAATAAAAGTCAGGTCAATCAAATGTCTTTTGACAAAGTAATCATGTGTCAAATTCCGGTTAAAAGCTCCATCCTTGAAAAAGCTCCTAAAGCCTAAAACCATACATAGAAGTATATGTGATGGGTTATAAGGTGGAGAAGATTCAAACCGAGAAACTAGAACCTACCCGAATAAAGTTGATTCCCAATTTTTGAAACTAGGAACCGAACTTGTTGACCCTGGGACCATTTGCAGCTAAACTAGCCTGTTCTTAGGCCAACCCAAGAACTGGCCAGGGCTTTTTTTCCCCCCATTTTATTCCCTGTCTAATGAGTATTAATAAAGCATATTTGAGAAACGTAGAAGACATTTGTAAGACAATTAACCAATCGGATTTATCTAAGAAAAAACCTGATGAGAGATTCAGAGCCTAAAAGAAATGAATTACATAGTGAAGACCTATTTCTCTCACTTGGAAGCGCAAGAAATAAGGGAAAATGATCATTTCTACCGGAAGGGAAATTTGTTTTCTCCAGTTTAAACTTATTGTTTATAGTCTAGGAGAATCATTTTGTCAATTAAGTAGATTATAGTTACCCAAACGTTCGAAATTTATTTTTTGTGAAAATATTTTTTCGTCTAACAAACTAACCCTTATCAAAAACATGATGGTGTCTAGTGCTCTTTAGTTGTTTTTTTTTTTTTTTTTCACGAGGAGTGATTTTTTAGCATCCATGCAGATAATTTATATTTCAATTAGTCCACTGCTTGGTTTTTATTGTTCTCTATTTTCGAATACGTTCTAAATAAGTAAAAGTAAACTAATATAACAGGACGTGGTATGAGGTTGTAGAGGACCCCGCAAGATTATAAGCATGAGGCGTATTCCAGATTGTCGCCGAGTCTTTTTCATTTCTTTTAGTTTTCTAAGGTAACAAATCCTCATCAAGTTTGCTACGCCATATGTTCACCTTGGGAGAAGTCAAAGATTCCAATGCAAAACGGACACAGAAGCAGCCAAATCTATGCTTACATATATACAATCACAAATGAGCAACCTCTACAATGCAAAACCCAAAGCAAAACAAGAGAAAAATGACAGACGCCACTCTCTATGCGATCATCGTCTTTTTGCTCTCTCTAATTATTCTCCACTAATTCCTAAGAAGAAAACCCAAGATCTCCCGCCAGGCCCTCCTTCTCTCCCCATCATTGGCCATCTCCACCTCTTGAAATAGGACCCTATACAACCTCTCTAACGAGCATGGCCCGATCATGTCCCTTTGGTTCGGGGTCCGCCGCATCATGGTCGTGTCATCCCTGCCGCTGGCCGAGGAGTGCTTCACGAAGAACGACATCGTGCTCGCGAACCGCCCCAAGCTGTTTTCTGGCAAGCACACCGCCCACAACAACAACACGCTCATCCACCTGTCCTATGGGGCCGAATGGCGCAACCTCCGTAAGATCGCCACCATCGAAGTCCTCTCCACACATCGCCTCAATATCCTCTCGTGCATCCGGAGGCATGAGGCCGAATTGCTGATGCTGCGGTTGGCAAGGAATGGGTTCGGGGACTTCCACCGAGTTGAACTGAAGACCCTCTTCACGGAATTGACGTTCAATGTCATGATGAGGATGATCTCAGGGAAGCGATACTATGGGGAAAACGTGAGTGTTGCCAAGGCCGAGGCGAGGGAGTTCAAGGAGATAATGAAGGAGATCAACGCAAATGGCGGCACGAGTTATGAGAGCGATTTCTTGCCCATATTGAATTGGATCGATTACAGGGGGTTCAAGAAAATGATAGCACGACTTACGAAAATGATCGATGCGTTCATTCAGAATTTACTCGACAAGCACAGGAGAAGGAAGGGAGATCCGGAGTTGGCAGACAGTATGATCAATCATCTATTGCGTTTGCAAGAGGCTCAGCCGGAGAACTACTATCAAAGCGCTCGTCCTTGTAAGTCTTGCTTTGTTGGCTCTTCCTACTCCAAATTTGCTACTGTTGACACCTAAATTTTACAATTTTATTATGTACAAAATTAGGAATTAGTCAATAAAAAAAAAAACAATAGCAAAAACAACAAAAAAAATAAAAAAGAAGAAGAGAAAAACATGGAAGGGGCCGAGCCAGATCTTGCCTTGGCCCGGCCCATGCTACCTTCTCCCTCCTCCACCTTCGTGTGAAACCCTAGAGAAACACGGAGAGGGAAACGCAAGGAAGAGGGGAGAGCTAAGCCGAGAGATAGAAGAGGGGAGAAGGAGACAACACAGAGAGAGCAAAAACTAGAGAGAGAGAGAGCTCGAGAAGAGGGAGCCGTGCCGCCGCCACCGTCGCCGGCGAGCCATCCAATCGACGCCATTGCCACCGTCTTCCTCGGGACCCAGATTTGAAGAAATAGAGAGGAGGGCAGCTGCAGCGCTGCCCGACGCCCTCCTCGCCGCTGTCCTTCTCGCCGCCTACAACCCAATACCGCCGCTCCGTGCTCGTCTGTTGACCTATGATGACCACCAGCGTTTTCCGCCGGCCCCGACGAGCTGTTGCTGTTTGCCGCCTCTGCTCGCCACCGTTGCTGCCGTCGACCTTGCAACTCGATGCCTCCGCTCGTGACACCGCCTTCGCTCCAACCTGCACTTGGCCCTCCGCTAGTCACCGCCGAGTCCCAACGACGATAGATTTGAGCTGGTCTTTGCTCCACCGCTGAGCGAGCCTCGCACCAACCCACACGTTGCGCTGCTGCTCTTAGCCACGTCTTCGCCAGTCACCGCCGTGCCTCATCTCGCCGAGCCACCGTACGCCTCGGCCGTGTCTCCGCCCGTCACTGCCGTTGACGCCACCAGTTCCTACCTCCGCAGCACTGCCGCCGTTGCATTGCCACCACCGTTCTTGCTATGCGACCTGGAACTGTTCGTCTATAGCCCCCCTTGACGACCGCCGTTGCTGCGTCACTCGCCTTTGCCTTTGCTTGCCCGTCGGCCTTTGTCGTGACCTGCAGCTACCGAGCTCCCACCCGTCCTCGCAGCGAGGCCGCCACCGCTGCCACCGTCTCTGCTTAAGCTGTGCTGCCACCGATCGCTAGCACTGCACCGTTGCCGCTTGTGCTACCACCATCCGCCGCGTCGCCACCGCCGTCAAGCTCGTCACCGCCGTCATCAGCGTCGTCAAGAAACCCTAAGGAGAAGAGGTACGAGTCGGGTCGCCGCCACCAAACTGGGTAGGGTTTTGATCCGTTCAGGCTAGGCCCGCGCAAATGGGTTAACATATCCCTGGGCCGGGCCTATCCTTTTTAAGGAAATATGAGCTAATTCGACTTGGGCTGGGCTTCTTTTAAAAAAAAGGGAAAAAGGAAAAGAGGATCTTGGGCCGAGCTTGTGCTGTGGGCCCGCGCCACAGACCCGGGCCTGCCAAATCGAACCCGGGTCCCATCTCCGACCGGACCCGACCCACGCTGACTGGGCCGAACCTACGTCGTGTTAGACCGGACCGGACCCGGTCCGGCCCAAATAAAAAAAAAAAAAAAATTATTTTATTATTTTTAAAATTAATAAAAAAATTTCAAAAATCTAAAAATGATAGGGCTTGGTTAGGAATTGTCATATTTTACATTCTTAGTGTAATTAAGCATTTACTTGCTCGTATTTTGATTATATCGCATGTTTAATTTGCATATCTAATTATGTTTAATTGCATGTATTTTACTGCAATTAGGATCTTGGTAGCTATAATTGTTACTTTAATGATTGCGCACCCACATGAACACCTCACATGTTAGTGGATAGGTATAAAATAAATCCAAATTGCCTGCCAAAAATCATTTTTGTTAAAATGAACAAGATTAGGTACCGAAAGGGCACTAATTGTTCAATTAGTGTAATCAAACCCCCGACCCTAGATTCTCTTGTTGCGTAAGAAGTGTGACATACTCTCGTGTGTCACTTGGTTTCTAGCTGACCCCAATAGGCTAATGGCGACTCCTTTTGTGTGAAATTCTTAAAAATATATTCCAATGTCACGCGGGGTATGGGTTTGGGAGAGCCCGCACCTAATCATGGGCTTATGGCCCGTCTTTTAGGCAATACCCTTAAAATTGTTCCCTCCCCCCGAGGGTAGGTCACGACAGCTTGGCGACTCCATTAGGGACTTGGTTTTAAACCTTAGAGGACTTAGGTCAAAATTAATATTATTCAAAAATATTTTATTTGGTAGCGAGGATTCCAGGTACATCCATAACATTAAAAGTGTTAAATGTTTTTGCAAAATGGGAGGTATAAGGAGAAGTGTTTGCTCACCTTTGTCTTGCAATGAGGTGTAGGAATATATGGTTTATTTTTTATGTATGAAGTGTTGATTGTATATAAATTGTCATGCATGCATCTCCTGCATTGCACTACACTATAGCATATACTACCTGCCGCTGGACTTGGGCCGCATATGATCACTTAGGATGGTGTTGAGGTGGATACCACTCCGACTACAACCATATAGTACAAGTCGTCCATGTCAACCCCGAAATTTCTTTCTTCATGTCGAAGGTACACACCCCGCTTTGCAAGCATGCGACACGGGTCGGTTCTTTGACAAAGCTGGAGCCATGGGTAACACGACCTAACCACAACCTTGTTGGTTCAATCTGGTGATCCTATGGCTTCATCTTGAGCCGTATAGAGTAGAAATCAAACCATATCTCATGTGCATGTCTATGTAAAAATAAATAAATAGAAGAGACAAAGGTCGGCACCCATTGTAAGTGTCATTTCCCTTTTTATTTGCTCATTTTGTATTGCATTTTCATCTTGAAATTCGCGAAAATCAATCGAATGCTCTTGGTGATGTAGGCTTATGATTGAAAAATTGGCAATCACTTTTGACAAATGAACATTTGAATGCAAGTTCTAAACATTTTGATTTGGCCCTGTTGAACACATGATGTTATTTAAATTCCTAGTTATGGGCTCAAAATCACATTTTAAAAAAAAATGCCAAAAAAAAGGGCTCGCAAGTTGCGATTATATATTGGGGCACAAAAATTGAGATTGCATTTTTTATCAATCTCTTTCCTTCTCACATTTTGGGACTGAAATGCAAATCACATTTTGTATAGATTTCTCAAAATAGAAGTCACTTCATTTTTTGCAAGAGTAAAATCATAAAATCAATCTCTTCAAAAAAAATTTTCAATGCCACTTTTGCATACGAAACTTTTGGAATAAAAGTGGACATTCGATTGATGGCTGTGGATTGATTATTTTAATGATGCTTTTTCTTATGATAAAATCTTGGCAAAATACTAAAACCCCGTAATAAGGACTATGGGGGCATGTACCGTCGCCTCGATTTTATTGTAAGAAGCCACCTCATTGAGATATCATTTTTTCTCATTCACGTGATAACAATTTCGTCTTTTTGTAGGTTATGCATGGTGCTCCTTGACATTAGGAAAAAGTTGATTTTTACTCTTATCTATACAAGAGTTTCTTGTATTTTATCAATGTTCTTATTCTTGTTAAGAATCATGTTTTTCATTTTGAGTTTTGATTGCGAATCCAATTGTTGTTTTTGTAAATCGTGCGACTCACATTTTTAATGATGGAATTCAGTTTAATGAAAATCATCATTTTTTTTATAGAATAAAAAACAAAACAAAGCAAAGCAAAAAAAAATTCAGAAATGTTTTAAGCAAACCTTTACATCTACCTTCCAAGATGAACTTCAAGAAAACTCTACTTAAAACCCTCTCTTCACGTGATCACTTTCTTAGGTAGGATGAGGATTTTATCTTAGATTGGCATCTGCCCCTTCTAAAAGATAAAATTGTAGGCTCATGGAACTTGAGGAGTAAGCATGCGTCAAGGCTTCGTCAGCACCAATTTTCCATAAAGGCGGAACGAAGATGAATTCCGTTGTGGGAAGTGTCGTTATTCGCAAATGCCTTAGGTGTCACTATGTGACACCCCGAACCCTTCGCAGGTCGTCACTAGCACCAATGTTACACCTTATTACCTTTCTCCTTAGAAGATGAGTCGTAATTTATAGACACATTTTTTTTTTTAAAACAAAACGGTCCCAGCGCGACTCATTAGCGGAAGCAAAATTAAAACATCACCATCTCTCCCCCTACCAACCATGATACAAATACACACCACTAATCACCATAATTTTTATAGACAAGCCACGACACTTTATTTACATATATTTTCAAGATGGGACTTCTTTTGGGTCGGTACATCAAAAAGGAAAAGCTAGGACTCAGCCATGTCCAGCCTAAAACCTCAAAAAGAACCCTCGACCCTCTACATCGCATGTGTACAACCCCCATCATAAGTGTCGGCTAACTATCCAAAAAGAAACAGCCCCTACTCGTCACGCACAGGCCTCACACCCAGTCCGGTGCGTCAGGCAGCGGCGGTGGCAGCATCCCTCTCATCACCCCATCGCGGCGAACGTGGACAGAAACAAACTCTTGGACAATCGGGCCCCCAGCCAGGCCTATGTCGTACGAGACAAAACAGCGCACACGTATGTAGGTGAGTCCAAGTACGGAAGGATAGCTGAACTCCTCACACTCTACCTCAACGTCGGACGGTAACCCATAAAATGCACCCCACGTGACGGCAGGAAATGGCATATTGCTAATCTGAAATGTTGGTCCCCAAAGGGGTGAGTACAACCACTCAGCAGATAAGGAATCCAATAACAACTCAATGCATCATGCAAATCATACATGCATTGCAGGCATTACTTACCTTGAAGCCATGCGCATACTATCATGCATCATCATATCAATTTATAACACATACATGTGTACCATCATCGTATCATACATGTCATCATCATGACATCATCACATCATACATGTCATTGTGGCATATCATATATCATCGTCATTATCATCATCATGCATATCATCATGCATCTCATATCATGAGTGATCATCATTATTTCTCATCACATATTCATCATCATCATCATCATCATCATCATGCATATCATCATGCATATCATATCATGGATGATCATCATTATTTCACATCACATATCATCATCATCATCATCATGCATATCATCATGCATATCATATCATGGGTGATCATCATTATTTCACATCACATATCATCATCATCATCATCATCATCATCATCATCATCATCATCATGCATATCATCATGCATATCATATCATGGGTGATCATCATTATTTCACATCACATATCATCATCATCATCTTCATCATGCATATCATCATGCATATCATATCATGGGTGATCATCATTATTTCACATCACATATCATCATCATCATCTTCATCATGCATATCATCATGCATATCATATCATGGTTTAATTTCCACTTTTAGCTTTCAATTTGATCACCACATCACCCATTCCTCAAATCATCAATTTCATCATCCCCTCGGGCAAAGACCTCCGAGGCTTCCGGCATTCAGCCTCCCAGGCCAACGGGCATCCGGCCCCCCACATTCTAGGCATCTCGTATCCCAACTGGCATCACGAGGCATTCCCTTCGGGCAGAAACCTCCGACAGGGCTTCCGGCATTTACACTCCCTGGCCGGGCATCCCACACCCCAAATCCTGGCATCGCGAGGCATTCCCTTCGGGCAAAAACCTCCGACGGGGCTTCCGGCACCCCCACATTCCGGGCATCCCGAATCTCCTAGGGAAATCCGGCAATGCATCTCTATACATTCCGGCCTCATCCTCCACCACAACCACTTCCTCACTTATCATTATCCACATTTACCATTATTTTGATCTCAATTTAACATGGCATATGGCGTGACATCAAACAAGTCATACTTGGCATAGGATTCACACATGCATCACAATTCAATGTCATACATATACCAAGACTTTATCATATGCATCTCGATTCAATGTCATACATATACCAAGACTTTATCATACATGCAACAAGATAAATTTAATGAATTTATGGCCAATAAAATAATCTATTTTATTTTATTTTTTCTTTTTATTTATTTATTTAAATTCCAACTTTTGTCATTTCCATAAATTTAATATCAACAAATTCCCAAAATTATGAAAATTACAGAAAATATTAAACAAGCCAATAGGATGATAATTTCATACAAAATACATGGCCAAATAGCATTTCACAAAATTTCCCAATTTTCACAAAGCATCATATAATTTTCGGATGAAACCGAATGCACGGTTTCCGAAGAAATTCGATTAAAATATCCATATGGCCTCAAAAACTTACGAAATTTTACAGAGTTATAACCAAGACATTTTTGTACAACTTTCATGCAGAACTCCAAGCCAGATTATTTTTAGATTATTTTATACAGTCTCACGAAGCTTCTGGATCCATTACCGCATCGTCCAGTGTACACATCTCCGAAATATTGATATTTCACCTACCTATTCTCTTTTTTTTCCTCTGAAATTTGGATATGTTATACATTAAGATGTCCTCTACAAGTTTCATGAAGAGATCTAAGTCAAATAACCAGATTATAGTCATCATCTATGTCAATGAAGTCTCGGGTATCTCGGAATACATCACCAGAATCATCGTCTTCAAGATCTAGTTGATTTACTAGTCTATACTTGTTCATTTCACTTAAAATTTGAGTATGTTGTAGTTTAAGATGTCTCCTACAACTTTCATGAAGAAATATAAGTGAGATTCTCAACACAAACCAACATGGAACCACGAATCCAGCAAGAGGTCAGTAAAAACTCTCCAGATATGAGGTCTCCGTAGGATGAGACTTTAACCACAAAAATCTCCATAATTGTCCACGAAATTTCAGTATGTTGTAGTTCAAGATGTTAGCTACAACTCTCATGAAGAAATCGAAGCCAAAATCGGACTCTAAACACACATGCAAGCTCAAACAACATTCTGACTCACATGATCCGAGCAAGAACAGTCACACCATTCACACACAACTCATCCATGCTTCGGTATTTCTCATCTAACACCCAAGAATTCAACATGCAAACAACATTCAAGCATGCAAGAGAAGCTAGAGGACTCCCACTTGCCTCTAGATCGGTCGGTCGACGGCGAACACGGCGGCACACGGCGGTTCCTCCTCCTCTCTCTCGGCCGCTCCCCCTCTCTCGCACACTCTCTCTCTCGCACAACTCTCTCTCTCTCTCTCTCTCCTTGGGCGCGCAAATGACCGGCCACCCTTCTCTCTCTCTTCCCTCTTATATCCCCCTAAAGCTCATCATTTGTAATGATTGCTTTGCCTTAACCATGGCCAATGCATGCCCTTCTTTGTGCCACTTGTTACAACACTTGCATGCATCATGGGCCTTGGAGTTGGGCTTTTATTGGGCCGGCGACAGCCCCTTTTTAGTGGGCCTAATTGGGCCGACTAACTTGGCCCATCAAGGCTTCGGCCAATGGGCCTAAGGCCCATCCCAAAAATTAACTTTTTCCCCCTTTTTTTTTTTTTTGAAATTCTTCTATAAATATATATATATATATATATATTTTTTTTTTTTTAATTTCAATTTTCATCTTGGCCAAAGTCTTGTGACATTTTTTTTATTGAAATTTACTTTATAAAGTACATGGCCAAGCATAAATTATTAATCTATCAAATTTAAATTTTCACAATCATATGCACAAATCATCTAATTAAAAGACTAATGGCTAAAGCATAAGCCATGGAAATTTTTATCACCTAATTAGAGACTTTAACACACCTCATGGCTTGACTTTGAATTTTGGGATGCCACACACTATAACCCATTGATCTTGTTCACTTCGCATGATGAGACAAATGAATGGAGTTGCCAAATATCCAAAAGGGCAAATTCAAAGGAAGAGTAAACTATATCGATTCCAATTATCCATTTCTGATACCTTTTCTGACTTGATTTTCTTTTCATTGTCCAGGAGACATCAAGAGTACCAAGTTTTGTAATGTTCCAACAAATGCGATGGAGCATTATTGAGTCTTGTTCATCTTAAACAAAGAAAGATTCAAATGAAACAGAGGGGCAATATTATTCATTCCTCCATGAGAGATACCTTGGGATGTTGATCGCTCGACTTTGAAAAGGATGTATCTCGTTCCTAAACTTGATTCTCTTCAGCATAAAAAATGACATGTATTTTCTTTGATATAGGATGGACTTGAACGAAACAAAGGTTTGTCATATAAAGAGTGGGAGAACAACGTTTGATTTAGAGAAAAATCTCTCATTCACCCATCAATGAAGTGTGCTGGAACAACATTGTCAAATTTATCAAAAAGGATGTATCGTTCCTTAGTTGAACCAAACTAAGTATAGAGATAACTCGTTTCATCTACCCTTCTTACAGGGTGATAAATAAAAAAAGTTGCACCTTGACCGTAGAAATGGCGCCTTCTACCAAGGAATCAAGAAAACGTCAAACACTTAAAGGCGAATGCAAGGTATGGGTATTGTCCAATTACCAAGTATCCATGAAGGTAAATCCAAGAGATGTTAGCGCCCAAAAGATGAAAGCAAATGAAGGGTAATAATGTATTGTTTCCAACATTTCAATCCCTAAAGATTTTTGCACTAACATATTCTTTCACATTCTT
Source organism: Eucalyptus microcorys (assembly GCA_014182515.1). Classification (NCBI taxonomy): domain Eukaryota; kingdom Viridiplantae; phylum Streptophyta; class Magnoliopsida; order Myrtales; family Myrtaceae; genus Eucalyptus; species Eucalyptus microcorys. The sequence continues at coordinate 14,264,975 of CM024570.1, forward strand.
TACAGGGTTACCGAGTCACCATATCGCAGGTAAGTAGCCTTCTTCTCATTTCTTTTTTCTTTAAAAAAAAGGAAGAAAAAAATAGAGAATTTCTATTACAAAAAAGAACCTTTGGCGCTTTCCTAGAAACAAGCACAAAAATCAATAATTGAAAAAAATTTATACAAATTTTTTTTAGCATCATTTTTATCTCAAAATTGTTTTCTTGTTTTGTGGATTATTCATTTTAAATCAAAATTCCCTATGGAGATTTAATCTACTTAGATGATCTCAGCAGAGTGAAATAGAGATGTTAATCATGCCAAGCAGAGGATACTTAGGATGAGGAAAGGCAAACCATTTCCAAACACATCATTCAAACACTTTTGAGAGTTGAGTGAAAAATAACATTCTCTTAGGAAGAATGATTCATTCGCATTGAGTGCAAAGATCGAAATGATAAAGGCATTTCCTTCATCAATCCCAAGCATTGCACTAATCTCTTGCTATCTCTTTGGGCCGAGAAAAAAAAAAAAAGATGATACTTCAAAGTACCCTTGTTGAGAATGACCCTATATTGGGGCAGCATAGGAGGTTATGATCATGTTGTAGAGCAAAAGATTGAGAAAGATTCCATTACTTTCACTTGCATCAATCTTTTGGTGATAGCTTCAGAGGAATTCTCATTGGAGCTTGACTCATTCTAAGGTGAAGAAGAGTATTTCCTTCTCTACCCAAACACCGATACCTATTGTTTTAACCAATTTGGGCCTGATTATTCATTTCTGAACCCCGAGCGGTGATCATCTCCCTTCACTGGGGCAACTCATAAGTATTGACCAAATACAATTGGCAGTCACGAGAAAAATGTGAAAAGCATCTCGAAAGTCATAAGAGCTACAAAAGTTCAAAGAGCAAAAAGTTTGACAAACTAAGGGGCATGAAAAAGCAATGTGCCTGGTAAAAGTAAGGCCAATACCCGTTAAGAAAAAAAAAAGCCAAAAAGTTGCATCTTATGTAGAGGAAAAAATTATCAAAGTCCAAGTACCTACGAAAAAAAAATTCATCGCAGGAGCAAAGGACATTAGAGAAAGGAGCAAAGCTCCCATGCAAAAATGATTAGTCAAGGGACTTTCGAGATGCGCCGTGTTTCAAAAGCCAAATGAATTTGAAAGATTGAGTGACCTGGTCACATTTCTATGATGATCATCGACTCTTAAAAACCCTCTTGAAAATTTTAAGCCTTTCGAGCCTCTCCCAAACTAACATTATAATCCTCTTCCGAAGTCTCTTCTAATTGGGATGGTTTGAGTGAAAATGAGAATGCCACAAAGAAGCTACTGCTTGAAGGAGTGAAAGTAATTATATCTTGCCTTATCTTCTAAGTTCTCGACTTGTAAACCCAATGAAGATGGCGACAAATGTTCCTTTATTGGCCTCAAAGCAATCATTCCTTTGTGTAAGCCCTAACCGAGCCTATATTGCGGTCCTTTCAAAAGACCTTTTTGATCGATCAGATTGTGCTCATCGCGAATGTTTCTGAAAGCCTTTGAGACGGGTTATGTGAGATACCCTTAGCAATTAGTTACTTCCCATGCGAATGGATGGGATCAAGCAGTCATTTTATCGAGAGTGTGTGAGAAACCCTTTCTGACTAAGAAACTCTAACTTGGCATGCTTAATGAGCCTTTTTCACGAGTCGTAGCCGTTCTGATAAGAACTTGACTCCCGAAGAATTCGATGATTAATGATACATTCCCGAACAAGATGATAGTTTTGCGCCACATGATGCTAATTGACATCAAATGTCTTTTAAAAGCAATCGGACTTAGCTTGTTCAATTAATGCTGCAATATTGCCGAATGCGTCTCTTGATGACGTCTCTAATAACATTTGCTCAAGTTGAGTTTGACAGGGTTCCCCAGTGAAGCCATGCATTTTTTCAAGGGGTTAGCAAGTGCTTCCCTAAAAACCAAAGGTTCGTGGGTCTATCCTTAAACCACATGGCTTGTGGTTTCATCCGTAAACCATGTTTGTCCACTCCCAGTTGAAACCCATTCGTACACGGTGAGACTATCATACTCGGTCGAAACCCGTTCTTACATGGTGAGACCTTCCTCCCAATAGAAACCCGTTCGTACATGGTGAGACTATCATACCCGGTCAAAACCCGTTCGTACACGGTGAGACTATCACACCCGGTCAAAACTCGTTCGTACACGGTGAGACCTTCCTCCTGATCGAAATCCATTCATACACGGTGAGACTATCATGCCCAGTCAAAACCCGTTGTTACATGGTAAGACCGTTAGTCTCTCTTCTTATGACCTAGAGAGTTTTGTATCCTAGAGTCTTCTTTATTCTTATGACCCGGTGGGCTTCTGTAGCCCGGAGTCTTCTCTCTTCTTATGACCCGGAGAGTTTTGTATTTTGGAGTCTTTTCTCTTCTTATGACCCGGTGGGCTTCTATAGCCCGGAGTCTTCTCTCTTCTTATGACCCAGAGAGCTTTGTATCCTGGAGTCTTCTCTCTTCTTATGACCTTGAGAGTTTTGTATCCCGGAGTCTTCTCTCTTCTTATGACCCGGTGGGCTTCTGTAGCCCGAAGTATTCTCTCTTCTTATGACCCGGAGAGCTTTGTATCCTAGAGTCTTCCCTCTTCTTATGACCCGGAGAGCTTTGTATCCCAGAGTCTTCCCTCTTCTTATGACCCGAAGAGCTTTGTATCCGAGAGTCTTCCCTCTTCTTATGACCCGGAAAGTTTTGTATCCTGGAGTCTTCCCTCTTTTTATGACCTGGTGAGCTTTGTATCTTGGAGTCTTCCCTCTTCTTATGACCCGGAGAGTTTTGTATCCTGAAGTCTTCTATCTTCTTATGACCCAGAGAGCTTTATATCCTGGAGTCTTCTCTTTTCTTATGACCCGGAGAGCTTTGTATCTTGGAGTCTTCTCTCTTCTTGTGACCTGGAGAGCTTTGTATCATGGACTCTTCCCCCTTCTTATGATACGGAGAGCTTTGGAGCCTGGTGTGCTTTGTAGCCCGGAGTCCTTCTTCCTATGACACGGAGAGCTTTATAGCCCGGCATGCTTTTGTAGCCTGGAGTGCTTTGTAGCCCGGAGTCCTTCTACCTATGACACGGAGAGCTTTGTAGCCCAGCGAGTTTTTGTAGCTCGGAGTCTTTCTTTCTCCTATTGATAAGACGTGCTTCCATAGCTTTGAGTTCCTTTCGTCGACCTGATACATGCCTATGCACCTAGGGTCTCTCTATCGCCAAAATAATTTAGGTGTCTTTTATCTTTGAATGGAACCTCTTCGAGCTCCCATTCAATGAGGGGCAGCTGTTAACACCTAAATTTTACAATTTTATTATGTACAAAATTAGGAATTAGTCACTAAAAAAAAAAAGCAGAAACAAAAAACAAAAAAGAAGAGCAAAACGTGGAAGGGGCTGGGCCGGATCTTGCCTTGGCCTGGCCCATGCTGCCTTCTCCCTCCTCCACCTTCGCATGAAACCTTAGAGAAATACGGAGAGGGGAATGCAGGGAAGATGAGAGAGCTAAGCTGAGAGATAGAAGAGGGGAGAAGGAGACAACATAGAGAGAGCAAAAACTAAAGAGAGAGAGAGAGCTCAAGAAGAGGGAGCCGTGCTACCGCCACCGTCACCGATGAGCCACCCAATTGATGCCATCGCCGCCATCTTCCCCAGGAACCAGATCTGAAGAAATGGAAGGGAGGAAGGCGGCGGCGGCGCCGCCCGACGCTCTCCTCGCCACTATCTTTCACACCGCCTACAACCCAATACCGCCACTCCGTGCTTGTCTGCTGACCCACAACGACCACCAGGCGTTTTCCGCCGGCCCCGACGACCTGCTTCTATTTGCCACCTCTGCTCACCACCGTTGTTGCCATTGACCTTGCAACCCGCTGCCTCCGCCCACGACGTGGCCTCCGCTCCGACTCGCACCTGCCCCTTCGCCAGTCACCGCTGAGTCCCAATGATGGTAGATCTGAGCTGGTCTTTGCTCCACCACCGAGCGAGCCCCACACCAGCTTGCACCACCGTGCTGCTACTTTTGGCCGCGTCTCCGCTAGTCATCGCCATGCCTCGTCTCGCCGAGCCACCGCAAGCCTCGACTGTGTCTCCGCCCATCATCGCCACTGACGCCACCGATTCCTACCTCTGCAGCACCTACCCTGCGTTGCCACCACTGTTCCAATTGCGCGACTTGGAGCTGTTTGTCTGTAGCCCCCCTTGACGACCACCGCTGCTGCGTCACTCGCGCCTGCCTCTGCTCGTTTGCCGGCCTTTGCCGCGACCTGCAGCTGCCGAGCTCCCACCCGTCCTCACAGCGACACCGCCACTACTGCCACCGTCTCTGCTCGAGCCGTGCCGCCACCAATCGCCAACACCGCATCGTTGCCACTCGTGCTACCACCATCCGCCGCGTCGCCACCGCCATCAAGCCCATTGCCGCCGCCATCAGCGTCGCCAAGAAACCCTAGGGAGAGGAGGTACGAGTCGGGTCGCCACCACTGAACCGGGTAGGGTTTTGATCCGTTCGGGCTGGGCTTGCGCAAATGGGTTAACATATCCCTGGGCCAGGCCCATCCTTTTTAAGGAAATATGGGCTAATTCGATTTGGGCCAGGCTTCTTTTTAAAAAAAATGGGAAAAAGGAAAAAAGGATCTTGGGCCGGGCCTGTACTATGGGCCCGCGCCGCAGACCCGAGCTTGCTAGATCGAACCTGGGTCTCGTCTCTGACTGGACTCGACCCATGCTGATTGGATCAAACCCAGGTCGGGTTAGACCAGACCCGACCCGGTTCGGCCCAAAAAAAAATTATTATTTTATTATTATCTTTAAAAATTATAAAAATTATAAAAAATTAATTAAAAATTTTCAAAAATCTAAAAATGATAGGGCTTGGTTAGGAATTGTCATCTTTTACATTCTTAGTGTAATTAAGCCTTTACTTGCTTGTATTTTGATTATATCGTATGTTTAATTTGCATATCTAATTATATTTTTTTTTGGTAAAGTATATCTAATTATATTTAATTGCACGTATTTGATTTTACTGCAATTAGGATCTTGGTAGCTATGATCGTCATTTAATGATTGCGCACCCGCATGATCACCTCACATATTAGTGGATAGGTATAAAATCAATCCAAACTGCCTGCCAAAAATCATTTTTGTTAAAATGAACAAGATTAGGTACTGAAAGGGCACTAATTATTCAATTAGTGTAATCAAGTCCCCGACCCTAGATTCTCTGGTTGCATAGGAAGTGTGGCATACTCTTGTGCCTCACTTGGTTTGTGCGAAATTCTTAAAAAAATCCCAATGTCATGCGGGGTATGGGCTTGAGAGAGCCCGCACCTAATCATGGGCCTATGGCCCGTCTTTTAGGCAATACCTCTAAACCTGTTTCCTCCCCTCAAGGGTAGGTCATGACAGCTACTATAATCTGGAGCATTAGAAGTTATTTTACCTATTAGTCATCGCATCTATAAAATTCATTAATTCTATTTCTGATAAAAGTCCTTGTAAAATGTGTTTGTCACATGCCAGTTAGTGGACCTCGTGGCATATCTTAATCTCATGCTATAAAATTAAAGTTTAACATTTTCAGAAGTGCAAAAGGAAATACAGCAATAGGATTCACTAAGGATAGTCAGCAATCTGTGTAAATGAAATTTCACACCTACTTTGAGTACAAGAAAATCAATTCTTCTAACAACCATCATGCCCGAGCAATATTTCCGGGATTAGTATACGTACGCAATTGGCTCAACTATTGGGTTCGAAAAGCCCGGTTCAGTCTTTCTCTTTGCTTGCAAATATTTTTGGAGAGTTATGGTTTGTCTCAATTTGGGACACGAGCACTCTCTTCTAGGTTCTTTTTCTCGGTCAACCCCACACATAAACAGAACTTTCTAAGCACTTCGCACATGTCCTTTACTTGCATGTCCGAAGTAACCCAAGAGGGTGCTCAAGGAATAAGCGGGTTGTCCTCCTTGCTCAAGCTTTGGGTTCAAATCATCATATTTGTGTATTATTTTAAGGCCACCTCGGTATATATATTATGGACCGCCAAACGTGGGGAAAAACCGAAAAGACATGCACACCCAAAGTTATGTGCACGCTTTCCTCCGTTGGGAAATTTGTAATATATGGGCTTTAAAAGAAAATAAAATAAAAGGAAAAGAAAGAGTTTGAAAAGTCAAAAAGGGAGGTTGAAGAGAACCGTGGAACCTTTGGCTGGGCTTTAAAAAGAGAGAAAGAGGGAGAGAAAGAGAAGAGCATGGGCAGAAATAGGGGAACGAAAGAAACAGGGGAGAAGAGAGAAAGAAGAGAAAGGAAAAAAGGGAAAAAGGGAAAAATTTTGGCACACTTGTGATCCACGGTCATCAGAGTGGAACAAAAGATTTTGGAGCGTGACGAGCAAGGTGTACCTCAACATAAGAAGTTGAGATCCACAGTCTATCAGGATAGCGGCACTGGTGGCAACGGAAAGAGGAAAGCTTTTAACTCACCAAGAAAGCCCAGAATTCAGAATAATCTAGGCCTTTGTACTACCTGTGGGAGACGACATAGCGGTCCTTGTTACCGCAAGAGAGGAGCATGTTTCACTTGTGGAAAAATGGGACATATGGCACGTGATTGTCCAGCACAGAAGAATGCCCCTGGAGATAGTATAGTATATTTTGTATGTGGGCAACTTGGACATCGAGCCTATACTTGTTCTATGAGGAAGACCGCCCCTCCAATTGATAGGCCACAAGAAGGCCAGTAAAGGCAAAGGATGACTGGGAAAGTTTTTACGATGACAGGAGAGGATGCGGCGGCTTCTAATACAGTTGTTGTAGGTAATATTTCTATTGCCTCACAACCTGCTTATGCATTGTTTGATCCCGGTGCGACGCATTCCTTTACTTCCATTGACTTTGCAAAGAAACTTAATGTGTTGCCTGAGCTTCTAAAATATGAATTGTGTATTGATACTCCCACTGGTGATTTCTTGATTGCTGATCGTGTTTTCAAGAATTATTTGTTGCAAATTGATGATGTACCATTGCCTGTGGATTTGGTGGAGTTAGATATGCGGGATTTCGATGTTATTCTAGGGATGGATTGATTATCAAAATATCATGCCACTGTTGATTGTTATTCAAAGAAAGTTATTTTTCGACCTCCAAATCAACGCGAATTCTCTTTTTTGGGAAGTTATGAAGGCACTTTTCCAAGGTTGATTTCAGCTATGCAAGCAAGAAAGCTTTTGAGAAAGGGTTGTTGCTGTTATTTGGCTTGTGTAAAAGATACAAGTAAGGAGCCGGTAAAGCTAGAAAATGTTCATGTTGTTAGAGAATTTCCTAATGTATTTCCTGAAGATTTACTTGGCTTGCCTCCTGATAGAGAGATAGAGTTTTGTATTGATTTAATGCCTAGTATAACACCTATCTCTAAGACCCCATATCGGATGGCACCTTCTGAATTGAGTGAATGGAAGACACAACTGCAAGAACTTTTGGATAAGGGTTTTATCAGGCCTAGTGTATCGCCTTGGGGAGCTCCTGTTCTATTTGTGAAGAAGAAAGATGGTAGTATGCGACTTTGCATAGATTACCAAGAACTTAACAAGGTGATAATCAAAAATAAATATCCTTTGCCCAGGATTGATGATTTATTTGATCAACTTCAAGGGGCTCAGGTATTTTCTAAGATTGACCTTCGTTCTGGGTATCATCAATTGAAGATAAAAGTTGATGATGTGCCAAAGACTGCTTTCAGAACAAGGTATGGGCATTATGAATTCCTTGTCATGCATTTTGGGTTAACGAATGCACTTGCGGCTTTCATGGATTTGATGAACAGGGTATTCGGGCAATTTCTTGACAGATTTATTGTGGTATTCATCGATGATATTTTGGTGTATTCGAGGAGTTTGGGAGAACATGAACAACACTTGAGAGTTGTTTTACAAACTTTGTGTGAAAAGAAGTTGTATGCTAAATTTAGTAAGTGTGCCTTCTGGCTTGATTATATAGAATTCTTGGGTCATGTAATATCAAAGGATGGTATCTCAGTTGATCCAAAGAAAGTTGAAGCAGTTGTTCAATGGAATCACCCTACCAATGTCACGGAGGTAAGAAGTTTCTTAGGTTAGCAGGTTATTACAGGAGATTTATAGAAGGGTTTTCTAAAATTGCCAGTCCATTTACTCGCCTAACTCAGAAGGGAGTTAAATTTGTGTGGTCAGATCAATGTGAGCGCAGTTTCCAAGAGTTGAAGAGGCGATTGGTGTCAACTCCTATATTAACTTTGCCTTCAGGAATTGGTGGCTTTACAATTTATTGCGATGCATCTAAGGAAGGTTTAGGTTGTGTTCTCATGCAAGATAGTAAAGTTGTGGCATATGCCTCTAGACAGTTGAAGGCTCATGAGAAGAATTATCCTACTCATGATCTAGAGTTGGCGGCAGTTGTGTTTGCCTTAAAAATATGGCGACACTACTTGTATGGTGAAAAATGTGAAGTCTTTACCAATCACAAAAGTTTGAAATATATTTTTACTCAAAAAGAACTTAACATGAGGCAGAGGAGATGGCTAGAACTTCTAAAGGATTATGATTTATCCATCAATTACCATCCAAGTAAAGCTAACGTGGTAGCCGATGCTTTGAGTCGCAAATCTTCTGGAAATATGGCAGCATTGCTCACTTCTCAAAAGCCTATTCTTGAGGATATGAGAAAGCTGGACCTGGAGGTTTTGGTCCATTGGCTTGGTGCTAGATTAGCTAATCTTCGAGTACAACCGACATTGATTAATAGAATCAAGGCTAAACAAAATGAAGATCCTCAAATGGAGAAGATCAAAGAAGGTGTAGAAGCTGGAAAACAAGATGACTTTAGTATCCATGTAGATGGGTCATTGAGGTTTCGTGGTCAATTATGTGTTCCCGATGATTCAGAATTGAAAAAGGAGATATTACAAGAAGCCCATAGCACTAGATTCTTGATTCATCTAGGGAGCACCAAGATGTACAGGCATTTGAGAGGAAATTTTTGGTGGATCAATATGAAGAAAGATATTGTGAAGTTTGTTGACCAATGTCTAGTTTGCCAGCAAGTGAAAATTGAGCATCAGAAACTAGGTGGCTAGCTACATCCACTTGAAGTACCTAAATGGAAGTAGGAGCATATTACTATGGATTTTATCGTCGGCTTACCAAGGACGCCTAGTGGTAAGAATGCCATATGGGTGATTGTTGATTGATTGACTAAATCTACACACTTTTTGTTTTATCGATTTGGTCTTTCACTTGAAGACATGGCGAAGCGATACGTCAATGAGATAGTGAGACTTCATGGAGTTCCGATGAGTATTGTTTCCGATAGAGATCCCAGGTTTGTGTCCAACTTTTGGAAGAGTTTACAAGGGGTGTTAGGTACTCAACTCAACTTTAGCACAGCTTTTCACCCTCAGACGGATGGTCAGTCAGAAAGAACTATTCAAACGTTAGAGGATATGCTATGATCTTGCGTTATTGACTTTGGTCGTTTGTGGGACGAACATTTACACTTGGCGGAGTTTTCTTATAATAACAGCTATCATTCCAATATTAAGATGGCTCCTTTCGAAGCTTTGTATGGGCGCAAATGTAGGAGTCATGTTTGCTGGGATGATGTTGGTGAGAAAAGATTAACCGGCCCTGAATACATACAACAATCAGAAGAGAAAATCAGACTCATTCGAGAGCGTTTGAAATCAGCACAAAGCCGTCAGAAAAGTTATGCAGATCTTAAGAGGCGCAAAGTAGAATTTAATATAGGAGACCATGTATTCTTGAAGGTTTCTCCTATGAAGGGCGTCATGAGATTTGGCATGCATGGTAAATTAAGCCCAAGGTACGTGGGGCCATTTTTGATATTAGAAAAGATTGTTGAAGTTGCTTATAAGCTAGCTTTACCTCCAGCATTATCCGGAGTCCATAATGTGTTTCATGTATCCTTATTACGGAAATATGTGCCAAATCCTGATCACGTATTGGATTTTACGCCATTGAAGTTGAGAGAAAACTTAACGTACGAAGAGTAGCCCATTCGTATTATCGATAAGAAGGATTAGGTGTTGCGACAACACACTATTCCTTATGTGAAGATCTAGTGGCAAAATCACATGGAGAGAGAGGCCACTTGGAAACTCGAGGAAGAGGCAAGGCACAAATACCCTCGCTTGTTTCATGACTGAGGTGCTTGTAAATTTCGAGGACGAAATTTTTTTAAGGAGGGGAGAATGTAAAATATAGGCTTTAAAAGAAAATAAAATAAAAGGAAAAGAAAGAGTTTGAAAAGTCAAAAAGGGAGGCTGAAGAGAACCGTGGAACCTTCGGCTGGGCTTTAAAAAGAGAGAAAGAGGGAGAGAAAGGGAAGAGCACGGGTAGAAGCAAGGGAACGAAAGAAACAGGGGAGAAGAGAGAAAGAAGAGAAAGGAAAAAAGGGAAAAAGGGAAAATTTTGGCGCGCTTGTGATCCGGACATCTTATCAAGCCGACTCAAGTGTGTTTTGCAATGTTGGTAAGAAATTGAAGCCTTTAATCACCCATTTGCAGCAATCACCGCAATTAGGGTTCGAAATTCGAATTTCTTGGATATTTGTGTGGCGAAGCCCGATTTTTAGTTGTTGAGTTGTATATTTTTTATAAATTGTACTTTGGGATGTTGTGAAGCTATAGCATCTTTCGGATCGTGATTTGAGCTTGCGGTTTGTCCGGAACGGAATTTTGAAGTTGGGGGCGCATTCTGGTACTATAGCGAACAGTAGCTTCGAGCCCCTTTTTTTTTGGTACTATTTTGGGGCGGCTGAGTTGGGGTTGTTGTTGTACGTTAATAGAGCTTTCTAAAGACTATAAGACGGCTTGAAACGGAATTTCGTGGAGGAAGTTATGGCGTGATGAAGTTGGCACATGGGCTGCGCCTAGCAGGAAAATGATGGGTTTTCGTTAAATGCGAGCTTTTGTGGCGCATAGGTGTCGTTTTATCGACAAATAGGCCTAGTATAGATGAATCGTTATGTGCATATCCTTTTTACTCGGCCTTTTGATATTGTTTTTCCGTTAATTGTTAGGAATCCGAATGCGTTGGTTCGAGTGAGTGTCGTAATTGATTTTTGGCTTTTCCCAGGTGAGTGACACTATTTCTTCTTTGTATTTTAAACTCATGTTTTGAGAAACGTGGTGGATTATATATTCCATGAGTTGATAAAAAGCATATTTTGTTGCATAAAACATGATCAAGCTATTACTGCCATTTTTGTTGTTCGAAGGGAGTTATATTCCGACTTCGATTTAAATGGTTGTTTGAAAAAGGATTTGTGAAATCCTGAAAGAATCTTGAAATGTTTTGGAGAATGCTTTGATATTTATATATCAAATTTTGAGTTGTGATATGACTTTCTTTCTGATGTTGGATTATTGGATATTGTGATTGGTGGTTAGTGTTCAATGTCTCCGTGGACCCTAAGGGGTGTGTGGGTATGCACATACTAATCTAGGATATTCTTGTGGGCCGAGCCACCGGCTAATAATAGGTGGAGACCTTGCCAAGGGGGGAATCTTGGTCATCTTGTCACGGGCGTTATGCGTGACCATAGTTAGACATTTGAGCATAAATTGGTCAATGGAGTGGACCATTGACATGTGATTTGAGTTTGATCGATGGAATGGACCATTGATGTAATTTGATGAGATTAATCAATTGATTTGACCATTGATATATGTTTTATGAGATTGACTAATGGATTGGACCATTGGTATCTTCGGTATTTGAGTTACAATTATATTTTATGATAAAGTGAGTTACGATTGTATTTTAAATGTGCATAGTGATTTCTTGATCCGCTTAGAAGAAATGTGTTACTCACTGAGCCGTGGTAGCTCACTCCTCTCTTCTACTTGTTTTTCAGGTTCTTCAGCAAGTCGCAAGTAGGCGCGAGCGTTCATTTGGGGAGAATTGTTGTGATAGAAACTTTTTGGTATGGTTTGTGCATAGTTAATAGGTTTATAAGTTAGTCTTTGTAAAAGGTTTATGTTTTGATTTTTATGGATTATAGATACACTCTGATATTGTAACCAAGTGCCCCTTTTTGTCAAATATATATATGTTGATATTGGGTTGAATTTTGGTTATGTTGATGCTGCGTCCTTTGGTGAAAGGATGGCCGTGTCATGCCCTTTTTTTTTGTGAATCGGGGTGTGACAAAATTTGAGTGCATTGAGCGGGGTTAGGGTCAAGCCCATAATGGACAATTCATGTTCGAAACCCAACAGATAGTCTAGTGTAAATGACATATTGTTATGTGAAGTCCTATTTTCTTGATTCTCAAAATAAATTTAGACAATAACTTTATCTATGTAGGTTATGCTAGTAGCAGGAACAGATACAACATCTCTTACATTAGAATGGGCCATGACCAATTTACTGAACAACCCAAACAAGTTGAAAAGGCCTAAGGTGAGATCGATTCCATTATCGACCACGGTCGTTTGATGGAGGAACCGGATGTTTTAAAGTTGTCGTACCTTCAATGCATCATCTTCGAGACCTTATGCCTAAGCATTGTGAATGCTAGTACGAGTACCTAGAGGGGAGTGAATAGGTGCAAAAACAAACTTTTGTGAAGTATAGTGTAAAACTTTACTTTTAACCTGAGTCTATTAACAGTAGACATTAAAATAGAAACCAAACTTTAACAAGTGAATAAAGTTACAAGTAAAGTGAAAGAGTTTAGGGAAGAGAATAAGAACATAAGGTTTATAGTGGTTCAGCTTAATCCAAGCCTACGTCCACTCTCCTGCACTGACAGCCCATCGGCTGGATTTCACTATGAAACAAAAAAGTCGTTACAGTATCACGTCCTTGATTCCACAGTGTAGAGACTCTGCTACAGTTCCTCAAGGTCTCACAAATGTATGAACTCTCTTTTGAGTACAAGTTTACGCTCAACAATTGAATTGGCGAGGAACAAGGAGTTTCAGACTTTGAAATTTATCTATCGCACACACACTCGAATAACTAGAACATCTCCCTTATCTACTCATCCATGCCTTCATAACCATTGGCACTTTCCAAAGGAGCTCTTCCAATCTACCCGTTGGATAGAATCAATTAGAGAGATTCTGAGTTATTTAAGGAATATGACGATAGCCCACCAATCCTGCTCGTCCATACAATCAGGATCTAGGTTTCCATAAGTAGAACCTTCCAAGTACGCTTCGCTAATTAACGGATCTAAATTACCTGAATCAAAACGAATAAAAGATTATGAAGTGCTATAACCAGCCGAGAGATCTTCTTTAGTCGATAGAATCAAATCCTTAACGAAATACTCAATTCTGGATAGGTCTTCTTTGACGGTCTAGAAACTGTCAATGAGGGTAGACTTTGAATCTTGAGTCTGGTGGTTCGGCGGTTTTACATACTTTGACGAAAGAGTCTGCAAGTCTTCAAACTAGACTGATGGAAACGTTTTGTCAAGTTCAAAACAAATACGGAAGTTTTCTCCAACAATCTCCCCATTTTTTGATGATGACAAAACTTTCCTGCAGATTTGGATATTTTTGACCTGCAAGACAATACTCAAGCAAACATGGATATCTCACAATAGATAATTGACTTAGTAAAGATTAGCATTAAATATGCATCCACAGGAAATGAGTTAGTCTTGTAAATAAACAACTATCTGAAATACCAATAGTGCTTAAGATACTGCAGCAAACATTTAAACGATCAAACCATCCAAATCCAAATCCAGTCACAACCAAACCAAACAAATCCAAACAAAAGTCAATCAAAAGTCAAGTCAAATCAAAGAAAGAGTCAAATCTCTTCAAATCTGCACCATCTCCCCCTTTTTGCCAACATTAAAAAGGTAGAGACGAAAAGAGAATAAAATTAGTATTGCTTTGGAACGCGAATAAGCTAGAAATCTCCCATCGGCTGGACAATCCCTTCCAGCTTTTTCAAATCCTCCTTAAGTTGAGCCACTTCTTCACCCTTGGCATTTGCTTGAACTTGAAGAGCAAGGGCATGAATTTGATCATGCAAGGAAACTAAAGAGGTTTGACCTGCATTATGCAAGTTCTGAACTTCGCGTCCTAGGGCATAAATTTGGCCTTGCATCTCCATAAGAATATCAAGCAGTCTTCGAAAGTCTGCTGAATTATCAGTCTGAGTGCTTGTGTCTGCATGATCAGTAGGAATATTGGCAGATGATGGCAAGTCAGCATGAAGACTCAGATTTGGCGATGAAACCTCATGACCTTCTTCAGGAAATTGAGAGGCATAGATGTATTCTAGATCTACAAGACTAGCATCTTCACTAGTAAAAGCAATTGAAAAGGTACCTATGTTCTCAGCAACTCCCCCTATTTCATTGCCTTCAGGCGATGAGAAGTACTCTTCATGATCTGGTTGTTCTTGTTCACCTCTGCCCTCTTCTTCTTCTGCAGTCCTTTCTTCCTCTGCTTTCTTTTTTCATCGATTCTCTCTCTCCTTTGCTTTGCTCTTCTTCTTCTCTGTCTTGATCCTTTCTCCCCTCTGTCTCTGGAATAGAATGATGTAGGTTTCTCAATGCAAAAGCGGAAATGGTGATATCGTTCTCATTTTCTTCATCCTCCAAGATGAGTGACCTTCTTCTCTTTGATGGAGCTGTCATGGGCTCTTTCCCTTTCCGTTTTGCAGCAGAAGAAACTTGGTGAGTCTTGACAGGGGTTTTCTCCTTGAATTGCTCCAATGTCTTGTTTAGCTCCTTCAGACGAATTTTCGAAATGATTTTCAGTCCCACCACCATTTGATCACAAGAAACTTGGTGAGTCTTGAAGGGGTTTTCTTTGAATTGCTCCAATGTCTTGTTTAGCTCCGAAATGATTTTCAGTCCCACCACCATTTGATCACAAGTTCGAACACACAGAATCCTGGGAAGCTTAATATTCAAATGTCTAAATAGTTTAGTAACAAGAGCTGAGTAAGGAAGTTGGCTCTTGTCTTTCACCATCGATCTGTACATGTGAAACATGATTGTGTGTGGAAGAGAGAATTTCTTGCCAGTGTTGATAGCATACATCATCTTTGCTTCTGAGTTGGAAACATCAGTTTTCAAAGTCAATTTAGGTCTCAGGCAATTGATCACAATCTTGTGAAGCAAAATATTTGAGGCATTCATCCTCAAGTATGAGATTTGTCCTTCCGCCATTCCATCCCAAACAAGCTCGACTGTCGCACAACCAATAGACGCACTAATTGATTAGAATGCCCCTCTTTTCTACTCCAATCACATCAGCCAATGTGTCCATGTTAACAACATAGTCCTGGTCTCGAACACTAAAAGAGAATCTATTCGCATCCAAGAAACTCATATTAGAATAGAAATAAGCAGTAAGTTCTGGATGTGCCTCTGTCGTCTCAGAACAAAAACACTCAAGCTGAAGTAGAGTGAATTTCTCTCGCAGCTTCACATTCAAGGAATCAAGAAAATCAAAGTCCACACTTCTTGGGTTGATCACCCCTTGCTTTAGCAACTTAGAGTAAAGTCGCTTGTGTTCCTCCGTGCGAAACAAGTCTGTCCTTTTGCATCGAGTATTTGTCGCAACACCCATTCTAGGCTTAAAATGAGTGTACATTTTGTCATCATCATTCCCATTAGGTTGATTAAAACTTCCAACACGTGGATCACTAGGGATATTTGCAAAAGCTTGATCTATCGACCCCGCAGGAGTAATCCCTAATCGTTCCATTGTTCGCAAAAAGTGGGTTTCATTTCGATACCCTTTCTCTTTCAAAAATTCATCAATATCCTTCAAGGGAGTGCTTCCCCTTTTCAAGGCAAAGTAAAGCTTAAAGATAAAAGCGGGCTTTTGAGTTCTTACGGGTTCTGTGTCTTCAATGATTTCTTCCTCCGCTCTATGATCAATATCCTGAGGTCTAGCTTGAGGAGATTGACGCGGTTGAGAATGTTGTGGGCTCTGCTGCTGTCTTGGAGATTCTTCTTCCTCGGAGAGGTCAAAATGCGTAGGTCCCGCACACATGTGTTGTGGTCCCCTGTTTGCAATCCTTGAAGACTTTCTTTGGGAAGCCATTCTCACAGTCTTTGAGAGATTCCAAACTCGATTCGCGAGAAAGATGAAATCTTTGAAGATTAAACTAGAGAGTAAAAGTAAGAAAGTGTTGTTCTGTGCTTTTAGGGTTTGAGAGGAAGACGATCAGTATATAAGGCAGTCGAAAAGAGGTATACGGAACGACGTAAAAGGATAAATAGAAAATTCATTTCAAAAAATAATTGCCCTTTTGAAAATATAGATAACCGTCATTTCAAAAGATAACTTCTTTTTCGAAAAAGAATGATTGCAATAATCACGAAAACTGGGGAAGATAACATCAATCAATTACAGATTAATAGATGAACGTACCTTTTCGAGATTTCATCCGTAAGATAAAATTCTAAAATAGATATAACTTACAGTTGTGATTCTTGATCTTCTGAGTCTGAGTATCTTTAGACTTTTATCTCGAGTCCGAACTTCTTCGAGACTTTAAGATATTGAGTCTGGTACGAATAAGCTCGAATTGACTTTTCTCCAGAGGCTTTGTAAAAATGTCCGCTAGTTGATTCTATGAGTCAATGAATTGAATTAAGACTTCTCCATTTTGAACATGGTCTCTAATGAAATGATGTCGAATCTCTATATGCTTTGCTCTTGAATGGAGAATTGGATTTTTGGTAAGATTAATCGCGCTGGTGTTGTCGCATTTGACTTAGTGCATGAGTCTTCGATTCCAAAGTCTTTTAGCTGTTGTTTTATCCATAAGATTTGAGAACAATAACTTTCAAGCGCCACATACTCTGCTTCAGCTGTTGAAAGAGCTACAGTGCTTTGCTTACTTGAAAACCAAAGATACTGTCCTGTTACCAAGCAATTGAAAAATGCCCGAGGTGCTTTTTCTATCAACTCTGCATCTTGCTAGGTCTGCATCTGACTATCCAAGAAGAGTAAAGTCTCCATTTTTAGGATACCAAAGACCCAAATTAGTGGTAGATGCAACGTATTTGATGATGCGTTTTGCAGCACTTAAATGAGATTCTTTGGGATCTGATTGAAATCTCCTTCATTAATATCACAAATAATGAGTTCTTTGGGATGACTAGACTTGTGCTTCCAATTGTTGGTTGAATTGTCAGACTGTTGACCTTTTTCTTCATTTGATTCTTCAATGATCATTCGTTGTTGGTCTTTTGAAGTCTGGGCTACTTCTAGAGATTTAGACTTTGTAAAGTCTAGAGCGGGTTCAAATTCTTCAGGTTGAAATCGATTGATTTTGTATAAAGTCTTGAAATTTGACATTCATCGATTCCTCCACAGATTGAGTCCTTTTGTTGTATACTCTGTAAGCTTTGCTGGTGGTTGAATATCTCAGGAAAATACCTTCGTCTGATTTTTCTTCAAACTTACCAATTCGATCATTTGCATTTTTCAATATAAAACATTTGCATCCAAACACATGAAAATAAGAAATAATTGGTTTCTTTCCTTTGAACAACTCATAGGGAGTTTTCTCCATAATAGGCCTTAAGAAGACTCTATTAATAATATAACATGCTGTAGAGACTGCTTCAGCCCAAAAACGAGAGGAAATGTTACTTTCAATTAATAAGGTTCTAGCCATTTCTTGCAACAATCTATTCTTCCTTTCCACAACTCCATTCTGTTTTGGAGTGTATGGTGAGGAGAATACGTGCTGAAAACCATATTCATCACAGAATTTAGCAAAGTCATGATTTTCAAACTCACATCAATGGTCTGTCCGTATACTTGAAATAACATACCATTTCTCATTTTGAACTTTCTTAGCAAATTTTATGAAATAAGAAAATGTTTCAGACTTACTTGCTAGGAAATATACCAAAGTGAATCGTGAATAATCATCAACTATTACTAGGAAATATTTCTTACCTCCAATGCTCTAGGTTCTGGTTGGTCCAAATAGATCCATATGCAAGAGCTGCAGCACACAATTAGTGGAAACTTGATTTATTGGTTTGAAAGAGTTTCTAACATGTTTTCCCAATACACACGGTGTGCATAATTAAGATTTTTGATATGTCAGGTTAAGTAGTCCACAAACAAGCTTCTTTACAGAGATCTTGGCTATTTGCTTCATGTTGATGTGGCCAAGTTTTCTATGCCAGAGATTAGCTTCCTCTTGAATTGAAATTAGACATTGGGATTTTTCTGATTTGATATCCAAGAGATATATATTCCCACATCTTCGCCCCGTGAATGTCTAAGAGGAGTCTTTACTGGTTCCTAAACATGTTCCTTCTTGAAAGTTGATTTTGTAACCTGTGTCACACAGTTGGCTGTTACATAGCAAGTTGTAGTTGAGTCCTTCCACTAAGGAGACGTTACTAATCGTGAGACTTCCAATCTTTACGATTCCATATCCTACAATTCTGCCTTTGCTATTTCCTCCAAAAGAAACTTTTCCACCATTGACTTGTATAAGCTTTATGAAATAACTTGAGTCTCCTGTCATATGTCTTAAGCATCCACTATCCAAGTACCATTTAACATTTTTCTTGATAGTGACCTAGATTTAAAAAAGAACTCAAGCTTTCTTTGGTACCCATACTTTCTTGGGTCTAATAGAGTTAGTGCAATATACAATCTTTGTCCAAACCTTCTTAACATGTTTCCAAACCATAGGACATTTTTTTCAAAATGTTATGAGATGTTGCACTTAGAACATTTAAGAGAACTGCGACCTATAGGTTTTACAAAGACTTTTGAAAATGATTTCTATAAAAATCTTTTGTAGGTCTTTGTTTAATTCTTTCCTTTACTTTTGGGAAATTAATTAGAGGAATAGTTTCAACAGTCATTCCCAAACCTGATTTGTTAAAGTAAGGTCTTTGTACTGAAAAAAAATTTTCTAATTTCTCGGAACTTATAGAAATTTTTTTTGAAACACTTGAAATATCATTTTTCAAAAGTGCATTTTCTTTTGAAATAGAGTCTGCATTTTCTTTCAAAGTAATAACACTTTTATCTAAATTTTCGACATTTTCTTTCCAAACAATCTCCTGTTGCTTCAGTGCAGAATTTTCTCTTTTTAGTTCGGAAATCCTCTCAAGAGAGGTTTTGAGACTAAGACACAATTTATCAATATATTTAGAGACTTTAGTAGGAATTTTTAAATTACTTACTTCGATTTCACTGTTTGAGTCTCAGTCTGTCTCAAAATCTGAATCTGATTCTAATTGTGCCATTAGACAAATATTAGCATAATCATCATCACTCTCTTCACACTCGGTATCACTCCAAGTTTCTGCTTTGAGAGTTTTTCTGTATTTCTCAGCTTTTCCTTTCATTTTCTTCAGTAAGTGACAGTTGGGTTTGATGTGTCCCTTTTTTCTTGCATTCAAAACAAATCACATCTTTATTGGATCCATCATCCTCAATTGATTTATTTTGGAACTTTTAAGAACTTTGTTTCCTCTAGTTGAATATTTTTCCCTTTTTGTTCAGTTTTCTGAACATTTTTATCATGAGAGCAAGCTCTTCATCGTCCATATCCTCTTCTGAATCTGTAACATCAGAATCATCATTAGATTTTAATGCAATAGATTTTTTTACCTTTGGGATCCTCATCTTCATTGATTTGCTCCACTTCATAAGACTAAAGAGTGCCAATCAATTCGTCAACATAAAGTGCCATGATTCTTTATATCTCCCTTATTGAGGTCTTCACGTGATTCCAATCTTTGGAGAGTCCATGCAATAACTTGTTAAATTTCATGGGTCCAGAGATTGGTTGTCCTTGATACTCAAGACCATTCACAATTTATGTAAAACGACTAAACATGTCAGTGATAGATTCTCCTGGTTTCATCTTGAATGCTTCATATTGACCGAGCAGAATATTGATTCTGGTTTCTTTCACTCGATCAGTTCCTTCATAGGTGATGTGCAATCTATCCCAGACTTCTTTAGCTATTTCACAGGAAGATATTATGTTATATTCAGTGGACGATAATGCACAATATAAAGAATAAATTGCCTTTGCATCAAGAGCTTGTCTCTTGGTTATCTCTTCTTGAGTCATCTCGCTGGACTCAACAGCTTCTTTTCCCCTTTCTGAGACTGTTGTAGTTTTAGGAATAACTCCTTTGTCTACCACATCCCATTCAAGAGGATCTTTCGATCTTAGGAATGCCTTCATCTTATTTTTCCATATATTGTATTCATTCCCATCAAAGTAAGGTGGTCTAGTGTTGCTTTGCCCTTCAACCAAACCTAGAGCCAACATACTAGCCATGGACCGTTAACTCTGAAGTAAAAACACTTCAATCTAAATGAGTACACAGGCTCTAATACCAATTGTGAATGCTAGTACGAGCACCTAGAGGGGGGTGAATAGGTGCAAAAATAAACTTTTGCGAAGTATAGTGTAAAACTTTACTTTTAACCTGAGTCTGTTAACAGTAGACTTTAAAATAGAAACGAGACTTTAACAAATGAATAAAGTTATGAGTAAAGTGAAAAGAGTTTAGGGAAGAGAATAAGAACATAAGGTTTATGGTGGTTCGGCTTAATCCAAGCCTACGTCCACTCTCCCGCACTGACAGCCCACCGGCTGGATTTCACTATGAAACAAAAGAGTCGTTACAATATCACATCCTTGATTCCACAGTGTAGAGACTCTGTTACACTTCCTCAAGGTCTCACAACTATATGAACTCTCTTTTGAGTACAAGTTTACGCTCAACAATTGAATTGACGAGGAACAAGGAGCTTCAGACTTTGAAATTTATCTATCGCGCACACACTCGAATAACTAGAACATCTCCTTTATATACTCCTCCATGCCCTCATAACCGTTGGCACTTTTCAAAGGAAGTTCTTCCAATCTACCCGTTGGACAAAATCAATTAGAGAGATTCTGAGTTATTTAAGGAATATGACGATAGCCCACCAATCATGCTCGCCCATACAATCAGGATCTAGGTTTCCATAAGTAGAACCTTCCAAGTACGCTTCGCCAATTAATGGATCTAAATTACCCGAATCAAAACGAATAAAAGATTTCGAAGTGCTATAACCAGCCGAGAGATCTTCTTTAGTCGATAGAATCAAATCCTTAACGAAATACTCAATTTTAGATAGGTTTTCTTCGATGGTCTAGAAACTGTCAATGAGGGTAGACTTTGAATCTTGAGTCTAGTGGTTCGGCGGTCTTCAGACTTTGACAAAAGAGTCTGCAAGTCTTCAGACTAGACTGATGGAAACGTTTTGTCAAGTTCAAAACAAATACGGAAGTTTTCTCCAACAAGCACAACGGTCCCACTTCTCCTTCCACACGAGTCATCAGCTGATTGCACCATAGGAGAATACATGGTACCGTGTGGGACTATAGTATTGGTTAATGCATGGGAAATTCATAGAGATCCAGAGATATGGGAGGACCCTAAGACCTTCTAGATGATGACTTGTCAAGTGATTATGTGTCGTGCGATGACATGTCATATGATGATATGTTACGTGATAAAGTATCATGTAATGACGTGTTGTATGTATGTATAAGAAGAAACTCATATGATGATATGTTAATTGTGATATCCTCAATCTAACCCCAATTTTCGGAATGGGATTACAATAATGGCAAATCTTCAAAGCGAGATTGCAATGGGGATCAATAGGCCACGAAAATGCTGAAAATGCCACTTTGGGGCAAAAACTCAATTTTTAATCAATGGGATGTAAAAATTAGGAAATGTGGAAATGAGCCATGGACGAGGACCCACATGGGCCGAGGCCCACAAGTAGGCCCAATGGGCCCTTGGATCCACGAAGGATAGCCCAATGGGCCCAAGCCCAAAGTGGGCAGCCCAATGGGCCTCACGCCCAAGATGGGCGGCCCAAAGGAGCCCATGTACCACCTAAGTCCTTTTTGGTCTTTTCAAGTCCCTTATTAATGCCCATGTGCGTGAATAGTACCTAGGGCTTGTGAAATTATCATTTTGCCCTTCTTCCTAATAAGACAAGAAATGGGCGCCCAATGAGGAGAGGAGAGAGAAGATGATGACATGCCTACCCTATCCTACTTAGCTAAGCCTACCTATCTTATTTTCTAGCCTAGGCATGATGAGTTCATTCAATGTGCATTAAATGACATTAATGGAACTTGGGGAGGAAGTAAAGCAAGAAGCAATCTTGATCCTCCATTCTTGTCTTGGGGAGCAAGGATGCATCTTGGCCATCCAATGGCCAAGACTTGTGCATCAATCTTTCTCTTTCTCCCCTAATTCATTCAGCCACCCATTTTCTCTCTCATTCTCTCATTTCTCTCACTTTCTCTCGCTCTCCAACCCTTTGGACGAATTTTTCACTCACTCTCTCTCTCTCTCCATTTCCTTGCACCAGTTGAAGCCTCTCCACCTCCCCATCCCTCATCTCATGCTAATATCCCTCTCTTTTCCTCTTGGTTGGAGCCACCATGAACCACTGGAAGTCGCATGCCCTTATCGCCACCGTGACTGAACCGTTGTGCTCACCACCTCACGCCACTATCCTTTGGCTATTTTGGCCTTGTCGTGGGCTACCAAGCACCGACCAGCCATCGCTGAGCCTCATCGTGAGCCATGCCGCTAGCCCCAGCCTTGTCGTGATATCTTTGGAAGGTGACCAGCCACTACCGAGCACCACAGCAGCCATCTAGCCCTCGTCGCACCTTTTCCATCACTTGTCATGCTTGGAATCGAGAGTGAGTGAATATCTAGCTCTTGAATAGGGTTGTTATTGCATTTTGGAGTTAGTTTAGGACTAGATTAAGGATAATTGATGTTTTGTTGATATGATAAGTGGGTTTTGCATGATAAGTGATCATAGGGTTTTGATAGGTTATCATGCTTTGCCGATAGGTTATCGAGATAGGTTATTATGCTTTGCCGATAGGTTATCATGTGTTTCCGATAGGTTATCGTGATAGGATATCGTAGGCTGCAATAGGTTATTGTAATAAACCTTTCTAATAACCAATAAGCTATTGAAATGTGATAAGTGGAGATGTTATAAGTTATTATGTTGTGACATGTGATAAGTGTTAAGTTATGATGACATGTTATAACAATGTGAAATAACTCATTGTATAGGTTATGACGGCATGTGATAGATTATTCTAATAATTTATACACAATTGTAATGATTTATCTTACCTTGATGAGAGTTCTATATGCTATGAGTCCTAATTTGATTGATGTATTGTTGGTTGCTAAAGTTGAATATAGTGCATGCTTATGTACCTGTTAGAATGGGAAAATAATAAAGGTTATAGTATTTGTTGATTCTAGCCAATTAATAAGCATGTGAGGTATGTGGAAAGATGGCATGTTGAAATATTCAAGTGATGTAGTTGGGTGATATGATATGAGAAACAAGTATGACATAATGGCTTGTGACTAATTAGCGCATATGTATGAATATGTTAAAAGATAATATGATGGAGTGTTTAAAGCGCCATTATGAAATAATATGCGATGAGATAGAACTATGATTAATTTGACAAATGCATGATTGGGATGTGATCACATGGCATGACATCATGATATGGTTGTGTAATTAGTGTTGTCGCATATTGTATGAGCATTCACACTCTTCCATCGATTAATGAGAAAGATATGAAATGATCTTGAGAGATGTATGCTCGTGTGATTATTAAATACCCCGATGCGTATGATTATGCGGGGTAAATGTATGCTCATGTGATCACTACCCTGATGCGTATGATTATGCGGGGTAAATGTATGCTTGTGTGATTATTAAATACCCAGATGCGTATGATTATGCAGGGTGATGGCTCCGTCCTGATGCGTATGATTATGCGGGACGATGCCCGATTAAGTTCGGATACCCCCAAGTCAACGGGATGCCATTTGCGGATGGATTTGAAAACAAATTCCTTATTGGAATGCTGTCTTGAGGCGTATGCATACGCAAGATGATGTCATGCCCGATGGGGCAGGACAATGCCCGGTTACGCCATATGACTGCGAGCCTTCGGGTTGGCCTTAGGTCCTAAGTTGCCGTAATAATCTGGACATGGTTGTGTGAAAAGTGCATAAATGCATATTTTGAGAAGTGATGAAATAGTCTGCACACGTGTGACATGATATTAATATATGAGCAAGTCTAGATTATTGCATAGCATGGATACATGACTATGTTATATTGCACGTTTTTAGGTTTGGCTCCTGTGTGTAGGAGTTGTTTAAAGAATTGTTTATATGCTCATATTGATGGCATTGAGGAAGTGGAATAACCATTCATGCTATAGTTAAGACAAAGTAAAGATTGCTTTGCTATTGATATGTTGTCGATAGATTACTTGTATGTTTAGGGCATTTCCAAGGTGAATGACTTCTCTGCGCGAGGTCTAGGGAGTTCACTCATTGAGTTTATCTCACTCCTCGTTTTTAAACCTTTTTCAGGCCCTAATCGTGACTAGCCAAGCCCGAGCTACAGTATTTTGAGTTTGGATGTGTACTAGGTGCGTGGGTGATACCACCATTTTCAAGTCGCTTTGTAGCATAGAGGAGCTAAGCTAACCCCAAAACCTTTTGGAAGTGTGAATGACCGCGCATTTTGATTGAACATGAAATGGCGTAACAAGTGACGTTCAAGTTTGGATATAAATAGTTGTTATGTTGTAGTGACGTTATGGATGCATATATGTAAATATAAGTATGTTTGAAACTATCCCTGTTTGTTGATTGGGTGAATTGTTTATGCTTCCACTTGCATATTTAATCAAATAAAGCGATCGGGTCAGTGACGCCTCCTGGGACGTCGCAATCGAATGACCTAAAGGAAATCTCTATTCTTTATTAGTTGTTTTAATGGTTTTTTAAAAGCATCACATGCATAACTTGCAGTTCATTATTTTCTATATCAAAGTGTTCCTCTATACATTAACTAGCTCTATTTATTTCTCAAAAAATTAATAACATTGCAATACATAACCAATTCACTTCCTCTAAGTCCATATTAGAAATGTTTATATTGGTGAAATGTGTCATGCATGTACAAATTTAAAATTACTTTTTACCTAAATAAATTATTTTTTTGGCGAAATGTGTTATGGAAATACAAATTTGAAATTTTTTTACCTTATATTTGGCTAGTGAAGAAATGGATGGTCGAGATATATATATATATATATATATTTTTTTTTTTTTTTTTTTTGGTGACCCGAGAACCACCGTACAGCTAGCAGCCGGCGGCGTAAACTCGGGGCGGACTGAGCCACCACCACAAATCCAGCCATGGGTGAGTCGCGCGAATGCGACGCCTCTGGGATTCGAACTCCTCCCCTTCGTGAGGGGGAGAGAACCCGAAGCTAACTGCGCCACCGCGGGTGGTGGTATGGTCGAGATATATTTGTTTTAAAGAAAAATGTCAAAATCATATATCACCTTTCAGTCCATGATTTTTTTTTTTTTTTTTGTGACCTAGGGAACCCCGTACAGCCGGCAGCCGGCAGCCGGCGAGTGAACCCTGGGGTGACGCCAAGGAAACCATCACCCTGACGCCACAGGTAAGTCCACAAATGATGACGTCGAGATTCGAACTTGTCCCCGTCATGAGGAGGACAAAGCCCAAACCAACGCTGCCACCACATGGGGTGGTCCTTTCAGTCCATGACTATTTATATACCTTTACTTTGAAATTTGCATTGATTATTGTCATGTCCATATTTAGGAAAATGCAATTTTCTTTCCATAAATTCTTGTACTTACTCAAAATAATACAGCCAACTAAATATTAGGGATACTTTGATTTTTTTTTTTTTCAATATAGGAGCTATGCTTAAAATTATGCAAGAAATTCCAAATAAGAACCTGAAGTGCCATTATTTTCTCAAATAAATGTCTGAAGTGGACAAGATGAATCTAAAGTACCATCATTTTCTCAAATAAGGGTCTGAAGTGAATTTTGTTTCAAATAAGTTCCTAAAATGACCTATCAGTTTCAAAAGATGGCTCAAACTCACCGATTGGTGGATGGCAATTTCGTCTTTTAAAATTTTCCTTTCTTCTTTCTTCTTTCTTTTTTCTTTCCATGAGCGTGGGTTATCGCGTGTCTCGAGAGGGTCAAGGCATGACATTAATCCTTTGATGACGCATGCATGTGCGGCTTGAAATGACATTCATTTTTGTGTATGGGCTTATTCGGGTGTGTAATTGATCCCTTTTGGCTGATTATATATATAGAGATAAATAAACTGTTTGTGTGACTATCCTAATTTATTGTGGGAATAATAGCTTATTTTGGCCTGAAAAAAGAAAAAATAATTAAAAATTATTATGAGGTCCACTCATTTAATAATTTGTGACTTGTAACATGTTGTTATACCCACAAAAGTCAAAAACTATTGTGCTTGCAAAGTCTTTTGTATATCAAAACTAAGAAAATCAAAAAAATATTTTTGAAAGTAACCGATAGTACCTCAATTTTACCTCCCATATTTAAGGAATCGTCAAATTTGAGCAAGTTTTGAACAATGAGATACAAAAGCATAATAGGCATTCTAAAAATGGATTTCACTCGCGAAAACAAGTTTTTGACACCCATATTGCTACCAAAATTCGACGGCCAATTTTACCCTTTCGGATCAATTGCTCTTTTTTCACTATGTTGAAAATTTTGTAATTTCTAGATTTCAATTGTACATCATAAAAAATAAATAATAAAAAGGGATTGCAAACAATTTGACATAATAAAAGTCAGGTCAACCAAATGTCTTTTGACAAAGTAATCATGTGTCAAATTCCGGTTAAAATCTCCATCCTTGAAAATGCTCCTAAAGCCTAAAACCATACATGGAAGTATATGTGATGGATTATAAGGTGGAGAAGATTCAAACCGAGAAACTAGAACCTACCCGAATAAAGTTGATTCCCAATTTTTGAAACTAGGAACCAAACTTGTTGACCCTGGGACCATTTGCAGTTAAACTAGCTGATTCTTAGGCCAACCCAAGAACTGGCCAGGGCTTTTTTTTCCCCATTATATTACCTATCTAATGAGTATTAATAAAGTATATTTGAGAAATGTAGAAGACATTTGTAAGAAAATTAACCGATCAGATTTATCTAAGAAAAAACCTAATGAGAGATTGAGAGCCTAAAAGAAATGAATTACATAGTGAAGACCTATTTCTCTCACTTGGAAGCGCAAGAAATGAGGGAAAATGATCATTTTTACCAGAAGGGAAATTGTTTTCTCCAGTTTAAACTTATTGTTTATAGTATAGGAGAATCTTTTTGTCAATTGAGTAGATTATAGTTATCCAAACGTTCGAAAGTGAATTTTTGTGAAAAAAAAAAAAAAAATCGTCTAACAAACTAACCCTTATCAAAAACATGATGGTGTCTAGTGCTTTTTAGTTAGTTTTTTTTTTTTCTTTCACAAGAAGTGATTTTGGCATCCATGCAGGTAATTTATATTTCAATTAGTCCACTGCTTGGTTTATATTGTTCTCTATTTTTGAATACGTTCTAAATAAATAAAAGTAAACTAATACAATAGAACGTGGTATGAGCCTATGAGGTTGTAGAGGACCCCACAACATTATAAGCATGAGGCGTATTCCAGATTGTCGCTAAGTCCTTTTCATTCCTTTTAGTTTTCAAAGGTAACACATCCTCATCAAGTTTGCTACGCTACATGTTCACCTTGGGAGAAGTCAAAGATTCCAATGCAAAACGGACACAGAAGCAACCAAATCTATGCTTACATATATATAGTCGCAAATGAGCAACCTCCACAATGCAGAACCTAAAGCAAAAGAAGAGAAAAATGGCAGACGCCCTTCTCTATGCGATCATCGTCTCTTTGCTCTCTCTAATTATTCTCCACTCCTTCCTAAGAAGAAAACCCAAGAATCTCCCGCCAGGCCCTCCTTCTCTCCCCATCATCGGCCACCTCCATCTCTTGAAATTCCCCTTACATAGGACCCTCTATAACCTCTCCAACGAGCATGGCCCAATCATGTCCCTTTGGTTCGGGGTCCGCCACATCATGGTCGTGTCGTCGCTGCCGCTGGCTGAGGAGTGCTTCACGAAGAACGACATCGTGCTTGCCAACCGCCCCAAGCTGTTGTTTGGCAAGCACATCGCCTACAACAACAGCACGCTCATCCGCCTGCCCTATGGGGTCGAATGGCGCAACCTCCGTAAGATCGCCACCATCGAAGTCCTCTCCACACATCGTCTCAATATGCTCTCGCACACCTGGAGGGACGAGGCTGAACGGCTGATGCTTCGGTTGGCAAGGAATGGGTTTGGGGACTTCCACCGGGTCGAACTGAAGACCCTCTTCATGGAACTGACGTTCAATGTCATCATGAGGATGATCTCGGGGAAATGGTACTAT
Source organism: Eucalyptus microcorys (assembly GCA_014182515.1). Lineage (NCBI taxonomy): Eukaryota > Viridiplantae > Streptophyta > Magnoliopsida > Myrtales > Myrtaceae > Eucalyptus > Eucalyptus microcorys. Next base: position 14,293,441 of record CM024570.1, read on the forward strand.
GGGGAAGAAGTGAGTGTTGATAAGGCCGAGGCGAGGGAGTTCAGGGAGATGATCAAGCAGATCATCGCGAATGGCGGCACAAGTTATGAGGGCGATTTCTTGCCCATATTGGATTGGATCGATTACAAGGGGTTCAAGAAGATGATAGTGCAACTTGGGATGAGGGCTGATGTGTTCATTCAAAACTTAGTCGACGAGCACAGGAGAAGGAAGGGCGATCTGGAGTTGGCAGACAGTATGATCAGTCATCTGTTGCGTTTGCAAGAGGCTCAGCCGGAGAATTACTCGGACTTGATGATCAAAGCACTCGTCCTTGTAAGTCTTGCTTTGTTGGCTCTTCCTATGCTAAAGTTGCTACTATAATTTGGAGCATTAGAAGTTATTTGATCTAGTAGTCATCGCATCTATAAAATTCATGAATTCTATTTCTGATAAAAATTTAGAACTTAGTCGACATGCCAGTTAGTGGACCTCGGGGCATATTTTAATCTCACGCTATAAAATTAAAGTTTAACATTTTCTGAAGTGCAAAAGGAAATACAGCAATAGGATTCATTGAGGATAGTCAGTAATCTGTGTAAATGAAATTTCACACCTACTTTGAGTACAAGAAAATCAATTCTTCTAACAACCATCATGCCCGAGCAATGTTTCTAGGATCAGTATACGTACACAATTGGCTCAACTATTGGGTTTGAAAAGCCTGGTTCGGTCTTTCTCTTTGCTTGCAAATCTTTTTGGAGAGTTATGGTTTGTCTCAATTTGGGACACGAGCACTCTCTTCTTGGTTCTTTTTCTCGGTCAACCCCACACACAAACAGAACTTTCTGAGCACTTCTCACATTTCCTTTACTTGCATGTCCGAAGTAACCCAAGAGGGTGCTCAAGTGATAAGCGGGTTGTCCTCCTTGCTCAAGCTTTGGGTTCAAATCATCATATTTGTGTATTCTTTTAAGGCCACCTCGGTATATATATTGTGGACCGCCAAACATGGGGAAAAACCGAAAACACATGCACACCCAAAGTTATGTGCATGCTTTCCTCCGTTGGGAAATTTGAGTGCATTGGGCAGGGTTAGGGTCAAGCCCATAATGGACAATTCATGTCCAAAACCCAACAGATAGTCTAGTGTAAAGGACGTATTGTTATGTGAAGTCCTATTTTCTTGATTCTCGAAATAAATATGACAATAACTTTATCTACGCAGGTTATGCTAGTAGCAGGAACAGATACAACATCTCTTACATTAGAATGGGCCATGACCAATTTACTGAACAACCCAGACAAGTTAAAGAAGGCCCAAGATGAGATCGATTCCATTATCGGCCACGATCGTTTGATGGAGGAACCGGATGTTTCAAAGTTATTGTACCTTCAATGCATCATCTTTGAGACCTTACGCCTCAGCACAACAGTCCCACTTCTTGTTCCACACGAGTCATCAGCTGATTGCACCATAGGAGAATACATGGTGCCACGTGGGACTATAGTATTGGTTAATGCATGGGCAATTCATAGAGATCCAGAGCTATGGGAGGACCCCAAGACCTTCAAGCCTGAGCGATTCGAAGGTGGCAATGGTGAAAAGCATCAAAAGCTAGTTCTTCCATTCGGGCTAGGACGGAGAGCATGCCCCGGCGCACCCCTAGCTCAGAGGGTCATGGGGTTAACGTTGGGCTTGTTGCTTCAGTGCTTTGATTGGAAAAGAGTGAGCAAAGAGGAGATTGACATGACTGAAGGCAAAGGACTCACCATGCCAAAAGTGGTGCCGTTGGAATTAATGTGTAAAGTACGCCCTCCCATGGAGAAACTCGTCCCTAAAGATTAATTCGAGCGACTAGTTCATCCCGAAATGTTATGTAGTAAGAGTCCCGCACCTGTCGTGTGGTTTTCGTATATTATATTTGCTCTATTGTAATAAAACTCTGTAGCGGGGTTTCCTTGTGCTAGGAAGATGTATGAGTTGTTCTTGTTTAAGCCCTAGTAATGTTGTTTTCTTGAATAATAAGTTATTATTCTGAAAGTGGAGTAAGAGTATCTCCTTTACTTCAATTTTCCTCTTGCTAATGGTAGGCTACATTTTTGCTGAATGAGTCGAATGGTCTAGAAGGAAAGGTCGGTGGGATGGAGGTTAGACCCCACGAGCCTCGTCACAAAGAAGGGCAGCGGGGGAGCGAGACCAAGCCCCATTAAGGAAGGAAGACACTCTCCATGTACTTGTTGATGGCGAGTTCGCCCAAGATGCAGATCCAAGAACCAAGTCAAGCCACGGGCTTGCTGGGATTTCAGGATTAGAGTTTTGGGTTTGGTGCTGGGTGATGTTCATAGGAATTCCATTGCATAAGCTGTAGTTTTTTGTGCTGGAAGCTCCTTTTCTGCCTTGATTTCCCAATCTTTTTGGATCTTGGATCATTGAAATAGAACTATAGAGCACAAGGATCTAAAATGTGAAAAATCGTAACTGTTGTTTTCGTTGTTTGCTGCTTTTGCTTTCTATGATGTCTAGGGTTTGCTCATTATAGAATCTGTTTGGTAAATTGTGGGTAGTGGTTTGAGCACCATCCACTACCGTTAAGTGAGAGGGAAAAAAAATCCCAAAACCCAAACCAAATCAGCCCAATCTAAATCATGCTTTCGGTTCGGATTCAATCCGGCTCAAGTTTCTGATTAGGAAGTAAACTATTTGGGTGCACGCGTGAAGGTAACTAGTTTGTTGAGAAACGGAGATTTATAGTTGAGTGTTCAATCACGTGTGGGGGAACGGTTAGCATGCCACAAGGCCTTTCAATACTACAATTTGGATTAAGTCATTTAAATTCCTTTATTATTTGATTTCCTAAAGCATGAAAATATTTTTGTTTGTAGAGATAGTTAGACAAAAGGTTCGCATCTTGTCACAACTAGGAAATGACCATGTTTAGTATGCGTACATGATGACGAAGTACTTGCTATATATAATACAAGATTTTGTTAGGTGAAGGACTGTCTTGTGATGTCCTATTATTTGACAAAAAAGTAATGCAATGATTTGTTACATCTTATGATAACGTGCCTTGTGATAAGTTCTAAATGATGACTCATCAAGTTGTACGATGACATATTATATGATGACATGTTATGTGGTAAAGTATCATGTAATGATATGTTGTGTGTATGTGAAAGAAGAGACTCATATGATGACATGGATGCATGGATTGTGTATGCATGCACAAATGATTATATTTAATCCTTTGATGATGCATGCATGTGGGGCTTGAAATGACATTCATTTTTGTTTCTGGGCTTATTCGAGTGTGTAATTGATCACTTATGGCTGCTCTTCAAGAGTAACTTTTGCTTCCTAGTCTCATGCCAATGTGAATCTCAATGACTTCCCCTAATCCAATTTTCTGACTTCTGTTATTAGAGTTTTTCCAGGCATTATTCACTATCATTGCACTTGATCTTTATTTAAACTTCTAAATCTGAAATTTGGCATTTGATTGTTGGGAGCCTAAGTTGCATGACTCCTCAGGAGACTAAGGGGGTGTTCATGAAAGCTTAAGCTATTAAACAAACAAGGACCTGAACAGAAAGAAAACTCCAAATTTAGCTGTATATATTAAACACAGCTTGGGACATCACTTGTTTTTCATTTAAAGTTTAGGAAAATTACCAAAAAATGCATACTAAACCTATTGCAATTGTGTCAATTTAGTCTTAAGACTTTTTTTCTAATTCAGTCCTAAAATTTTTGCATTTGTGCAAATTTAGTCCATCCGATCAATTTTGGTCAGCTGGCACTAACGTGGATGCCAGCCTACATTTTCTTTTTCTTTTTCTTTTCTTCTTTTTATTTTCTCTTATCTTCCTTCTTTTCTTTTTTAAACTCACAGTGGCTAGTGAGGCTTCGGCGAGGCTCACTGGCCACTAGGCAAGGATTGTGAAGCCCTCACCAGCGGTGACCAAGGGTGAGGCTACCTCGTTATGGCCTCACTTGCAGCCATGGCCTTGACCAACGCACATTCCTTTTGGTTTCCTCGTTGTCATTGTTTCCCCAACTCTCTTGGATTTCACAGAAGGAAACCCGAGAATCAAGTTTAGGATCATTTGAATATGGCCTAGTAATCTTCGTCCGTCGGAGGAAGAAGATGGTGCAGATTTTCCTTGCCAACCATCATCTCCACCAATTTATCGCTCCTGCCATTAACGATCGCAGCTCCTCCATATCCTTTCAGCAGCCCAAAAGCCAGGCTCTAACTCCAATACTTCGAGTGAACCCAGGCGAAATTCTTGTCTTAGTAATCTAAGATGGATATGGTGTTGAAACTCAAGTGGTGAACCCAGGCGAAATTCTAGGTTCGAGTGAGGCCAAGTGAGGACTGCAACCCTCGCCAGTGGTCGACGAGAGCTTCTTGACCCTCCCGGAGCCTTGCTGGCCACTGTGGGTTCAAAATGGCAAAGAAGGAAGAAAATAAAAAGGAAAAAAAATAAATAAATAATTCAAAAAATTAAAATATCATTAAAAATTATCCATATCAATGTCGGCCAGAAGGCGGGATCCACATTAGTGCCAACCAGCTAAAATTAACCGGATGGATTGAATAGGCATAAACATAAAATGTTTAGGACTAACTTGGCAAAAAAAAATGTTTAGAATTTATTTTTTTGGTCGAATCATGTTTAGAATTGAGTTGACACAATTGCGATAGATTTGAAACTTTTTGGTATTTTTTCCTTTAAAGTTCTATTTATAAAATTTAGTTGGTACACTGTACGAGACCTATACTCTCAAATTTCAGGCAGATGATCTATTAATATGCAAATGGAAGTGGAGAAATCATATGATGAGTTGACTCCAATAATGGAATCAAAACATGTCAATGGAAGTGAAGAAATTATTTGCTTGGTTGCTTGCTCTTGTGAACTTGTAGCAAACTCATTGAACTTGTGGCAAACTCATTTTTATGTGAAATATGAAATGCAGACTATGGATGCATTTGAAGTGAATCTTGTGAACTTTATGGCAAAATCTTGTAGTGATTGTTGTGTTATCAAGTCATCATGGCTCTTTTTGCTATTTGTTTGATCTCCTTGTCAAGTGTACTACTTGGGATTTTGGGATATATGGATGACTCTTTCGAAGTAGATAGTAGATTTCCAACTTTAGGGGCTGAGCCTTCTGTTTGATCTCCTTAGTTATTTTTTGGTCTTTGCATACGTTAGGTAATTTCCTCTGCTTAATTTGCTTTCAAGTTTATGCATTGTGTAGGAGATGCTAAAGTTCTAAGACTCCATTATATGAAGGTTTCAAATTTCTAAAAAAGAGGTTCACCTTCAATATGTTTTCTACCAACATTCCACGACACTTTCCCTTTGCTCACTTCTCCAATTTTTCTCCTTCTCTCGCATTCCCTATAGCTCTTGTCATTAAAACATCTTGCCTCGCTATTTAGTTTTACATCTTTGCAGTTTTTAACAGGAGCACCAATCGTGACTTCTAACTGGTCACATTCCCACAATCTAGATGTCTCTCCCATATTAACCTTTGTATTTAATGATCTAAGGGGGTCAAGTATGGCAGTGGAATAGATTACAGTAAAAAGGTGAATTGCTTTGCTTTGCACAAATGAGGGGACATTTCGATAGGTGGGTCCATGAAACCAATGGGCAATTTCCGATTTAATTTTTCGAAATCGGTCCCTAGTGCGAGGTTCTTGTTTCCAAGGTGGAATCGTCCATCCTGGAATCAATAATCCATACTTGAAATTAGTTAGTCAATAGTATAACATTTTCACTCAATGAAAACTAGTGTACTTAAATTTAGAAAAATGAATTCCTAGTTCTAATTAAGGGAAATCATTTTTAGCACACCACCAAATAAATGAAAACTGATATTTTTTTCTGAATAAATTCCACAAAAAGGATTTTTCTTTATCATATAGTTTTTCATTACATAGACACACCATTAAGTGAAGTTTAAACAAGTTAGCTTCAACTAATTTCGAATTGGACAGATAAGTAATGTATTTATTCACGTAACTATAAAAAGTTTTGCTTCAAATTATAAGTACTATTCACATAACAAGATAAAATTTTCTTTTTAACTTCATTTCAAATTAAATGGAAAATTTATTTATCCAAAGATACTTTATTTTAATTGCTTTTTGTATTAAAAAAAAAAAAGTACATCCATTGGTTAAGTGGAAGGAAATAAATATTTGATAAGATTAATAGAAATTAATTTTAAGATATTTGATCCTTATGTTTATCTATTTTATTGGTAAAATATATTTTGCAATACATTTAAATAATTTTAGATTATATATCCATTTTTAGTAAGTGACAAGGATGGCAAATCACTAAATTAGCTTCATCATCAAGCATGGCCATGTGGCATAATGATGCACCATGGCAATCACAAAAGTATAATTAAGTAGCATGCAACAAGTGTAAGAACAAATTTTTCTTAATGCTTTTATTATATATAATAAATGGGCCAATTCCCTAAAAAAGCACAAATTTTAGGACTAGTATCAATTTTAGTCTAAACTTTTCTTTATATCATAAAAATTCATCAACTTTCACTTGAGTTTCAAAATTGGTATTCGTTAATTTGGAATCAAACATGACGATTCCGCGTTAGCAATAAATACCCATCAACTTTTTTTTTTCTTTTGACTTGGAATTATTTTTTATTTGCATTTTGAAGATTCTTTGTGTCCATAGCACATAATTTCTTCTGCCTAGGCAATGCCAACGGTGGCCCTATTATTGGCTTCATTAGTGTCCATCATGCAGTGGTAGCATCCATGGGGCGAACCTGTCATGATGATCGCCTTAGATGTCAATTACACTACTCCCTTTGTTTTTGCCCTGTTGATGGTTGACCATCGCCGTGGTGGTCACCGTTGATAAGCAACCACTGAGAGAGTGGTCAATTAACGATTTTAAATTAATAGGTACTAGATATGAGATTCAAATAAAAGTTTGTGACTTTTTATAAGATAAAACAAAATTCGGCTCGGCAGTAAACCAGACACACTCATGCCGTTACAGAGAATTGGATAGACATACCCACACGGACTATTCCAACAACCGCACGAAACTTCTCGCCATTAATTTATGTGCATCAGGCGGCAACGGATAAGCTCAAACAATAAAGAAACATTGTTGCCCGAGTGGTTCAATAGTCGTCATCATTATCATCATCAAGGCACGGTTCTTTTAAGCTTTTCGTAAACTGATACATAATTTTATTCCAATATAAGGATAAAAGGACAAAAAGAAAAAGAAGAAGAAGAAAGAAAATGTTTTCTAAATTGCTTCAGCGCCGGCTCGCTGCTACTGGAGAGATCTAAGAACTCTCGCTCCTGTTGGGCTTGGTCGAAACGTAGTCCTGAGGGGGTGTGATCACTGATCAGAACAGAAAGTCTCACTGAAAATTACGAACTAATTCAGAAGGATCGTATGAAAAATAGCAGAGAAGAATCGCGGTGATGAATTACCTGATTAAATGCATCGCTGGGGACCCAATCGTTCGTCGCGGGATTGCTTCGAAAAGCCGGCTTGTGATCTCGGCCATTCTCGAAACCGTCCCTTTCGCACCGAAAGTCGTACCCGCCGCTTTGGCCACCTTCTCCGGGAGGGCTTATGAACCCACTTCCAGTCTGATTCATCAAAAACGAACCTACGTCAATTTGAATCGCAAAGATCTGAAATGAAAAACAAAAAGAAGGTTGGAGATTGGTAGGATGAACGTTAGTCACCGCGTGATGCTGTTTGTCGATCGATTCCAGCTCTTTGTAGTACTGGGTCTCCACGAACTCATCCTGCACGTCCACAGAACTGGATCCCGCAAAGAACAGGCCCTGATAATACGTACACGAAGCCATTCAACTCTGACCTTTCTCGCGTCTCGATCAGGATCGGCAGATGCAAACACAAAAGGAAGGGGAAAAGAACAAGCTGAGAGCAAGCTTGTGGATTTATTATTACCTCCTGAGATTGGGACTTGAGAGATCTGAGCTTGTCGAGCTCTGGAATGTCATGGTCGAAGCTGCCACAAGTGTCGACGGGAGATGATGACGAATCGGGATCGCTGCGGTTGGGCTTGAGAGGGCGCTTCGGGGCCACCGAATCGAACTGGGCTCGGACCTGGTTGGCGATCTTCAGCTGCTCCTCCTCGTCCGGCACCTCGTCGCTGCGGCTCGGCTTCGTCACCGTCGCCCACTGACCCACCATGGTTTTCTTCGAAGCTTACCGGTTGCTTCTCTTTCGCTTTCTAAGGATTTTGGATCAAGTTCTAAGTGTGTCCAGGGGCGTGGTTCTTGAAAACTAGGGGTCACCTAAAACCGCTTCATCGGACTTCCAAGGGAATCTTTCCTTGATTTGAGTCTTTTTCTTTTTTCTTTTTTTAAATGGATCGGGTCTATTAAGCTTAACACAGGGTCATATCCTGTGAACAATGTGTAATGTGCGATCTACGTGGAATTCATCAAAATCAACGGCATAATGTATTTGCCTTGCACGCACCCAGGACACCCAACAATTTTCAAAGATGGTGGGTCCGATTCTGTACCCTAAAACTGATTGAGCAAGGCAAAGCAACATAAAAACTCTCCTGGTGGATGGTTGATCCCCAGAGTAGCTATGATACTATGTAATTTGTACAATCTGATGTACAGTAGAATGATACCGCAAGCTAAAACTTTAGCCTTTTCGGTGTGGGTTGAGCTAGGAATATTGATAAGATTGGTCTAGAAAAGTCAGGTCCAATCCATTCACGCCAAGTTAATAATGAAAAATAAGTGATCCTAATGAGATGTAAGAAACATTGTTGACACCTAACTTTTAGTCAACATGTCATTAAAAAGTAAAAAATCGAAATTTGTATTTTTGATCGCATTGGAACTCTATTTCTCGGTCGAAAAGTATCGTTTTTCATTTCTTTCTTTTGTATTATTGTTTTTAAGCAATTTCTAGTTTATTTTCAAGAAAAACTCGAAAAGTAAAACGATTAACTTTTATGTTGATTTTTTGGTCAACCATTTGACCAAAAATCAATCTTGGGTCAAAAATTGACTTTTTACCCAATTCCATTTAAATTTAATTTAACTTTTGTCAAATCAATTTCTCTTTAACCCAAAAAACCGAAAAAAAAAATCAAAAATCCATAAAACACTTTATTTTAGCGCCAATTTGACTTTTGTGTCAAAAATTTCACAAAATCCGATTAAGAATCTTGAATTCTGAATTTTTAAATTTTAGGTTCTAAATTAACCAAAAATAAAATTACTTTTATTCTAGTTATAATTAAGTATAATTTCTTCTTCGATATTTGGTTTATGGACTATTTGAAATTTGCTTGAGCATTCAATTTTGCAATTTACTGAGTCAAAATTGGAATTGTCATTTTGAACCTTAATTAGAGGACCAAAATCGATCTTTTATAACTTGTGAACGAATGACTATTTCTCACTCATTTCCTTAAGTTTAGTCCAAATTCGAAATCAATTTTGAGAAATTCACTTAAGAACTTATCAATTTGAAGAATTTTATTATCCTGAGCATAAGAAAATTAAGCAATTAAGTTTCAATCATCCAAATTCGAATTGACCCACTCATGACTATGGTTTAATTTCATAATTCTAAATCAAATTTTGACATTAGGCTTAAATTCATTTTTTAACATAAGCCCGAACACTTCAATTTAAGGTCAATTTGAAGGTGATGAGTGATCTTGTACATGGGTAGTTCATTAGATAGGGCAATTATGACATTAATTGAACTTAATTTTGATTAATTTGCAATTTTGCCCATTGAATTGCAAATTTGAGCATTTTAGCCCTTTAAGCCCAATTTAAAGCATCTATGGTTTTAACCTATTGTCTTTCATGATAAATATTCAATTAGGTCAATAAAGAAACCTAGATCACATTCATAAGGTTTAATTAGCTTAATTGAATCACGATAGACCAATTTCTTCTTAAAAATGATAAATTTCCTTTTCAATTTGGTCATTTAGGGATCAAACTACATAAAGTTTGGATTCACATGGGTCTCAAGTGAGCAAAATGCAAGAACTGGACCAAACCGATCAAGAACCGATCAAAACACAACCAAATCGAACCAAACCGGTCTGACCGGTCTGACCGGCAGTTGGCTGGGATGGCTAGTTCAACCCCTTGCAATTCTTGACCTTCGACAATAGGTTCTGAGATCTTCTCAATGTCAATTTCACTTCTGCACATTCAATTTCTCGAAATTTTACAAATTGATCATCGAATTTCATCAAATTACAAATTAACCCCTAATTGGACATTCCGACGCAATTCTCGATTTTGGCTCAGGTTTTCGCAAATCAAATCCACTAGATCAATTACCTGAAACCTCTTGATCATATTAGAGCATTCAAAATCAATTTTTGATCGTTGGATCATAATTTTGACCATCGAATCGAACCGACAGCCAAAATCGCTTAACTTGGGAGAGTATATAAGTCTAATTTTCCCTCCATTTTAGGGAGGGCTTCATTTTGGCACGAAATTAATCTCTCTCCTATGAATTTTCCTTCTCTTTCCTCTAATTTCCTGCCCATTCCTCTCTCCACTCCTCTCTTACTTCAACCAGCTCAAACCGACCTTCTCTCCAGCCGCCACTCGCCGGCATTAAACAGGCGGCTCACCAGCCACCGCCAGCCCCCACAGTGAGCCTCATCCTTTCCTCCTTTCGATGGAAGATCCGACAACAGATGGTTGCTGATTTCCCCTTGCCCCACAGCTTGATTTCCCTCAGAAACTTCAAAATCGGTCTAAGAGGGATCGCTTATGTTTTTGTCTAGACCGGCGACCACCAGAGCTCTGGCACCTCCAACCACTAGCGATCACTTGTGTTGGAAGTCCCTAACCTAGCTGCAGTGAAGAACCAGCCGATCAACCACCGATCGGATTCCAATCAACCCGATCTCTTCTAGTGGCATCAAAACCAATCCAGTTTTGGACCGATTCTGCTTTCTCTTGTTGTAGGTGGTTCAGCCGACTCCGTGATGGTGCGTGGCAATCCGATTGCGATTCTGAAGATCGAGGATCAATCGAGAGGGTTTGATCCAATCGATCAAGATCAAAATTGACAAAAACGTGTAAAAGGTAAAAATCTCGGTCTTGAACCCTGTAAAGTGAGTCTAAATTAACCAATTGGGGCTAGGATTCTATTTAAGGAAAATATGCTATGTTTAGATGTTAGATCAATGGATTTGGATGTTGATTTGCTATGCTTGAGTGTTCTTGATTGATTTTGAATGATCAACTTGATTTGGCCTTAAACTTGTATTTTCATCTCCTTGAACTGACTTAATATTTTGGCCAAAATGAGATCCGAAATGACCTTATTTGAGTTTGAGTCCTTCTAGACTTCGATAACAAAAGTCACAAGCTTCAAATCGATAGGTCACACGTCTTGATCGAGTATTGTTTGACCTTCAAAAAATACCTCCAAAGATGAGCGATTTTGCAGTAGTTTATGTTAGTTTTTTACTCTGTTTGTGTTTTGCCTTCTATCCTTTTTATTTTTTGTGCCATTTGCAGTAGTTTATTTTAGTTTTTTACTTTGTTTGTGTTTTGCCTTCTATCCTTTTTATTTTTGTGCTGTATCTTGTGTTGATTTCTGGAGAAACTTTACTCCATGAAAGTTGTTTTTTATTATCTTGAGAATGTTCTATATTTTTTTCGGAATTTTTAGATATGATTAGCTAGGTCAAAACCATTCATATCTGAACCTAGGTCAATATGTTCTATGTTGATTCCTCATTTTGTCATTTTTATACTGATTTATGTGTTGAGTTCTAAAGGAATTTTCCTTCATGAAAGCTTCTCTAATTGTGTGCAAAACATCTTTTTCGGAATTTTTGAATGTATTTAACTAGGTTAAAATCACTTAAATCTGAACATATGACAATCTGCCCTACACTATTTCGAATTGTGATTTGGTGAAAATGAGTCCATGAATAAATTTATTTGATATCAAATCTTTCATGAAAAAGGATAATGATGCATGTGTTCAATTGATGCATGATTTGCAAAGTCTTAATGTTGGCAAGTGAGTCAATTGCTTAAATTAATGTGAAAAAATGCTGTAGCAATATATAACTTAGATATGTATCTTTGCTTTGCTATTTTTTCTATGACTCATGCAATCAAATTTAGGTTTTGAACTCTTAACGAGAAATGTTCATCATTGCATGCTCTATATGTAGGATTTTTCATATAATTTTTACTTGTCTTGAGATGGCTGAAATCATGCCCATTATGTGAAATTAATGCCAACCTAAGATTAGATGGTTATCCAATTTTTTCATTGCATCCGATCCTAAGTCCCATGTGATTTCTTTTTGCCGTTTGTGCATTATTTGAATGACTATGAAATTTTCTAATGCATGCTTGTGTTCTATTTTTCTTAGTAAATAACACGCACACTCTTAGAGATCTAGATCTTAGAGCACCTAGTTGACCTAGTTTGGACTCAAGCCCTTCTATGAAGTTGTAAGGCACACTTAGAGGTTTCTAATGGCACTGATTTCACGTAGATTGCTCATTGTTTCAACCACTTTATTTTTTTAAAAACTAGATTAGAATCTGGATATGTGATTGAATTCGGACCCCTATTCTTACTCCTATTTGGACTGACCTTCGACATTTGTTTTCTATTTTTTTTTTTTTTTGTAAGGATTCTGAATTTGACCTCTTAACAAAACTTGCTTGTCAACATTTTGGCTATGTTGTGTGTAAATTTGATAATTTTTAGACTTGTTTTGATATGACAAATCCTTGTAATATTGGCTGAATGTCCTGCTATTTTGACAATTTTCTGACATGTTGTTACTTGTCGTTTGATTTTTGTAAAATCATATGTAACTTGTTTAGGAATAGTTCTTCACGAAAGTTGTTTGTTATCCTGTCATGCATATTAGGGAATTTTTTTATCACCAAATTGTCATTAGGCATTGCCCAATGTTGCTATTTTTACATGTTTGTTTGGAAATTTCTTAACATGAGCTTGATTGTAATTGTTTAGATAAATTTCCTAGGTTAGTTTGTCCATGAACCTAGGTCATTCTATCTTCATAAAACTTGTTTTAAATACCTTGATATTCATTGTTAAATGACTTTGGACAAATCTTCTTTCCAAATCAAATTTAAAATGTTTTGGTACATGTGATGTTTCTTAAAACCATTTACTAAAAAAATCTTCTCCAAAGCTCGATTTTGCTTAAGGAAGAGCCGTGGTTTGGATCATATTCAAAATATCTGCGACGCTTGTGAGTGCATTTATGCGAGCCCCGAACTAGTCGTGGCAGTTAAATGTGTTTCATAGCTTAGATATTCCTTAATCCAAAATATTTTCAAAATTTTTCTTAAATCCTGATTTGACAATTGTGAATGTCACGGTTTAAATTGTATTCAAAATGTCTGTGATGCTTGTGAGTGCATTTATGCAAGCCTTGGGCTAGCCTTGGTAATTGAATGCCTTTCATAGTCGAGACATCGCTTTGTCTCAAAAATTTTCGTAAATGATTTCGAAAGATGTCTTTGAAACATCACATGTACCCCTTATGCATACAATTACGGCATACATTTAGAAATGTCTGTGTTTATGATTGGCGCATACCCTTGGTAATAAGTGACCTGCCGGCAGTTCACTTTCTTACATAATTGGTTGGGAAATAAGATCCAAAAGACCTGCATGCATGTTTAATTTCTGCAGTGCTTGTGACTTTTAGATGTATGATAGGTTGATGCATAATATCAAGGGAAAACTCTAGGATCACATAGATCGCTTAATTAGGAAATTACAAGTGTTATTGACCATGCGAAAACACAATTAGTCGATAATGGCTATAAGTCACAAAAATGGACTAGGTATTGGTATGTGTCTTAGTGGGACCCATGCATGAAAAAACAAATGCTGACCCCAAGGCCCCATAATCTGATTTTCGCATTGAACTTTCTTAAAGTGATTAATCTTAACATGAAGTTGTGTTTTTGACTGTTTTGGTGTGTATCCTTGTCTCTTTCTATATCTTGGGTTCCACGAATATGACCACAAATATGAAAACGACGTGAAGACAATGGAGGTCGATGTCCATTCCGACCATTATCATGTACTATTCATTCCCCGATATATATCTTGGATTCATTTTGTTGTATAAAACCCAACAAGTTACAAGTCTTCTCTTTTTCTTATCATTTTTCAATTATGTTTCTTTTTTATATTTTCTAGAATTGCATGGTAGATTTACCATTTTCCTTATTTGTTTACTTACTGCTTTGCGATTTTCAATACAATTGAGAGTTTTCTTTTCATTTTCCTTAGAAATAGATTAGTGAAAATGATCAACCAAGCATGATCGCTTAATTAGGACTAATGATCCCAAAAATGTAAGAAGAAATGCATAAACACGTTAGGTAAACACAACACATTGTTTAGGTACCGAAAGGACACTAATAGAAATATTAGTGTAACCCAAGTCCATAAACTTAGATATATGGTTACGTAGAAATCGAGGAAACACTCCCGACCCTCGATTGGGTTTCTAACCGACCCCCAAAAAACAAGCCTAGTGGCGACTCATGTCTTATTTTTAGGTTATCCTAAACAACTAGACCATATAAATGAACTCGTCACAAGAGATATGGGTCTTGATAAGACTCACCACGATTTAACATACTCGATGTGGCAGTACCCCAAAGGATAAAGTAATGCAATCTTTATGGGTGAAGTATACTATCGAGACGGCTATCGTGGTAAAGGTATCTTTAAATCTAATATCCACACCCAACCTATTCTCCCAAGGTGTCACCTATGTGGGTATGGATCACAACACTCCGCTATCACGCGGGGTACGAGCTTAAGAGAGCTCGCGATCTCATGGAGGGAACTCATGAGAGGCTTGACCCGAAAGGTGAAGTGATGATGTCTTTTGGAACGTGAGCCGTGAGGGAACTCTCGTGATCAAGTACCCCTAAACCCGACCTTTCCCCCTCCTCTCCTCGCGAGAGGGATCAAGGGCGGCGAGATCGGGTCGCGACAGACATGATGAGAGTTTCTCTTCTTATTTTTCATTAAAAACCTCTTAGCTTGGCTAGTGGAATGATACCGCAAGCCAAAACTTCAGCCTTATAAGTATGGGTTGAGCAAGGTCTATTGATAGGATCGATCTAGAAAAGTCTGGCCCAATCTATTTTAACTAAACTAATAATGAAAAAATAAGTGATCTTGATGAGATGTGAGAGACATGATGAGAGTTCCTCTTCTCATTTTTCATTAAAAACCTACTGGCTTGGATAGTGGATTAATATGACAAGCCAAAACTTCAACCTTAAATGTGGGTTGAGCTAGGCCTATTGATAGGATTGATCTAGAAATGTCAAATCTAATCTATCCGGGCCAAGTTCATAATGAAAAAATAAGTGATCATGATGAGATGTGAGAGACATGATGAGAGTTTCTCTTCTCATTTTTAATTAAAACCTACTAGCTTGAACAGTGGAATGATACCACAAGCTGAAACTTCAGCTTTTTCAATGTGGGTCACGCTAGGCCTATTGATAGGATTGATCTAGAAATGTCAGGCCCGATCTACCAAGGCCAAATTCATAATGGAAAATAAGTGTCGCTGTGAGATGAGAAAGACATGATCAGAGTGTATCTTCTCATTTTTCATTAAAAAACTACTAGCTCCCATGCCCTCGCTAAGCCCGTTCGCATTGCAATTGCTTTTGGCGCTTATTTTTACGTTAAAATAATGATAATATTGAATTAATATTGACGATTCAAATGAAATACGTAAATAACATGATGTAACAGTTTATTCCTTTGTTACTTTATTTTAATTTCCAATAAATGCACACTGTGATTATTGCCAAAATATCATTATACTTCCTAAGCTTTGAATCTGCTTGGTGACATTGCAATGACATCAAAAAAAGTTTGTTTGTGTGTAAAAAGATAATGCCCTACAATTCAAGGTGAAAGCGAGGAAATGATACATATGTGTGTACATGTTTGTAAGACACGTAATCAGCAAGTATAAAATTCAGGAAAGAAAAATGAAAGACTTGATTATTATAAATTTAAATCTTGAGTGCCGGTGGTTTATTCGTTTTCGAAACTTGAAGTTTATTAGCAATGGAGAAGCAGCAGTTTGGTGGTTGTTTTTCAGGAGGATTTGGTGGGTCTTGGCAGCGGTTAGAGGTTCGCTAGGTACTTATGGCGAGCACAGGGGCTGTCAAAATAGTCTGATTTTAGGTTCCATCTCAACTTTATACATATACTTTGACAAATGTTTTATTTATTTAAGGTACACCAAAATTGGTATACTTGGTGCGACCTCCAGAAGCGAATATCAGATCTTTTGTTGAAGTGAGTTAACGAATTACCAAACAAGCACAAACAACTCCTTCTATGATGTGCCACTTGTACTTGCCTCAAGTTTTCCCAAACCCTACCAATCACAAACTGGTTTGGCTTGGCCAATTTGAGTTCAATGATCGAGGCAATTGATGTAGCCCTGGGGGAAGGCACTTTCATTCGAGTTGGTTTCCAAGGCTGGGAAAATGGGTCCGAAGGGAGAATCAACTTTCCTTCCTGCAGGAGCTTGATCTTTCACCTTAATTTCTCCATTTGAGCAATATAATCCTCAAAATAATGATGAGGAACGTAATTGCCAAATTCCATATGCTGTAGTCTTTTTTGGAATATCTCAAGCAGTTTATTCATGACCAAAGCCATTTGATCAAGCTTTTCATCAACATGATCAAAACGAGTATGGACAATTGAAAGGTTGGTGTTAATTGTCTTGAGAACGTTAAAGCATTTCTGACTGCCAATTTAGAATAGCCTCGGCAGTATTTACTTTCTTTTGTTTGCCATGATAATCAACATCGTAGGGTTTAGGATTTTAGGCATATGACGGAACCAATGTTGAGCATTGTGAATTCTTATAATGTAGGGATTGGGGCACTAGAATTAGATCTTTCCAAAGGTTGCAAATCTAAAGGTTGAAATATACAAATAGATGGAAGGATAGGTGGTGGTTTTAGTTTTGGAAAGCATGAGGGTTGAGGTGCTTTAGGTATTTTTAAATGGAAATACTTTTTTCTTACCCATTTGTAAAATAGGTTTATAAAAGGGTGAGACAATTGGTTTTTGCAACGGAGGTTTCTTTCTAGATGGTGACCATGGTGGCGGAGGAAGTTCACATGGTTTAGGGACCAATGGAGAAGGCTAAGATCGAGGTAGCCCATATCAGACCATGAAATGATATTTTCATCCATCTTCACAAGAGGTCCTACAATATGATCTCCATCATATATCTCTAGTAGAGACTATCTTTTGACCGTTTCTTTCTCTTGCACCATCAATCATCTTCTTCTTTATATGAAAGGTTTATACAAAAGGAACACTAGCAATTAGGATCCCAAAAATAGTGTCATGTTCGGAGATCCTGGTAGTAATGAATGGCTCATCCCTCCTAATCAAAGGATTCAATCAAGGCTTTTAGATCTAAATCACCAACTTCAACTGGAACATCAACTACATAATGCTGCATTATAAAAATAGTGGGAAAGATAAAAGAAGTTTATTCCTTCTCCTTACTAAATTTAATGACACCGTGCTATCTTTTTTCTTGGTAAACTGGGAATTTGTGGATTGGATTGGCCTAGAGGTTGATGAAGCCTTTTATAGTTAGTTACCCAAGTATCTAAGCATAACTTAACTAGCTAATCTCGAGGAATCTCTAGGCACATGGATACAGGAAGTCTAATCATTATCCAGCGAAATGAACAATGCATCTTCAGAACTAGGGAAGTTAAGGTCAATAGCATGATTCCAAACTCGCTAAACTATATGATAATACAAAGTAACATCAATAGAATCTAGAGTTTGAAGAGCTCCAATAATTTGCAACTGAATTTCAAGGTCCAAGGGAAACTGTGGATCTAAAAGAGCCATGTTAAAGTTTGGAAATAACGTAACAGACATTGTTCCTGCATTGAGGGCGGTTTGGCTATTATCGATACAAGTATGATGGTAATCCAAAAAATGGGTGTTTGAAGGGGTCATACGAGCAACCATAGGTAACCATTTTCTTCCATGAAAGGGTAAAGCAAGTCTAATGGAACCAAAGTGAAGATTCATGTAACCTTGCTGTATATGTTGTCATGGAAATCATAAGGAATTTGAAGGGTTACAAAATGTTCTTGTTGAGTAGCAAGGATTAGATGCTAACCAAATTTTGAGAACTTGACATACTCTTTAACTTCTCAAGTAGTATAATTAACAAGCTGCTTAATAGAGTGAATAGAAGAGGAAGATGAGGGTTCCACAAAAGCAAAATATGGCGAGTCTTCAAAATTTTACTATCTTCTTTGAGATAAGAAAGCTCATAAAGAAAGTCAACCTTAAAAACATTAAAGGTGCAAAGTTCTGAAGGAGGACTAAAAGATATAGGGACACATACATTGTTAGGAGTTGAAATTTCAGAAGACTCTATTAGGGTATTGAAGTTCATTCCTTCTACACTGAATATTCAACTCAAAACTAAAGATATTTGTGAGTATACCTTTAGCAAAGCTTTGAAACTTTCTAATAAGTTATTACCACAAACTGAGGAGGAGGAAGAGCATATCCCATGTTCCCTATTCTAGTGCAATGGGTAGTGTTATGTATGTTATGATATCCACTAAGTCTGACATTTCACAAGTTGTGAACATAGTTAGCCATTACATAAAGAGTCATGATAAAACTCATTGCAAAGCTGTGAAGTGGATATTTAGATATCTGAATGAGACAATAGATGTTGGTATAGTGTATCGAAGGGACGATAATGACAATGAGACCACAAGTTATGATGATTTGGATCATGCTAGTGACTTGGATGAGTGTAGGTCTTTACCAAAGTATGTGTTTATGCTGGCAAGTTGTATGGTGCATTGGAAGGCATCCTAATAGGACCACATTGCCTTATCTTTGACTTGTTGGGAAAATCCCTATGATGTTTAATGACAACAAAGACAATTATAGGCTATTAATGTGTATTGGTTGAGTAGTGCTATGTGATATATGCACAAGCCAATATTCAGATGATGTCAAGACCAATTTTAAAGATTCTAATATAAGGAGTGCTCTGTCATTGTCAAAATTGCTCTTCCGATATTTGAGGTGAACAAGATATTGGGTGTTGAACTAGAAGGATCTTTAGATAAGATGAATATCTAGAAGGACCTTAATCGAGGATGAACAAACCAAGAAGAATAGAGATGTTCATGATGACTTGGAGGTACAAGGATTTGGCGAATAGTTGGATGGACCTTAGTAATGGTGAACAAGCCTAGAACGATAGTGTTTGTTAAAACTTGGAAGGATCCTGGAAATGAATAGCTTGGTGTAGTTGAAATTGCCAATATGCTTGGAAGAATCAGAAAGATCAGCATCATTATTGAGTGCAGCAAATTGTTATTGGAGTACCAGATTGTTGGCAAAGAGCAACTACCTTATACATATGAGGTGGAAAATTGCGACAAGACCAGTGATCCTTATGAGTTCAGCGAAGATGAGAAACTAGTGTGCATATGTGGTGTCCTTGGAGATCTTTGGAAGCCGACTTAGTCAAATCAATGATGAGGAATCAATAGGGATGTTGATGTCCTTGGAGATATTTGGAAACTAATATGGTTAATTAATGAAGATGAGGAATCAAGAAGGATGCTGATATCCTTAGTAGTCTTTGTCTGCTAAAGAAGCCAAATTAATCATTGGATGATTGATCACAAGTTGCCCACATGGTTTGTTAGTGGACAACATCAATAGACTAGTAAAGATCTGCATGTCCTGATTATGGAAAAGGGATCGTGAGGATATTTAGTGTCAAAAGGTTCCAGCCACTTGACCAACTATTTAGAATATTGAAAAGAAGAAAATAACCATTACAAAGGCTAGGAATTTGCAGAAAGATCACCAAAATTGATCGGGAGCAATTTTAGCAATAATGAGCAAATTTGACAAAAGTACACTATTCTAGAATCAACCACTGTTAGAGAGCTATTCTAACAATTTTTAGCAATGGTCTGTTACTGGCAATGACCTGCAACTAGCAATGGCTAGAACCAATGACTACTTGAGGATTTTGATGGGCTATAGTCATCTAAGGATGAATGGTTATATATTGAGTCCAAGAGAAGTAATTGGGTTAGGGTGAAACCAAACAAAATGAGTCATGTGCTTTTAGTCTTCTTATCTCTCTTATTTTGTTTTTAGCTACTATGTAGTCCTGGTGTCATTGTCTAGGTGATGCTAATTAGTGACAAGAGTAAGTGTACAAGAGTAATAGCAATACGTGAGTCCCAATAGTGTGATCTACTGAAAAGGCAATACTTGTTTATTGTCCTTCATCTTGAAGATTATTAGTGATTAGCCTTGTTGTTAGTGTTGAGAGTGGATGTGAGATAAAGTCAAACTATTATATATCCGCTTGCAATATCTTTTGACTCATCACTAGTAGCATTACTTGTTCGTAATCATCATTATCTATTAAATAGAAACACACGCATGTGATTTCTACAATTGGTTTCTAATGATGTTTCAAGATTAACTTTTTATCTTCTACAAATATTTTTCATAATTCTCGAACAACCTATTTTCCTTTAAATTGTTATGTGCTCTTATTTATTTAAGTGTCATCTATTCTTGCACATCAGCAACATGTGATATTTGAAACATCCGCTTCATTTGATTTTCATAGTAGTTTTTGATTTCTACAAAATCGGTAGAGTTTATTAAAACAAAGAGTTCATTAAAACAATATATTTACCCCCTCTAGGTTGTATTGGTAGCCCCAATATGACTAAGGCAAAGTATCTGACACTGACTTTTATAGCGAAGGAGGCAATATGGCTATAGGGTTTGCTCTCGAATTTTGGATTATAATTGAAAAGTTTTGATATATAGTGTGACAATTAGGGTGCAATATATTTAACATATAATCAAATTTATCACTAGCAAACAAGTCATATTGATGTAAAGTACCATTTTATCCGAAGCATCTTGACAAAGGATAAGGTTGTTGCAAAGAAGATCACGACAGTGTAGGACCCAGCGGAGATGAAGATGAAGCCTTTTTCCTTCGGCGAAGCTCAAATCTTGATTGGCATTTATAGAAATTGAGTGTATCAAGGCTTTAGGAAAGCAGCATGGATATTAAGTATTATGATTGGGCTTCAAATATTGAGCCAATATAAATAATTATTAAATTATGTCTTAAATTTGAGCTCATGTAATATGTCTTCTTTGAATTCAGTTGTGGCCGTGAGAAGTGGATTTTGATGAAGATGCCTTATTTTCTGTTTGGAGAAAAGAGGAAACTCAGGTTTGACCGATTTGACCAAGTGGACTATTATTTCCTATATTGTGCAGACAAGGGTCACTTTTACCCGCAAAAAAATAGGGCTCCAAAAGCTAATATATTCTTCGGAAAAAAAAAAAAAAAGCTGATCCATTCTAAAAGCCACACAAGAAAATGAATATATTTGGTGGGTCCAGGTCAAAGGTGAAGTTGTTGACCCCTTCAAAAAGAAGAGAAGAAGGCCGTGGGTTCTTTTTAGTGAAAGAGCCGCCGCCAGAAGAAAATGAAAATAACGTACAAAATGTTCTTGGTTCAGCCGTACATAGAGCTATGCTTGGACTTAAACACCTGATGATTTGAGCTGTAAATTTGACACCCAATTGAATTATTTATTAATTTGTAAATATTTTGAATTTGGGTATAATTTAATTATGAAAAACACTCAAATAAATAAGCGATTATAACTCTGATTCTTTGATTATTAATAGATTATTTATGGCTAACTATTTTCGTAGAATAGGTACCTACATTTGGACGAAATTTCATAAATCTCTCATGTCCTTATTATTTCTTATTTATTTTTCTAATG
The DNA here is from genome assembly GCA_014182515.1 of Eucalyptus microcorys. Lineage (NCBI taxonomy): Eukaryota > Viridiplantae > Streptophyta > Magnoliopsida > Myrtales > Myrtaceae > Eucalyptus > Eucalyptus microcorys. The sequence goes on from CM024570.1 coordinate 14,315,409, forward strand.
ATTTCATGTTGATTTAAATTATAAGATCCTATCAGTTTCCCCATTGATTTTACAAGATAAACTTCAAGTTTAATCAAATTTATTGTAATCATTTAGAGAAAATAGTAATACGGACTATGAAATCTTTAACATTAGCATGAGTCATCTAGCATCATTAGTAAAAGCAATTACACAGTAGGAATCCGTGGTGCAATATGTGCAATAAGTGTTTATTTAAGGTCTCCAACTTGTGAGAATTCGATAGAATCATTGCCGACTATTTTAAAAGTTTAAGCTGTTATATGTAGATGTGGTTTAATATTTAATTATTTAAACACTTACCCTCACGCTTAATTTGATTTTTTTTGCCTAGTACTAAATGTGAACATGTTTAATTGGAGAAGCAATTGGGGCTTAGTCGGAATTAAACTCTCATATTATACTTTATGAGACCACTGCTAATTATTCTAAAAGTTTAAATTATTAGATGAATATATGATTTATTAAGGGGCATGCAATCTCTCTCACTTCCTATCTATCACAATCCAATGTGGTTTTCCCTTCTATGAACAATTATATGCTTACACATTACAACAACAACTATCATAAGCCAAATGCTTCGGCAAGATGCAATATAAGACGAAGCTTAGATGTACACGTCTTTCTCAGATAAACAGAATGCACATCTGAAAACAACTTGGAAACACTTTAAATGCAATATGAAACTCACCTGGCTTCACCAATCTTCATCTCTGGAGAAAACTCCACTGGTGGACTTCACTGAGCTATCTGCCTCTTCTGCGGCCACACCCTCTTCCTCGACTGTGTCTTCACTGAATGATGGGAGCTTCCTCACATTCGGAAGAGTCATTATTGACGAACCTCTGGTCACCGTCGTCGTACATCTCCCTTTTCACCACAGTTTGCTGAAGCTGCAAGGCGTATTCCAAGTCCCAGAGCACATCCCCCATGCTAGGCCTCCCTTGGTCCTCTTCTTGCAAGCATTTCTCAGCAATTTCCCCATATTTCCTCAGTGAGTTCGGATCGATTTGACCAACAAGAAGAGGGTCCACTATTTGCTTGATGGCTCCGTTCTGGATGCATTTAATGCCCCACTCGGCCAAGTTCGCCTGGTCTCCAGGAAGCGAAGGGTCAATAGCAGGCCTTGCGCATAGCACCTCGAGAAGAACCACTCCGAAGGAGTACACATCTGATTTTTTCGTCAGCTTTTGGGTCTTAAAGTACTCTGGATCGAGGTATCCAAAGGTGCCCTTGATCCCCGTACTCACATGGGTATGGCTTTGATCGAGAGGTCCCAACTTGGACAGACCAAAGTCAGCGACCTTCGCAACATAATTCTCATCAAGCAATATGTTAGTGGATTTGATGTCCCGATGAATAATTCCTCCAGCTGCGCCTCTGTGGAGGTAGTCCAAGCCCCGGGCTGCTCCAATGCAGATCTCGAGCCTTTGCTTCCATGGTAAGTATGGCAAATCGGAATTGTACATGTGATCTCTTAAGCTCCCCTTCTCCATGAAATCATAAACAAGTATCATCTCGAACCGTTCAGCACAATAACCAATTAGGGAGACGAGGTGGCGATGGCAGATTTTGGACAAAACGGTGATCTCTGTTTGGAACTCAGAGAAGCCTTGGCCAGACCCTGGCTTGCTCCGTTTCACAGCAACTTCAGTGCCGTCCCTGAGAGTTCCTCTGTAGACATTGCCAAATCCGCCCTTGCCGATCAAAAGTTTGCCATCGAAATTGTTGGTTGCGAAATGGATTTCAGCTAGGGCTATTATCAGTCCTAGGTGAAAATTAGGCACGAAGGAGCCGTGGGTAGTTCGCTCAGTTAGTTCAGTGTGAGAACTGCCTCCTCGGATTGCAGGAGATGGTGTCCAAATCGACATATCGGTTGTCTTTGGCTTTCTATACTTGCATATGAAGATTGCTGCAGATACAAAAATGCAGAGAAGTGTGATGCTTCCGGAAACTAGCCCAATTATGAGGCCGACATTGTGGTTATCTGCCTCTGAGGGCATATATTTCGAGTCCCACGACCCTATTATCTCCATTATCTCCAGTCCATTGAGATAGGCCTGCTGATAAATTGAGGCATTCAGGAGGCCTATGCTGATATTCACTAGCCCTGAGCTGCCCGGTTTAACCAGAAAATCATAATGAAAAGGAACTGCACGCTTACGAAACCCATTTTTGCCATATGGGTCGATGAGCTCAGTGAAATTTCGATAAAAATAGAGTTTGAAGTACACTGTGTTGAGAGACCGGCTGATGAAGTCGCAAAAATGAGCCCGGACCAAGTGCTGGGCGTTCGTACTCACCTTGAAAACCCAGGTGGTGTTACGGTATAATTGCCCATTGGTAAAATTCACACTCATCACTTTAGCAGTCTGGTAGACACGTTCTGATGCGAAGTATTTTTCTAGATCATCCTGGTAATTAACAAGAGTCTCATAGTTAGTGCTATTCTGTGCAGCATTTGGAACATCAATATAATTATCATCAGGATCCCAACTTCTCCACAAATTATCATCAGCCAGAGTTACTTCATTGCCTCCAACGTTTATTCGGTAAACCGTGCGCACATTTGGAGCGGAGTCTGGAATGAATCCGTCAGGCACAAGGAACACTTCAAGGGCATTGATAAATGCAAAAGATGACCCTTGAGGACTAAAATAGAGCACAAACTTGGTTCCATTAATGCTAAGGAAGAATTCCTCCACTACAGGAGAGTTCGTACTACTGGGTACTTGGAAAGCGCTGAGAAGCGTGAGCCCATTTCCATAGACATTGAATACAGCCTCAGACAGATTGCTTGTGGAAGCGAAAGGGAAGAAGTGAAGTCGCACGATATGAGTACCTTTATCGATGACATCAAGAACGTATCGCGACGAAGGGCTTCTGAAGATTCTTGCTGTGTCGTAGATGGGTGAGACGCTCGATGATTGGTCGCTGGATAGTGTGGAGGTGTTCTGTTTTGTGAAGGAGGCGGAGTCAGAACTCGCGTCCCCAACAAAGTTCCTGGTGAAGTAGTTTATGCCGTTGCTTGATCCACAATTGATGAAATGCTTGGTCTGAGTTGTGTAGGCTGAGGAAAGAGTGAGAAGAAGAAGTGGGTATTGAAGAGAGATGAAGAAGAGTGTGAAGCCAGGGGGGTGGACTCCATGGACGTGAAGCTTTGCCATGGAACCAGCGGAAGAGCATGAAATACTGCTACAAGAAATGGGTTTCAGTATCTTTCTTTTAGCGGATGTGAATTGCGATTAGGAGTTTCAGTTGCGTTGACTTGAGATTGACTATCAGGCATTAGGTGGGCAGGGAGAAGATTCTTGGCTGGAGGAAGAGAACTGTCGGCTGGAGATGAGCATCTCAATTTTTGGGGGGTTTGCAATGCAAAGACGATTTTGACTCCCAAACGGGCACTGTTTTGGTCATGATACTGAGGACATTTTGGCCCTTTTGATCCCACGCAACTTTCAGCGAATGGCACGGACGCTCGAGACACAGAAAATGGAAGATTTTTACAAATTTTTGAGAGAATATCCCACTAATATTTCAAATTTTTAACGAAATTCACAAATCTTGCCATAAGTTTTATTGGCTTCAAAATACTCACAATTTGTCTGGGACGAACATTCCCAAAATTGATTGTTTTAGCCAAAAAAAAATCCAACGTTAACTCATTAGCGTGAACACCACCACCCACATTTTATATATAAAAATTCCATATTCAATATAGGAAACACTACTTGAAACTTACTTGGATTGAGTATTTTTTTACGAACTCAAATTCGAAACATATTTTTCAACAAATTAGATAGATGTTTATAATGTGAAAGTCTATCTTAAGTGAACAAACTCACATCCATTAGATATGGTAGTAATCTTGTAAGTGGTTCAAATATGGGATAATTTGCATTGATTTTATGAGAAATAGAAATGCATATATAACGTAATTACAAAAGATAGTGCAAATGGAGTAATGTTAGTGCTTTACACTACTTTTAGGCTATTTTGTTCAATTGATAATGTCAAAAAACTACAAGTGTTTTGAAGCAAATATAATTTGTGGTAAAATTTGTGAATTTTTTTGTGAGATTGAAAGATTGTTTCATGTTGAATTGTAATGGCTAAAGATTGTTCGAGTTATTATGTGTAATTGAAGGTGAAAACCACTCAAAGTATTTGCTAACTTGAGTGTGAATGTAATATTTGGAATATTGCATAATTTATAGTGTAATCTTGTGTTACTGTCCTTGTAGAGTAGGTGCCACTAGTGAATCACATGAATTTCATGTTCGATTTTGTTTTTCCGTTTTGTTTATATTAGTGTTTGCTCTCTTTTCGCAATTTGATTTTTCAATATACTATAGACAAAACATCTGTTGATGATTACCAACCTATAATTACTAAGTAGTTAGCCATATCAAGCATCCCCAATAACTAAATAAATAGATCAATTTACTAACATGTAACTATTAATTCACGAAATTCATGTCTACTATAGACTAAGGTGAAAGTGTGTTTAGTTTCACTTCATTAACTTCCCAAAAATAACGCTTATGCTATAAAAGTTTAAGAGCAATGTTAGACTTACTAAAACATTTACTGTCATTTACTAAACGATGACTTGGTCATGCGCAAGGGCGTACATGGGGACTTTTCACTTGTCAGAAAAGCTTAATATTACTTATTGATTAAAATATTTGTTTCCACTTTTTCCATTTGTTCTATTGACTTAATATTCATTAATTGTAACGCATCACTTTAGCTAATCGCCCTGTGCATCTCCTCAAATAGCCCCACTTGGCGGCCCCTCCACCCGCAACCTCACAGCCGAATTGATCAGCTCAGCTGTTGTCTACTAAAAAGGGTTAGGAAATGGGTCAAACCATCCCTAATGAACTCTACTATGAGCCCATCAAGTCAAAACTAGTTTGAGACATTCTAATCGAGCAAAGATAATTAGGATTGTGCCACCAATTCAAGTTGTGCTACAAATTCAAAGTTATTCCTACATAGAACAACACTCTATAAAGCAAGCCTTGGATAAGTTCCTTAGCAAGAGATATTTGCTGGTAAACTTGATAAATCATGATAAGAAATAATTTACTTATCTCGCATAAATATAACATAATCAATTTAAGCATCTACAAAATCCACAAATCAAGTGAAGGGTGGAGACAAATTTCTTCTGACCTGGATTGGAGTAAAACGCAGTCAAGACAAAAAAAAAAAAAAATCATTATTTCTAAAGAAACAAAACGCCTGAAGCAAAACAAGATAATAAGGTCGACCCAAAAAAATCACAATGCAATGCCACCAACCTAAGGCCAGCTTATAAAGAAGGATAAAGTAGGACTTTTACCATCTTGAAAGCAGAGACAGCGCGAATTATGCTGCAAACGGGTTGCAATTTGAGTCGAATGCCGTTCATCAGCAAAGCATTTCTCATGAACGATGAAGGAAAACAGAGGAGAAATTTTAGGATTGTATAGTAAGCTCACACTCACAACTATTTGATGAATCTATGTTGAAATCTCGAATCTAACCAAATTTATCAGAATTATTTAGGGAAAATAACAATACGAGGTGTGCAATCTCTAATAATAATACAACTATAAAAGCCATCTAGCATCATTAACAAAACGATTATAGAGCAGGACATCCATGGTTCAATCTGTAAAACAAGTGTTTTTTTTTTTTTTTTAAGGTCTCCAACAAAGGGGCGTGCAATCTCTCTCACTTCCCATTTATCACGATCCATTGTTGCCTTCTCCAGTACAATAAACAATTATATGCTAACACATCACCACAACAACTATGCTGAACCAAATGCTTCAACAAGGCGCAATTCAGGACAATGATGGGAAACACTTCAATAGATATCGTGTGTTATGGAACTCATCTGGCTTCATCAATCTTCATCTGGGAAAAACTTCGCTCATGGATATCTCACAGCTATACATCCCTTCTGTGGCCACACCCTCTTCCTCGATCGTGGCTGCACTAGATGATGGGAGCTCCCTCACATTCGAAAGAGTAAAAACCGGCGAACTGCCAGCTGCGCTGTCACCATATATCTCTCTTTTCAATGGAGTTCGCTGAAGCTGCAAGGCGAATTCCAAGTCCAAGAGCACATCCCGCATGCTAGGCCTCTCTTTGCCCTCTTCTTGCAAGCATTTCTCAGCAACTTCCCCATATTTCCTCAGCGAATTCGGATTGATCTGACCAGCAAGAACGGGGTCCACTATTTGGTCAATGTTTCCATTCTTGATGCATGTAATGCCCCACTCGGCCAAGTTGGCCTGTTCTCTAGGAAGCAAAGGGTCGATAGAAGGCCTCGCACATAGCATCTCGAGAAGAACAACTCCAAACGAGTACACATCTGATTTTTTCGTCAGCTGTTGGGTCATGAAGTACTCTGGATCAAAGTACCCGAAGGTACCCTTGACCGCTGTACTCACATGGGTTTGGCTTTGATCGAGAGGCCCCAACTTGGAAAGACCAAAGTCAGCGACCTTTGCAACGTAGTTCTCGTCAAGCAAAATGTTGGTGGACTTAATGTCACGGTGAATAATTCCTCCAGCCACGCCTTTGTGGAGGTAGTTCAAGCCCCGGGCCGCTCCAATGCAGATCTCGAGCCTTTGCTTCCATGCTAAGAATGGGAAATCAGAATTGTACAGGTGATCTCTTAAGCTCCCCTTCTCCATAAACTCGTAAACAAGTATCATCTCCAACCGTTCAGCGCAATACCCAATTAAAGATACGAGGTGGCGATGGCGGATTTTGGACAAAACGGTGATCTCTGTCTGGAACTCGGAGAAGCCCTGTCCAGACCCTGGCTGGCTCCGTTTCACGGCAACTTTAGTGCCATCCCTGAGAGTTCCTCTATAGACATTACCGAATCCGCCACTGCCTATCAAAAGTTTTCCGTTGAAGTTGTTGGTAGCAAAATGGATTTCAGCGAGGGGTATATTCAGTCCTAGGTGAAAATTAGGGACAGCGGAGCCGTGGGTAGTTTGCTCGGTCAGTTTACTGCCTCCTCGGAATGCAGGCAATGGTGTCCAAACCGACATATCAGTTTTCTTTGGCTTTCTATACTTGCAGACGAAGATCGCTGCAAATCCAAAAATGCAGAGAAGCGTGATGCTTCCAGAAACTAGCGCGATTATGAGGCCAACATTGTGATTATCTGTCTCTGAGGGCATATAATTCGAGTCCCACGACCCTATAATCTCCATTATCTCCAGGCCATTGAGATAGGCCTGCTGATAAATTGAGGCATTTAGGAGGCCGATGCTGATTTTCATTAGCCCAGAGCTGCCCGGTTTAACCAGAAAATCATGATGAAAAGGAACTGCCAGCACACGAAACCCATTTTTGCGATATGGGTTGATAAGCTCAGTGAAGTTCCGATAAAAATAGAGTTTGAAGAACACCGTGTTGGGAGATGGGCTAATGAAGTCGCAAAAATGAACCCGGACCAAGTGCCGGGCATTCGCACTTGCCTTGAAACTCCAGGTGGTGCTACGGTATAATGTCCCATTGGGAAACTTCACACTCATCACTTTAGCAGTCTGGTAGACGTGTTCTGATGCTAAGCATTTGTCTAGATCATCCTGATAATTAAGAACCCTCCCATAGTGAGTGCTGTTCTGTGCAGCATTTGGGACATCAATATAATTATCATCAGGATCCCAACTTCTCCACAAACTATCATCGGCTGGAGTTACTTCATCACCTCCGACGTTTATTCGATAAACTGTGCGCACATTTGGAGCAGAATCTGGAATGAATCCGTCAGGCACAAGGAACACTTCAAGGGCATTGATAAATGCAAAAGATGACCCTTGAGGACTAAAATAGAGCACAAACTTGGTTCTATTTATGCTAAGGAAGAATTCCTCCACTACAGGAGAGTTCGTACTACTGGGCACTTGGAAAGCGCTGAGAAGCGTGAGCCCATTTCCAGAGACATTGAATACAGCCTCAGACAGATTGCTTGTGGAAGCGAAAGGGAAGAAGTGAAGTCGCACGATATGAGTACCTTTATCGATGACATCAAGAACGTATCGCGACGAAGGGCTTCTGAAGATTCTTGCTGTGTCGTAGATGGGTGAGACGCTCGATGATTGGTCGCTGGATAGTGTGGAGGTGTTCTGTTTTGTGAAGGAGACGGAGTCAGAACTCGCGTCCCCAACAAAGTTCCTGGTGAAGTAGTTTATGCTGTTGCTTGATCCACAATTGATGAAGTGCTTGGTCTGAGTTGCGTAGGCCGGGAAAAGAGTGAGAAGAAGAAGTGGGTATTGAAGAGAGATGAAGAAGAGTGCGGAGCCAGGAAAGTGGACTCCATGGATGAGAAGCTTTGTCATGGTGGAACCAGTGGAAAAGCATGAAACTGCTTCAAGAAATGGCTTTTTAATTTATTTCTTTCAGATGCTTCGGGAGAGTGAAAGATAGTCTGGTCCTTTAATTATGGTTAAGCAGTTCCAGTCCGTGTTGACTTGAGATTGACCATCAGGCATTGGAAGTGGGGCAGGAAGAAGATTTTCCGCTAGAGATGAATGGCTCATTTGGGGAGGGGATGATTTTGCTTCTGCAAAGACGATTTTGATTCCCAAACGGGCACTGTTTTGGTCATGATTCTGAGGACAATTTGGCCCTTTTGATGCCACTGAACTTTCAGCGAACGACACGAGCACGCAAGACACAGAAAATGTAAGATTTTTACACATTTGAGAATATTCAGGCAAAAAATTTTCAAAACTTTAAAGGAATTCACAAATCTTACCATAAGTTTTGTTAACTTCAAAGTACATATGATTCCTTCGGGATGAACATGTGTAGAATTAATTGTTTCGGCTAAAAACTCCTAACTCATTGGCAAAAACACTATCATTATACATACATACATACATACATACATACATACATATACACACACGTATGTGTGCATATATAAATTCTAGGTCCAAAATAGTTAACTTTTTCAAAAAAGTCTATTGGACCAAGTTCTCTTTATGGACTCAAATTTGAAATATATTTTTCAACAAATGACATAGATGTTAATAATGTGAAAGTCTATCTTAAGTGAACAAACTCATGCCATTAGATATGGTAGTAATCTTATGAATATGATGAGATGTATATCAAAATTTTGATGAGCGGTTCAAATATGAGATAGTTTGTATTGATTTTAAGATAAATAGGAAAATACATATACATATACATATACATATATATAAATATATATATATATGTATATTATGAAAGATAATGCAAATGGAGTAATGCTGGTGCTTTACACTACTTTTAGGCTATTTTGCTTAGTTGAAAATGTAAGAGCTCTTCTCTCTCAGCGTTCGGGGTCACACTGCTATCCTTTCATCTCTTCATTTTTTCATCGCTTTATCTCAAATAACAATAGAATACCAGAGTATTATGATGTAAGAAGTAAATGTAATTGAGATGTACAAGAAGAGACTCAATGTATTTTTATTTTAAAAAAGTAGGGATATGTTCACCATAAATCCTAAAATTTGTCAAGAAAGTATAATTGAGTCATAAAACTTGCAAAAAATACAATTAAATCTTAAAATTCATCAAATTGATTCAATCGAATCCTTCCATTAATTATTTAAATTTGCTAACAAAAAATACCAATGTGGCTTTTTTTTTGTTAATATTTTCTCTTTCTTCCGTGGCTGAATCATGAAGTATAAGATTACAAATTAAGCTAAATTTAGTATAAATCTGATTTTCAATACTAATTTTTTTAAATATTTTTTTAAAAGCTAAATTTATATAATAAAAAAGAAGAAGTTAGGCAAGCATGCAAGGCAACAAGCCCTCACCATCGCCGCCACCCCACCATTGTCAAGAAAGGATGGCGAGGGTGGGGGTGAGTTAGCGAGGGTCATCAGACCCTAGCCATCAATGACAACAAGAGGCCTATAGGCCCTTGCCCAAATCTAGGCAAGGGTTGTGGTCCTCCCCCAACCCTCGCCTAGATTGAGTGAGAGGACCCCAACCCTCGCCTAGATTGAGTGACACTCATCGGCGCTCGCCTAGACTTAGGTGAAGGACACCATTGGTCAAGGTCGGCCACTAGTGGCGACCCTCGGCTAGGTTTTGGATTAGGCTCTCTTCCACCATCGGCGAGGGCCTTGGCTGAGGCTTGATGACCCTCACTCATTGTCCCCCATGCTCATCGGCCTCTACCAACCTTACTTTTCCTTTAAAAAATAATTAGCTTATTTTTTAAATTAAATTTAAATTAAATTTGTATAAAAATAATTTTAAAAAGTCATGTCAATGTTTTTCATTAGTTAACTTTGATGAAGATTTTCCTAAATCAATTCGACAAGTTTTAAAACTTGATTTTATTTTTTGTAAATTTTAAGATTCAATTACATTTTTATGATAAATTTTAGGACTTTTAATGCATATATCCCAAAAAAAAAATATAGTATGGAATATCATATAATCTTCATATATACATTAGCTTCTCTAAATAGTAAATATTATCTAGTACATCTGTATTGACATATTTTATGATAGTTGGGTTTGTTGAGTTGGTGAAATGAATTGGCTAATAAAAGAAAAGAAGAAAAAAAGAAAAGGAGGACTACTTTATTTAAAGCAAAGAGACATTGACTGATTGAGGGACAAGAAAAGAAAAAAAGAAAAGGAAGACTACTTTATTTAAAGCAAAGGGACATTGACTGATTGAGAGACACGGGAAGAAGAAAAAGGCAGTGACCGCAAAATAGGGGAAAAGAAGAGAAGGAAAAGCAGGTTGCGCGTGGGTGTAGGCAACGAGCATTTACTTCGGCTCACAATGCACGGCAAGAATTAGTCAATAAAAAGGATTATTGACTTGTGATTTGACACAGATCAATGGACTTGACCAGTGTATTAATTGTGATGATGAATTAAATCATTATTTATAATGCATATAAAGTTTTGTCTAAATAAAACAACTCATATTTGATTTGACACGTTTATTATATTTTGAATTTGGATTATGAATTTTGTGTATCATTTTTTTTTATGCATAATGGATGTTGAATTTGCTTTAAAACAATGTATTACTCATTGGATTGTGTCCGAAACACCGAGGAGCAAGATCCCACGCTGATGTGGTGGAGACTTCCATTGCCAATCACATGCCTCCTCTTGAAATAATCTTCTACTGGATATTCTCCATTGTGGGTGTCGTTGATGCTCCTCTGCCATGGGTCTTAAGGGTTTTTGGCGGTCTAGGCAATGAACAAATAGTTCAATAGGCAGAGTCAAGCATCTGCAGCGACATCAGCCTTGAGAATGGAGTTGTTATCGCAGGACTTTCGATGTCATCTTGGGCACCTCTGCGCCATATGTCGAAGCTTGAGTTTAAAGGACCCTCAGCGTTCGTGCCACCGCACCCTGATGGCGGGGCGCTGTTCGGGGAACTTGTGTGGGTGGAAAGATCAGGCAAGTAGTTCTCTTCTTTCATTTGGACATCAACTTAGAGGTCACATAGAACAACTATAGTTGAACTTCACACAAAAGTTTGTATTTATATTAAATTAATCGAATGGAATTAAACTATATTAGGCTTATAACCGAAATAGCAATTTTCCCTCGTAAATGCATATAAACAAAAGAAACTTGAGAAAATTCTAGCCAAGAGCTCGAAGTGGATGCATTTTCTCGAAAGATAGCTAAGAATGGACATTGTCTCAAACTTGGTACCAATATGAAAAGTTTTAGAACTAAATTAATTTCATTGAAATATTTATGATTGAATTAGTATCAATACAATAGGTTTAGAAATTTTTTGGTACTTTTCTCTTAAACTATTTCATGTTAATCATTCTGTCAGGTTTTCTTTTTCTACAGATCAATTTTTTGTTGATATAAATCAATGAATCATTGATACCGAGTTAATATGAAAACTTAAAATACCAATTGAGGGAGAGAGAGATCATAAAGAAGACATTGCAGCTCCCGCAACAAAGTCAGTGACAACGAAGATTTGTTGACGATGAGAGTGAAATTGGTCGATGACAATTGTTTTCAACATGGCCGCATGGTTGCTTAGACTTTGAAGCTCGTGATCATGGCCACTCAAGCCTAAGATATGAGCTTAAGTTTACCATGGTCGATCAAGCTTTGGTCTAACGGATGGGAGAGCACTCGAGCAGCCACAGCCGCGAGATCTAATGTCCGCACATCTCGAGCTCGTGGCCATCATCAATGGGGTTGAGCTTTCGAGTTGCGGCCAGGGTCCGAAAGCTGGTTGTGAACAATATTTAGGAACTGCTAATAAGGGCAAAGGGAAAGTTCAATAAAAAATATTAAATGACCTTAACGCCACAACAGTGAAATTCGTCATTGGACCGATCATGGGACAAATGCTGACACTTTCTACACGTCGAGGAATGCTTTTAAATAAATAAATAAATAAAAGTAGAGAGAGATTTTAAATTTTAGATAGAAGTAGAAGCCGCCATTAACGATATCGTATATTTTCGGTACACGAGCTATTATTTTTCATAATCAACCTCGACTTCTGTGGGACCGTCTCCTCCGTCTGCTATTCTCTCTCAAGAGCAAAAGGACATTCATCTCTTGTCCGGTCTCCCAAATTTCAATGTCCTCCACTCTGTCTCTTCTGCTCGGGCCACTCGCTGAAAGTTGAGTGGGATTAGAAGGGCCAAATTGTCCTCTGCATCATGACTAGAACAGTGCCCGTTTGAGAGTCAAACACCTTTTTGCAGAAGCAAATTCATCCACTCCCCACATGAGCCACTCATCTCCAGCTGTGAATTATCTTCCTGCCCAACTTCAATTGCCTGATAGTCAATCTCAAGTCAACACAGCTGAAACTACTTGATCACAATTCACGGACGAATCTCTCTCTCTCTCTCCCTCTCTCCCGAAGCAGAGTTTCATGCTCTTCCTCTGGTTCGATGGCGAAGCTTCACATCCATGGAGTCCACGCCCCTGGCTTCATTCTCTTCTTCGTCTCTCTTCAGTACCCACTTCTTCTTCTCGCTCTTTCCTCTACCTACACCGCCCAGACCAAGCACTTCATCAATTGTGGATCAAGCAAGAACATAAGCTATTTTAACAGGGGCTTTGTTGGGGACACGCGTTCTGACTCCATCTCCTTCACAAAACAGAGTACCTCCGCCCAATCCAGCAGCCAATCCTCGAGCGTCTCAGCTATCTACGACACGGCAAGAATCTTCAGAAGCCCTTCGTCGCAATACGTTCTTGATGTAATCGATAAAGGTACTCACATCGTGCGACTCCACTTTTTCCCTTTCGCTTCCACAATCAATCTCTCCGAGGCCGTGTTCGATGTCTCTGTAGATGGGCTCACGCTTCTCAGCAATTTCCAAGTGCCCAGCAGTAACGTCTCTCTTGTGGTGGAGGAGTTCTTGCTTAGCATAAATAATACTAAGTTCGTACTCTATTTTCGTCCTCGAGCGTCATCTTTTGCATTTATCAATGCACTTGAAGTGTTCCTTGTGCCTGATAGATTCATTCCTGGTTCTGCTCCGAGTGTGGGCACTTTGGCGATTAATAGCAGCAACTATAGCAGAATTTCCTCCCAGGTTTTGCGCACGGTTTACCGAATTAATGTCGGAGGCGGTGAAGTAGCTCTGGGTGATGATCTTTTGTGGAGAAGTTGGGCTCCTGATAGTAATTACATTCATAAGCCAAACGCTGCACAAAGCCGTAGCTATGAGGGGAGTGTTCTTAATTACCAGGATGATCTAGACAGATACTTAGCATCGGAACACGTTTACCGGACTGCTAAGGAGATGAACGCATCTGCTTGGGGATTATACCCCAACACCACCTGGAACTTCAAGGTGAGTGCAAACGCCTCGCACTTGGTCCGGGCTCATTTCTGTGACATCATTAGCCTGTCTCTCAACACGGTGTACTTCAATCTTTATATTAATGGGAATTTCACTGAGTACATCGACTCATACGGTGTAAATGCGTTTCATTTAGCAGTTCCTTTTCATTATGATTTTGTGGTTCAGCCGGGCAGCTCAGGGCTAGTGAACATCAGCATAGGCCTTAATGCCTCATACACAGGATCTCAGCAAGCCTATCTCAATGGCCTGGAGATAATGGAGATAATAGGGTCGTGGGACTCGGATGTTGCGCATTCAGAGGTTGATAACCAGGATAAGCACGTTGGCCTCATAATTGGGCTAGTTTCTGGAAGCATCGTGCTCATATGTGTTTCTGCTGCGATCTTCATATGCAAGTATAGAAAGCCGAAGAGAACTGAAACTTGGGGTTGGTCGCCATTGCCTGCAATCGGAGGAGGCAGTTCGCACAGTGAACTGACTGAGCAAAGTAGTCACGGCTCTGCTGTCCCTAATCTTCATCTAGGACTGAAAGTACCCCTTGCTGAAATCCATTTCGCCACCAACAACTTCGATGGCAGACTTTTGATTGGCAAGGGTGGATTCGGCAATGTCTATAGAGGAACTCTCAGGGACGGCACCAAAGTTGCTGTGAAACGGAGCGAGCCAGGGTCGGGACAAGGGTTCTCTGAGTTCCAAACAGAGATCACCGTTTTGTCCAAAATCCGCCATCGCCACCTCGTATCCTTAATTGGGTATTGTGCTGAACGGTCCGAGATGATACTTGTTTACGAGTTTATGGAGAAGGGAAGCTTAAAAGATCACCTGTACAATTCCGATTTCCCATGCTTACCTTGGAAGCAAAGGCTCCAGATCTGCATTGGAGCGGCCCGGGGCTTGAATTACCTCCACAAAGGCGCAGCTGGAGGAATTATTCACCGGGACATCAAGCCCACCAACATTTTGCTTGATGAGAATTATGTGGCGAAGGTTGCTGACTTTGGTCTGTCCAAGTCAGGCCCACTGGATCAAAGCCAAACCCATGTGAGTACAGGGGTCAAGGGCACTTTTGGGTACCTCGATCCAGAGTATTTCAAGACCCAGCAGCTGACAGAAAAATCAGATGTGTACTCGTTTGGAGTGGTTCTTCTCGAGGTGCTATGCGCAAGGCCTGCTATAGACCCTTCGCTTCCCAGAGAGCAGGCGAACTTGGCTGAATGGGGCATCGCATGCATCCAGAACGGAATCATTGAGCAAATAGTCGACCCTCTTATTGCTGGTCAGATCAATTCGAACTCGCTGAGAAAATATGGGGAGGTTGCTGAGAAATGCTTGCAAGAAGAGGATGAAGAGAGACCTAGCATGGGCGATGTACTCTGGGACTTGGAATACGCCTTTCAGCTTCAGCAAACTGTGGTGAAAAGAGAGATGTACAATGACAGCACGACCGACGGTTCGTCAATATTGACTCTTTCAAACGTGAGGAAGCTCCCATCATTTAGCACAGACTTGGTCGAGGAAGAGGGCGTGGGCAAAGAATGGGCGGATAGTTCACAGATGTCCATCAGTGGAGTTTTCTCCCAGATGAAGATTGATGAAGCCAGATGAGTTTCATTGTGCAGTATATTTATTTAACGTGTTTCTGAGTAGTTTTCAGATATGAATTCTATTTATCTGATAAAGAAGAGTGCATGTACCAATCGTTTTAAATTCTATCTTGTTGAAGCATCTGATAAATGACAGCTGTTGCTGTCGTAACGTGTAAGCATATAATTATTTATTGTACAAGAGAGGGCAACATTTGACCGTGATATATCCAAATGTGATAGATATTGCACACCCCTTAGTTGCAGACCTTGAATAAACACTTGTTCCACAGATTGCGCCATCGATGTCCTGCTCCGTAATTGTTTTTGGTAATGATGCTAGATGGCTTCTACAGCTATGTGCTATTATTAGAGATTGCACAAGCCCTATTGTTATTTCCTTTGAAGGATTTCAATAGATTTGATTAGACTCGGGGTTTCAGATTCATTGATATTTCAGAGCATGAGCTTCCTATATAATTCTTGAAAACTACTTCTCTGCTGTTCCCCATCGTTGACCAAAAATGCTTTCCTGCTGAATGGCTTTCGATTCAAATTCCAACCCGTTTGCAATATGATTTGTGCTGTCTCTGCTTTCAAGGTGGAAAAAGTGCCACTTCATCCTTCTTTATCACCCGGGCTTAGGTTGTTGGCATTAGCATTGTGATTTTTTATGGCCGGGTCGACAATTTTTATTTTCTTTTATCCGATCGTGCTTCGGCTTTTCCGTTTCTTTCGGAAATAATGAGCTCTGATGTCTTGGCTGCGTTTTACTCC
This sequence comes from Eucalyptus microcorys, assembly GCA_014182515.1. Classification (NCBI taxonomy): domain Eukaryota; kingdom Viridiplantae; phylum Streptophyta; class Magnoliopsida; order Myrtales; family Myrtaceae; genus Eucalyptus; species Eucalyptus microcorys. Next base: position 14,331,652 of record CM024570.1, read on the forward strand.
CATTCTGGTTAGGGGAAAATTTTCCTCCTCCCATCACTTGATTTGTGCATTTTGTAAATGCGTAAATTAATCACGTCATCTTTATGCAAAATAAGTAAATTATATCTTATTATACTTTATGAAATTTGCTAGCAAATGTCTTTTCTAAAGGGACATACAGCAAGCTTGCTTCATTGAATGTTGCTCTAATGGAGAAATAACTTAGGATTGGTGCTAGGATACTAAGTTATTTTCGCCCCACTAAGATATTATAAAGAGATTTTTTTTTTTGGACGAATATTCTAAAGAGGTTTGATTTAAAGGGATCAAAGCTTGGCCTATTCTTTAAACTTTTTAGTGCATCCGGGGTCAGTTCGTATCCTCCTCACATATGGCAATTCGTTGTTGGTTTGTGCCCTCATGACGGATGGCAATTTATCCACCGCTGTTTATAACACATGGATTGCCACATGGCATCGTCTTGCTCAACCCTCTTATTACAAACAGTCCATTCATCTATTTATTTGGAAACTTTTGGCAGTTGGATCTGGAAACTTTTGGAACTAGGATTGCAGCTCTTCGACTGACTTCAACATCTTCAGACTTTGGAACTTCGCCAAATAATCATTGAATAGCACTCCACGATAAGCGCTGCAGTAGAAATTCTACAATTTCCCCTTGGCATTTGAGTCTACTGGAATTGACCATTCCTCTTCACGCCCTCTTTATCTCATCCTGCTTTGGTGTAATTTCTACCTAGCACTAATCCTTTTGTATTGTCAAGGGATCTCACGAGTAAACCACCTCAACAATTTTCGTTTTGGGTAAGTTTTATGCCAAGTGACTCTTAACAACCCAATTAAATACACCAAATTCAAAACCAAATTTGTGTATGTCTCATTTTTCCCGCTCTTCCTTTCTCTCTCACTTCGGCCGTACCTAACTCCAACCATAGCATGGCTCCGCAAGCCTTGCCAAGATGCCGCCACCATAACCTTGAAGTCGATTTCGGCCTTTCCATATCCTTGACGTAACCAACAAATATGTGCCCACTATTACCAAGCCCTATTTCTCTCCTTCCTCCATTTCACCTGGTCGTCTCTCTATCATGGAGCAAATCCAAATCGGTTTAGGTGTGTGATCCCCGATGGTGGGTGACCCTCCATGGTCAACGAGCTTCGTTTACGACATCTCATGGAGGGATGTGTCTTAGTCGAAGTTTTGGGTTGTCGTCATGATGGTCAACGATTTGACAGTGGAATTTGGATTGTCGTCATGATGACCAACAATTTGCTAGCAATGGACTATGACATTAATGTCAACAAATGAGGAGAATTAACAAAAAAGTCTTAAACTTATTGTAATTATGTCAATTCAGTCATTAATTTTTTTTGTCAATTTAATCATAAACCTTTTGTAATTGTATTAATTTAGTTTGCTTGATCAATTTAGCCAGCCGGCACTAATTTGACGTCGGCCAAGATCGACATGGAAAATTTTTGATAATATTTTATTATTTGTAAATTCTTTTATTAATTTTTTATTTTTATTTGTTCTTTTTCCTTTTTTTTTTTTTTCTTCCTTCTTTACTTCTTTTCCCCATAGTGGCTGGCAAGCCTCCCACTAGATGCACTAGCCATTGGGTGAGGGTTGTGAAGCTCTCATTAGCTGCCAACAATGTGGCCCTCCCTCGGCCTTGCCTAGGTGAGGGCCATGACCCTCACCGGAAGAAAGAAGCAAAGAAGGAAGAAAAGAGAAATGAAAAAAGAAAAAGAAAAAAGAAAAAAAAATAATAAATTCTAAAAATAATAAAATATTATTAAAAATTGTAGCCTCATTAGTCAAGATGCCTTGTAAATTGAGATAGTTCTAGCTAGTGACAAGTATCGCCAATGTGTGTGTTGGTGAGCTTTATGATGGGTATGAACCTATCGATATATATTAGTAGGCTTCATAACGAGTAATGAATATGCATTCCCTATGTATAGTGATGAGCCATGAGGCAATACTGATGCATCATGAAATAACATGTTATCTGCTTGCTTATGAGTGAATGAACTTACATGATAGTTACTAGTTTTTATTGGCATATCATGATTGAAAAAGAAAGAGAACTTACTCATGCATGGTTATTTTGTATTGCCTTAAACTCACATTATTTGGTTGGTGCCAAATTATGCATTAAGATGATCTCCTACCTTAGACCAAGGAATTTTATATTGGTTTTTAGCTCACCCCTCATTTCTCAGTGTGTAGGATGGCCCCTTTGAACATGATGGTGGGTGCGATGTGGTGATGCCTAAGACCATCAACCTCAAGTTACATGGTGGCCCACTTGTGGAATAGTATGAGAGTAGTGATATTAGTTAACCGACCGTTTTCCCAGGACTATATATTTTGTTGTGATGATAACTACTAATGTTTGTATGAAGAAAAAGCAAATGCATATGTATTAAACTAGTGCGACTTTCTTTTATGGAATGTTATTATGTATTTTGTAGTACCTCTACATGCTATTAATCAAAGAGAAAAATCTACACATATAGTGCGTGACATACCTAGGCCGTCACAAGGAGCTCATGGCTGCCAATAATATTTACAAGATTACGTCATTTGTGGTTGTCACAACCTGATCTTGATGCCCCTAGTTTTAGGGATGTGGTATAAAGATAGAATTTAGAGGCACTTGATTGTGAGAACTCCGTCACCATATACTACTCCACGAGATGTCATCATCTCATTTTTTGGGACCAACCACATGAGTTTGCTTATGGTCTTAGGCTCTCATAAGCTCACATCTTGCATGACAACGAAATTTATTTAAAATTGTTTTAAACAACCTAAAATTTGGATTCTAAGAGTCGCCACTAGTATCTTTTTTGGGGGTCAACTAGAATACCCAATCAAGGGTTAGGAGTAGTCCTTCGATTTCTACGCAACCAAAGATCAAAGGCTTGAGGATTTATGTTATGTTAACATTTCTATTAATGCCCTTACAATACCCGATAGGTGTGCTTTATTACTTAACATGTCCTTACATTTCTTTTTACATTTTCGTGCATCCAAAACAAAGGTGTGACCATGCGTGGTTGGTTTGTTCCATTCTATTCTAATCTAACTAGAATAATAAAGGAGACAATCAATTAATTGAAGAGACACTATGGAAAGTAAACACCCAAGACAATTTTAAAGATGATATAAGGAAACAAGTCTAAAAAGGACAATAAAAGAAAAACCCGTAACTCATTGGACCTTTATACAACACAAAAGGAGGCCGAGACATTTGTTCGGAAATGAATATTACAATTTGAAAAGGTCAAATTGGACATCGATCATTCGCCATCTTCAAATCTTTGGGACCGCCACCTCCAAAGGATGCCTATCAAACTTATTTTAATCCTAGGCCAATACTAAACTAGAGCATAGAATTACAAGACATGCGTCACACAAGCAATGACAAATGCATAGATCAAACAAACGCAAGCAATGCAAAGCATCAAACAAATGCACTCCACTTGTCAAGCGTGGCATTAGGGTTGGCCTTTGAAATTCATGCAATGCCCTCATTAAGACACCTACCCCCATTCATTTTAAGTGACTCATAGTCATTAGCCATTGCTTGCATTCACAAGAAGTGACCAATGCTATGAAATCCCTAAGTTGGGTTCTAAGTGACATCTCAAAGTAATCCACATGATCATGCATCACACCTAGTCCATTCATCTAGAAATCACATGCAAAGTATATAAGGCGGCATGCACTTAGGCCATAAAGCCTTAGTTCTCAATCAATCAACCAATTTAGTAATAATGGATCAATGATTCAATCATGCACACCAATGAACATAATCACACAATGCATAACCATGACGAGCAAAGGCAGTCAAAATCCGATTCATGTGATGCCAAAAAATGATTCATATTCAATTTGCAAGCAAGGTCTTAAGTTAGATGAAATTGCAAAGGGAGACCTCAACTTCACATACTTACAAACAAGTCCTAATGAAAGGAAATTTGCAAATTTCAATTGTTTAGAAAACATGTATATCAATTTTATAAGAATTTGAACATGTTAGATGTTTTCTGGAAATAAATCCAAAGTCTGAGTGCGAATAACGTCGGTACACTAATCGGACTTCATGAACCATCTAACAAATGTCAAATCTTAACAAAATGGCTTTAAATTTTTTTTTGAAAGATATAACAGTTTTATAGAATTTGAATGAGTTTGATGTTATTGGGAAATATATCTAGAACCCCGGTGCAGATAATGTCAACACATTTATCGAATTCCTTGAACCATCAAATGATCATTCAATCTGATAAAATTGACATCAAAACAATATTTGAGAAATGCCAAACAACTTTGTTGAAGAAATTTTTGCAATATGGGCATCACATGAACTTATAAAGATCTCAATTTAAACAAAAGTTAGTTCAGGAAATCAAAATTCCATAATGCACTATTACTTGAGAGGGTTGGTAAAAATACCAAAACGTGTTTTTATTTTCTGAACATTAATGACAATTAAGTTCAGTATGTGACAAACAATTATCAAGGGACATCGAAGTCTAATTCAGCATGCTTGATTTTCTAAAAATCACACATGTATGTCAATCAGCCAAATCAACAATCTTAGAAACAAGGTAACCAACTCTATCTAACAGAAGCAAGATCAATGGTCATCTCGACCTAGGATTTTTATGGAAAGTAAACCAACGTGTGAGAGCAACTTTTATGTGGGAAGCATCTCAATTCCTAACTCACGAATTTCTAAAAAACTAAGAACACAAACAGGTCAGTCAGGAATAGAACAGGGCAATATGAGTGAGAATGTTCTATAGCCAATCGACCCTATCAATTGGTATTCAAAAAATTTCAAATTTTATATGTTATAAACATGAATGTCATGGAAAAATTTTATCGGGACTCAACCCCAAAACAGCACCCAAAAAATCACACAAAATTGGCAAATAGTCAGACCCATAGAAGCACAGCAAGCATTTCAATTCAATGCAAGTTCCAGATTGTAACTCGAATTGGGAAAAATGGTAAACACAGCAAATGATCTTAAAATCATGCAAACCAGACATGAAAAGAAAGATTAAGATGTCTCCTACAAACTTCTAGAAGGTGACAAGTTCAATTAATCTCGTTTTTCAGCTCAAACGAAGATATCTAGCAAACAGGACAAATCTAAAACAGAGTTTACATATTTATGCATGAATAACATGATTTTAATATAGCTAAACGGTTTGCAAATCCTATTAAATTTTTTATATTATTTAAAACTAAATGTCAAGATCAAACTTCATGAAGACACTCAGTCCAAAATCATAGTACAAAAAATATACAAAAATGACAAACCGAGCAGGTCGGTCAGCCTCAAAAACATATGCGGCAAATAGCATATTGCAGATTTTATCACTAATTTTGAATAGGTTTTGACATAGCAAATGACGTCAAACTCATGCATGGAATATATTGTTGAAAAGGTCGTGAAGTCATGCAAAAATCTCATGCAGAAGTCGTAGCCTAAAAACGACATCATCTAGCTTAAATGAAGACGTTTATCAGGTTGGTTTAATAAGTATACGATTTTCACAGAACCAGCTGATGAGTTTTTATGTGATGATGGGCTTATTTAGGCCGGTCCGCCCATGTTGGGCCAAAAATCCGGCCCTTAAATGAAGGGTCCATTGAAGAAGAGGCAATTATTGTAGATAAAAGAATAAAGGGGAAAATCTTTGAAGTTGATTATTGAAGAAGTTACGTAATATGAGAAAAGTGGGAATACGTTCTTTACTCTACACTCTCTTAATTTCTCCCCTACGCTCCTCTTCAAGAACAGTATCAAAATTCTTCCTCAAATTGTGACATCGGTGTTTAATCTGTGAAAAACAAGGTACGTTTGACTCCGTAATGTATCTTATGATCAGTGTAACATGTGTTTCTTGGGCACGCTTCCGCGTTCGTTGTTTTTTGGGGTTCGATTGAGTGTCGGATCGCTATTTTTTGGGAATCCGTTTCCCTACATTGGTATCAAAGCGGTAGTTCATGTTTCCCAATTACTATATATGTTTATGAATCGTTTTTGATTGATTTTTTCGTGAAACGCCGCTATTGATCGATCGGGGATGGAAAAATCCCAACACCGCGCATTGTTCACCCTTATTTATGATTTTCTGTAAATCGAATCTTACTTATGAAAGCATAGGGTCGTAGCTCTCATCGATATGAGAAAATAGATTGGCGGTTCGCCACCGGGGGCCGCCGAACGCACCGCCACGCGTGGCCAAAGAGTTTGGTGTTGTCGATGCGTGCAACGCACACGCCGAGGCAATTCCTAGGTGCATGCGACGCACCCACGTGCGTGGCACACGCTAGCTGACGTCAGCTGATGGTTGCCTGCGCACGCGCTAAGCACGTGCCGATGACGTCACGATGACATCACCTAATAGGGTCGGTCGGTTCGACTCGACCCATCTAAGTTGACCCGTTGACTCTTGACCATTGACTTTGACCGTTGACCGACGTTGACTGGTCCCAAAGAAAAAAAAAAAGGGAAAATTATGTATTTTCCATTTTGTTCGTTGTGAATTATAAGTAATCCCTTTCTTGTTATGCATTTGTTGTAGAAACCATGATGTGTTATGCACGCATGCCTGCATTTCCGAAAACGGACGAACAAAAGGTGAGACTTAAAGGGCTAATGACAAAATTAGCTAATTATCATTGAAATGACGGTGATGTAGTGGGTCAATCAGATGATACAAGAAATCATCTGAAATGGTTATTTTATGCCAGATTTTGAGAAGGTGTCAGCCTTAATAAACACTCTTCCACCTGAATGGCAAGCAGTGTTAGATTGTCTATGGGAAGTCAACGTGGTCCCGAATTATAATAGGCTTACAATAGCTTTTGTAAGAGAATATTATAGAATCGAGTTAACCAAAACTTTAACCCTTGGGTTGAGTGTCACATGGCGCAAAGTAAATGCGCCTTGGAGGTGGCATGAGAGCTCTCCAAAGATTTTTTCGTGATTGGCCAATGTGCTTTCAAAATTCTCAGAGATTTTTACTGAGAGATTAGAAGAGATTTTCCCAATTTTTGAGATTAGTGAGAATATTTGGATTTAATTAATTATTTTTTTAGATTAGTTTTGAGATGTTTTAGGTGTAAATATTTCTTTCTATGTTGATATCTTTCCTCTGAATATATTACTTAGTATAATGGACATGTTTAATTATTGAAAGTTCAATGTTATCTATTGTTGTAAATTAATATGTTAATTTACAATTCTTTGTGGGAAGTTCAAGAAAGTTTTAGTGACTTTGCTAAACTTTTTTTTTTGCATGAAGATTATATTAATGATAATTTCAAGTTAGGATTTTTGGATCATGATTGGAAACATAGTGACATTTTGATTCTGAAACCTTACTAGAAATTATTCATTAATATGATGGTTTGTGCAAAATGGATACATAAATGATAGACATTAATTATTCGTGCATATGTGTCTGATATGTTCAGATTGATGGCTTCAGCAACTAAGAACATAATTGCTGATTTGAACAAATAAGACATATTGAATGGCGAGAATTTTGAAATATTGAATAAGAAAATTCAATATGTGCTTGAAAAACAAGAAGCACTAAAAGCTCTTGACCATGTTATGGAAGAACTTAAGAATGCTGTGCACCATCTTAAGCTAACAGAGGACCGCCTAAAGGCATTTGAGCAGAAAACATATATTTGCTATGCTACTTCCAGCTCAGAAAGGGCTTCGAGCTCTAAGCGCAAGCGCATTAATTCGTTGAAAATGCGAAAATGCAAGGGATCAAGTTATTCTTGCAAGAAACCAAGAGTTAACCAACATAAGAGAGGAAAACGTCCTCGAGTGAAGAGAAATTCAAGGGTAAAATGTTATAATTGTGACTAGAAGGGTCACTATGCTCGCGTCCGTCGTGAGCCAAAGAATGTAATCACCCCCTGTACTCTTAAGAACTTTGCTTATGTGTCAAAGTTTTGTATTCTTAACTAAATCAAATCCTTTGTGGACTGTAGATTCGAGAATAACAGACCATGTAACGAATGATAGAGAATCCTTTGTGGAATTTCGACGAGTACCGATTGGAACTAAATGGATCTATGTAGGAAAAACTCTAGAGTATAAGTGAAAGGGATTGGCATCTGTCAATTAAACATGCGTGGTGGACACACTTTGTTCCTACATGATGTTTTATATGCTTTAGAGATTCGTCGAAATTTAGTGTTTGTTTTAGTGTTGGTTAAGCTTGGTTTTAGTATGAACTTCCATAATAGTTGTGTGGATTTGTATTTGAATACAAACTACTATGACTGTGGTTATTTTCTAGATGATTTTATTATATTGAATGTTGATTGTGGTTATGTCAATGTTTGTTATTCTCTTTTCACATCTTCTAATTCATATGATAATGATGTGAATATGTGGCATGCTAGACTTGGTCATATTAGCCAACATATGAATAGGCTAGCCAAAGAGGGCTTGTTGGGCAACATTGAAAAAGTCGATTTGTCCATATGTGAGCATTGCATAGTAGGGAAAATAACAAGGAAATCATTTGGAAAATGTAAAAGAGCTGAATTTCCTTTGAATTTAATCCATTCTGACACCTGTGATCCAATGAATGTGAGAAGAATGTATGAGGCGGTTTATTTCATCACATTTATAGACGATTATACTCGATTTAGATATGTCTATTTGATTTCTCATAAATCTGAAGCATTGAGTTGTTTAAAAAAGTTTATGAGCTTGGTAGAAAATTAATTAGATAAGAAAATAAAAGCATTGAGATCCGATCAAGATCGAGAATATTTATCCGATAAGTTCAGAAATTTATGTGATGAAAAAGAAATAGAAAGACAGTTGTCTATTCCATATACTCATCAACAAAATGGTGTTGTGAAAAGAAGAAACATAACCCTACTGAAAATGGTTAGGTCCATGATGGCGCATGTTAATTTACCTATCACTTTTTGGAGTGATGCTTTATTAACTACTACCTATATGCTTAACCGTGTGACTTCCAAATTAGTTCTTGCACTCCATATGAGTTGTGGACAGGTAGAAAACCGGACTTAAGTTTTCTTAAACCATGGGGTTGTGCTGCCTATACTCATGAGCCCTCTCACAAGTTTGGGAAATTGGATCCTAAAGGCAAGAAGAGTATTTTCATAAGATACTCTGAACACACAAAAGGATGTGTGTTTATAGGTGAGCAGGAAAGTGGGAGTATAATTGAGTTCGAATAACGGGATGTCACATTCTTAGAGAATAATTTTCCTAAGAAGGGCGAAATAGGTGAGGATTACTCTCTATTTGAAATCTTGGATCACTCTCTATTTGAAATCTTGGATCAAAATAATGAACTTAGTGGAGTTCGTCCAAGTGAGAGTAACATGAGAAGTGATGAATTTAATTCAACTCACTCTTAATTACAACCACATGATAAGACGATATCGTCATTATCTAATCCTAGTGGGAGCATAAATGGGAATGATGTGCAAAGTGTACAATTTCCCATACGGCGAACAAGTCGCAAAAGTATTCTCCGTCGACGTTTTGGCATTGAAGCAAAAACTTAATGGTTGCTTTGCAAGATAAAGATGAGCCAAGAAATGTAAATGAGGCTTTAAATTGCCATAGTAAGGAAAAATAGATGCATGCAATGGAAGAAGAGATTGAGTCAATGAAGTCAAACCATGTTTTGGAACTGGCTGATCTTCCAAAAGGACGCAAAACTATTGGGAACAAATAGGTTCTCAAAATAAAACGTAAAGCTGATGGTTCAATAAAAAGACATAAAACTTGTCTTGTGGCGAAGGGGTATAATCAACATGAAGGAATTGATTATGAGGAAACATTTTCCCCCGTAGTGAGATTTACCTCGATTCACATAATTCTGGCAATAGTAACTAGTATGGATCTTGAGTTACATCAAATGGATGTAAAGACTCCTTTTCTCAATGGAGAATTAGAGAAATAAATATCTATAGAACAACCTGTTGGTTTCATTATGAAATGCCAAGAACAAAAGGTATATTGACTTTTGAGATCGATATATGGCCTTAAGCAATCATCGAGACAATGATATATACATTTTCATAATACCATAATGGCATATGATTTTTTCAATGATTGATGAGGATCATTGTGTATATATCAAAAGATCCAAGGATCAATTTGTGATCATATCATTATATATTGATGATATACTAATTGCCGGAAGCAATATAGAGTTTGTTAATACTGTTAAGAGTTTGTTATCTTCCAACTTTGAGATGAAAGACATGGGTGAGGCTGCATATATTCTTGGAGTTAAGATTTCAAGAGATCATTCGAAGAGATCATTATCTCTTTCGCAAGAAACATACATAAATAAGGTTCTTGAACGATTTCGTATACAAGATTATAAACCTATAGATACTTCTATTGTAAAAGGCAAAGGATTGAGCCACAAATTGTGTCCAAGGACTCCACAAGAGAAGGAACAAATGTAACACGTTCCTTATGTTAGTGCTGTTGAAAGCTTAATATAACGCTATGATGTGTACAAGACCTGACATATGTTTTGCAGTTGGAATAGTAAGTAGATACCAATCCAATCCAGGTCAAGCACATTGGAAAGCCGTTAAAAGAATACTGAGGTATCTGAAGGGAATTGCTGATTATACGCTGAGTTACCAAGGAAAGGATCTGCGACTTGAAGGCTATTCAAATGCTGATTGGGGAGGAGATTTAGATGAAATGAAATCTACCTCTGGATTTGTTTTCTTACTGAATAATGGCGCCATATCTTAGAGCAGTAAAAAATAAACGTGTATAGCTTTGTCTACGATGGAAGCTGAGTTCGTGGCATTATTAGCAGCAATACAAGAAGGCGTTTGGCTTAAGAGATTTTTGGATCATTTAGGTGTTATTGAGAATGCTGCAAACTCATTGTTGGTTAACTGTGATAGCCAAGCAGCAATAGCATATACCAAAGATCCAAAATATTATGGCAAGACCAAATATATAAATACCAAGTATAATTTTGTCAAAGATATGGTTGCACGAAAAGATGTGAACTTACAGTACATATCTATGCATAGAATAGTTGCAAATCCTATGACGAAGCCAATACCTAGAGATGTGTTCTGTGGGCATGTGAAATCTCTAGGACTGCGTAGAAGCTGATGTATTGAATAATGTAATTTTCCTTAAGTGTTTACATTTAATGAATTTGTATTTTGATTATTAATGCCTATGAATCTTTGTTTGACATTTATGCATCTTAATTCTTAGTGCATTATATATAAAGTTGAGAAAGTATGTCGGACAGATAAAAGGTTAACCTACTCACACGGGTAATTGCCTCTATTTACTATATGATAAATAGAGATGAGACGGTTTTTAAGCTTATTATCTAGGTGATAATTGAGAGGTCAAGCTTAAAATATATATGTCGCCTTAACTAAGTGTTAAGATGAGGACATAATATTTACTATGTCCGAAAGTAAAATAACCCACATATTTTACTTTATCTGTCTATGATGTTAGATTTGAGTTCTGATGAATTTCGTGAAAGAGTAGATACATGAACTCAAGTTAGACATTGGGTATGTCTGAACTATCATCTGTACGGTATTGAAGGTGTAAACATACGCTCCATGGGAAAGTAGTTAATGCCGTAATACGTATTTCATACTACGTATGCATGAAACGACCAATAAAAGTGACAAAAGTTTTGATCTAAACTTTTATGCTGTGTGAGACTTGAGGAAAAGAGTTCCTCAATTAAGTGCCCTTATGACTCTTACTTATTCTCAAGATTTCTATTCAATATTTGCTATCTTAGAATGTTGCCAATGATCATGAATTGATTCGATCTAATGGGACATTTTTAGAAAAGCAAGTTGAACTAAAATTGAGAGTTTCAAGGAAAAAGGAAGATCGAATTTAGAGAATCACATTCTAATTTTGTATTTACCAGTTGACCAATTATGATTGTTTTTGGGAAAATCATAATTGTGAATAAAATATATATCATTGTTTAAAAAGAGATCAAGAGAGATATAAATGTGATTGATCGATCTATGGTACTGCATACTAAATCTATTCAGAGTGTGATACCCATTATGAGTTGCTATATATTCCTAATAGATGTATGGCAATGAGCTCTCAAAGTATGTTGGTCGCACGGATTATTCACTAATATGATTGTTGTAGAGAGGTAAAGAAAATTATGTTTGGCCCACCATGTGCGAGTGAGAGATGATGGGTTTTTATGTGATGATGGGCTTATTTAGGCCCGTCCGCCCATGTTGGGCCAAAAACCCGACCCTTAAATGAAGGACCCATTGAAGAAGAGGCAGTTATTGTAGATAAAAGAATAAAGGGGAAAATCTTTGAAGTTGATTATTGAAGAAGTTACGTAATCTGAGAAAAGTGGGAATACGTTCTCTACTCTACGCTCTCTCAGTTTCTCCCCTACGCTCCTCTTCAAGAATAGTATCAAAATTCTTCCTCAAATTGTGATATTGGTGTTTAATCTGTGAAAAACAAGGTACATTCGACTCTGTAATGTATCTTATGATCAATGTAACATATGTTTCCTGGGCACGCTTCCGCGTTCGTTGTTTTTTGGGGTTCGATTGAGTGTTGGATCGCTATTTTTTGGGAATTCGTTTCCCTACACCAGCAATCAAGATCAATCAAGCCACCGAATTATCATCAATTACCACAACCTCTCACAGCAACTTTTATGGCATCTAAGATTTAGATTTAAGAATGACCAATCATCCTAAGTTCGAGTGCAAGCCCTGATTGTGTTAGGCAATCTCGCTTCATGGAGCTTAAGTCCAAGAATATATTTTGCCTTGTGTATTTCGTGAAATGAGCTCTAATGAGCTAGGATCGAACTTCGTTGAGACTTAGGACACCTCAAGAGGGATCTATGTAGGGGAGATAAGGACCATCGGAATGGCTCAAGAATGATCCGATGAGCACCGAGTGGTAGCTAGAGCTAGGATTGGTGCCGGATGAACACCTAGGACCGTCAGAAGGAGATCGCTAGAATGGAGGGGTTTTGATGGCTGTTAAGCTAAACTCCAATCACCGGAATGTTGAGAACTCACCAAAGGATGTCAAAGGACAGGTCAGGATAGCTAAAAAAGTGGCAGACCACTTGGAATGGCTGCGGAACCGCCGAACAAAATTACCGGCACTAGAGCCAGTCTTCGAGCCGATCGAAAAAGAGGAGCTAGACAGAAGGCTCCAATGCAATTTAAGGCGGCGGATGGTGACGGTGAGACTCACGAGAAGGTGGTGGTGATCAGAGGTGCAGGTGCGTCGCCGATAAGGGCTATGGCAAGCAGTGATCGGCACGGCAAAGAGGGAGGCCAAGAGAGGGCGATCGGGAGAGAGAGAGAGAGAGAGAGAGAGAGAGAGAGAGAGAGAGAGAATCTGAAAATGAAAGAGTCCCTCAATTTTGGAGGGAAAATGGACTTTATACCTCCTTGTAAGAGTATATCCTAGCTCTTGGATTGATTTAGGATTAGGATCTTATCTTCCTAGTTTAACCAACTTACTTAGCCATTAAGCATGCTTACGATTGGTCAATAATATGCACATGTCAATTTGAATATCTAAGATGAACTCTCAATGGATAGGCATGATCAATTTTGGGATTAAAGGCTAATCAGGGGCATTTTTGTAATTTCACAAATCTCACGGCAATTTTGTAATTTCGCTAGGGGCAAACTTGTAATTTCATGGGGTGAGGGAAGATCGACTAGACCTTGGGCTTGCTGATGATGGTGGCTGGCCACCAAAGGTTCATCAGAAAATGGCTAGTTTGGCCGTTTTCTAACGAAGGCCAATCAAGTCGATTGCACCAGTCCAAATCAACTTCGATCGGTTCAATCGATTCTTGGTCTTTTCTTGTGCAACTTAGTCTAGGGACTTAATTGCAAAGAATCTTTGTTCAATTAGGAGAAGAAATGAGCTAGTTTGAAAAGAAATTATCTAATTTTGATGAAATTAAACCAATTAAATCTTGTAAAAGCATCTCAATTAGTTCCAATTGGTTTAATCACCTTTATAACGTTGAAAATCATGAATATACTCAATGGGTGTACGAAATTAGAATTTCTATTCCAATTAGCACAATTTGTGCAATTTTCTATCTCAAAATGCAAATTGATTGAAATTGAATCCAATTAATATAATGAGGTATCAATTAGTTCAATTACACACATTCATGATGGCTTGTTGCATCCAAATTGACACTAAAATGAAGGTACGACCTTTATGCCAAAATTAAATTGAGGGCCAATGTTGAAATTAAACCTCAATCTATCAAATTAAACTTTATTTTTAAAATGGGTCAACTTGAATTGCACTAATTGAAGCTTATTAGCTTGGATTTCTTAAGTTCGACTAAGCTAAATCCATCAAATTTGAGATTTCCCAAGTGGCTTTGCCAAAATTGATCATGTATTTGGATTCAATTTAAGAAAATGAGTTGAATGGAAATGCGGCACGCAATCCGAGAAGAATCAATTCAGACCCTCGATTAAGGCTAAAAATGGCAAATTTTATCCCAACATGCTAAATCATTGAAACGATTGCAAGAGTGATTTCAGAATATCCTCTAGATTAAATATCGTAAATGAAACTAAGCCAAAATATGAAAAAAAAAAAATGAAAGTATTTTTATTTTTTGTCAATTTGGAACTTAAAATAAAAAAGAAAAAGAAAAATTAGGTTATTAATTGATTTTCATAGAATTTTCAATGTCAAAGTTAAATCAAAGCTAAAATAAGATGAATTGCGAGTTTTTGTATTTTTCAAATTTTTTTGTTAAAAGGTTGATCAAAAGTCAACATTTTAGTTGACTTTTCATTAAAATGTTCATTTTATAATAAAAAATTTTATTTTATTTTTCAAAATTTTTGTAGCCAAAGTGATGTTAAGACTAATTGGGATCTTTTTGTGCAAAAAAACCAAATTTTAACTCGAAATTGACTTTTGATCAAAGGGTTGACTAAAACGTCAATTCAAAAGTTAACTCTTTGACTTTTTGGGTTTTCATTATAAATGAGTAAGAAATTGTTTACAAATGGCTGGTCAAAGAAAATAAAACTAAAAATGACACTTTTGACTCGAGAAATACTCTGTTACAATCAAAAACCCTAATATCACGTTTTTAAATTTGATGACGTGTTGGTTAAAAGTTAAGTGTTAACAATGGTCCTTTTACTTTTGACCAAAATTAATAACTATAACGCTACTTTTTTTTTTTATTCTTATTCAAAATTGTTCTCGTTCTTCTTAATTTGTTCCACGCTAGTTCTCCTAAAATATCTTCTTTTGCGGTCAACCTTTGTTGATACGGGTCGCTAGCTTTCTAATTAGGATTAATTGAGAGAGAAACCATGAAGAAGACATATTGCTGAAGATTTGTTGAGGAAAGGAGTGAGGTTGATCCGTGACAAGTGTTTTTACCGAGGTAGCCACGGTCACTCCTACTCAAAGGCCGTGGCTTGTAGTCGCTCGAGCTTGAGACCTGGGCTCGCCGTTGCCATGGCCAGTCAACCTTTGGTCTCACGGCCATGCAAGAGCTCATGTGGCCGGTTGCCATGGCCGCTATCTAAAGCTGGCCGATCTCAAGCTCATGGTCATAATCACTGCTCAAGCTTTTGAGTTGTGGTCATGGCCGCTATAGGTTGTTGTGGGAGAATACTTACAAATTACATTGTTACGAGATGTTATTGTTGGAGCTAGCAAGTAGTACCTAAAAAGGAGTGAATATGTGATTCTATCAAATCTATCCAATTTATCTATTGGACAGTCTCCAGAAGATTATCTTTCAATCTGTCCGTTGGACAGATGTATATCAAGAAAATTGAGTAGCCATTTAGTGACAATATGAATCTTCATTGATTCTAGTCACACATACAATCAAAATCTTAGTTTTCAAAAATAGATGTCTCCGTTAAAAAAAAAAATTGTCTTCAAAATTGATTGCTAATTAATTAAAGTGTTTTGCATTACAACATTGGTTTGCAAAACAATCTTTATGATTAAGAGTCAATCAAGTTTTTTCTTTAAAATGTGAAATCTGAGCTAGATTACTAGCCATAATATATGTTCCAAACTTGTGTATGAAATGGAACACTAGTTCTCTAAGTCCGAAGAATCTCAACTTTAGTATAAAGTCCGAATCTATTTCGCTTGAAGACAAATTACACAATCTAATGATATTTGGCTTATAATCTTTGAGTTTGAATACGTTTTATGATATCCACACAAAATCTTGATAATATCCACTAACTAGCTTATTAAATTCAGAATAACTTAGACTTAAGTCTAAACAAGATTGAGATTGTTATAAACTTCTCTTTCGAGAGTGTTTCCCTAAATCAAGAATACTTCAAGACATTTATATAGATAGTTTTGTCGACTTGAAAATTCATTAGGAAGTTTTCTCAATAGTTATTTGTAGTCTTTTATTGCATTTGAAAAACAAAAATCAAGGTTAGAACATTTTCAACAATGTTGGCATTAAGTGAGCAAAATTCATTGCCAAGTCGACCAAGGACGAATGATGACACTTTTTATAAAAATAAAAATAAAAATGGAGGGATGCTTTTAAATAAAATGGAAAAAGCCAAGAACGATTTGAATTTTGGACAAAAGTGAGGCGTCACCGATTTATCTAATATTTTCAGCACGACCTTTGATTTTTCAAAATCAACATTGACTTCCGTGCGACCGTCTCCTCCGGCTGCTACTCACGGAAAGTTGAGCGGAGGACATCCATCTTTAACTTTCTATCTAGCGTGCTCGTGCCCCATTCGCGGAAAGTTGAGTTGGATGATAAGGGCCAAATCGTCCTGAGCATTTGGGAGTCAAAATGGTCTTTGCGTAAGCAAATTCATCCCCTCCCCACATGGGCCACTCATCTCCAGCTAAGAATCTTCTTCCTGCCCATCCTCCTATGCCTGATAGTCAATCTCAAGTCAACATGACTGAAACTACTTGATCACTAGCCGTCTCTCTTCCGAGGCAGAGTTTCATGCTCTTCCTCTGGTTCGATGGCAAAGCTTCACATCCATGGAGTCCACGCCCCTGGCTTCATTCTCTTCTTCGTCTCTCTTCAGTACCCACTTCTTCTTCTCACTCTTTCCTCAGCCTACACAACTCAGACCAGTTACTTCATCATTTGTGGATCAAGCAAAAGCCAGAACTATTCCAACAGGGTCTTTGTTGGTGACACGGGTTCTGACTCCATCTCCTTCACAAAACAGAGTACCTCCGCCCAATCCAGCAGCCAATTCTCGAGCGTCTCACCTATCTACGACACGGCAAGAATATTCGGAAACCCTTCGTCCCAATACTTTCTTGACGGAATCGATAGAGGTACTCACATCGTGCGACTCCACTTTTTCCCTTTCGCTTCCACAAGCAATCTCTCCGAGGCCGTGTTCGATGTCTCTGTAGATGGGCTCACGCTTCTTAGCAATTTCCAAGTGCCCAGTAGTAACGACTCTCTTGTGGTGGAGGAGTTCTTGCTTAGCATAAATACTACTAAGTTCGTACTCTATTTTCGTCCTCGAGGGTCATCTTTTGCATTTATCAATGCCCTCGAAGTGTTCCTTGTGCCTGATAGATTCATTCCTGGTTCTTCTCCCAGTGTGGGCACTTTGGCAATTAATAGCAGCGACTATAGCAGAATTTCCTCCCAGGTTTTGCGCACGGTTTACCGAATTAATGTTGGAGGCGATGAAGTAGCTCTGGGTTATGATCCTTTGTGGAGAAGTTGGGTTCCTGATAGTAATTACATTCATGTCCCAAACGCTGCACAAAGCCGTGGCTATGAGGGAAGTGTTCTTAATTACCAGGATGATCTAGAGAAATACTTAGCATCGGAACGTGTTTACCGGACTGCTAAGGTGATGAACGAATCTGCTTGGTTATCATACCCCAACACCACCTGGAACTTCAAGGTGAGTGCAAACGCCTCACACTTGGTCCGGGCTCATTTCTGTGACTTCATTAGCCCGTCTCTCGACATGGTGTACTTCAATCTTTATATTAATGGGAATTTCACTGAGTACATCGACCCATACGGTGTAAATGGGTTTCGTCAGTCTTATGTTCCTTTTCATTATGATTTTGTGGTTCAGCCGGGCAGCTCA
The DNA here is from genome assembly GCA_014182515.1 of Eucalyptus microcorys. Classification (NCBI taxonomy): domain Eukaryota; kingdom Viridiplantae; phylum Streptophyta; class Magnoliopsida; order Myrtales; family Myrtaceae; genus Eucalyptus; species Eucalyptus microcorys. The sequence continues at coordinate 14,349,859 of CM024570.1, forward strand.
GGGCTAGTGAACATCAGCATAGGCCTCCTTAATGCCTCAGACACAGTACTTCAGCAAGCCTATCTCAATGGCCTGGAGATAATGGAGATAATAGGGTCGTGGGACTTGGATTTTCCGCATTCAGAGGTTGATAACCAGAATAAGCACGTTGGCCTCATAATTGGGCTAGTTTCTGGAAGCATCGTGTTCATATGTGTTTCTGCTGCGATCTTCATATGCAAGTATAGAAAGCCGAAGAGAACTGAAACTTGGGGTTGGTCGCCATTGCCTGCAATCGGAGGAGGCAGTTCGCACAGTGAACTGACTGAGCAAAGTAGTCACGGCTCTGCTGTCCCCAATCTTTATCTAGGACTGAAAGTACCCCTTGCTGAAATCCATTTCGCCACCAACAACTTCGATGGCAAACTTTTGATCGGCAAGGGTGGATTCGGCAATGTCTATAGAGGAACTCTCAGGGATGGCGCCAAAGTTGCTGTGAAACGGAGCGAGCCAGGGTCGGGACAAGGGTTCTCTGAGTTCCAAACAGAGATCACCGTTTTGTCCAAAATCCGCCATCGCCACCTCGTATCCTTAATTGGGTATTGTGCTGAACGGTCCGAGATGATACTTGTTTACGAGTTTATGGAGAAGGGAAGCTTAAAAGATCACCTGTACAATTCCGATTTCCCATGCTTACCTTGGAAGCAAAGGCTCCAGATCTGCATTGGAGCGGCCCGGGGCTTGAATTACCTCCATAAAGGCGCAGCTGGAGGAATTATTCACCGGGACATCAAGCCCACCAACATTTTGCTTGATAAGAATTATGTTGCGAAGGTTGCTGACTTTGGTCTGTCCAAGTCAGGCCCACTGGATCAAAGCCAAACCCATGTGAGTACAGGGGTCAAGGGCACTTTTGGGTACCTCGATCCAGAGTACTTCAAGACCCAGCAGCTGACAGAAAAATCAGATGTGTATTCGTTTGGAGTGGTTCTTCTCGAGGTGCTATGCGCAAGGCCTGCTATAGACCCTTCGCTTCCCAGAGAGCAGGCGAACTTGGCTGAATGGGGCATCGCATGCATCCAGAACGGAATCATTGAGCAAATAGTCGACCCTCTTATTGCTGGTCAGATCAATTCGAACTCGCTGAGAAAATATGGGGAGGTTGCTGAGAAATGCTTGCAAGAAGAGGATGAAGAGAGACCTAGCATGGGCGATGTACTCTGGGACTTGGAATACGCCTTGCAGCTTCAGCAAACTGCGGTGAAAAGAGAGATGTACAATGACAGCACGACCGACGGTTCGTCAATATTGACACTTTCAAACGTGAGGAAGCTCCCATCATTTAGCACAGACTTGGTCGAGGAAGAGGGCGTGGGCAAAGAATGGGCGGATAGTTCACAGATGTCCATGAGTGGAGTTTTCTCCCAGATGAAGATTGATGAAGCCAGATGAGTTTCATTGTGCAGTATGTTTATTTAACGCGTTTCTGAGTAGTTTTCACATATGAATTATATTTATCCGATGAAGAAGAGTGCATGTACCAATCGTTTTAAATTCCATCTTGTTGAAGCATCTGATATAATGACAGTTGTTGCTGTCGTAATGTGTAACCTTATAATTATTTATTGTACAAGAGAGGGCAACATTTGACCGTGATATATCCAAATTTGATAGATATTGCCCACCCCTTAGTTGCAGACCTTGAATAAACACTTGTTCCACAGATTGCGACATTGATGTCCTGCTCCGTAGTTGTTTTTGGTAATGATGCTAGATGGCTTCTACAGCTATGTGCTATTATTAGAGATTGCACAAGCCCTATCGTTATTTCCTTTGAAGGATTTCAATAGATTTGATTAGACTCGAGGTTTCAGATTCGTTGATATTTCAGAGCATGAACTTCCTATATAATTCTTGAACTACTTCTCTGCTGTTCTCCATCGTTCACCAAAAATGCTTTCCTACTGAATGGCTTTCAATTCAAATTTCAACCCGTTTGCAATATGATTTGTGCTGTCTCTGCTTTCAAGGTGGAAAAAGTGCCACTTCATCCTTCTTTATCACCCGGGCTTAGGTTGGTGGCATTAGCATTGTGATTTTTTATGGCCGGGTCGACAATTTTTTTTTTTTTTTTATCTGATCGTGCTTCGGCTTTTCCGTTTTCTTTCGGAAATAATGAGCTTTGATATCTTGGCTGCATTTTACTCCCATTCAGGTTATGGGAAAATTTTCCTCCTCCTATCACTTGATTTGTGCATTTTGTAGATGCGTAAATTAATCACGTCATCTGTATGAAATTTGCTAGCAAATGTCTTTTCTAAAGGGACTTATAGCAAGCTTGCTTCATTGAATATTGCTCTATGGAGGAATAACTTAGGATTGGTGCTAGGATACTAAGTTATTTTCGCCCCACTAAGATATTTTAAAGAGATTTTTCTTTTTGGACGAATATTCTAAAGATGTTTGATTTAAAGGGAGTGGAGCTCGTTAGGGATGAGTTGGCCCATTCTTTAAACTTTTTAGTACATCTAGGGTCAGTTCATATCCTCCTCACATATGGCAATTCGTCATTGGTTTGTGCCCTCATGACGGGTTGTTTATCACACATGGATTGCCACATGGCATCATCCTGCTCAACCCTCTTATTACAAATAGTCCATTCATCTATTTATTTGGAAACTTTTGGCAGTTGGATCTGGAAAATTTTGGAACTAGGGTTGCAGCTCTTCGATCGACTTCAACATCTTTAGACTTTGGAACTTTGCCAAATAATCATTGAATAGCACTCCACGATAAGCACTACAGTAGAAATTCTACAATTTCCCCTTGGCATTTGAGTCTGCTGGAATTGGCCATTCCTCTTCATGCCCTCTTTATCTATCCTGCTTTGGTGTAATTTCTACCTAGCACTAATCCTTTTGTAATGCCAAGGGATCTCACTAGTAAACCACCTCAAAAATTTTCGTTTTGGGTAAGTCTTATGCCAAGTGACTCTTAACAATCCAATTAAATACACCAAATTCAAAATCAAATTTTTGTATGTCTCATTTTCCCCGCTCTCCCTTTCTCTCTCACTTCGACGGTACCTAACTCCAACCATAGCATGCCTTAGCAAGCCTTGCCAAGATGCTGCCACCATAACCTTGAAGTCGATTTCGGCCTTTCCATATCCTTGACGTAACCAACAAATGTGTGCCCACTATTACCAAGCCCTATTTCTCTCCTTCCTCCATTTCACCTGGTCGTCTCTCTATCATGGAGCAAACCCAAATCGGTTTAGGTGTGTGATCCCCGATGGTGGGTAACCCTCCATGGTCAATGAGCTTTGTTTACGACATCTCATGGAGGGATGGGTCTTAGTCGGAGTTTTGGGTTGTCATCATGATGATCAACGATTTGACAATGGAATTTGGATTGTCGTCATGATGACCAACGATTTGCTAGCAATGGACTATGACATTAATGTCAACAAATGAAGAGAATTAACAAAAAAAAGTCTTAAATCTATTGTAATTGTGTCAATCCAATTATTAATTTTTTTAACCAATTTAATCATAAACCTTTTTGTAATTATATTAATTCAATTTACCTAATCAATTTAGCCGGCCGACACTAATTTGACACTGGCCGACACTGACTTGGAATTTTTTTAATATATTATTATTTTAAAATAATTTATCAATTTTTCTCTTTCTTTTTCCTTTCGTTTTATTTTTTCTTTTTCCTTGTTTTTTTCTTTTTTTCCTTCTTTACTTCTTTTCTCCATAGTGGTTGGCAAGCCTCCCACAAGAGGCACTGGCCATTGGGTGAGGGTTGTGAAGCTCTCGTTGGCTGCCAGCAACGTGGCCCTCCCTCGGCCTTGCTTAGGCGAGGGCCATGACCCTCGCCGGAGGAAAAGAAGCAAAGAAGGAAGAAAAGAGAAAAGAAAAAAAGAAAAAAATAATAAATTCAAAGAATAATAAAATATTATTAAAATTGTAGCCTTATTAGTCAAGATGCCTTGTAAATCGAGATAGTTCTAGCTCGTGATAAGTATCGCCAATGTGTGTGTTGGTGAGCTTTACGATGGGTATGAACCTATCGATATATATTAGTAGGCTTCATAACGAGTAACGAATATACATTCCCTGTGTATAGTGATAAGCCACGAGGCAATACCAATGCATCACGAAATAACATGTTATCTACTTGCTTATGAGTGAATGAACTTACATGATAGTTACTAGTTTTTATTGGCATATCATGATTGAAAAAGAAAGAGAACTTAATCATGCATAGTTATTTGTATTGCCTTAAACTTACATTATTTGATTGGTGCCAGATTATGCATTAAGATGATCTCCTACCTTAGACCCAGGAATTTTATACCGGTTTTTAGCTCACCCCTCATTTCTCAGTGTGTAGGATGGCCCCTTTGAACATGATGATGGGTGCGATGTGGTGATGCCTAAGACCATCAACCTCAAGTTAGATGGTGGCTTGCTTGTGGAATAGTATGAGAGTAGTGATATTAGTTAACCGACCATTTTCCCAGGACTATATATTTTGTTGTGATGATAACTACTGACGTTTGTATGAAGAAAAAGCATATGCATAAACTAGTGTGACTTTCTTTTATGGAATGTTATTATGTATTTTGTAGTACTTCTACATGCTATTAATCAAAGAGAAAAATCCACACATATAGTGTGTGACGTACCTAGGCCGTCACAAGGAGCCCATGGCTGCCAATAATATTTACAAGATTACGTCATTTGTGGTTGTCACAACCCGACCTTGATGCCCCTAGTTTTAAGGATGCGGTATAAAGATAGAATTTAGAGGTACTTGACTATGAGAACTCCCTCACCATATACTGCTCCAAGAGATGTCATCATCTCATTTTTTGGGACCAACCACATGAGTTTGCTTACGGTCTTAAGCTCTCATAAGCTCACATCTTGCATGACAACGGAATTTATTTAAAGTTGTTTTAAACAACCTAAAATTTGGATCCTAGGAGTCGCCACTAGCATCTTTTTTGGGGGTCGACTAGAATACCCAATCAAGGGTTAGGAGTAATCCTTCGATTTCTACACAACCAAAGATCAAAGACTTGAGGATTTGTGTTACGTTAACATTTCTATTAACGCTCTTTCGATACCCGATAGGTGTGCTTTATTACTTGACATGTCCCTACATTTCTTTTTACATTTTCGTGCATCCAAAACAAAGGTGTGACCATGTGTGGTTGGTTCATTCCATTCTATTCTAATCTAACCAAAATAATAAAGGAGACAATCAATTAATTGAAGAGACATTACGGAAAGTAAACACCCAAGATAGTTTTAAAGATGATATAAGGAAACAAGTCTAAAAAGGACAATAAAAGAAAAACCCGTAACTCATTGGACCTTTATACAACACAAAAGGAGGCCGAGACATTTGTTGGGAAATGAATATTACAATTTGAAAAGGTCAAATTGGACATCGATCATTCGCCATCTTCATATCTTTGGGACCGCCACCTCCAAAGGATGCCTTTCAAACTTATTCTAATCCTAGGCCAATACTAAACTAGAGCATAGAATTACAAGACATGCGTCACACAAGCAAGGACAAATGCATAGATCAAATAGACGCAAGCAATATAAAGCATCAAACAAATGCACTCCACTTGTCAAGCGTGGCATTAGGGTTGGCCTTTGAAATTCATGCAATGCCCTCATTAAGACACCTACCCCCATTTATTTTAAGTGACTCATAGTCATTAGCCATTGCTTGCGTTCACAAGAAGTGACCAATGCTATGAGATCCCTAAGTTGGGTTCTAAGTGACATCTCAAAGTAATCCACATGATCATGCATTGCACCTAGGCCATTCATCTAGAAATCTTCACGCAAAGTATGTAAGGCGGCATGCACTTAGGCCATAAAGCCTTAGTTCTCAATCAATCAACCAATTTAGTAATAATGGATCAATTACCCAATCATGCACACCAATGAATATAATCACACAGTGCATAACCATGACGAGCAAAGGTAGTCAAAATCCGATTCATGTGATGCCAAAAAATGATTCATATTCAATTTGCAAGCAAGGGCTTAAGTTAGATGAAATTGCAAAGGGAGACCTCAACTTCACATATTGACAAACAAGTCCTAACGAAAGGAAATTTGCAAATTTCAATTGTTTAGAAAACATGTATATCAATTTTATAAGAATTTGAACATTTTAGATGTTTTCTAGAAATAAATCCAAAGTTTGAGTGCAGATAATGTCGGTACACTAATCGGACTTCATGAACCATCTAACAAATGTCAAATCTTAACAAAATGGCTTTAAATTTTTTTTTTGAAGGATATAACAGTTTGATAGAATTTGAATGAGTTTGATGTTATTGGGAAATATATCCAAAACCCGGGTGCAAATAATGTCAACACATTTATCAAACTCCTTGAACCATCAAATGATCATTCAATCCGATAAAATTGACATCAAAACAATATTTGAGAAATGCCAAACATCTTCTTTTGCGGTCAACCATCAAATAATCAGGGGCATTTTTGTAATTTCGCAAATCTCATGGCAATTTTGTAATTTCGCTAGGGGCAAACTTGTAATTTCATGCAACGGGGTGAGGGAAGATCGACTAGACCTTGGGCTTGCCAATGATGGCGGCTGGCCACCGAAGGTTCACCAGAAAATGGCTAGTTTGGCCGTTTTCCGATGAAGGCCAATCAAGTCGATTGCACTAGTCCAAACCGACTTTGACCGGTTCAATCGATTCTTGGTCTTTCCTTGCGCAACTTAGTCTAGGGACTTAATTGCAAAGAATCTTTGTTCAATTAGGGGAAGAAATGAACTAGTTTGAAAAGAAATTATCTAATTTTGATGAAATTAAACCAATTAAATCTTGTAAAAGCATCTCAATTAGTTCCAATTGGTTTAATCACCTTTATAACGTTGAAAATCATGAATATACTCAATGGGTGTACGAAATTAGAATTTCTATTCCAATTAGCACAATTTGTGCAATTTTCTATCTCAAAACGCAAATTGATTGAAATTGAATCCAATTAATATAATGAGATATCAATTAGTTCAATTACACACATTCATGATGGCTTGTTGCATCCAAATTGACACTAAAATGAAGGTACGACCTTTATGCCAAAATTAACTTGAGGGCCAATGTTGAAATTAAACCTCAATCTATCAAATTAAACTTTATTTTTAAAATGGGTCAACTTGAATTGCACTAATTGAAGCTTATTAGCTTGGGTTTCTTAAGTTCGACTAAGCTAAATCCATCAAATTTGAGATTTCCCAAGTGGCTTTGCCAAAATTGATCGTGGATTTGGATTCAATTTAAGAAAATGAGTTGAATGGAAATGCTAGCACGCAATCCGAGAAGAATCAATTCAGACCCTCGATTAAGGCTAAAAATGGCAAATTTTATCCCAACGTGCTAAATCATTGAAATGATCACGAGAATGATTTCAGAATATCCTCTAGATTAAATATCGTAAATGAAACTAACCCAAAATATGAAAAAAAAAAAAAATGAAAGTACTTTTATTTTTTGTCGATTTGGAACTTAAAATAAAAAAATAGAAAAATTAGGTTATTAATTGATTTTCATAGAATTTTCAATATCAAAGTTAAATCAAAGCTAAAATAAGATGAATTGCGAGTTTTTGTATTTTTCAAATTTTTTTGTTAAAAGGTTGATAAAAAAAGTCAACATTTTAGTTGACTTTTCATGAAAATGTTGATTTTATAATAAAAAATTTTAATTTTTTTCAAAATTTTTGTAGCCAAAGTGATGTTAAGACTAATTGGGATCTTTTTGTGCAAAAAAACCAAATTTTAACTCGAAATTGACTTTTGATCAAAGGGTTGACTAAAACGTCAATTCAAAAGTTAACTCTTTGACTTTTTGGGTTTTCATTATAAATGAGTAAGAAATTGTTTACAAATGGCTGGTCAAAGAAAATAAAACTAAAAATGACACTTTTGACTCGAGAAATAGACTCTGTTACAATCAAAAACCCTAATCTCATGTTTTTAAATTTGATGACGCGTTGGTTAAAAGTTAAGTGTTAACAATGGTCCTTTTACTTTTGACCAAAATTAATAACTATAACTCTACTTTTTTATTCTTATTCAAAATTGTTCTCGTACTTCTTAATTTGTTCCACGCTAGTTCTCCTAAAATATCTTCTTTTGCGGTCAACCTTTGTTGATACGGGTCGCTAGCTTTCTAATTAGGATTAATTGAGAGAGAAACCATGAAGAAGACATATTGCAGAAGATTTGTTGAGGAAAGGAGTGAGGTTAATCCGTGACAAGTGTTTTTACCGAGGTAGCCACGGTCACTCCTACTCAAAGGCCGCGGCTTGTAGTCGCTCGAGCTTGAGACCTGGGCTCGCCGTTGCCATGGCCAGTCAACCTTTGGTCTCACGGCCATGCAAGAGCTCATGTGGCTGGTTGCCATGGCCGCTATCTAAAGCTGGCTGATCTCAAGCTCATGGTCATAATCACTGCTCAAGCTTTTGAGTTGTGGTTATGGCCACTACAGGTCGTCGTGGGAGAATACTTACAAATTACATTGTTACGAGATGTTATTGTTGGCGCTAGCAAGTAGTACCTAAAAGGGAGTGAATATGTGATTCTATCAAATCTATCCAATTTATCTATTGGACAATCTCCAGAAGATTATCTTTCAATTTGTCTGTTGGACAAATGTATATCAAGAAAATTGAGTAGCCTTTTAGTGACAAAATATGAATCTTCATTGATTCTAATCACACATACAATCAAAGTCTTGGTTTTCAAAAATAGATGTCTCCGTTAAAAAAAAAAGAACTTGTATTCAAGTTTGATTGCCAATTAATTAAAGTGTTTTGAATTACAACATTGGTTTGCAAAACAATCTTTATGATTAAAAGTCAATCAAGTTTTTTTTTAAGTGTGAAACCTGAGCTAGATCACTAGCCAATATATATATTCCGAACTTGTGTATGAAATGGAACACTAGTTCTCTAAGTCTGAAGAATCTCAACTTTAGTATAAAGTCCGAATCTGTTTCGCTTGAAGTAAATTACACAATCTAATGATATTCGGCTTATAATCTTTGAGTTTGGATACGTTTCATGATATCCACACAAAATCTTGATAATATCCACTAACTAGCTTATTAAATTCAGAATAACTTAGACTTAAGTCTGAATAGGATCGAGATTGTTATAGACTTCTCTTTCGAGAGTGTTTCCCTAAATCAAGAATACTTCAAGACATTTATATAGATAGTTTTGTCGACTTGAAAATTCATTAGGAAGTTTTCTCAATAGTTATCTGTGGTCTTTTATTGCATTTGAAAAACAAAAATCAAGGTTAGAACATTTTCAACAATGTTGGCATCAAGTGAGCAAAATGCATTGCCAAGTCGACCAAGACGAATGATGACACTTTTTATAAAAATAAAAATAAAAATAAAAATAAAAATAAAAATAAAAATGGACGGATGCTTTTAAATAAAATAATGGCTGATGACACCGAACAAGTGTGTGTTGCTGAACAAACTCGCATTGCTGTCCTCGAATCGGAGATGAAACAAGTCATGAATGTTCTTGAGCAGCTCTCTAAGAAAATCGATTCTCTCCAAGCAAACACTGCCCCACTAGCTCCGCAAGTTGAAGCGGTGTTACCATAACATGCTCCCATGGCTGATCAAAGAGATAAAGGTAAGAATACGACTGCAATTGGGCCATCAACCTCTGAGGATCCCTCCAAGGTTAAAATTACTGACGCGCCTCAAATTGTTGTTGATGATGAGGTACAAGTGATATCTTCGGCTGTACCAAAAACTAAGCAGGAAAAACGCTTGATAAAAATAGAGGAGAAACTTAAGTAGCTGCAGGGTGCATTTAGCCAAGACCCAACTGATCTATCCCATTATGCAAAGATCAAGATACCAAAGAAGTTCAAAATGCCAGACTTTGAAAAGTATGATGGCACCTCTTGTCCGAAGATCCATTTGCAGACTTATGTGGTTAGGAAGACCCCATATGTTGATAACATACCCCTGATGATTCAGCAATTTCAAGCAAGCCTGACAGGACCGGCACTACAATGGTACATTATGAAGAAAATTAATCTCCTAGAGACTTGGGAGGATTTGACAGATGCCTTCTTCAAACAATATAAGTATAATATTGATGTCACCCCATCTCGAGAAGATTTACTTCGCACTAAGAAGAAGAGAATGGAATCTTTCAAGGCATATGTCATGAGATGGAGGACTGTAGCTGCTCAGATTACTCCGGAGCCGACAGAAAAGGAGCTTATGGATTTGTTCATGAAGACACTCCTGCCTGAATATCGAAATCGAATGCTGGGTTCAACTGCTGAGTCATTCAATCAGCTAATCCCTGTCGGTGAGCGAATTGAAGTAGCATTGCGTGATGGATGGGCGTTTGATCAAACCAGCTCATATAGGAGAATCTTGACCAAGAAGGATAAGGAACCTGCAGCGGTGGTTAATGCAACTTATGTTCAACCACCTCGTCCTGTCTTGAACACTCAACAAGGAGGAGCATGACCTTTCTTTGGCTAGCAGAAGAATTCTTCCAGGCGTCAATTTATGCCTCTTCCTAAGCCCTTGTCCAAGATCTTGCCAACCCTTCAAAAGAAAGGATTACTCGCTAAGGAGCCTAAGCAACCTAATCCTAAGCGTTTCCCTAATTATTATCCTTCTAAGACATGTGCTTACCATATGGGGGAGGTAGGACATTCTGTTGACGATTGCTATACGCTACAACACAAAATCCAAAATCTGTTGGATGCTAAGGTGGTCTCATTCTGTGATGCACAGCCAAACATCTAGAATAATCCACTCCCTGACCACCCAGAAGCTGTGAATGCCATTTTCAATTTTGATGCTAGTCAAAAGAGGAGCTTGAGAATACATGTGGACGATGTTTATAATGGTTTAGTTCGAGCTGGATACTACTCATACGTAGAAAAGCCTACCATGTCTCAGAAGGTGCAAAGAGTTAAGGCAATGTCCAAGAAGGGAATGATTGTCTACGCAGATCTTGCTGACATTGTTTCGACTATCACTCCAATCATTATTGATCTGGAAGAGGAGTTTTCTGATTTTGAGGATAAGTTTACTAGTTTAAATATTGGAGCTAATGATCCCCTAGCTTTTGACATGCCACCGTTGGAAGATGCGTCGGATGAAGATGGATTAATTATCAACGATGTGCTGCCATCAGATGATGAAGAATTGATTCTTGACATTACGCAACCCTATGCTTACACGAATAATAAGGCGGTACCATGGTGTTATGATGCAGAGATAGATGTGGTCACTCGATCGGGACGCACTTACGCTCAGGCCAACTCACAACTTGTCAAGCCAGTCACTGATGAGGAGGCTAAAGAGTTCTTAGCTGTAATTAAGGCAAGTGAGTATAGCGTAGTGGACCAACTTCGTAAAATGCCGGCACAAGTCTCCATATTAGAGTTGCTTTTGACATCAGAGAAACATCAAAAGGCCTTGATGAAAGTCCTTAACGAAGTACATGTCCCAGAGTCCATTGAACCTGAAAAGTTGGGGGAATTCGTGGGGGCCATTTTGTTAAACGACTAGATTACTTTCTCAGATGATGAAATCCCAGATGAAGGAATAGGACACGGCAAAGCCCTTTATATCTCAGCCAAGTGTCGAAATACCTTGGTGTCTCGTGTACTCATTGATAATGGATCGGCTTTAAACATATGCCCTCTTGCAACTCTAAAACGTCTTGGGTATGATTTGGGGAAAATTCGCGTGGCTAAAACCTCTGTTCAAGCATTTGACAGAACCAAAAAAGAAGCTGTTAGGGAAGTTGATTTAGACTTGCAAATAGGGCCAGTGTTATTTAATGCAGTTTTTCAGATCTTGGACATACCTACAGCCTTCAACTTTTTGTTAGGTCGTCCATGGCTTCATGCAGCAGGGGCAGTTTCTTCAAGTCTTCACCAGAAAGTGAAGTTTGTGACGAAAGGGAAGCTTATTACAGTTCGAGGAGAGGATGAGTTCAAGATTTATCACGAGACGGCTATCCCTTATATTGAACTAGATTGTAAAGAAGAATCCAGTTTTCAAGCATTTGAGTTGGTTTCGACCATTCATGTCTCTCAAGGCATTACCTTACCCACTCCAAAGTTATCAAAGTCGGCGATCATGGTAGGCAAGATCATGGTCGGAAGTGGCTTTGTTCTAGGTAATGGTTTAGGTCGACATGGTCAGGGCACTCGCCAACCAATTGAGGCCAGGCGGAATTCATACACTACTGGATTGGGCTATCGCGGTAGAGGTGGACGATCCTGTAAAGGAAGAGGAAGAGGACAAGGACAAACTGGCTTCATTATACCCCATATTAGGTCCACATTCCCTGGGCCTGCAAAGATGATGCATGAGGAAGAAAGGGCGATCAATACTTGTGTTCAATACTCCAAGCGTTCAAGTGCTGACATTGATGTTATTCTTGTCGGATGGGGAGAGGCAGACAAGCCAGTTGTAGACACCATTCGATCCACTGGAAAAGACGACGCACTCGGAGGAATGGCCGAATTGTTTGAAGAGAATTTAGTGTTTGCCATCGACGAAGTTCGAGAGGACGATCATAAAGCACGCAAAGATATGGAAATGGTCCAATCCAATGCAACAAATGCTGATAATGATGATCCGAAGACTCGATCAAGGATTCCATTGAGGTGCAACATAGCTGGGAACAACATGAAAAAGCCAAAGCTCTCACATCCGAGCAGACCGTCACTATTAATTTAGGTGACGCTGAAGAAGCCAGGGAGGTGAAAATTGGGGCAAGTCTCCCCAAAGATGAGGTCGAGCACCTGATTCAGCTACTGAAGGAATATCAGGATATCTTTGCATGAACTTATGCTAACATACCTGGTTTAGACCCAGCAATTGTGGAGCATTGCCTACCTACTAATCCGGACGTGCCACCTAAGAAGCAGAGGTTGCGGAGAACTAAGCCCGAACTCTCAAAGAAGATAAAGGAGGAAGTGATGAAGCTATTGAAGGTGGGATTCATTGAAGTCTCACAGTACCTCGAATGGGTTGCCAACATTGTACTAGTAATGAAGAAGGACGGTCGGGTTCGAGTTTGTGTTGATTATCGGAATCTAAACAAGGCTAGTCCGAAAGATGATTTTCCATTACCACACATAGACGTCCTTGTGGATAGTACCACTAGTTTTGAACTATTCTCATTTATGGATGGTTTTTCCGGGTACAATCAGATAAGGATGAAGGAGGAAGACAAGGAGAAGACTGCCTTTATCACCCCATGGGGAACCTTTCATTATAAGGTTATGCCTTTCGGATTAAAAAATGCTGGGGCAACTTACCAGCAAGCCATGATAGCACTGTTTCATGACATGATGCATCAAGAGATTGAGGTCTATGTTGATGATATGATTGCAAAGACTCGACTTGGAAAAAGCCACGTCGAGACCTTGAAGAAGCTGTTTGATCGACTCCGTGAGTTCAAGCTTCGACTAAATCCCGCTAAGTGCGTGTTCGGAGAAACATCCGGTAAATTACTTGGATTCATTGTAAGCAATAAAAGGATTGAAATCGACCTAGCTAAAGCTAAGGCCATTTGTGAGCTGCGACATTTGTCAACAGTGAAAGAAGTCCGGAGCCTTTTGGGGAGGTTGAATTATATTGCTCGATTCATTTCCCAACTTTCTGAAACCGCCAAGCCATTCTTCAAGCTCCTAAAGAAGAATGCATGAGTCAACTGGGATGATGAATGTCAAGAAGCATTCAACAAGTTGAAGTGTTACTTGATGAATCCACCAATGCTTGTCCCGCCATCGCCGGGGCATCCTTTAATTCTCTACCTCACCATTCATAGCGAGTCACTAGGTGCAATGTTGGCTCAAGAAAGTCCCGTTGATAGAAAAGAATGTGTCATTTATTACCTGAGCAAGAAGTTCACTGTATCATAACTGAAGTATCCTGATGTCGAAAAGACTTGTGCGGCTTTGGTGTGGGTATTGCATAGATTGTGACAATACACACTGCATTACCAGACATTCCTCGTGACTGAGAACGACCCCATCAAGTACTTACTTGATCGACCAGCTTTGGTGGGTAAGTTAGCCAAATGGCAAATTTTAATTTCCGAATTTAATGTGCAATTCATGCCACAAAAGCTGGTTAAGGGACGAGTGATTGCTGACCTATTGGCCGAGAATTCAGGAGTCTCTAATGACGATGACAGTTTCCTTGATGACTGTGTCTTGAGTGTAAATGAGGACTCATGGAAGATGTTCTTTGATGGAGCTGTAAACTTGTCTGGTTCTAGTACTAGGGCAGTTCTGATATCCCCAGATGGACAACACCATACGGTGGCTGCAAAATTGATATTCCCATGCACTAAAATGTGGCTGAGTATGAAGCTTGCATCCTCGGGCTTCAGGCCGCAATTGAGATAGGTGTGGCCAAGTTAAAAGTGTTCGGAGATTCCACACTAATCATAATGCAGACCGTAGGTGAATGGAAGACCAAGAAGGCCAAGTTGCTCCCAGTATTTAGAAGATCTGTTGGAAAAGTTCGAGGAAGTTTCGTTTGAGTACTTGCCAAGGTCTCATAATCAATTTGCAGACGCACTTGCGACGTTGTCTTCTATGCTGCAAGTCACTGATGGGTTAGAGGTCGAGCCTTTGAAAATAGAGGTTTTGCCGAAACCAGTTTATTGCATTGTAGTGATAGAGGAAACGGATGAAAAACCATGGTACCATGACATCATGACCTATATTCAAAAGCAAGAGTTCCCCGAAGGTAGCAATCCAGCTGACCGAAAACATCTCATGAAACTTGCCTCCAAATTCTTTATTAGTGGGGATACATTATACAAACAGTCCTTCGACTCCGTCCTACTTAGATGTGTCAATGCTAAGAAAGCCACTCAGTTGATGGAAGAAATACATGAAGGAGTGTGTGGTCCTCACATGAGTGGCCACATGTTAGCAAAGAAGATTATGAGACTAGGTTACTTCTGGCTAACCTTAGAGACTGATTGCAATCAACATGTCCGGAGTTGTCACCGTTGTCAAATTTATGGAGACAAGATAAATGTTCCTCCAAATGAGCTGCATCAACTGTCAGAATCATGGCCTTTTTCAATGTGGGGGCATCGATGTAATCGGCCTAATTAATCCAAAAGCCTCGAATGGTCATCGTTTCATCCTGGTCATTATCGATTATTTCACAAAATGGATAGAGACAGCATCCTATGCAATTGTCACCGCAAAGAATGTCGTGAAGTTCATGCAGCGGGATATTATTGCCCGTTATGGCGTGCCTGAAGCCATCATCACAGATAACGGGACAAACCTAAACAGCAAGCTTGTCAATGATTTGTTCAAGGAGTTCAAAATTCATCATTGGAATTCCATCGCCTTATCGCCCTCAAATGAATGGTGCGGTTGAAGCAGCAAATAAGAACATCAAGAAAATTCTGGCAAAGACAGCTGATAATTATCCTGACTGGCATGAGAGGCTTCCTTACGCTCTGATGGCGTATAGGACATCAGTTCGTACCTCTATTGGGGCAACTCCTTTTTCTCTGGTGTATGGCATGGAAGCAGTCCTTCCAGTTGAAGTAGAAATCCCTTCTCTAAGAGTATTGTCTCAGTCTAAGCTGACGGAAGCTGAATGGGCACAACAGAGGTATGACCAACTCAATTTGATTGATGAAAAACGATTGAAGGCCATATGTCATGGTCAATGTTATCAACAGCGAGTGGCCAAGTCCTTTAATCGGAAGGTTCGCCCAAGGCATTTCAAGGTCCATGATTTAGTGCTACGCAAGATGCTACCGATTAACCTTGATCCTCGTGGCAAGTTCACTCCAAATTACAGTGGGCCATACATCGTGAAGAAAGTACTTCCTGGAGGTGCTTTAATCTTGGCAGAAATGGATGGGCGGGAATTCACAAATCCTGTAAATTCTGATGCTATAAAGAAATACTATCCATGAATAAAAGGGCTCGTAAAACCTTTTCCTCACTCAAAGTTGGTCAAATCTCTAGTGTATAATGTTACATGTTTTATTTTTGCATGGGCAAAGAATGGATGTGAACAACGGTGTCTTTTATCTTTGTAAGGAACCTCTATGAGCTTCCTTACAAAGAGGGGCAAGACACAGACACTTAACAGCTTTGACTTTATGATTTGATGTGCAAGAATAGAGCATGGCCTTTTCTGTCATTATAGAATGCTTTCACATGATATTATGCAATTCGTCAATTCCACTTGAAATTTATCAAAATGGATAATTCAGTGAAAGATGTCGAGTTACTTGAACATGCTAAATGAGGTGTGAAAGGCAAGCCTAATCCCATACATAGTCCTTCGTCTATACATTATGAAGTGAGTATGAAGACGTCTTGTGTTTCAAGATGAAGAGTTTTCTTGCAGGAAGTACAACAACTAAAATGACGAGGGGCAATTCATTTCTCTACTAATGAACCTTTGTTTAACCCTTCTTTGAGCCTAAATACTTGAAGAATTTCTTTCATACTACCCCTGTCAAGAATCACCCCACATCGGGGTAACTGGGAGATAAAATGACATCATGAAGTGAGGAAAATGAATTGAAATTTTCTTGCTCTCACTTGCATCAATCTTCAAGTCATGCTATTACATTGAATTCATGTGGTAATTTAAGTGCCTTAGGATGACGAAGAGCGTTTCTTTCACTATCCTACACACTTATATCCTTTGCATAGCCCACTTGAGCTTGTGATTTCGTTTCTTTTAAACCCAGTTGATGATCATCCCCCACACTGGGGCAAGGCAAGAGATAGATGAAGACCCTTGTAGGTTCGAGTGTCATTTAAAGTATACTTGACACACACATTGTGCACAAGAACTGAAATCAAAATAAAACTAAGGGGCATGAAAAGCAGTGTGCCTGGTAAAAGCAAGGCCAATACCCATGAAAAGAAGAGAGAAATGACTGATGAATTGGGGGGCAAAAAAAAAAGCGGTGTGCCTAATCGATGCCCATCATCAAAGAAAATGATTTTAAAAGAAAAATGTTGAGAAAAGATCTCCAATTGAATAATCATTGGCATCAGGTGATAAACTCTTGAGTCAATAAAGAAATCTGTCAAGAAGACAATCCCTGGCAAAGAAAACCGGTGGCAATGTCAAGATGATCACCAACTTTGACCCCTATACACATCTTTGAGCCTAACGATCCTTTCTTTTCTCAACCCATAAACCCAGCCTATGTTACGTCCCTTACAAAGTCTCTTCAGATTAGGGCATTTGAATTAACATAGGAATTCACATGTTTTAAGCATTGTTCGAAGAAGTACGAGCAATATTATTTCTTTCTCATTTTGCAGGGTTCTTGACTTGTAAACCCAAAGATGATTACAGAATTATTCTTTCAACTGCTTTAACTCGAAGAGTCCCTTTGTTAAGCCATTGACCAAGCCCGCATTACAGTCCTTGTCAAAGACCTCTCAGATTGGTAAGGTCGTACTGCTTGCAAGAAAATTCGAACTTTTGTCGACAAGATGATGATAAGATTGGGTGATATATTCCCGCATCAATTGTCGGGACAAATAACCCCTCTTAAATGAGAGCGAGTGAAAAAGCCTTTTCACATCAAAAGTGTCTCATTTAGCATGTTCAAGAGATTCACAGCTTAGTGAAAATTGTCTTAATGATAATTTTTCTGGTGGAAATTTGAAAAGCCATCATGCATGGACCTTCATTGAATTAAAAAAAAAAAAAAATGAAATGAATTTTTCCTCAAAGACCAAAGGATTTGTCTTTGAAACCCTAAGTTTGTTCAGTCATCTTTGAATACTTGATGAGAATTCCAAGTACCCATTTATAAAATGTTTTCAAATGTCTAGTGTGAATTCCAGATATTTGAATCTTTAAACGCTTGATGTGACTTCCAAGTGTTTGTCTTTTCCAACATCCGATGTGATTTCCAGATGTTTAGTAAATGTTTTCAAATGTCTAGTGTGAACTCCAGATATTTGAACCTTAAAATGCTTGATGTGACTTCCAAGTGTTTGTCTTTTCGAACATCGATGTGATTTCAGATGTTTAGTAAATGTTTTCAAATGTCTGACATAAGAATCAGATTTTTTGAAATTTCAAGTACTTGATGTAATTTCCAAGTGCTTGGGATTTGATGAGAATTCCAGATCCCCGAAGACTTTATTCTTTGAGCCTTTCAATTGTCTAAAGGGAGTTTCAGATATTTGTCAAGTCTCAAGAATCATTTAACGCCTAATAATACTTTTCTGAATCTCCAGATAAGTATGACAGGTACGTGTTCTTCTTTGCATTTGCATTTCATTGGGCGTGGACACATTGAGATCTACGTTCTTGACCAAATCATTGTATTTACATGGTATTCTTTATTGCATGACCTTGCATTTATTCGAGTCCATTTCTAAAAAAAAAGGGGGGGGTCATTAACATTTGCATATCCATTTCATATTCATTTTGCATGGTTTAAATTTAGGTGTCATATATCTTTGAAGGAAACCTCTACGAGCTTCATTTCAAAGAGAGGCAGCTGTTGACACCTAATTTAAATTCATTTTTAGAAATAAAAGATAATCTTTGATTATAGAGGGAAATTTTGAAAAAAAAAAAAAAACTTTGAATTCAAAAATACAACCGTTTGATTTTGGAGCCATTTTTCTTGTTGAGTTGTTGAGTGAATATTTCACTTGCAAAACAAACTTGATTTGCTTTCTGCTCTATAAATGGAGAGTCCGAGGCTTCGAAAGAAAGGGGGGTCTTCGCTTCGTCTTTCGTCGAAGAAGAAAATAGAAAAGTGAAGGGAGAGATGGTACGTGCGGAGAGAGAAAATTCATTGTAGGTTTTCCTTTGCTGGTTTCGAGGTCAGCAAAAGGAAGCACTTTTTCTTCTACTGAAAAGTGCAGCAGAAAGTGTACGAAGACAAAGCGAGAGGGACGTGCAAACAGAGAGAGAAAGCAGAGGAGAGAGGAAAAGCAAAGAAAAACACTATTTCTCTTCTTCAGTGAACCCCCTCACCGACCAACACTAGCACCTGTGCCATCGACGCTTTTCTGCCAGTCGTTCCGTCCCACTGGTCGCCGTCCCAGGAGCCCCGACGTTGACGCCCCTGCTTCGTCTCTGCCCAAGTTGGACTGCTGTTGCTCAAACGTCGCCCCTGCCCGCATCTCTATCCACGGCAACACATCCAACGCCCGCAACACCTTCGACGCCTGCAACCATCGACGCCCGTACCAGCAGCCTACGCAGCCACCGCCACCTCGCCGGACTCGCCCCTGACGCCTCTGTTCATCGCGCCAGAGTGCCACTCAATTCACCCGACGTCGTTGCAACACCGCCCGCAACGCCTTCGTCGTTGCCCGCGCCTGTAGCAATATCTCTGCCGGACTATTGCCCTTCCGAATTGATGCTCGTGACTTGCCACAATCTGCAGTGCCCATCACCGCGCGCCTCTGTCTCTTTTGCAAGTCGCCGTGCTGCCCTCCGACGCCCAGCCGATGACTGCAGTTTTGCCTGTCCGATCCACTCACGCTCGAAGCTAGCTGCCTGCGTCACCCCTGCACCCGGACCTCCGCTCGTTGCCGTTGGTACAACCGTCACAGCCCACTTGCCCTCGCCGGAGCTCCGATGCCGGTCATCCTCTAACTAGCGCCTCCTACCACCGTCGTTTCCCCTAGGTCGCGCCAGCTTTTGGGTCGCGGCTGTTGGCGCGGTGCTCCACCTGCAGCTTATTCACCATCGCAGGCAACCACTTGTGCAGGCGCCACCTCTCGAGAAAGCCGTACCCTGGAATAGGTAAAAGTTTTAGGTAAAATTTAGTTCGAGTATTCGGAATCATAGTTTTTATTCCAACTTGATTTGTTTTGATTTATTTTTATCATTATCCGATTAGGAAATTTGTCATATTAAGTCATAATAATCAAAAATATTGAGCCGCGAGATGTCGGGTTAGATTTTTTATTATTTCGACTTTTCATGGCAAATTCATGAATTGCTTTGCATCATTGAGATAATATGTCACTGATTTACATTGATAAATTTTCAATAGGACATATATTTTGGTGTATTATCGTTCTTTGCTCATCACATATCATGCATCACACGTCATATCTATAATTTATTAATGCTTTAATATTCCCGTTGTGTAGTTGTTTTTTAATAATAAAAAAAAGGCCAAAGATTAGTATTGCATCATTATGTTATTTTTTTAATTAGAATTATTAAGTCATTTTAAAAAAAGAGAAAACACAAAGAGGTCATTCATTTGGTTAGTTAATAGGTTAGTTCATAATTAACCCCATTTTATGTCATCAATAGGTTGCATACATAAAAAATAATAAAAATAATAAAAAAAATCATTAAAAAAATCACAAAAAGAGCATGCATATAGAATTATTATGTCATTCATCCCATATCATGAAACACATGCATATTTAGGATTATATAAATTAGATTGCATACATATAGTGATAGTTCAAGTTATGCCATATGAATTGCATCTCACATATCATTAAAGTAAAATTCATGCATATCAAATTTAAATGAAGATTACATTTAATTAGATATCATGTCATTTAGAAAATCATGTTTAGGGCATGCATTTTTATTATCATTTTTTAAATGTTTTTTTAGAGGATAGACTTTAATAAGGTTGTAGTTCATGAGTTCTTACAATCTATCACTTTGATTTATTGAATGTTATTTTATTGATCGATGACAATTGTTTTCAACATGGTTGCATGATTACTCAAACTTAAAGCTCATAACCATGGCCACCCAAGCTTGAGATAGGGCTTACGTTCACCATGGTTGATCGAGCTTTGGTCTCACCGATGGGAGATCACTCGAGCGGCCATGCCCCCGAGATAAATCTCGTAGATCTTAATCTCATGGCCATCACCAATGGGCTTGAGCTTTAGAGTTGCGGCCTCGGTCTGAAAGGGGGTTGTGAACAATATTTAGGAACTGCTAGCAAGGGCAAAGAGAAAAAAAAAAAATCCAGGTAAAAAATATTTAATGACCTTAATGCCGCAACAGTGAAATTCGTCATTGGACCGATCAAGGGACAACTGGTGAGATAGAAGTAGAAGACCGCCATTAACATTTTCGTATATTTTCGGTACACGAGCTAGGATTTTTCATAATCAATCTCGACTTCTGTGGGACCGTCTCCTCCGTCTGCTATTCTCTCCCAAGAGCGAAAGGACATTCATCTCTCGGCCGGTCTGCCAAATTTCAATATCTTCCACTTCCTGTCTCGTCTGCTCGTGGCGCGTGCCGCTGGCTGAAAGTGTGGGATGAGAAGGGCCAATTTGTCCTCTCCATCATGACTAGAACACTGCACGTTTGAGAGTCAAACACCTTTTTGCAGAAGCAAATTCATCCACTCCCCACACGAGCCACTCATCTCCAGCTGAGAATTATCTTCTGGCCCAACTTCCAGTGCCTGATAGTCAATCTCAAGTTGACGCAAACTGAATCCACTTGATCACAATTCACGGACCAATCTCTCTCTCCCTCCCTCTCTCTCTCTCTCCCGAAGCAGAGTTTCATTCTCTTCCTCTGGTTCGATGGCAAAGCTTCACATCATCCGTGGAGTCCACACCCCTGGCTTCATTCTCTTCTTTGTCTCTCTTCAGTTCCCACTTCTTCTCACTCTTTCCTCGACCTGCACAACTCAGACCAGTTACTTCATCAATTGTGGATCAAGCAAAAGCCTGAACTATTCCGACAGGGTCTTTGTCGGAGACACGAGTTCTGACTCCATCTCCTTCACAAAACAGAGTACCTCCACACAATCCAGCAACCAATTCTCGACCGTCTCAGAAATCTACAACACAGCAAGAATCTTCGGAAGCCCTTCGTCGCAATACGTTCTTGATGTAAATGATAAAGGTACTCACATCGTGCGACTCCACTTTCTCCCTTTCGCTTCCACAAGAAATCTCTCTGAGGCTGTGTTCAATGTCTCAGTAAGGGGGCTCACCCTTCTCAGCGATTTCCAAATTCCCAGTAGTACCAACTCTCCTGTAGTGGAGGAGTTTTTGCTTAGCATAAATAGTAATAAGTTTATACTTTATTTTAGTCCTCAAGAGTCATCCTTCGCATTTATAAATGCCCTTGAAGTGTTCCTTGTGCCCGATGGAGTCATTCCTGGTTCTGCTCCGAGTGTGGGCATTTCAGGGAAAAATAGCGGCAACTACAGTGGAATCCCCTCCCAAGTCTCACGAACAGTTTACCGAATAAATGTCGGTGGCCCTGAAGTAACTCCGGTTGATGATCCTTTGTGGAGAAGTTGGGATCCTGATGATAATTACATTTATCCCACAAATGCTGCAAAAGATACAGATGGCTATGGGAGAAATCTTAATTACCAGGATGGTTCTCTAGACAGATGCTTAGCATCGGAACGCGTTTACCTGACTGCTAAGGAGATGACTGCATCTGCTTGGCCATTACACCCCAACACCACCTGGGGTTTTAACGTGAGTGCCAACGTCCCACACTTGGTCCGGGCTCATTTCTACGACTTCATTAGCCCGTCTCTCGACACAGTGCACTTTAAGCTCTACATTTATGAGAATTTCGCTGAGATAATCGACCCGTATAATAAAGAAGGGTTTCGTGAGGATGCAGCTCCTTTTCATTATGATTACGTAGTTCAACCGGGCAGCTCAGGGTTAGTGAACATGAGCATAGGCCTCCTTAGTGCATCAGAGACAACGTCTCAGCAGGCCTATCTCAATGGCCTAGAGATAATGGAGATAATTGGGTCGTGGGACTCACATTTTGTGCCATCTGGGGGCGATAACCAGAATAAGCACATTAGCCTCATAATTGGTCTAGTTTCCGGAAGCATCGTGTTTCTCTGCATATTTGTATCTGCAGCGATCTTCATATGCAAGCATAGAAAGCCAAAGAGAACTGAAATTTCGGTTTGGTCACCATTACCTGCATTCGGAGGAGGCAGTTCTCACAGTAGACTGACTGAGCAAAGTAACCATGACTCCATCGTCCCTAATTTTCACCTGAGACTGAAAATACCCCTCTCTGAAATCCATTTTGCTACCAACAAGTTCAATAGCAAACTTTTGATCGGCAAGGGTGGATTTGGCAATGTCTACAGAGGAACTCTCAGGGACGGCACTAAAGTTGCCATAAAACGGAGCGAGCTGGGGTCAGGACAAGGCTTCTCCGAGTTCCAAACAGAGATCACCATTTTGTCCAAAATCCGCCATCGCCACCTCGTCTCCTTAATTGGGTATTGTGCTGAACAGTCCGAGATGATACTTGTTTACGAGTTTATGGAGAAGGGGAGCTTAAGAGATCACCTGTACAATTCCGATTTCCCATACTTACCATGGAAGCAAAGGCTCGAGATCTGTGTTGGAGCAGCCCGGGGCTTGCACTACCTCCACAGAGGCGCGGCTGGAGGAATTATTCATCGGGACATCAAGTCCACCAACATTTTGCTTGATGAGAATTATGTTGCGAAGGTTGCTGACTTTGGTCTGTCCAAGTCGGGGCCTCTTGATCAAAGTCAAACCCATGTGAGTACGGGGGTCAAGGGCACCTTCGGGTACCTCGACCCAGAGTACTTTAAGACCCAACAGCTGACGGAAAAATCAGATGTGTACTCATTCGGAGTGGTTCTTCTCGAGGTGCTATGTGCGAGGCCTGCTATTGTCCCTTCGCTTCCTAGAGAAGAGGCAAACTTGGCCGACTGGGGCACTAGGTGCATCCAGAAAGGAACCATCGAGCAAATAGTGGACCCTGTTCTTGCTGGTGAGATCAATCCCAACTCGCTGAGGAAATATGGGGAGGTTGCTGAGAAATGCTTGCAAGAAGAGGACGAAGAGAGGCCTAGCATGGGGGATGTGCTCTGGGACTTGGAATACGCCTTGCAGCTTCAGCAAACTGTGGTGAAAAGAGGGATGTACGAAGACAGCACGACTGACGGTTCGTCGATATTGACTCTTTCAAATGTGGGAAGCTCCCATCATTTAGCCCAGACTTGGAGGAAGAGGGCCTGAGCAAAGAAGGGGCGGATAGCTCAGAGATGTCCACGACTGGAGTTTTCTCCCAGATGAAGATTGATGAAGCCAGATGAGTTTCATTGTGCAGTATATTTATTCAACGTGTTTCCGAGTAGTTTTCAGATATGAATTCTATTTATCTGAGAAAGGAGTGTGCATGTACCAATCGTCTTAAATTCCATCTTGTTGAATCATCTGATTTAATGATAGTTGGGGCTGTTGTAACATGTAAGCGTATAATTGTTTATTGTACAAGAGAGGGCAACATTGGACCGTGATAGATGGGAATGTGAGAGAGATTGCACGCCCCTTAGTTGAAGACCTTGAATAAGCATTTGTTTCACAGATTGCACCCTAGATGTCTTGCTTTGTAATGCTAGATGGCTTTTATAGTAATGTGCTATTACTAGAGATTGCACACCCTGTTTTATTATTCTCTTTAAAAGATTTAAGTTAGACTCGAGGTTTCAACTCACGGTGAGCACGAACTTACTGTAAATTTGCTGTTATTCATGAAAAATGCTTTGCTGCTGAATGGCTTTCGACTCAAATTGCCAGTGTAATTTGTGCTGTCTCTGTTTTCAAGGTGGAAAAAGTCGTACTTCATCTTTCTTTATCAGCTGGGCTTAGGTCGGTGGCATTGGCATTGTTGTTTCATTCGTCCATGTCGAAAATTTTCTTTTATCTTGTTGTGCTTCAGCTTTTTGGTTTTATAGAGAAATAATGAGCTTTGTTGTCTTGGCTGCGTTAAACTCCACTCCAGGGTGAGAAGAAAATTTTCCTCTTCCGATCACTAGATTTGTCGATTTTACAGATACGTAAATTGATCATTTGATATTGATGTGAAATAAATAATTTATCTCTCATTATAATATTTAACTACTAGCAAATGTCTTTAAATAAGGTATTTATTATAGGCTTGCTTCATAGAGTATTTCTTTACGTTGGAATAACGTAGGATTGATGGTAGGATCTTAAGTTATCTCTGCCAAAATAGAATGTCTTAGGATGAGTTTGGTTCAACTTTATAAATGAGCCTTGGTGAAATGTAAATGCTTTTGACCTAAAGCACAATGGAAAATGCAAATTACCTTTGGTAAAATATCATCTATAATAATGCTAACTTTATCCTAAATAGTGTTTTGCAAATATTTTTTTGCAAAGGGCTTTTGGGTCTAATTTTTCTTTTCTTATTAAAAATCAAACCCTCCAGCAATGGGCCAAGTCTACCAGTGAGCCAAATCTAACGCCAGCGGCCATCGCCAAAGGTCATGCGATCTTGGTGAGGGTTGCATGACCCTAGGTGTCGCAACCCAAGCAGCAGGCCAATTGTTGTTGAGCAACCTAGGCGGTAGTCATGACGAGGCCTGAGGTTGCGAGACCCAAGTAACGACCGCCTAGTTTGTGGCGCCTGAGGTTGCACCACCTAGGGACTCCCTTGATAGCAAGGTTAAAAAGCCTAAACACCCGAACTCAGTCTTAGACTTAGAAAGTCCTAAATGAATAGGAACTTCTCTTGTTCACGCTTCTGATCCTAAAGAAGGGGTGACTGCGTTGTTTTCGTCTTATGTCGATACCCGCTATTGAGAGCCCTTTCAGGTTGTTGTTCTTTCGCTACGGTATGGTATATAGTAATGATTCGACATATCCCTAATTCTCGAGTTCACATCAAGCGGCCGGCCAGTGCCCATTCAAAATCCAAGTCATAAAAGAAAAAAAAAAGGCGGGTTACACATACCCAAGTACTCTTATTCGATAGAAAGTATATCTCGGATATAGGGAGAGTTTGGGCCATGCATTCAAAGATCTTGGACAAATTACATTTAAAAATGTAGTTCCCTTTGGTCCCTCATCACAACCTCGCCGCCTTGCTAGTCAAGTTCATCCCGCTTGGCAGTTACAAAATCCAAGAAGGCTTCTTCCGGATTGTAAGCAGAATTTGTTGCCAAGGCACGATGCTGCTAAAGGATTTCCTTAAAGATAGAATAAGCCTGATGCTTTTGTTCGCGGATGTGTTGATCGTGATTCTCAAAAGTGATTAGTCGATCATATTCCTTTTGAGAGGAACAATTATTTAGTTCGTCTTTTATTTCTGTCCAATAGAAGCCCTTAGGCTTCTCAAGCAGAAAAAATGCTTTCTTGATTTTCCAAAAAAAGCAATTCGGTTACTCTTTCCTTTGCTCTAAACTAAAGGGCTGTCTATGGCTACTACAAAGTTTGAGAACACACCTGTCTCAATACAATCATCAACATCCACTTAATGAGAAATGATGAGTTACAAGTTATGGGGTTTTGTGATACCCGAATTAGAACACAAATGCTTGTCCTGGACAAGTTCACTAAACATAACATGTATAGATAGATTAACAACATGGAAGCTTTTAGCGAGGTTAATGACTAATCATTTGTACTTTGGTCTTGACCTAAGGCACGATGTTGACTTGTATGTTGAATCGCTATGATTCATAAATGCGCATATTGACGGTTCATCAAACCATCTATGTACTTGATAGTCATAGTTTATTTACATACGAAAGCACATGTATGCATAATATGGAATCTGTCTTCTTGTTAAATATATGAGATATAAATTGATGTCCTATGCGTCTAATCTTGACATTGTATTGAAAATTCTCGACTAATGTTGTACCCGAAAATGAATGGTCTTGTCTTGTAGAAAAACATGTCAGTTAAATCTGGGCATATAATTGAATTTGTGACTTGACAAACAATTCCATGACCTTTGGTCGATTACGATATAGTGAGATAGAAGGATTGAATTATATAGTAGCCAAAAATGATAAGTTCATTATGTTCTTAAAATATTCACACTATCTGGATAGACATGACATATTGCTAAATGTCACTCATGGTTTGTAGGAATTGGAGATTGATTGGCACGATTAGTTCTCTTGGTTGTGTTAATGTGTTAGTACAAGTCATATTACTGACTCAGTGATGAATCTAGGGATGTCACAAACCATAACCAAATTTAAATAACATTTGAATGAAAACGACAATATTGCAAATCTGTTTGCAATTGAAGCAATCAGATTGAGTCAGGCTAAAAATCTAAGTTCTAAAACAGTTTTAGACTTTATGGCCAAAATAAAGATTTGAAACGGGTTTAGATTCAACAAGTGAATTAAAAATCTAAAGCGAGTTCAGATTCAACGATCGAATTAAAGATCTAAAATGGTTTTAGACTTTACAGTCATATTAATGATCTAAAATGAGTTTAAAATCAATGGATGTACTTATGATCTGAAGTGAGTTCAGAATCAAAAGCCAAATTAAAGATTTGAAATGGTTTCAGGCTTAACGGCTAAATTAAAGATCTAAAATGATTTCAGACTTAATGGCCACATTAGTAATCCAAAGAATCAATTGGCAATTTAGGCTACACATGACAACGTTTCCTAGTTGGGGAAGAGTTTTTTTTTCAGAAATAGTTCTTTTCTATTTCTATTCCGGGGAACAATTTCTGAATAAAAGAATCCGTTTGTCTTAGAATAGAAAAAGAATAGAAATGCGTTTGGTAATGCAACAGTTTCTTTTTTGTATTTATTCGTTTTTTATTTTTGCTCACGGATCACCGAACGCCAACCGCCCACCACCGCCGCTGCACAACCGCCGACCGTCACCGCCGACCGCCACCGCCACCGCACAACCCATCGGCTACCATAGGTCGTCATGGGAGAATACTTACAAATTACATTGTTATGAGATGTTATTATTGGAGCTAGCAAGTAGCACCTAAAATGGGGTGAATAGGTGATTCTATCAAATCTATCCAATTTATCTATTGGACAATCTCTAGAAGGTTATCTTTCAATCTATCCGTTGGACAGACATATATCAAGAAAATTGAGTAGCCATTTAGTGGCAAAATATGAATCTTCATTGATTCTAATCACACATACAATCAAAGTCTTGGTTTTCAAAATAGATGTCTCCGTTCAGAAAAAAAAAAAAAAATTGTATTCAAGTTTGATTGCCAATTAATTAAAGTGTCTTGCTTTACAACATTGGTTTGCAAAACAATCTTTATGATTAAGAGTCAATCAAATTTTTTATTTTAAATGTGAAATCTAAGCTAGATCACTAGCCATAATATATATTCCGAACTTGTGTATGAAATGGAACACTAGTTCTCTAAGTCTGAAGAATCTCAACTTTAGTATAAAGTCTGAATCTGTTTCGCTTGAAGTAAATTTTTACACAATCTAATGATATTCGGCCTATAATCTTTGTGTTTGGATACATTTTATGATATCCACACAAAATCTTGATAATATCCACTAACTAGCTTATTAAATTCATAATAACTTAGACTTAAGTCTAAATAGGATCGAGATTGTTATAGACTTGTCTTTCGAGATATGGATAGTTTTGTCAACTTGAAAATTCATTAGGAAGTTTTCTCAATAGTTATTTGTAGTCTTCTATTGGATTTGAATAACAAAAATCAACGTTAGAACATTTTCAACATTGTTGGTGTCAAGTGAACAAAATCCATCGCCAAGTTGATCGAGGACGAATAGTAACACTTTTTGAAAAAAAAAATTAAATAATGAAGGGATGCTTTTAAATAAAATAGAAAAAGCCAAGGACGATTTGAATTTTGGACAAAAGTGAGGCGTCACCGATTTATCTAATATTTTCAGCACGACCTTTGATTTTTCAAAATCAACATTGACTTCCGTGCGACCGTCTCCTCCGGCTGCTACTCACGGAAAGTTGAGCGAAGGGACATCCATCTTTAACTTTCTATGTCGTGTGCTCGTGCCCCATTCGCGGTTGCGTTGGATGAGAAGGGCCAAATCGTCCTCAGCATCTTGACTAAAACAGTGCTCCGTTTGGGAGTCAAAAGGGTCTTTGCAGAAGCAAATTCATCCCCTCCCCAAAAGGGCCACTCATCTCCAGCTGAGAACCTTCTTCCTGCCCATCTTCCTATGCCTGATAGTCAATCTCAAGTCAACACGACTGAAACTACTTGATCACAATTCGCGGGCCAATCACTAGCTGTCTCTCTTCCGAAGCAGAGTTTCATGCTCTTCCTCTGGTTCGATGGCAAAGCTTCACATCCATGGAGTCCACGCCCCTGGCTTCATTCTCTTCTTCGTCTCTCTTCAGTACCCATTTCTTCTCACTGTTTCCTCAGCCTACACAACTCAGACCAGTTACTTCATCAATTGTGGATCAAGCAAAATCCAGAACTATTCCAACAGGGTCTTTGTTGGTGACACGGGTTCTGACTCCATCTCCTTCACAAAACAGAGTACCACCGCCCAATCCACCAACCAATCCTCGAGCGTCTCAGCTATCTACGACACGGCAAGAATCTTCGGAAGCCCTTTGTCGCAATACGTTCTTGATGTAATCGATAAAGGTACTCACATCGTGCGACTCCACTTTTTCCCTTTCGCTTCCGCAAGAAATCTCTCTGAGGCTGTGTTCAATGTCTCAGTAAAGGGGCTCACCCTTCTCAGCAATTTCCAAATACCCAGTAGAACCAACTCCTGTAGTGGAGGAGTTCTTGCTTAGGATAAATAGGAATAAGTTTGTACTTTATTTTAGTCCTCAAGGGTCATCCTTCGCATTTATAAATGCCCTTGAAGTGTTCCTTGTGCCCGATGGAGTCGTTCCCGATTCTGCTCCAAGGGTGGGCATTTCAGGGAAAAATAGCAGCAACTACAGTAGAATTCCTTCCCAAGTCTTACGAACGGTTTACCGAATAAATGTTGGGGGCGATGGAGTAACTCCAGTTTGATGATAGCTTTTGGAGAAGTTGGGATCCTGATGATTATTACATTTATCTCCCAAATGCTGCAAAAAATACGACTTGGTATGGGGTTGATCTTAATTACCAGGATGGTCCTCTAGACAGATACTTAGCATCGGAACGCGTTTACCGCTCTGCTAAGGAGATGAACGAATCTGCTTGGTTATCATACCCCAACACCACCTGGAATTTCAAGGTGAGTGCAAACGCCTCGCACTTGGTCCGGGCTCATTTCTGTGACATCATTAGCCTGTCTCTCAACACGGTGTACTTCAATCTTTATATTAATGGGAATTTCACCAAGTTCATCGACCCATACGGTGTAAATGGGTTTCGTCAGTCTTATGTTCCTTTTCATTATGATTATGTGGTTCAGCCGGGCAGCTCAGGGCTAGTGAACATCAGCATAGGCCTCCGTAATGCCAAAGCCACAGGATCTCAGCAAGCCTATCTCAATGGCCTGGAGATAATAGAGATAATAGGGTCGTGGAACTCACATTTTGTGCCATCAGGGGGCGATAACCAGAATAAGCACATCGGCCTCATAATTGGTCTAGTTTCCGGAAGCATCGTGTTTCTCTGCATATTTGTATCTGCAGCGATCTTCATACGCAAGCATAGAAAGCCAAAGAGAACAGAAATTTCGGTTTGGTCACCATTGCCTGCACTCGGAAGAGGCAATTCTTACTGTAAACTGACCGAGCAAAGTACCCATGGCTCCATCGTCCCTAATTTTCACCTGGGACTGAAAATACCCCTCGCCGAAATCCATTTCGCTACCAACAACTTCGATCCCAAACTTTTGATCGGCAAGGGTGGATTTGGCAATGTTTACAGAGGAACTCTCGGGGATGGCACTAAAGTTGCCGTGAAACGGAGCGAGCTGAGGTCGGGACAAGGCTTCCTCGAGTTCCAAACAGAGATCACCATTTTGTCCAAAATCCGCCATCGCCACCTCGTCTCCTTAATTGGGTATTGTGCTGAACAGTCCGAGATGATACTTGTTTACGAGTTTATGGAGAAGGGGAGCTTAAGAGATCACCTGTACAATTCCGATTTCCCATGCTTACCATGGAAGCAAAGGCTCGAGATCTGTATTGGAGCAGCCCAGGGATTGGACTACCTCCACAGAGGCGCGGCTGGAGGGATTATTCATCGGGACATCAAGTCCACCAACATTTTGCTTGATGAGAATTATGTTGCGAAGGTCGCTGACTTTGGTCTGTCCAAGTCGGGTCCTCTCGATCAAAGCCAAACCCATGTGACTACGAGGGTTAAGGGCACCTTTGGGTACCTCGATCCAGAGTACTTTAAGACCCTACAGCTGACAAAAAAATCCGATGTCTACTCATTTGGAGTGGTGCTTCTTGAGGTGCTATGCGCAAGGCCTGCTATTGACCCTTCGCTCCCTAGAGAACAGGCGAACTTGGCCGACTGGAGCATTATGTGCATCCAGAAAGGAACCATCGAGCAAATTGTGGACCCTGTTCTTGCTGGTGAGATCAATCCCAACTCGCTGAGGAAATATGGGGAGGTTGCTGAGAAATGCTTGCAAGAAGAGGACGAAGAGAGGCCTAGCATGGGGGATATGCTCTGGGACTTGGAATACGCCTTGCAGCTTCAGCAAACTACGGTGAAAAGAGAGATGTACGACGACAGCACGACCGACGGTTCGTCGATATTGACTCTTTCGACCGTGAGGAAGCTCCCATCATTTAGCGAAGACGCGGTTGAGGAAGATGGTGTGGCCGCCAAAGGGGAGGATAGCTCAATGATGTCCACTAGTGGAGTTTTCTCCCAGATGAAGATAGATGAAGCCAGATGAGTTTCATATTGCAGTAAATATCTATTGAAGTGTTCCCGAATTGTATTCAGATATGCATCCTATTTATCTGAGAAAGAAGCGTACACGTATCCATCATCTTATATTGCATCTTGTCGCGGCATATGGTGCATGATAGTTGCTGTTGTTGCAATGTGTAAGCTTATGATTATGATTGTTTATCGCAAACGAGAGGACAGCGTTGGACCATGATAAATGGGAATGTGAGAGAGATTGCACGCCCCTTAGTTGAAGACCTTAAATAAGCACTTGTTTCACAAATTGCATCATGAATGTCCTGCTCTGTAGATGTTTCCGGTGATGATGCTAGATGGCTTTTATAGTCGTGTACTATTACTAGAGATTGCACGCCCCCTGTTAATACTCTCTTTAAAAGATTTCATTTAGACTTGAGGTTTCAGCTCGCGTAGAGCGTGAGCTTACTGTAAATTTGCTGTTCTTCATCGTTCATGAGAAATGCTTTGCTGCTGCCGAATGGCTTTCGACTCAAATTGCAACCAGTATGCAGTATAATTTGTGCTGTCTCTGCTTTCAAGGTTGAAAAAAAAGTTCCTTACTTCATCCTTCTTTCTCAGCTGGGCTTAGGCTGGTGGCATTGGCATTGTCGTTTTATTTGTCCATGTCGAAAATTTTCCTTTTATCTTGTTGAGCTTCAGCTTTTTTCGTTTTCTCGAGAAATAATGAGCCTTCTTATCTTGGCTGCAGGTTGAGGAGAAAATTTTCCTCTTCCGATCACTAGATTTGTTGATTTTACAGATGCGTAAATTGGTCATTTGATATTGATGTGAAATGAGATAAATTCTCTCTTATTATGATAGTTAATTACCAGCAAATATCTTTTGTTGAGGGATTTATTGTAGGCTTGCTTCATAGAGTATTGCTCTATGCAGGAACAACGTAGGATTGGTGGTAGGATGTTAAGTTATCTTCGCCAAAATGGAATTGTAAGGGATGGCTCGGCTCATTGCCTAACTCATTCTAGCAGGTTTGGTGTAAGCCTTTATCTTCATGACATATGATAGCCCGTAGTTGGCACTAGAAATTCCTTGCTACGTGCAATTAGTCTACTAGAATCAATCACTCCTCCTCTGAGGCCTTCTTTATCTCATTCTGCTTTTGGTCAATTTAGGGTATACAACATTCTTGCCAATGCATTCCGAAGATGCACGACTTAGACATGACAATTAGTAACTGTTTAGCCACACAAACTTTTTCTTATATGTTCCTGCAAGTTGGGTATTTTACATTGCTATTCTCAAAGTTAAAAATCACATTTCATATTACAATTTGCGAGGTAATGATATCACAAATACATGATTTTTGCCTGTTTGCAACTAAGTACATAAATATTCCTCTTCTTTTTTTTCTCGATTGAATGTATCAACTTTTCCAATTATGGTCAGTGTGAGACTTTGGTAAATTAGGCTAAGGTGGTTTACTTAGCAAAATTAGTGCTATTGCTGACTAGGATTGACGATTTAACTCTTTTTTTTTTGTTAGAATCGACAAGTCAGCTTTAAAATGAACTGACATCTTATCATTTTATTTTTCTTTTTTCTTTTCTTCTCCACTTGGTCTTTCTTTTCCTTCTTAGTTTTGGGGCCACAAAGAAATGACATTGTCACCTCAGGTCAAGCTTGGACTTATCGCTCCAGCCCAGAGCATTCGATGCTGTCTTCCGCCACCCACCGTGCCGCCATCACGGCTTCCACTCGCTGCTTTCTCTCCCTTTCTAACCTTTCAAATGACATACGACTCTCTAAATTTTGATAGGTACGTCCTCAAAAATATCTACGCTAATGTTCCTTCATCCTAAAGGGATATATCGAATGCCGGTGTTAATGATTAACATTGTCCATGCTAGAAAATCCAACCTAAAAATTGAAGCTAATAGATGAAGCATAAGAAAATACTTAAGTCAATAAGTCAACTGAAATCATAGGTATATATAGAGTATGGAGAATCTGGCTTCAGTACCATGATTGGAGCAGGTAAAATGCATGCATATAAAGAGCAAACAAATTTCTTTTACAAATAAAGTGGGATATTTCAACAGTTAATCCATGAATTTAACGATACTCTCAGTATGAATCCAACTAAAAAAGAAAGAAAAAAACTTTAGCTAATAGATGAGGCTTAAAGTAGGTCAAAAGAAATCATAAAGTATATAAATAATACAGACAATCCGGCTCTAATATCATATTGGTGTAGAGACCATATGCATATAAAAAGCCTATGTACCTCACAAATAAATTATGTGACAAATATTAATAATTCGTCCATGAATTTAACGGAGCCCTTGCTACTAGCGTAATTAAAAAATTTGAGGTACTTGATTGGAAAAAGAAAAGGTTTAGGTACATGGCTGCAAAATTGGTAAAAGTAATAGGTGTGTCATGAGCCCTTTACGAATCCTTGTGAATTCATAGATCGCGTTGGATCGCAACCCGAAAAAGATCGTACTTTAAAAGTATTCCTGACTGAAATTTAAGCTAGGCACGGACGTGTACAAGCACGAACCAGCTACATTCGACCGATATAATCAAAGAATCTCTCGGTTCTATACACATTAACACGCATAAAGTACTCACGAAGACCATGTACAAATTCCACCGGAAACACTACTTAAAAATCATCAGCGACAGAACTTAATACGAGAAAACACGAAGGCATGAAGCCGAGTCGTCAATGTCCAGGGCCTTTCCTGCTCGGTCCGGAGGCCATCGTGAACACCCGACCCGCCGGCGAAGCCAGGCTGCTCGCGTGCCGACCACCAGTACCGGAAGCACCGACCCTCGCAGACTCGACTCCTCGCCCGTCGAAACCGGCGACTTCCTGCTTGCTCGTGCCCGGCGAAAGCACTCTGCCACGGGCGGCGCCGAACTCCCCAAGGAGCAGCGTCATCAAGAGCACCGCCATGATCGAACAGCCGGCCGTTCTGGATCTTCTCCTGGCCCTAGCAGCGGAACCCATCTCCGCCGAGGACTGGAGCACGAGCGGTGGCTCTTCAAGGGTGCTGGAATGCTTTGCTTTTGGCATCTGTGGTCTCCAAGGGAAGAAGTAAACAGGCCATCTGCATATATAATGGCGAGATGGGAAAAGGCTGGTGGGCATGGGTCTGCGTGGATGGTGGAGGAGAGAGGACGGTGGAGGTGGGAGAACTTTTCGGAAGCTGGGGGCCCTCCATAGTTTGACCGAGGCAGGGAGAATTTTGAGAATTCTTTTGTGGGGGTGTTTGGTTGGCGCCGAGGATGGGGGAAAGGACGGTGCTTTGATTTCGTACTCGGCATTATGGGGGGATTCCCAATTTTTTGGACCATCACATTAAATTAATTGGCGATTCTCCTCCCCCTTTTTCTCTTTTTCTATTATGCTCTTTATATTGTGTCGTTCGGACCAAATTATTTCCTCCTAATAATGGAATGCTTTGACACTTCGAGAAATTTTCTACACTTTTTTTTTGGTTAATACCACGGAAAATTCTAAATTGGTATGCATTAAATTTTTTTGTCACTCCAAACTAATTTTTTTTATCGTCAAAAATCACAAATTTGTACATTTATGATAAATATACCCTCCGTTAAATTAGATTAATACCACGAAAAATTACAAAACCAATATACATTTGACAAACGAAGAGTAAAACCCAAAATTAATACATCCGTCAATTGTCATATGCCATCTAATTCGGCAATTTATTTATAAAATTTAACGAAAACTAACAGATGGTGAATTTATCACAGATGTACCAGTTTGGTAGTTTTTTATGGTAAAAAAAATCGGGGTGAATTTGTTATGGTTATACCAGTTTAAGGTTTTTCATGATATTAATTCTTTATTTTTCAACTCATCTTAGACCATTACAACAATTTTGTGTGTCTAAACAATTGCCATTGAAACACGCAAATTCTAGCTATTAGAATTTGCCTTTGGGGAACATGCAAGTGTGCAAGTTTGAAATCGGTTCTTAAGTTAGGGAGATGAACATGCTCACCACTTTGAGCTATCGTTATGATGTTAGTAAATCAATTGGTTGATTGCTTCAAACTAGGTGAAACCGCTATTTTTGGTCTGCTTAAACATATGTTAATAATACTTTCCTATTTTGCCGCAATGTATCAATAATAATGCGAATCATAAGTTTGAAAGGAATTCCTTTACACTCTCTCATTGTAAAGTGGCAAGCATCTTCTCACTTGTGCTTATTCTTGTGCCTTGTTTCTCGTTTTTATTTTATTTTTCCTTTTTATAGTGTCTCTTTTCGTACTAGCCCCATTGCGTTCCGCAAATTCTCTAGCAATTTTCCTTCATTGAGCAACCTTCTCTATTCCTCAACTCGATTCCCAATTTTCTCTCTTCAAATGCCCACTTACAAGAAAAATCTCTTATCATAATTCCTGGTTTGGGAAATTGAGGAAGAAGAATCAACCACAACAAGTGGGAACGAAGATACTGCAGGTGTCAATCCTGGGTTGTAGGGTCTCTCATGGGAGGTTGGAGTTTGAGATGCGAATTCAGCGTCTGATATTAAGTCCATTCCCTAGTTTTTTACGATTTTTTCAGGGACAAGGGGGATACAAGTCAGTGAATGTGATTTAAAGTTAGATCAGAATTTGACGCAATGAAAAGCATTCACAAAGCCATTTTTTTATTTGGTTGGACTCGGTTCTCTCGACTTTTATTTTCAGTATGTGGGAATATTCTTTTTCTGCGGAAGCAAGGGAAGTTCAATTCAATCAGTCGAACTAATATGTCAATTTTTATCGCTTTGGAACCACATTGAAGTGACATTCTTCCGGGTAACCTTACCAATAGTTGAATGGCCAATCGAAGAAAAGGAAAAAGTGATACAATCGCCGTTATTCTCTAAACCATTGAAATTAGTATAATCTAGTCCATAAAATTTTAATTTGTTCAATCTAATCCATTCATTTTCTGAAGCGGAGCATAAATTAGTCCTTCAATGCTATTTACAAGTTTTCATGATTACGTTGTTCCTAGATTTGAGAATATCTTTACATTTTAGTCCATTTCTTAAACCAATTGAAAATAAGTTAAACTTTTTAATGCCTTTTAATCTTTTGGTCATTACAAACATTACAATAGTGACATTTAAGTATATTTTAAAATATATTTCCTATAATAGTAATAGGAGAACTTCATTTAGAATTAAATCAAGTGAACAAGCTAGCTATTTTAAGTCTTGATATTATCTTTTGGATTTCTACGAGCGGTAATAATTTGATTATAAAGGGCAAGTAGATATATAAATCTAAATTTTGTTCCATATAAATTGATACATATAGATTCAGTTGATTTCAATTAAAAATTTGCACACTTTTCTAACATGGTTTCTGAGCCCGAATATGAGCCTATTAATATATCAAGCTAGATATATCTCCGATAAGAAATCCATCAAATATAATACTACTTGTTGAGATGCTCGCTTGTAATTCACATCCCAAGGAGAGAGAGTTCATATCCAAACTTAAGCGTGTTAATATATCCAGTTGAATTGTCGTTATTCAAAAACTTCACTGAGTTACGAGCCAATTGCATTGGCCATCCATTTCCTTATCAGTTGCTTGATTTATCGCTCTCTTTCACAAGCCCAATTACAAGTTCACCTTAACAGTGATGAGTTGACCTATTTACTGGGTAACAGAACATAGATCAATTTCTGTGGCAGCTAGCTTTCCTCGTCATGTCTGATTAATATCTCCTAGGAAATCAAGATAACGACGATGTCATATACTAACTCCACATCGCATCAAGTGTTATTAGAAGAATGGCTCTCTAAAGACCGATAAAATTGAATCAAAATGTATCCATCGATTCGAATTATAGATCAATCTTGGTTGCTATTCTATATTTCGGTGGTGCAAACAGTCTGAGTGAGCCTTGCTTCTGTTAAAACATAACCCTGGCCTGAAAATAATAGGAGAGTAAAACTTTTGGTCTGGATAAATGTGGACGAGCAGGTTCAATCTGAGCCAAGCTCGAATTTCATAATCACAAATTTTTTTTTTCCTGAAAAATCGTTTAGTTGATTGATCAAAATGCCACTTCCCCTCTTCAAGCTTCAATCTAGGAAATGTAACTGTCTGAAGTGGTGGGAAATTTCAAAATCTGAGCAACATTAAAGAAAATAACAGACCAACAACAATCCGACGTATTTATCAAAATAACATCGAATGCAACATATAGTAATCAAGCCAACAATCTTCCAAATAAAAGCCTCAGTTCCTCTATTTGGTAGGTTGCAAACACGGACATTATATAATTTATATTCGATTTAATGTATAATGTTCACAAATTGTAACCCGCTGATTAAAAATACGACTCAAAGAAGTTTCCTCATATTTGGAATGGTGAAAAGTAATAGCCAGTTTGATAATACTAGCGGTCTAAATGGTTTAGGCCCTTGAAATGCACTGAAAATGGTGCACTAGGGCTTCTTTGGATGAAGAAAGTATTTCAATCAACACTAAATCATGTCAACTCAAAACACCTTCTCATTTTCCTAAGATTACTTTCCTAAATAAGCACAAAATGGCTATCTCATCGGATTTGGAAATTTAAAGAGACTGGCATAAACAAAGTGATATCTTGTAGACATCTTGACATGTGATATCCAGGATTGTATGAAATACTTTGTGGAATTGTGTGGAACAAAGATTTTGGAGCGTGCATCGATTAGGAGGCAAAATCTGTTCTCGTGACCCACAAATCGTCATGAGGTTGCGCAATTCTATGTCGGCCCCGCGTTAGATAGATCATGTGTGGCGTGTGCCAACTTGCAAATCCGACATTTCAAGCAAATCACGTGCATGAGGGTCTCAGGTCAAACGTACAAAGTTCACTAAACCTAATGTTCTGACCTTTGACCTTTCTCTATGTTAAATTAAACATAATATTGCGTCCAAAAAACTTGGCCACAATTTTGATTCTTTGTGCAAACAACTTATTACGAATGGTTTCACAGAGTGAGACTTTCAACAGATCTTGTAATAGATTGACGATGACAATTGAGACAATTTTAGAGCGAACTAACAAAAAATAAAAAGGCATGCCATCTAAATCGGTGCATACGTTCAAAAAAGAGAGGTTGCGAAAGTTTCACCGTGATCCTTAGGATTACAAGCACCAATCCCACAATTACTCAAATATTTTAAACCTTAGATTTCACCGAAGCAATCCCACAACATGTATTTGCAAAATCTCTCATAGAGAACTCACCCAGGAAACTTATGGAGAGAAACTCGAATGCTCCTATTAAATGCTTTAATGTCGATACTAAAAAACGGACACCAGACATCGAGAAGAGCCCTCCCTAAAAGTCCAAAATGAAGTCCCACAAATTATCCATCGCTCAGCGTAGTCTATACATTTGCCACGAAAAAGAAATGGCAAGGGTTTTGTGAAACCTGACATCACACTTACTATCGACGGCCGTTTCGATATTAGGGACCATTCGCTCATTATTGACTTTGTATCAAGGGCTAGAGCCATCCCTAGGTCTACAAAACAGTGACGGATTTGACTGTCTCTGAAAGTGGAAAATCTCTTCAACGACAACTATTGCTCTTCCATGAAGTTGGTTTTTCAGTTCCTTAATTTATCCGCTAAATCAATTTCGTTTGATGTCGTGTTGTGCACCAAAACAAGAAAAGAATTCAATTAGAGTCAAATCAAGCAAAACATAAAACTTCCAAATGTCCATGTCATGCCATCTTAACCATTGATTTCTTGGCCAATCAACAGATCAATATAATTGGATAGTTTATTCCTCAAGTTTTTGGTATTCGCTTTGTCTTGATACCCTTTTTATGGGCTTTAATGTTTGAGTACTTTTCATCATCAATGATACTCATTTTCCAACAAAAAAGAAAATGATAAAGGACGAATTCTTCTCTATCATGAAACATCTCATCTCAAGCGACTCTCTTATGTACCTTTAATGAGATTAGACCGACCCAAAGCCTCATATCGAACTAGTGATATGCATAGTTAAAGTAAACGAGCTGTCTTGGGTTTTTGTCATGAGAACATTCTGATGCTTAAGGGAGTAAAAAATTAGGAAACACGAAAGACGAGAGAAGACGAGAAGAGAGGAACATCCAAAGAGGCAAGAATGAGAAAAGAAAGAAGATTCTTACCTGTGGCCTACCTTTACTATGTATAATTGTCCGAGGCCCATGACCGACACGTGTGCCCTGCCTGGCTCTTCGGGCCGACGAAGACGGCGGCCTAACCCCCACATTCATTTCCAACCATTTATAAGAAATATAATAATTCCTCCCTACCCTTCGCAATGATCGATGGCATCCCTCTCCAATTACGCCTGTATTTGCTGGGCTTATTGGGCCCAAGGTCCAAATGTTTAAAATGCTTTCTTTCTCCTCGGCCATATCATCTTCCCAGCCAATGGACACGATTTTTTGACTCATCAATTATATCGATATTCTTTATTTAATAGCGAGAAAATGATACAAATACCCATGAATTATGGATGGTCTCTGAACTTTTGATTTGTTCACTATAGTCCATGAACTTTTACCTAATGTATAATGTCGTCCATGAACATTCAGTTTATTCCACATGACCCATGAACTTGTGATACATGTTCAATCTAATTACTTATTGAACATTTTCATATAATTGATTAAATAACTTGAATATGTATCAAAAGTGTAGAGATCATATTGAACAAATTAAAAGTTCATAAACGACATTACATTTTGAGTTATAGTTTAAGGATCACATGGAAAAAATAAAAAGTTTATGAACCACATATTCAAGATACTTGTATCATTATCCCTTTAATAGCATCAATCCGTAACTAGTGTAGCAACCAATTATCTCTCTATTCACATCTAATTTCTAATGGAAGGTTGGAAGATGCGCTGTTTCACATGACAAGGGTAGAAAGCCATGCAAGTAGAGTAACTTGAACCATATCAAAAGCGGGGGAAAAAAAAAAAAAGGAACGAAATTGCAAAAAGAAGGCAGATTCAAAAGCTTGCCATCAGCAAGTGGAAAATTAAAGTACAAGATATACTATAATTCTACATTCAGAATCAAGTGCCTTATTATTTTAAAAAGTAACACTACTATGGCTTCAACACTTTTGATTTGTTCACTTTAGTCCATGAACTTTACCTAATATGCAATGTCGTCCATGAACATTCAGTTTACTCCACATGACTTATGAACTTCTGATACATGTTCAATTTAATTACTTATTGGACATTTTCATATAATTGATGAAATAACTTGAATATATATCAAAAGTGTAGATATCATATTAAACAAATTAAAAGTTTATAAACGACATTACATTTTGAGTTATAGTTTGAGGATCACATTGAAAAAATAAAAAGTTTATGAACCACATATTCAAGATACTTGTATCATTATCCCTTTAATAACATCAATCCGTAACTAGTGTAGCGACCAATTATCTCTCTATTCACATCTAATTTCCAATGGAAGGTTGGAAGACACGCTGTTTCACATTATAAGGGCAAAAAGCCATGCAAGTAGAGTAACTTGAACCATATCAAAGGCGGGGGAAAAATAAAAAAGGAACGAAATTGCGAAAAGAAGGCAGATTCAACAGCCTGCCATCAGCAAGTGGAAAATTAAAGTACAAGATATACTATAATTCTACATTCAGAATCAAGTGCCTTATTATTTTAAAAAGTAACAATGGATGTCCTCTTATTCTACCTTCAGAATCAAGTGCCTTATTATTTTAAAAAGTAACGTTACTATGGCTTCAATACTTCTGATTTGTTCACTATAGTCCATGAACTTGTGATACATGTTCAATTTAATTGCATATTGGACATTTTCATATATTTGATGAATTAACATAAATATGTATCAAAAGTGTAGAGATCATATTGAACAAATTAAAAGTTCATAAACGACATTACATTTTGAGTTATAGTTTGAGGATCATATTGAAATAATAAAAAGTTTATAAACCACATATTCAAGATACTTGTATCATTATCCCTTTAATAGCATCAATCCGTAACTAGTGTAGCAACCAATTATCTCTCTATTCACATCTAATTTCCAATGGAAGGTTGGAAGATGCGCTGTTTCACATGACAAGGGTAGAAGCCATGCAAGTAGAGTAACTTGAACCATATCAAAGGCGGGGGAAAAAAAAAAAAGGAACGAAATTGCGAAAAGAAGGCAGATTCAAAAGCCTGCCATCAACAAGAGGAAAATTAAAGTACAAGATATACTATAATTCTACATTCAAAATCAAGTGCCTTATTATTTTAAAAAGTAACAATGGATGTCCTCTTATTCTACCTTCAGAATCGAGTGCCTTATTATTTTAAAAAGTAATGCTACTATGGCTTCAACAATTCGTTCAAGTACCCCGTCCCCACCCAAAAGGCCCCAAAAGGCCCCAAGTCGTCCCCGTTTGAAAACGAAAAAATCCTAGATGAAAACTGGAGAACATGACAGCATCTCAACCATTTCGACCTAATTAATAGGAATTAACTTTGGGTTTTCAACATTTGGTCAAAATGCTAAAACTCATTTTTTTTCTTCAAAACTACCCTAACCAATTTTTAAAAATTTCAATTTCACCCTTCATTAGTTTTTTTTTAAATTAAAAAATGACCAAAGCCTTCGCTAGTCCCTTCGCCGGACCGGCAAAGGGCTACGGAGCGACAGCCGCCTAGGTCTCACTGCCTCAGGCAACCCTCGCCTAGGTGTCATGAGGGGCCGACGACCCACGGTTGGGTCGTGTGACCCTCACCAAAGGCTGCCTAATGTTGGGTGACCTTGACCAACGACTGCTGACATTAAATTTGACTCGCCGGCGGCTGTAGCCCTTGGTTGATTTGGCAAAGGGTTTGGTCATTTTTCAATATATATATCCAAAACACGTTACAAAAGTTTTTTTGCCAAATATACATTCAACTCAAAGTCCATTTGCAAAGAGATATTAACTAAACACAATTTGCATTTCCCCAAATAGCTTTGACTTTTAGCATTTGAATTACACCCAACACCCATTACAAAGCTGAATCAAACAAACCCTTAATCTTTAGGAATGAGTTTCTCCAATAGAGGCCGTACTCTACACATTGATTCCAACGGCACTACTTTTGGCATGGTGGTTCCTTTGCCTTCGGTCATGTCAATCTCCTCTTCACTTACTCTTTCCCAATCAAAGCATTGAATTAATAAGCCCAAGGTTAACCCCATGACCCGTTGAGCCAAGGATATGCCAGGACATGCCCTTCGTCCTAACCCGAACGGTAGTATTAGTTTTTGACATTTTTCGCCATCACTACCCTCAAATC
Source organism: Eucalyptus microcorys (assembly GCA_014182515.1). Taxonomy (NCBI): domain Eukaryota; kingdom Viridiplantae; phylum Streptophyta; class Magnoliopsida; order Myrtales; family Myrtaceae; genus Eucalyptus; species Eucalyptus microcorys. The sequence goes on from CM024570.1 coordinate 14,392,928, forward strand.
TCTCTGGCCTAAAGGTCGTAGGGTCCTCCCATAGCTGTGGATCTCTGTGAATGGCCCATGCATTCACAAAAACTATGGTACCACGCGGCACAAGGTATCCCCCCATGGTGCAATCAGCTGATGACTCGTGCGGGACAAGAAGTGGGACCGTTGTGTTTAGGCGTAATGTCTCGGAGATGATGCATCGAAGGTAAGATAGCTTTGAAACATCTGACTCTTCCATCAAGCGATCATGGCCGATAACCGAATCGATCTCTGCTCGGGCCTTCTCCATCTTGTCTAGGTTGTTCAATAAATTGGTCATGGCCCATTCTAACGTAACAGAAGACGTGTCTATTCCTGCCACTAACATGACCTAAATATGTATGTAAAGTTAGGGCATGCTTGGTAACGCTCTCAAGAACAAGTGTTTCTATTTTTTTATTCCCGAGAGTAGAAATAAAACAAAAACGCGTTTGGTAAATTCTTTGCTCCTGGGAACAAATTTATTCTTGGGAATAAATCTGGAACAAAAACAAGAAACCAAAAAAAAAAAGTTGTTTCTTGCTCCCGGAAACAATTCAAAAAATAGGTTTTTTTTTTTCCATTCCTTTTCTTTCTTTTTCTTTTCCTCTCTTCTTCCTAGCTGGTTGCCTGTCTCGGCAATGGCCGACAATTGGCTAGACAAGGTCACCTTGAGCTCGTCGACCATTGGCAAGGCTCGATCTTGCCCAAATCTGGCGATGCCGAGCCTCGCTGGTGGCCGCCGATGGCCAGGCGAGGCTTGACCTCGCTAGATCTGGGCAATGTCGCCTTGCCCAGCCAGGGCGAGGCCGAGCCTCACCAAGCCACGGCGAGGTTCGGGTGGACTTCACCGGCCTTTGTCTGGCCGGTTGCCAAGGTTGGCAATCGGCTAAGAGGAAGGTGAAGAAAAAGAAAAAAGAAAAGAAAAAAGTAATAAAACTATTAATTTATTAAAATAAATTTTAAGTCACAAAAATATTTGGAGCTGTATCAAACGTATTTTTATTCCCAAAATAAAATTTTTTTATAGTTATTAAACACCTTAAAATACTCAGAAATTATTCTATATAACATAAATAAATAAATAAATATTACTAAAAAGAAACTACTTTCGGGAACAAAAATGTTACCATACCCATCTTTATTCTCTACACCTGTTTTGTGGAACCAAGAGAATAGAACTTAAAAAATTACTGCCTGTATTCACACTAGACCATCTGCTGGGTTTTGGATATGGACAGTCCATTATGGGCCTGACCTAAAGGCAGCCCAACGCACTCAAATTCCCCGATGGACGGAAGTATTCAAGTCACTTTGGTTATGCGAGTTTTTCTTTTCCCAATTGAAGTGGGTAGTGAAATTTCACTGACTTATCGACTATCCTTCCTAAATGCTATTGCTATGTAGACATCTACACTTCAAAAATAGTTTATTTTAATTATTTTTTTTAAAAAGTAAATAGTGCCACGATATCAACTAAACTAGCACGCGACGAGCTCTTCATGATCAGATAAGCTTAGTTTATCTAATAATCTCCCAGAATAAAATATGTACCTTTGATAGTTTTTTTTTTTTTTCCTGAAATTTTTCTTTTTAACGAGTGGTACTGCTTGAGGTGTAGGTCCATTCTAATGTTCCAAATTACAGTAGCAAATTCCGGGCAGCAAGAATAGAAGAGAGCCAATAAAGCAAGACTTACATTGACAAGCCCTTTGATCATCATGTCCGAGTAGTTCTCCGGCTCAGATTCTTGCAGATGCAAAAGATGGCTGATCATACTGTCCGCCAACTCCGGATCACCCTTCCTTCTCCTGTGCTCGTCGACTAAACCCTGAACGAACGTATCGACCCTCTTCCCTAGTTCCGCCACCGTCTTCTTAATCCCTCTGGGATCGATGCACTTCAATATGGGCAAGAAATCGCCCAAATAGCTCGAGCTGCCACTCAAATGAATCTGCTTGATCAGCTCCCTGGACTCCCTCGCCTCAGCTTCGTCAACACTCACGCCTTCCCCGTAGTACCGCTTCCCTGAGATCATCCTCATGATGACATTGAACGTCAGTTCCGTGAAGAGGGCCTTCAGCTCGACGAGGTGGAAGTCCCCTGACCCGTTCCTAGCCAACCGGAGAATCAGCCGTTCGGCCTCGTCCCTCCGGATGCGCGAGAGGACATTGAGGCGATGCGTGGAGAGGACTTCGATGGTGGCAATTTTGCGGAGGTTGCGCCATTCAGCCCCATAGGGCAGGAGGATGAGCGTGCTATTGTCATAGGCGAGGTGCTTGCTGATGAACAGCCTGGGGCGGTTGGCGAGCACAATATCGTTCTTGGTGAAGCACTCCTCGGCCAGCGGCAGGGACGACACGACTACAAAGTGGCGGACTCCGAACCTGAGGGACATGATCGGGCCATACTTGTTGGAGAGGTTGCAGAGGGTCCTATGAAAGGGGAATTTCAAGAGATGGAGGTGGCCGATGATGGGGAGAGAAGGAGGGCCCGGCGGGAGGTTCTTGGGTTTTCTTGTTAGGAAGGAGTAGAGAATGATCAGAGAGACCAAAGAGACGATGATCGCATAGAGAGTGGCGTCTGCCATTTTTCTCTTCTTTCGGTCTGTGAGAGAATTATTTGTGGATGTTGGTCGTTTGCGAGAGAGAAACTTTGGCCGAAATTCGTCTGTGCTATGACGGTCATTTGCAAATGATATGAACATTAATATGGAGAAGTATATCTGGCCACGTCTGTATCAGATTTGCATTGAGTTTTTTTGACCTTTCGCCGGATCCACCTGTCCTGGAGCAAGCTTGATGAGTTACAAGTCAAAAAAAAAAAAAAAAAAAAAAAGGAGCCTGAAGATCACCTAGAATCTGCCAGAAACTCAGTCTTGGCGTGCACTCAACGGTTCTTATATTTATTTAGTTACCTATCTATTTATTTATTTATAAAAAAAAAAAAACTAGTCAAAACTCATTGACGCGATGCCAGGTCCAATCCTCTGTTTAATGGCGGTGTCCAGACTCTAAAGACAAAAAGATATCAAAATGGACAATTTTTTTTTATATAACTTGAGTGCTATATTGATGAAAAATCAAATACTTGAGTGTCTATTCTGATGAATTATTTTACATGACTTTTAAAATTAAATTTTGATTCTGACATGAATTTTTTTATAAATAAAACTCATGTTCAACATGGATAATTTTCAATTGACATGGCAAAATCGTCCCTCTAGATTGATTTAAAAATGGACCTCTAATATTTGAGTGTTCCCTTCGAAGCTTGATGGTGGAAAAGAAAAAGACAGTTCTCAAAAAATCAAGCAAGCATTCTCAAAATACAATGGTGGTCGAGCATATCTAGGATGAACAAAATAGAAAAATAATAAGAACTGATGGTATCACATTCAATGAAAACATGTTGTATAAAGACGAATCTATGGTAGAATTTAGTGTGAAGAAACAAATGGTGGAGAATAGAGAGATTGAATTGGAGGAGGTTTCTAAGAATGTTCTGGTTGACTATTCAAAAACCAGAACAAGAATCATGTTCACCTGAACCCACTTTGAGAAGATATAGTAGAACACCTAAACTTATACAAACTCAGTCATTGCATTATTTGCTTTTGACTAACGTTGACAAACTGAAAAAAAATTCGGAAGCAGTGCAGGTTAAAAATTCTATTAAGTGGGAGTTAGCAATGCAAGATGAGTTAGATTCACTCAAGAAGAAGAAAACTTGGGTGTTAACTCAATTATCAAATGAGAAGAATGCATTACAAAACAAGTGGCTGTATTGAGTCTTGATGGCAGCAAGATGTACAAAGAAAGGTTAGTAGTAAAATGGTTTTAGCAAATTAAATGAATTGATTACATAGAGATTTTCTCTCAAGTTGTGAAATTGACTCCTATCATGCTAATATTAAAGATTGTTGCTGTCGAGAATTTGTATTTGGAGAAAAATTTGAATACTCCAATTGGATGCTTTAATGTCAATTCTAGAAATCGGACACCAAACAATGAGAAAAGCCCTCCCTAAAAGTCCAAAATGCAATCCTACAGATCATCCATCGCTCGGCATAGCCTACACATTCGCCACAAAAAAGAAATAGGAAGAGTTTTGGGAAGCCTGGCATCACACTTGCCATCGACTGTTGCTGACTTTGTATCGAGGGGCAGAGCCATCCCTAGATCTGAAAAATAGTCACAACTTTGATGAAAGTGGAAAATCTCTCCAACAACAATTATTGCTCTTCTATGAATTTGGTTTTTCAATTCCATAATTAACCTGCTAAATCAATTTCATAATCCAACCAAAAAAAAATTAATTTCGTTTTATCGCGCTGTGCACCAAAACAAGAAAATAGTTCAATCGAAGTCAAATAAAGCAACAACACGAAACTTCAAAATGTCCACACCATGCCATCTTAACCACTGATTTCTTGGCTAATTAACAGATCAATTTAATTGGGTAGCTCATCTCTCAAGTTATTTAGGATTTGCTTTGTCTACAGGCTTTTATGTTTGAGTGTTTTTCATCATTAATAATACTCATTTTCCGACAAAAATGACAAATAAAAAAGGATAAATTCTAACTCTCTACAACTCCCTCTTGTGTACCTCTAATGAGACTAGACTAACCCAAAGCCTCGGATCGAGTTAGTGATGTGCATAGAGTTAAAAAAGCAGCTCTCTTGGGTTTTTCTCATGAGAACCTTCTGATGCTTAACTGAGTAAAGAATTAGGAAACATAAAAGACGAGAAAAGACAAGAAGAGAGGAACATCCGGGGAAGCAGGAGAGAGAGAAAGAGAGAACATTCTTAGCTGGGTTGGCCTACCCCTTACTATTTATAATTGTCCGAGGCCCCTGACCGACACCTGGGCCCTTCCTAGTTCTCTGGGCTGACGCAGATGGCATCTATCTCCAATTCCGGCTGCGTTTTCTGGGCTTATTGGGCCCAAGGTCCAAATGTTTGAAATGCTCTCTTTCTCCTCGGCCATATCATTTCCTCATCAATTGGACCATAGAATGTATTGATATTCTTTATTTAATAGCGGGAAAACAACACAAATAACTCATGAATTATGGCTCAATATGTAATGGGATTTTTTTTCAATAACCATCAGATGAGTATATCATTTAAGATGTGAATGTCTTCACTTCTAGATTTAGATAAGGTGTGTTTGAATATTTAAATAATAAATCATGCATTCATTTGATAGTTTAAGCTTTTAGAATAATTGGTAGTGGCCCTATCAAAATCTCACTTGGTATTAAAGTTGGAGATCTTGAATTCGAATCTTTTCAAGCCCTATTTGCCTCTCCAAAAGCGTGCATGAAATTTTTTTTATTTCTCTATTTCTTTATTTTTATGTTCCCCAAAACAGGTTTGGAACATAAATATATTTGGTAACCTAATTTTATTTTTCTATTTCTAAAACGGATTTATATTTCAGAACTAGATTTGGAATAAAAATCAAAAGTTAAAATTTTTAGCCTTTTCATTTATGGAACAAAAGTAAGAAATGAAAATTATTTCCATCGTCCACTCTCGTCACTATTCGTCACCTACACGCGGCCTATGAGACGCCGAATGCTCGCCACCGACCATTAGACACCGCCACTGGTCGCCAGACGTCGGCCACCATTGCCAGTCACCGGTCATCGGCCACCGGCCATCGAGCACGCCACCATACGCCAGATGCTGGCCCCCACCCCCCCTAAAAATAGAAATTTTATTTTGTTATTAAATGAATTTCCGTTCTATAAAAAGAAATTTTGAATCATTATTAAATACATTTCTTTAATTAGAAACTCGTCGAGGGTATAAAAATTGAGAAATCAATTTCTAGCCAGAAATTGATTTATGTTCAAAAATTTTGTTATTCGCATCCTAAATTTCCACTCTTAGTACTAAACAAAAGACTAGACCAAGCATAAAGTGGAGTGTTAGAACATGTAAATGATAAACCATGCTTTCATTTAACAATTTAAACTTTTAGAATAATTGACAGTAACCCCATCAAAATATCACTTGATATCGATAGAGGTTCTGAGTTCAAATATTTTTAGGCTCAATTTGCCTCCCCAATTAAATTTCCACACTTAGTACTAGACAAAAAGACCAGACTAAGCGTGAGAGGTAATAAACCACACGTTTATCTAAAAGCTTAACAATCTTTATTATGCAATACTTCTCCTGCATTTACTCAAAGAACTCATCGGATGATAAAAGTTTGTGATCGTCAAAACAAAGGGATTTCAACACTGGTTGTCCAAGATTCTCCCCCCCACCCCATCTAAGTATGTGAAAATGCTCATTCCAATATGCACAGATTAAAAGTGCTCACCCAAACTATGTGCATAAGAATCAGAGTACGTAAATATTTAAGGATCGGACATAATAAATTTCATTTGTAGAGCATAATCAAGAGCATATAAAATCGTATCAGAACAAATGCTACATGAGAGCAAGTACACGACAGAACATATAGCAAAGTTTCACATCACCAAATCCATGCTTTTTCCCCTCGACCAAAAAAAAATAAAAAAATTCATACTTCTTCTGGTATCCACACTATTTCTCTGCCTTTTCATGAACACAAAGAAACGTTTAAAAATAAATAGATAATGAAGAGCCCACTTTATTAATAACCGGACCATTACAAAGGATGAGCAGTAGCAGCGCAACACACTACTGAATGGCAAAATTTGCATGAGATCCCTATTCTTGTATGATTCGGAGGAACATCAGAGAACAATCATCAAACATCGCTTCCTTTTTCTCTTCTTAGATTTAAACCAAGGGATTTAATCACATCAGAATCATCAGGGATATGAATGGGCTCAACAGGTAGGTGACTTGGCTAGGACCAGAAAGTTGGACTTTGTCACGATTGACTTTGGTGAGAATGCGATAGACTCCTAGAAGCTCATTGACCAAAGTGTCATGGGAAGCCTTCATGTGTATGATATCATGGTACAGCCTCACTCCATTGTTCTTGGTGCTTCCCTCAGTATTCTGCAACCCATTATAAGTTTCGATTGCTTTCTTGATTCCCATTTCCTAGATTCTCCAGTTTTGGCATCACCTTCCACATCCAGTCTGTAATGGTTGGCTTGACACTTAGTCAACATTGACTAGTCCCAAAAAAGAGAGAGAAAAAGAGAGAGAGAGAGAGAGAGAGAGAGAGAGAAGAAAGTGGACTGTCTTTGTAAAAAGAAAAGGAGCGCACGTACATGAAAGGGAAAGAGGAGAAAAAGAAGACAAGAGAGAACGGAAAGGGAAACAAAAGGGAAATGCTTCGTCGCGTACATGCCAAGGGCGACTCACCAAGCCAGATTAACTTGGTTTCGCAACACTCGGTAATGATTCAAGCCCTTTGTTCATCTAATCAGAGTAATTTTCAAGATTAGGGCATAAATTCAAAGTTATGTGAATTTTGAACTGGGGGTTCCGATTTTAGAGTAGATAAGCTAAGAAATTACATGGAAATGGTAGATTAGGACATTATGGTGCCGTGGGGTTCAGTGAAAATCAATTTGAGGTAAAGCCTTAGTCAAAGCAAAATTTTAAAATTTCGTGTACGAGCTTCGCCATTACAGATAATATGGCGTGTGAGTCATTTTGTCGATGATTAATCTTAGTTTGGTCAATTCGTGGTTGATGTAGCATATTACTTGATTTCAATGTTGTTTTTTTGCTTATTTAATAGGACAACAAGTTTGTCGGTTCAAACAACCTTTGTTGTTTGGTCTTTGGCATTTCCAAGTAAATGGTACCATCACTTTTTTTCTTTTTTTAATAATTTTGTAAACTCATATTTCGAAAGAGATATAGATTAGATATATTATGAGTCATGAATTACATTTTTGTTCAATAAAATTCTGGTACTTTTTATAGTTATATATCCTAAACGTAGAAGATCGCATTCCTTATGGATAAATACTAAAGTGACAACTCCGGATAGCAAGACAAAGAGTTATTAGGGCAAATACATCTCGTTGAAGAGATAGATTTTTGAAGAATTTAGACGTGCTTAATAATCTAGTGTCATTGTGCAATTCGACCTGACGGACGAGGCTTTACATAAATAGGATAAATCCACGTAAGTTTTACGTAAGTCCTAGATAAGACGGCCAATGTTTATCGAGTCATATAATATAAGTTTCTGGATACGCATGCATAACTTCTTACTTGACCGAACATCCATCTTCTTTTCTTATCTATTTCTTTGGCCTTTTATGGCCTTCATTAAACTTGTTTCTGCATGGATTTTTTTTTCATTTTTCTTTTCTTTTTTTGGTTACGTGGGATAAACTTTCTGATTGGGTGTCTAAATCTATCAACATTGCAAGTAATTACAATTTCTTAACGTGAACTATACGTCTAGAATCTGCATGGAAATCTTAGTTCCATCGTAGGTGACGTGGCGCCATTAGCATGGGGACGACGAATTAGAGATCCCAGCGTGAGCAAAGACTTCGTGGTCCTCTTCATGACCTCTTACATAACGGCGTGGTGCGATTATTTACAAGCATAAAGATTTTATTAGATTATTGATGGTGGTGGAGGATTTGTTGTATTCTCCATTTATTTTATGTTGAGTTGATTAGTTAAACGAAGTGAGACGAAATAGAAAATTGAACTGACGGCTTATTACGTCATGATTACCACACCTATTTTTTCAAGTTCGTCTAGCAAATACGGTTTTCAATCAAACCAGCTTAGCTTTCAGACTGAATAAAATTCGAAGAGGTTTGACTCATTTCTGCATTGCCCCAATCCAGTAAAGCCCAATATATGTTAGGAAATATATTACATATACATTTGCTAGCCAGTATTCCAACATATTAGAGCTTTTAAAAAAGAACGAATGTAAACCTTCCGGGGTCAATTGAGTTAAGCCCTTGACTGAATATAGCAAACCTCATGCTCAAAATCATTACTTTTTTCCTAGTCAGAATTACCTTGAGGGCCACTTCAGTCACTCAGTAAGTGAATTTTTACCCGATGCATGTCCACGAGGTGGTTTGCGAGCATCTATGGCTATTATTCAAGTTGAAAAGTTGGATTTTTGCTGCGTTATGAGAAAATCATACAGCAGAGTTTCAATTGAATTTGTATGATTTTCTAACATTGAATTCGTCACATTAAAAAAATTAAAATAATGTACATTTAGTCCTAAACCATTTACGGGAACCAATAGAGTCTTTAACATTTTAATTGAATTAATGTAGTTCTAAACTTTTGAGGGAAAATGCAATCAAATTTTCTCAGCTAAGGGTGGGTTAAGTAGCACCGACATCAACACGTGATACGCGACACGACACGACACGACACGTTGACACGTCATTTCTAAAAAAAATAGAGAATTTCGACACGTTGGGACATGTTGTATATTATATGTATATTTCATATATAAATAATAAATTATTATTTTTATGATTATTTCAATCAAATTAATCTTATTCAAATTCACAAATAAATAAATAATAAGAAAATCCTATAATAAATTTACACTAAAAACATTAATCCACCATTTATTAATATCCTTCATTGTTTCAATTTGACAAATTCAACTCCATTTCAATAAATCCATAAAACTTGGAAAGGAAAAAGGTAATTCACATTCTAGACTTGCGTGTCAAACGTGTCGAAAGAAAAAAAAAACCTTGAGGGTAAATTGTGTATCACGGAAAGTAAAAGTTAAAAGAGAAGAAAAGAAAATATTATGTTTTTCTTCTTTCATAATTTGTTATTTTAATTATTATTTTTAAATATTTTTACATATATATTTTTACCCTTTATTTATTGAAAATTTTTAAAATTGACCTCACATGTCAAAATAGTGTGTCAAAAACTCACATGTTGGAATTTCAACTTGAGTGTCGAAAAGTATTAAAAAAATTGACCAAGTGTTGGATTTCCCGACACATGTTAACCGAGTGTCGAAGAGTGTTCGAGAGTGTCGGACACGTGTCGAAGTGTCCAACACGACACGAAGGCTCCCAAAGAGTGTCGATGCTTCCTAGAGAGTGGGGAGTGATCACCAGAGCAATATAACTCAAATAAGGTGCGACTCCTAGCATTTTTTTAGGATTAAAAGGGGCAAGAATAGACTGAACCACACCTAAAATAAGGGGAGTATCATTGAACGATATTGGACACAATGATGAGAATCTTAATGGCTTGAATACAAGAATTTGTCATACCCAAGTTTTTCTACGGATGGCTGACGCCTTGTAATGTTATTCCCATGTAAGATCCACCCTCGAAATGTTAACAACTTGTATTTTTACTAAGATTGCTAGGCCACAAAATCACTTGAAAAATGGTTTTCTTACCCAAAAGGAAGGGAGGACTAGGGTTGCTCGACCTGAAATTATGGAACAAAGTATTGTTAGGCCGCATGCTTTGGAACCTCATAAATTATACATCCTCTTCCCTATTGGGTTCACAACACTAAATGTAGAGGTACTCCAATTATACAACTCAACATGAAGGACAGTACGGCCTGGAGTTGGTGAGGTCTTCTTAAGTTGAGACTTCCTCTAGCTTCAATCATATCTAGCTCTAGGTTCTATTGTCAAGAGATTTGTGATGAACTCAGACAAGCGGGACCAATTGTGGAGTGGCATAATCTAATTTGGACCAGCGGTATCAATAAACATAATTTTATCGGTAGGTTTTTTTGTTGAGGTAGCCTCTCGATAGAGAGATCGTTTCACGAGGATGCCTTTAGTCGATCTCTAGTGCAATTTCTTATGACCCATTTAGAAGATAGAACCCATTTATTTTTTCAATGCAATTGGACCAAAAGTATATGCCATGGTATCGTGGCACAACATGGGAATCATTATTTTGTGGGATGATGAAATGATGAATTTCAATGGATGATCAGCTACTAGGGGCAAAGACTTGGTGGTAAGGCCCCTCAAAGTATCGTTCTTAGCAACAATATGTTGCATGTGGATGAAACACAACCACTAGTGTTATCAAAACAAGTCAAATAATGTCCACATTATTTTGGCTAAAGTGTGCAAAATCCTTAGAGATAGAACTTCACTCTACAAAAATATTTTGCTCTTCTTCTTCCTCTCCCTCCCTCCCTCCCTCCCTCCTTAAGTGACCATGGCGAAGGCAATGAGGTTCATCAATCAATGCTGCGACTGGCTTTGACCGGGAGCGAAGACACTGGATTTGGTCGAGAGCGCTGAAGATGAGAGAGAGATTTCCTCGGTCTATGCATTGTCTTATTGCTTCGCTTGGTTCCTAAGCTCTCGCGCAAGCACCGAGCTTTAGAGAGTGCGTTGTGGTTGTGAATAAATTCTCCTGCAAAGCGTGAAATCATCAACTTAAAAGGAATCTCCAATGCACTAGACAAGAGAGAAAGAGCGTGGGAGAAGTTCGATTGGCACTGGTGATGAGCATAAATGCTCTGCTCCATTACGGCCGAGCTTGCGGTGGCTAGCAGGGGTGATGTGACGGCAGCTGTTACTAATTGAAGTTGGTAGACGATCAAATTGATGGTAACAAAAACAAAACTTATAAGAAGAGATTGCATCTCTATTGAAAATACGTAGCGATCCAATTATCACTAGTCCATGCAATGTGTTCTTGCTTCGCGCAGCGAGAAAGTCTCTCTCTCTCTCAATTGACCTTGAGGTCACTTAGCCTGACACAAAGGTATGAGGTTCATCAATGCTGGAGTGTTGATGACTTGCGCCACGGTTATTTTTGCGACGAATGGCGTCGCACAGTGATGGGGTATGTCAATAGAGGAGAACGGTGAGAAATGGAAGATAGAATAGGGGAAAGAGAAAACTAAATGACAACAAATAGAAATATACATCCTAGGACTTCGGCGAACTAAGGGCGTGCGTGGCCGAAGTCCGACAGTCAACATCTAACGGCCGGTGGTGACCGACCGGTGGTCGGTGGTGGGCCTCCGGTGTCTGGTGGTTGGCAATGAGTGGCCAACGACTGACAGGCGTCCAACATCTGGCAACCGGCGGTCGATGACGAGCGACTGGAGTCCAATGGCTGACGGCTGGCGTTCGATGGTCGGCGATCGGTGGCAAGCGATTGATGGCTGGGGCCGGTGGCGAGCAGCCGGTGAGCAATGGTGAGTGGGCGGCTACCGGTTGCGAGCGTTTGGCATCCCACGGGTGGCGGGTGGATGACGGGCGATGACAAGAGTAAATGATGAATAAAGTTTTGATTTTCATTTCTATTTCAAAAATAGAAAAGCTAAAAATTTTAATTTCGAATTTCTACTCCAAATCTATTTCTAAAATAGAAATTTGTTCCAAAAATAGAAAAATGAAATTGTGTTACCAAACTGATTTATATTCCAAACATATTCGAGAAATAGAAAAATAAAAACGTTGTCATACGCGCTCTTAGTGAACCGAAACACTTTCCTGTCAATAATATATTTATATATAAATGGGCTTTACATAACAATTTTTGGTTATTATAAAAATAACAATTTATTATAAGTCAAAATTTTTAAAAAATGTAGACTCCATAACAATTTATAAATATTTATTATTTAATTTTTTGAGGTCCAAAACAGAGTTTTTATTTTCACGGTAAATTAAAAATTGTCACCAAATCATTTCTCTATATAAAATTAGGAAAGTGAATTCCTAAATCTAAAAATGCAGAAACACTTTCCAAAATTGAGCAACTTCTTAATTTTTTTTTCCAAAAACAGATTTGAAAAATGTTAGCACAAAAAAATTGAAAATTGCACAACCGCAACCCCAACCAAGCCATGACCCAGCTTCTTTCTCCTCATCCGCCGCCGCAACCACCCTTGAAATAATCAAGGCCCCGCCACCGCCACGGCAATCCGCCTCTTCTCCATCCAAAATCCCCCTTCGCCTGCAGAAAATCAAAAAGCTCTCGCCCAAATTATCCATGCCCGCCCCAAGCCATCCGCCGCCATTGCTAGCCCTAATTTGAAGATGGACAATGCTTTCTCTTCCTCTTCTTTGAAACCCTCCAAAAGCCGAATCGTCACTTCGCAAGCCCTCGCACTCCCCCAGATAGTCGCTCGCACCCTCTCTTGCGATTGTGAGGTTGAGGCCACCATCCACCACCCCCGCGACACGAATCCCCTGCTCACACCACTCATCAACCCCCATCTTCCACCTACATTCGACATCTTCCTCACTCCATTCCTTGCCCTCACCAAAAACATTCTCTACCAACAATTAGCCTACAAAGCCGACACCTCGGTCTACACACACGCATAGTGACCAAGATAGAGAGGGGGGGACACAACAATGACTCCAGCGGACGGGAGGCTAGTGTCGAAGGCGGATGGAGTCGGGATGCTGATGACTTATGGCGGCGATGGTCGTGTGGCGACATGGAGGTGGCTGTGGCGACATGGCGGCAGGTGAGTGGCACATCTCTGTGGCCTAGGTTGGGTTAGGGAAGAAGAGGGAACAAAACAAAGGAAAAAATAAAAGGAAAGGGAAAGCATAGAGCACATTCAACCATTAAGTTGTTTAATGGTTGAGATGTGTCTTCCTAAAAATTCTAAATCATTTTCCAAATGAGATCCAAACACTTGAATATATTTTCGATCACGTATTACCAAATAAAGTAAAACTAACCATTTTCCCTTAAAGATGATTTCAGAAAAGTATTTTATCTTATCATGGAGTTTCTCCTCAAACAAACGCATCATCACTAAAACTTCATCATAAAAGAAAATATTTTTCATGAAAATTATTTCCAACGAAAATGGTTAGTTTCATTTCTTTAGTAGCTTAGGGAAGGTAATTCCTTTCTTACCAAAAGAAAAAGTTGTTTTACCTCAATATAAACTTAGTATCCACTTGTTTCACAAAAAACGTTTTCCTAATTTTCCAATATTTAGTTCGTTTAAGAAAATGAGTCAACTGAAAATGTTTTCTTAGTCAATGGAAAAAGTTTTTCCCAAAGCTTAAATTCAGGAAAATGGTTTTCCTTTTGAAAGAACCAAAGGTTGGTGAGCTCGTAGCTTGTTTAATCCCGACAAGGCTGAGCTTGCCAAAGGTTGGCAAGCTCGAGCTCCCCTATGGCCGTTGCCAGTTGGTTGCAGCGAAGGAAGGGGAAAAAGAAAAAAAAGACAGAAAATACAAAATAAAAATAATTAAAAATTCTATTTTTATAAAAAATAAATTAAAACATAAAATGAGGAAAAGTTCAAATTACAAAATAATTAAAATTTAGATTTAAAAAATAAAAAATAAGAATATATTTTCTTTTTCCTAAGATAAAGTCATTAGATTGAAATCATTTTCTAATGAGATCCATATATCAAAAAATGTTTTTGATCATATATCACTAAATAAAGGAAAACTAACCGTATTTCTAAAAAAAGCTTTCTTGGAAAGCACTTTCCGTTGTTATTGAGTTTTTCGTAAAACAAGTGTACCTTATTTGTTTTCAATCTTTCGTAGATTGATTAGTTTCCCGCCTAAATATAGGAAAGTCAGAAAATAATTTCCAAAAAATAATTTTTCTTCAAACAAACGAATCATTAGGCATTGAATTCATGTGCCCCTCTGAAAGGAAAATTTTACCTCCTAAATCTAGAGCATACTGACTCGCCGTGACGTTATCAAAAGTTATGCTGCACACCTAACAGGCAAGGATGGTGGCCCTACCAAACCCCTTTAGGTCCATGATTGGTTTCATACTTAAATGCTTTTGCATGAACTTACGTTTGTCTCCTAATATGAAAACAAAAAGGACTTCTAATGTATTATTGAAATTTGAACTGTGCACATCACAAATTACCTTGGGACGCCAAAGAAATATCATCTCACGAAAGCACCAAGTGCCGTTCGCACTCCAAACGCCATATATATATTTGCAACACCAAGTTTCACATCCAAAGCTTTTGTCTCTCTTGTGCCCAGAAAAGCACATAACCCTCCTCCAACACTCGCAAGAAGATTTCTCCACCATGAAAATTACAAACCAACCCTTCCTGATAACCTCCTTCTTGCTTCTCGTACTATTGATCTCGATTTTGCATGGAGTAGAAGGTCGACCGTTCAAAGGCATGAAGTCCCAGAGATCTAGCGACAGCAAAAATGGAGGACTATTTGAGGGTGTGTTGCTTCTAGAGATCGATAGGTCGGGGCCGAGCCCTGGCCAAGGGCACAAGAAAGCAAACTCTGTCCCTTTAGAAGGAATAAGGAACTCTGGTCCGAGCCCCGGCATCGGACATAAGGGCATTAGTAGCACAACACACCCTTGATGATGTGCCGACATTTAACCTCTATCTTCTCTTTTGATCGTTAACATCACCAACGCCATAGGACAAGCTGCAAGTTTCAGCAAACAAGAATCGTCGTCAATTCGATGATGAATTTGTTCGTGCCGGTCCGATATCCAAAGACAGCCATTGAGATTCGCAAGCTGATGCGTAAGAATCAATAGCGTGCGTTGTATTTTCTGTTTCCTCCAGAAATATTTCCTTAATTCATGCGTTTTGAGTTGTACATGGTTCTCTTTCCTTTCTCCATTCCCTTCTCTTCCTTTGATGTATCTCTTTTGCATTTAATTAATTTTCTTGCATTGCTTTTGGTTCATTGGCTGGCCAAGCCAAATACTCTTTAAATGAGGTGTTTGTATTGTGTAAGAGTCATGCACTGTGACCAAAAATGTCACGCGTGCATGCGATAAAATAAAGATCCCACCCCATGCCGATTGAGGAAGGTTTCTAAGGAAGTTCAACTAGCTTTCTGATGAGTGCATACAAAAAACAGGTTGGTAAGTGGATTCTAACGTGAAAAAGAAAGAAACCAAAATCAGAATTGACAAGCACAAATAAATGTCACGTCCCTCAACAGCACACATACTATAAAACAAAGATAGAAACGAAAGGAACCTAATCAGCATCAATGATGAGGCCACGACTTGGGAATTTGTTTAAGGCAAGTAGTATTTCCCCGTTTGTGGAAATATTCTAGCTGTACGCGACGTTTTGGAGAAGTACAAATCCAAGGTAAATTGGATAATAATGATGATTAGGGTGATAATGATTAGGGCGACATCGACGGTTGTCTTTGATAGCCTAGCACAGTGCCAAAGACATGGTGCCAAAATCGGTAATATTTAATTAATGTAATTTCGGTACACTCAAAGCATCTTCTTGTCGCATTATAGGTATCCTGTGGTGACTTGGAAGGAAACTCTACCTTGGTTTTGTTTCCTTGTTCGGATTGTTTTGTAGGTTTCCTGGCACTTCTTCCTTCAATCCATTGATAATTATATGGATCGATGAATGATGTCTTTTCTGGGAGTTTGGCGTAGATCGGGATTTTCTTGTATTTCGGGGTAATTATACCCTAGAAGACCCAATCGCCATTGCATTTCGAGAAATTTACACAAAATTTTACCGCAATAAACCTTAACTCTTTCCCCCACCATATTCTGTCCCCTTCACCTTCAGTCCCCACAAGCCTTTGCCGCGTCACCGCCATTGACATTGTCTCCCCTCCACGGGCCTTGCCGCGGCGTTATCACCTATGCATTGCTAAAGATGTTGGAAATTTCTCTTGCTATTGATTGCACCTTCGTATATACAAACTGTATGACCTTATAAAATATATATCTCTTAAGGTATCGTCATTCAGTTTGTAAAAAATCAAGACGGTGGCATTCAATTTTCAAGTGGTGCAACTAGGGTGGAAACTTGAAAAGTGCACTAAAGAAGATCAAAGTAGTCATTGATCATAGATTGACAAGGAAATGGGAGTCTAGTACTGATATAAGAAATAAAAGGATAATAGAGTTTGAGAAATTATCAAGGAAAATTGTTCACAAAATCCTAATTCTATTGCACTTTTACCAACTCAGTCTTAAACATTTTAATTTTACCAATTGATTCTAAACATTTTCACGTTTTTCCAATTGAATCCATCCAATTAATTTTAGCTAAAAAACATTACACAATCGAAGCTAACATGGAATTTTTTATTTATTATTCTTTTTCTTTTTCTAACCCTAGGTCGGTGAGGTTGCCAGCCGCGAGGGCGTCGTTGCACTCACCAGCCACAAGTGAGGGTCTCCGTGGCCTCACCAACCACAAGCGAGGCGCAACCCTTGCCCAAATCTAGGTTGCCCTTGACTATGGCGAGCAAATGCACAAAGGCCCTAGCCCATGGTCAGTGAGACCAATGGTGCCCTTGCCTAGACCAAGTGAAGGACAGCTAGCAACTTTGTTGGCCTAGGGTAAAAAAAGAAAAGAAATAGGCAAAATAAAAAAATATATTAAAAATTATCCATGTCAATGCCAGTCGAGTTACGTAAGACGAATGGCGCCCATGTTAATAATTTTTAACTAAAATTAGTCGAATGGATTTAATTGGTAAAATGTGAAAATGCTTAGGGCTTAATTAGCAAAATTAAAAGGTTTATAATCAAACTAGCAAAAGTGTAATAGACATATGACTTTTCTGGACAATTTTCCCGGAATTATCACCATTGACACTTATATTTTCACCTAAAGTTATTTTAACTTTCAGAAAAAAAAAAAAAAAAGAATTTGTTTTCCTCCGAAAAATATTTCATCAAATAAATATTGTCAATTAGAGGCTTTCGGGCTATTTCTATTGGAGAAAACTTCATTGTGTGTTTTGAAGCTGACAAAACGTTTTCATCAGTCTAGTCTGAAAACTTGCAGACTCTGTCATCAAAGTCTGAAGACCGCCGGACTGTCAGACTCAAGATTCAAAATCTATCCTCATTGACAGTATCTAGATCGTCGAAGAAGACTTATCCAGATCTGAGTATTTCGTTAAGGATTTGATTCTATCGACTGAAGAAGATCACTTGGCTGGAAATAGCATGTCAGAATCCTTTATTCAAATTAAGTTTGATTCAGGGATTTTGGATCCGTTGATTGGCGAAGTATACTTGGAAGGTTTTACTTATGGAAACCTAGATCCCAATTGTATGGGCGAGCAGGATTTGTGGGCTATCGTCATATTCCTTAAATAACTCGAAATCTCCCTAATTGATTTTGTCAAACGGGTAGATTAGAAGAACTCTTTTGGTAAGTGCCAACGGGTGTGATGGCATTAAGGAGTATATAAGGAAGACATTCCAGTTGTTCGAGTGTGTGCGCGATAGAAGAATTCCAAAGTCTGAAGCTCTTTGTTCTTAGTCAATTCAATTATTGAGCGAAAACTTGTACTCAAAAGAGAGTTTATACTTTTGTGTGACATCGAGGAAGTGTAGTAGAGTCTCTACACTGTGGAATCAAGGAAGAGCTATACTGTAACAACTCTTTGATTCTTAGTGAAATCCAGCCGGTGGGCTGTCAGTACGGAAGAGTGAACGTAGGCTTGGACTAAGCCGAACCACTATAAACCTTGTGTTCTTATTCTCTTCCCTAAATTCTTACTTTGATCGTAACAATATTTGTTTATTAGAGTCTAATTTCCTTTTCATAATCTATTACTGAACAAAATCGGTTCAAAAGAAAAATTATTGTCTTTACATTGCAAAATTTGTTTTCGCACCTATTCACCCATTCTAGGTGCTCATACTCGCTTTCACAATTTCAATTTATGCAACTAATCAAGGGGTTATTATGATGAAATCCTATCTACTGTTCAATGGCTTCCAATTTAATCATTAACTAGGGTGGATTTGCCTTTAGACCTAGGGGCAGCTTCTCTCATTCAATGGAGGAAGACTCGCTCGCCAATTCACACCTCTCCCAAGGCTAGTCTCCTAACTTCTGCTTATGCTATTGGAGAAAATGGAGAGCGTCATAGCAACTTCGACCCGACATAAACTTGGGGCTACCACATGGGTAAAGGGGTCATGCCACATATGATTGCCTCGTTTTAAAGAACAAGGTCCAGAATTTGTTGGATGCATAAACTATCTCATTCCATTATGTGCAGCCTAACGTCTAGCAAAATCCGTTGCCTCACCATGCGAGAGGAGTAAATGCCAATTTCAACTTGAGCATCAACAACTGGAGAAATTTTAAGGTTCACAGAAAGGAGATTTACCAGGTCTCGGGTCGAGCAAGGCATTATCAGGAAGGTGAGAGCCCGCTAGTCAAGATCGAGAGAGAGAGAGGGGGGGATTAGGTCGATGTTTGATAGTGATAAGGCTAGTAAGAGCATCTAGAGGAGGGTGAATATGTGATTAAAGAAGTTTTTGCAAAACTTTAATAAACTAATTCGACTTCAAAGAATAATAGACTGGAGATGTAAAAGACTATAAACAGTAATATAATGCTACGAATTAAAGTGAATAGATTAGGGAAAGAGAATTGAAATACAAGGTTTATAGTGGTTCGGCTTAGACCAAGCCTACGTCCACTCTCCCGCACTGACAACCAACTGGCTAGATTCCACTAAGAATCAAAAGAGATTTTACAGTCTCGCGTCATTGATTCCATAGTATAGAGACTCTGCTACACTTCCTCAAGATCTCACAAGTAGTTAATCTCTCTTTTAAGTATAATTTAAGCTCGACGAATGAAACAGCGAAGAACTAAGAGCTTCATACTTTGGAATTTTTATTTCACGCACACACTCGAATAACTTGAGCGTCTTCCTTATATGCTCCTCCATGCCTTCATAACCGTTAGCACCTTCCAAAGGAGTTCTTCCAATCTACCCGTTGGACAAAATCAATTAGGGAGATCTCAAGTTATTTAAAGAATGTGATGATAGCACACTAATCCTGCTCGCCCATACAATCAGGATCTAGGTTTCCATAAGTAGAACCTTCCAAATATAATTCGCCAATCAAAAGATCTAATTATCCGAATTGATATCAATAAGAATAATTGATCATGAGATGCTTTCTCCAGCCGTGAAATCTTCTTCAACCGTACGAACCAAATCTTTAAAGATATACTTGCATATGGACAAGTCTTCTTCATTAGATAAAACTTTCATTCGTCGGTCTAGAGACTATCAGTGAGGGCAGGCTTTAAATCTTGAGTCTTGAGTCTTAAGTCTTGAGACTTTGATGGTAGAGTCTGGAGTTCGTCAGACTTTTAACACTTAAGTCTACAAGTCTTCAAATTAGACTGATGGAAACGTTTTATCAACTTCAAAATAAATAAGGAAGTTTTCTCCAACAGATAGTAGAATGATTGTATATGCGGATTACATGAGGATTGTCTCTATCATCGCACTGATGTTCATTGACCTATTAGCTTAAAAGTGTGTTATGTCGGATGTTATCAATCTGCCGCCACTAGAGGATGCGAATGTAGAACTGCCTCCTTCAGAGAGTGAGCAAATCATGATTGATATCACACATCCTTACCCATACACTGATGAAAGAGGCTGTCCCATGGTGTTTCGACACGAGAGTGGATGTGGTGATTTGCTCAGGTTGTTATGCCCAAACCAAGTCTGAGCTTGTAAAGCCTGTCAGAATAGGCCAAGCAATTCATGACTGTTATCAAGTCGGGTGAATATGGTGGAGTGGAGTAGCTCTGGAAAATTCTGGGCCAGACCCCATTGTTGCATTTGGTTCAAACGTTTGACAAGCATGGAAAGTCTCTAATGAAGGCACTTAACGAAATTCATGTCCCAGAGACCATCGAGTAGGAGAAACTAGTTTTTTGTGGGGTCCATTCTATTGAAGGACTAGATAACGCCTTCAGATGGGGAATTCCCAACATAAGGGAGAGAGCATGTCAAAGCCCTGCATATTTTGGCAAACGTCGCAACGTCATTGTAGTCCGAGTTCTCATTGATAGCGAATCAATGCTAAACATTTGTTCCCTTACGACTTGACACTGCCTTGGGATTGATGCAAGCGAAATTTGTGCTAAGACCGTAGTCCAAGCATAACGGGACTAAGAAGGAGGT
Source organism: Eucalyptus microcorys (assembly GCA_014182515.1). Taxonomy (NCBI): domain Eukaryota; kingdom Viridiplantae; phylum Streptophyta; class Magnoliopsida; order Myrtales; family Myrtaceae; genus Eucalyptus; species Eucalyptus microcorys. Next base: position 14,413,791 of record CM024570.1, read on the forward strand.
TGTTGGAGAAATCGAACTTCACTTGTCGATTTGAACCGATGCTCTTCACGGCAATGTTCAAAGTCCTAAATATTCCTACGACATTCTACTTTCTGCTAGGAGACCCATGGAAACACTCGACTCGTGTTGTCCCTTCCAGCCCACCAAAAGGCTAGATTTGTCATCAAAGGTGAGCTCATCACTATACTTGGTGAAGAAGACTCCAAAATCAGGCACGAGGCTTCGATTTCTTATGTCAAACCAAACCAGAAACCTGAGTTCAGTTAGCATGCTTTCGAACTGGACGTCACTATACATGTCTCACACGGCTCTACTCTACCTCACCCTGAAGTTTCAAGGCTGGCTGTCATGGTCGCCAAGGTAGTGGCAGCAAATGGTTTCACCCCTAGTGATGGTTTGGGCAGACTTGGCCAAACATTCCCTCTAGGTGAAAGGTAGTACAAGCAAAACAGGACTCACCTACTAAGGTTGAGGGAGACGTTCCGAATATGGAAGGGGTGCTCTTAGCATGGTTATACCTCATTTGAGTACTTCTTTTCCTAGACCTGCAAAGATGATGTACGAGGAAGAAGGTGCACTTGAAGGAATAAGCAACTTGTTGGACCAGGATATTTTAGGGTCTTATTTGAAATTTTCTCCTTGATTTAATAAAGTCGAGGGATAAGGACATTAGAAGTGCCAAAAGTTACGTACAGCACTCACTTTAGTGTAAAAAAAAATTATTGCCACTTTTTTAAAAAAAAAGATCACTTAAGTGTCAACTCCAATCTAAGTCGCTAGAAATCCAACATGACCATCTTTTATTAATTTCTCAGTTCTACGTGACTCGCCGGCATACTCAGTCAGTATATAACCCCAAATAATATCATATAAAATTTGTAAATAGTGATCACTTCAATGCCAAATTTTCTTTTAAATGATCACTTTAGTGCCAATTGTTATTAAAAAAAAATAAAAGATCACTCCAATGCCAAGCATGCCACATGAAAAGGCTATGTAGACTAGATTTTTTAAATAATATGCCAAGTCATATAAAAATTTTAATTATAAAAGCCACGTAATATTTTTGGCTAGAATTACCCGTCATTGGCATTTAAATGATTGTTTTTTCTCCAATTTGATATTTAAGTGATCCAATAAAAACTTGTGGCACTAAAATGAGCAGCATATACAACTTTTGGTACTTCTAGTGTACTTTTGTCATAATGTTTATGTTCATAATGTTGAGATACACCAAACTAGTCTTGTGATGAAATCCTACCTGAAGGAAAATTCAATGAGGAAATAATTTTGAAAGTTGCACTTCTTTACGTTCTTTCTATATTTGCAAAAACAAAACATTTCCTCATATATCCCATTTGTTCATTTGTTACATCACTAGGCATTTGCATCACATCTCAAGCATAGTTCCATGCATATTTCAAATAAAATTTGTTGTGAATTGAAAGCGCATAAGGCAGAAACCTCCAACTCTAGCGACGACGAAGAAGACAATTTTGTTGGTGTATAGCGTAGCTGGTTTGGATACAACATGAGGAGTTGAAACCAAGTATAGCTAAGCAAACCATTAACTATTAACCTCGAGGATTCGAAAGAGGTGAGGGACATTAAGATTGGAGCAAACCTTGTAGAGGGGGAAGCAAAGCGAATGATGTAGTTACTAAAAGAGCTCAAGTTGTTTACACGTGAACTTACATTGATATGTCCAATTTGGATCTAGTTATCATAAATTTTAGTTTAACAGCTAAAAAAACACTCTCGAAGAAGGGGAAAAGCACACTAGAAGTGCATTAACTTGTGTACAGTACTCATTTTAGTACCATAACTTTTTACTAGCTCACTTAAGTGCTGAAATTGGAGAAAAACGATCACTTAAGTACCTTTGATGAAAAATTCTAGCTATAGAAATAATGTGGCTTTTATAATTAAAATTTTTATTTGAGATGACATTTTTTAGCACTGAAGTAATCACTTTTTTTATTAAGATTAGCACTAAAATAATCGCTTTTTAAAAATAATTGACACTGAAGTGATCATTTTTTTACAATAACTAACACTGAAGTGATCACTTATTAACTTGTTATACGATGTCATTTAGGGATTTTTTTTCACTAAAGTGTTCACTTTTTAATAACAATTGGCATTGAAGTGATCATTCTTTTACAACGACTAGCACTGAAGTATCACATTTTTAACTTGCTACACTATGTTATTTAAAGATTTTATACTAACCAGACATGTCAGCAAGTCACGTAGGATTGAGAAATTAATAAAATATTGTCATGTCAGATTTCCAACCACTCAAATCGGAGTTGGCACTTAAGTAATTTTTTTTTTTTTTTAAAGTAGCACTTAAGTGGGCCTACGAAAAATTGTGGCACTCATGTTAAGGGACTTCTAGTGTACTTCTCTCCCCAAAGAAATAGAATTTGCAAAGAACCAAGTTAGAGCTCCCCAATAAGATAGAAGAGTAGGTCATGAAACTACTTGATGAGAGATTTATTAGGGTCCCATAATATCCAGAACGATTGCCAACATTGTGCCAATGATGAAAAAGGATGGTTGAGTTAGAGTTTGTGTTGACTACAAGGATTTGAATAAGGCCATTCTAAAGGATGACTTCCCCTTCCCACATATAGATGTTTGAGTAGATAGCACGATCAAGTTTAAACTCTTTTCCTTCATGGGCAGGTTCTCTAAGTACAATCAGAACAAGATCAAGGAGGATGATAAAGGCAAGACAGTGTTCACTACTCCTTGGGGACTTGTTACTGAGTTATGCCCAAGTCTCAAAAACATCGTGATAACTTAGGGCACTTTCCGGTCCATTTGATAACTCTTCTATTCCGAAGAATAATTTCTTTTCGGAAATAGTCTTTTTTCTATTTCTATTCCCCGGAACAATTTCTAAGTAAAAGAACATATTTGGTAACCATACAAAATTTCTATTCTTGGAAAGGAAAAAAAAATTTGTAACGTATTATTTCTTTTAATTTTTTAATAATTTTTTAAGATTTTTTTCTTTTCTTGTTCTTCCTTACCGCCCACCAGTCGATAGCCAGCAACAGTGGTGGCTGGTGGATAGTGATAGCCGGTGGTCAGCATCGGCGGCGACAATAGTGCCCAACAGCAATGATTAGCGACCAGCGGTGGTGAGGGCGGTGAGCTGTAAGGAATAAGAAAAGAAAAACTAACTTATTTCTAAAAATTGTTCCCAGGAACAAGAAATTATTTTTTCTACTTCTTATTTCTATTTCAAATCTATTCCCTAGTCACTTTTCTATTCCGGAAAATACAAAAATTAACTCACATTACCAAATAGATTTATGTTCTCTTTTTTGTTCCAAAGAACAAAAAAATAGAAAAACAAAAGAACATGAACATTAACAAATAAACCCTTCCATGACATGATGCACAACGAGAATGAAGGATCCACCAAAGACATGACTACAAAAACTAGACATGGCGAGGATCACCTCAAGACATTTCAAGGAAGCTCTTTGACACCTTCATGAGTTCAAACTTTGCCTTAATTCAATAAAGTGTGTGTTTGGATCAACCTCAAGCAAGTTACTTAGTGTCATCATTAGTAGCAGTGATATTAACGTCAATCCCTCCAAGGTTAAGGCAATGGGTAACTTGCGACCCCTATCAACTGCCAGGGAAGTCTAGAGCTTGTTGGCAGATTAAATTACATAGCTCGATTCATATCCCGATTCTCTAAAATGACCAAGCCATTTTTCAAACTTCTAAACAAAAACGCATGCGAGGAATGGGATGACAAGTGCCGGGAGAAATTGGACAAGTTGAAATGATATATAATGAGCATACAAATGCTTGAAAAGCCATGTCAAATCGATACTCGCATGCTAAAAACATGCGTGAAACTAGCACCAGGCCTCTTGCCAAGTCGCAAAAGCAGTACATCACCAAATCATTGCAAAATGAAACCTCAAAGGTTACATTTGGTAGTCATGCTAAATTTTGAGATAGAATCAAATTGATCTTATATACGTTTGGTATCTCCTCAAGATAAGATAAAGTTAAATTATAAAAGAGATATAGGCCGAATAGAATTATCTTATGGGAGTTAATCTAAAAATGGATATGATTTTTAATATCCATAATAAAGAGAAAAGAACACTACAAGTGCCATAACTTGGCACAAATTGACACTTAAGTGTCATAACTTACGAAATGTACACTTAAGTGTCACATTTGAAGAAAAGTGGGACACCTAAGTGCCACCTCCGGCGAAGCCAGCCGGAAATCATATGTGACATTTAAATATTAATATTTCTTACCGAGATGGCTCGCCAGAGAGCTGAGTTAGCTCTAATTCACCCAAAACAACGTCGTTTTGGGTGTTGGCCAAAATAGAACCCTTAAATTAGCCAAAACAACGTCGTTTTGGCATAATTTGAATTTTAATATAATATAAAAATTAATTAAATTAAATTTAAAACAAAATAATAATATAATTTATATTTTATTTAAAAAAACGGAAACGGAGGAGGAGGAAGGCAGCCGGCGGCCGAGGGCTGAGCCTTTGCTGTCGCCGCCTCCCCCCGTCGTCGCCGAAAGGTTGGGGAGGGTCGGCGAGGCCGTCGAGCCCGGCCGAGGGTCGGTAGCCCCAGCCCTCGCCGCCGGCTGCCTCCATCCTCCTCCTTCCCCCCCTCTTTTTCTTCCTCCTCCCCCGGCCGGATTTGGGCAAGAGTTGCGAGCCCTCACCACCGATCGGCCGGGGTCGCCGGCCCTTGGCAAGGGCCCGGCGACCCCAGCTGACCCTCCCCCCTCCGTCGCCAACCCTTCCCAGCGACGGCGAGGAGCCCTTAGACGCCTCCCCGTATTTTTCTTTCTTTTTTTTTTTTTTTTTTTTTAATTTTAAAATTATTATTTTTAAATATTTTAACTAAATTTAATTTTAAATTTAAGTTTATTATTTTTTACCACGTCAGCCCAAACGACGTTGTTTTTACATTATTTGGCCACGTCAACGTGCAAAATAGCGTCGTTTTGCACTCACTTTTCAAAAAAAATGCCACGTATGCAATTTGGCCGGATTTTGGCCGGATTGGCACTCAAGTGATCCATTTTGTTTTGATTTTGGCACTTAAGTGTACATTTCGTAAGTTATGGTACTTAAGTGTCCCTTGCTGCAAAGTTATGGCACTTGGGGTGTCCACACCTCCCATAATAAGAAAATTATTTTTCTCAAATAACAAACATATTAAATAAACAAAACTGAAATTATATTTTCAATATAAATGGTATTCAAATTCTAATATAAGAAATTCAAAACAACAAAAAAATTATTTTTTATTTAATCTTATTTTTATTTATATATATGACTTTAATTATATCTTATAATGTAAATTAAATACATAAATATATATTTATTATATATTTTAGGCATTTTTGTATTTTAAGTTATTTTAGCATAGTTTACTTTTTAATAAAATTTTATAATAGAATGATGGAAGGGGAAAAAGAGATAATAAAGAACATAATTTAAAAAAGAGAAAAAGAATTAAAAAAAGTAAAGTAAAATAAATTAGGGAATAGTGTTGTGAGAGATTTTTACTATCTCCGTTTGTGAATTTTTAGGGTTCATTTACACTGATATGCCATTTATACAACAAAAAAAAAATGCACATGATATTATGTAAATATATTCGATTTTATTTACCAAATAGTGGATTGGATATAATAAAATCCCTAAATTTCGTATAATATTTTATCCAATTTTATCTTGATTAGAAATTCGGACGATCAAGCGTAACCCAAGGCTTTGAGCTTCATCACCACGCTCTCAAACTCCCTCCAAAACCCACTGACTTTGAAGCCAACAATGGGGCTCAACCTGGCGAGGGTAGAGAGTGTGTTCCTCTTAGGGTGGCCATTTCATGAATTATTTGCCTCGTGACGAGGCTATGGCGAGTGAACTTAACACTCAATGTACAAAATGAGCATATTGAGTAATTTGGCATAATTAGAGCCATTCATGTTTTTCACTCTACTTGAATTCTGAAATGAGTAAATCTTATTTATGACCACAATAGGACGTCCCTTCCAAGTCCAAAATAATTGAAATTTTGTATTTCAGCTTTGGGGGTAAACTGGTTTCACATGATGTTCTACTTCAACATCATCTTCTAATTCTCCACTAATAGTCAATTGTAAAGTTCTAAACCTAGACTAAGACTTCACAGAAAAGGTTTTCAAATATCAATGGCTACATAGAGCAACAAAAAAGTTAGATATCAAACTAGTTTTTCGAGACCATTATATCTATTCTAGTTTCATTTCCTATAACCAAACATATAACATTGGTATCTTGTTGTAATTCATATCATTCTATCTCATTAATAGCATCGGATAAATTACCTTACAGTCGTTGATGGTTTTTGAAATTGTTTGACTCTTAAAATAGTGGAAGTTTTAATTTGTACTCAAGATTGGTTAAGAGCCATTCATGTGCTAAATAATGTTGAGGAGTGCATGGAGAATGCAGAAAAGTTTAAGTTGAGTCAGTGATGTTTATATATTTTTATATTGTATTATAAGTAATATTTTATTTAATATCTTCTTCCTACATATATGGATTGTCTTAATGAGGAGATTATCATCAGTAAATAGAGTTTATGAATTGAAGTGGAATGAATATATGAGGTACGACTTCTAATAATTATTTTAGCTAAATTAATAGTAATTTTAATTAAAAACTATTATTAAGTGCTTAACTTTTTGTTGTTTCTTTTGAATTTAGATGATTAAAATTTGGAACAATTTTTCATGAATTATTGAGGACCGGACTCTATGATTTTCATTTTATGTTACATGTTTGAACTTTTTATTATTTATTTTATCTTACGTGCTCATCTTTTATGGATTGTTTTTATTGAAAAATGAGAAACTTTCATTTTTGTTGTTGTGTTCACTTTGATTTTGTTTAACTAAAAATAAAACAAAAATAGGAACTTGTTAAACCCTAGAATTTATGACAGGTATATAGGGTAAATTATAGATTTCAAAAAATGATAAACCTATTCGACGGGGAGGTAGTGGATTCCAAGTTTTAGGGTATGCAAAATAAGTTCCAAGTCAAAAAATGAGGAACTTATTCAGACAAGTAAGTTCTAGGTTCTAAATAAACCTATAACAAACCGTTACCAAATCCCTAGAAGAGCTAATAAAGGAATTTGATGGAATATCTTTTGCCTACCTAGTCGGGTCTCATAATCAGTTTCTCAATCCACTTGCCACGTAATTGTCAACGATTCAAGTAACTAATGATTTAGACCTTGAAACATTGAATACTGAGATACTCCGGAAGCCTACCTACTTCATGGTAGTTGTAGAGGAGTCTAATGGCAAGCCATGGTACCATGACATCATGACATATATCTAGAAATGAGAATTCCGGTGAGGGAACAACGCATCTCATGAAAGTCACTTCTAAGTTCTTTATCAATGATGACACCATTGAAAAAAAAAAAAATTTCATTTGATTCGATACTATTAAATTGTGTCGATGCAACCTAGTTAATAACCAAAGACCTACCACCTTTGGAGTTCCTCCGATCAGGGACCACATTGCCAAGACTTGAGATGGTGACTTCACAAGTTTTACGACCAGGGACCTAACATCTTAGGAGATCTTTCGACGAGGGTCCTGACTTTCATCAGCATTTGAGATGTCGCCATCGTAGTTCTTACAACCAAGGGCCTAACATCTTCAGAGTTCTTGCGACCAGGCATTTGAGACGTTGCATTCGTAAGCCTTACGACCAGGAACCTAACTTTTGGCAGGAGTTAGACGTCGCCTATGTAACTCTTAGGATTTCTTCCGACCAAGGAAAGGTTCAAGAGAATTTTACCCTCTAGATTACCCGCAAACCATTTATAATATAGATCTAGAGTTCTTCCAATATGGTAAAGTCCCGAGGAGTTCTTTCTCAGTATTTCTTCTGATGGGGAGGAGACTATCATCAGTAAACTTAAGTGGAAATGATGGGGCCGGAACCACGGACTGGAAGTCCAACATGCAATTCGCTTTTGCTATGGATACACGATTGATCTAAGAAAACATCCGGCAAAGTAGCTTAGGACAAAACAAAGATCCATAAGAAACAGCATATTCAATTCGAACAAAACGCAAGATGCAACAATCAAGTGTTTGTACATAAAATATTAAGGGATAAGTGTTGCAGAAGTCCTAAAACTTGTCGAGAAAATACAATTGAGTCGTAAAACTTGCAAAAAGTGCAATTAAATCATAAAACTTGTCAAGATGTTTCAATTGAGTCCTAAAAATCGACGCCATCAAATTTCCTAACGGAAATTTTTTTTTAACTATTCGCCACATAGGAGAAAGAAATGATTAAAAAAAAAGCCACATCTGCGCCACGTCAGCTTTTTCCGTTAGGAAATTTGACGGCGTCGATTTTAGGACTTGATTGAAACATTTTGACAATTTTTAGGACTTAGTTGCACTTTTTGTAAGTTTTAGGACTTCTGCAGCACTTATCCCTTATATTAATTTCGTAAGTTCATTACAATTAGCCATCATGCATAATTCGGATGCCTCATCGAGAAAAAGTAATCTTCTTGATAAATACAGTACTCACAAGGTTTATCTCAAGAATCGAATAAATTCTCTGACAAAAACAGGACTTTCTCACGGAATCTAATAAAAAGACTTATATCTCATCTATTAATGTGATATCGAAATCACTCAACTTACTCAAGGTCACACATTCAAAGAGCCAAGTTCACTTAAGAACTGAACACATTTAACGGATATGAGAGTCCTTTCACGTGACTGTAATGTTATACTTTTATATCCATATTAGGATTTTCATGAAAATACATATTGATGGGATATTTCAAATCACATCGTCGCATTTAATTTCACATTTTGCATTGCACATAATTACTTCATCAAAATCATTCATGCCATGCTTATTTTATAGACATTGATCATATATCCATATTTGCATGTTAGAAGAATATCTAATGAAATCATATTTTCAAATTTATTTGATATTCTGTATTTAGTCATTTTAGTGCGCATGTTTTTAGCATGCAAGTGTCGATTTGACATGGCTTTTCTAAGTTGCCATATTTGCACGGTTTTATCCATAAATCACATATGGTAAACTGGAAAATATAAAAAATCTCCATCTTGTTAGTCATTTTAGTTTGCATATTCATTAATAAAATATTACAAAGTATGTTTAGGGGTGGATTTAGGGATATTTAGATTTATTTGCAAATTTGTTGCATACTTATGAAATTACGCTCATAGTGTTGCCATTCATTTTAGATTACATCACGTTAAATTTTCCATTTTTATTAGTAGCTCATATTGCTAATTTTTTTTTTTTTTTTGGTTGGAACTCATATTAGTAATTTATTAACTACAAAGTTTTACATAGTATATCACATATGCATATTCACTTTTCCTTCTACGCAATTGTCGAATTTGGTAAACTCGCGCGAGTATTTGTGAAAGCTTTCCGTTTATCACTCAGGAGGTCCTATCCTAGGAAGGCCTCCTTAAAATACATGCATTTTTTTCACTATTTAATTTTAATTTATTCACTACTTTACACACACTATTTGTATTTGGTAATTTTTTAAATGTTTGATATTACTGTGAATATATGGACATGTAGATGCATGTTAGGAAGTAAAAATCACTCAAGATCGTATGAAAAGATTTCCTCAAAAAGAAAAAAGAGATTACCAATCCAAGAGCGTTAATATAATCCAGTATAACCAAATCTTAGAACTAAAATTCCCTAGTTCAAAATAAAGCGATCTTCCGTACTTTACCAAACTCCTAACCGTCCTCGTGAATAGGTCAGTAACGGCTCTAAAATAATCATGAACAAATTTTAGAAACTCTACCGTGGACAAATTGTCCGAAGTTAGGCACCACCTCGTGAGAAGATTATTTGCCCTCATTTAAAAATCCGTTAGCTTCCGGGGTTCACTTCGAGAGGGTCGCGATAATCACCAAAATCATGGAAAATTATGTCTAATATGAAATTTATATAATTATTAAGGTATATATATTTCATTGAAAAGAAAATATTGAATTTATCAAGAAATACCCTTTTGAAAAACTCTCTCCGCGAATTGCAGTGGAAGGCCGTCAGCACGTGTACTCTTCTCTCTCTCTCTCTCTCTCTCCCTCCCTCTCTCCCTCTCTGCGCGAGAGCGTCCGAGCCGAAGAAGCTGAAATGGGGAGCTCATCGAAGGACGAGTCGGGCAGCGACGGCGGCAATTCGGGCGGTGGCGGCGGCGGCGGCAACGGCGGCGGCGGCGACCCTCCCAAGTCCACCTCCACCGTCTTCTCCGAGGGAGAGAAGGTCCTCGCTTTTCACGGCCCTCGGATCTACGAGGCCAAGGCACGGTTTTCTCTCTTCCTTCTCCCTCCGTCGTCTTATTTGCCTTCACCCTTCTCGCGTTTTGGTAATTCATTGCTCGAGGAGCTGCTTCGTTCGCTTTCGTGCTGGTGTCGATGGTGTTTCGTCGTGGTTAAGGTGATTTTGAGGAGTTGGGTTCTGCCCAGGTTCTGCTCAGGCTGAGATTCTTGGCTGTGTTTATGAGAACTCGAAAGTGAAACGAGGAGGGGCTTAAGAGGCCATCTGGGTTCGTAGGAAGCGAGGAAATGCAGCCTCATTTGGCGTTTTGAGATAGAATGCTGTGTAGAATTCAGCTTTGGTGGACTTTTTCATGTTCTGTTGTTGATTTTAGTGTTGCTGGGCTCTGTGCTTTCCGTTCCTCGTTTAATCGTTCTTCTGTTGGCGTGTGAAGTTGCCACTGCTGGAGCTGATCGATACACTTAACTCTTTGAGTAAACTACTTCTAGATGAGGTCAGGCTTATTGAATGTTCTTTGCACTATGTGTGCACAGACCATCAAGATCTTTCAACATGAATTTGCTAGGAAAAAAAAAATGGTTAATGGGAGTTTGGTCCCAAAATGGATTAAAATTTGGTCAAGTTGCATCCCATTTGATCTTGGATTGTTCTATAAATTTGTTGACCTATGCTTTCTATCAGTGCATCAGCCGTTGCCGTCTTGGGTGAGTCCTGTAGTGTCAAGATGGAACTGTCTGGTTTGCAGGAGCTTCACACCATCTTATGTTAATACCTTTCGGTCATTCATGCTTTGCTCTCTCTCTTTTTTTTTTTTTTTCAACAATTGGGTTAGGGTACTGTCTTTACGAGCATAGTGTGTGATGGAGTTTATGCATGTGGACTGCTAGGTCTAATGGTGCACTTAAACTTTGGTTTTGCACTTTCCTCGGCAATTTGAATGTTCTTCATCGGGCAATAGTTCAGAGATTTGGTTCCCCTCTTACCCACACTCTTAGTAAATAATAAAAACGTGTGTATGTTGGGAGAATGCATGCATACATTGGGTCTTCCTAGGTTGCTTTGGTAACCGTTTGCTTAGTTATTTTCTAGGTGACGATTTAATATACAATATCGGTTGTCTTAATTTGATATGTTATAGAAGATGTGCAATTGCTCTAACACAATCTCATCCAGTTACTTAATTTGCGAATTAAATGGTTGACCAGGATTAGTCTTTTCCTTATTTGTAATGATTGACAGAAAAATAGCCGGGGTACTAATAGTTACATCCATCAATGACATTTTATTACTTGATATGATGGCTGATGATGTCATTCAATGTGAAATTTTCTGTCTTTGCATTTAGTATAGCCTGAAAATACTTGATATAGAATGGCTATGGCATTTTTTCTAAATGAGTTGTTATCTTTTTTCATTTTCTCCTATGTCAAATTATATATAACATGATGTGTCTGATGTGACGTGTTTTTTGTTCTATCTAATTAAACAGCTATATGGTTCTTATGATTAGGTTCAAAAGGCTGAGGTTCGGAAGAATGAATGGAAATACTTTGTTCACTACCTCGTAAGTTGTTTGCTGTCTTTTACTTTTGCACCTGCAGTAGCTGAAGCAATCTCATGTCGTCTTTATAGCATGCTTTTTGTCTGACAAAGCTGTCAATGCTTCAAGCTCTAGACTGCAAAATATCTTGAGGGAACTCATTATATCAAGTGTATCTCTAGACTTTATTTGCCCAAAACCATATCTAATGATGTTTCTCTTGCTGCTTTGCAGGGATGGAACAAAAAGTGAGCATTTTCGATCACCTTCAGTGTAGTGAATATCCCACCCTGTTCTATTGTCTAACTCTCATGAAACACGATGTCTGCTTGAAATCAGTGAACTATTGCTGCTTGGTGATGGAAAATTGTGCAAATAATCATTTTTTTGTCAGCAGTCACTCTCTTCTCTTCTCTTTATTTGAACTGGTCCACTGATCATGTTGTTTTGACTCACTTAAAAATTGAATGCTTTAATCATCTGATGCATGAATTTGTTGCTGAAATTGACTTGAAAAGTTGGATTTTCTCCATCATCCATCTTTTGGACTTCAGGTGTGATTGTAGTGGCATATGGCCAGTACTTTTACTTTTCTTGTTGCAAAGACAGATATCTCACCTGATGATTCATGGCTTTCAGTTTAATATCACTGTTATCTTTAACAAGCATTAATCTCTATTTTCTTCTCCTTCGGGTCTCCACTTCAAATAACATGGATGCTCCAAAATTTTGTGCTCTGTCGTGCTTATCCTGTCCACAAACCTAGTCAGAGTTCTTTCCCTGTATTTTTCAAATCGCCATTTCATTTTGAAAACATAAATGAAGATGCTATGAAATTTTTTGGGTGTCTGTTATAGGATTGAAGTGTATTGGACCCAATGACTAGTTGACTGCCTTTTGAATCTTGATGTTGTGAGTAGAAAGGTGTAGAAACATGTGGTTTGGTGGTGGCATATCTTCTAAGCCAATGGCAAAGAAGAAGTAACGAGTGTCCAATTCCCCTTTGTAAAAAAAATACATCTAATTTCTTGTGTGAGTTGTTACCGCATTGCATTTAGTATGTTAGTCATAAAGCTCCCAGCACCTGAAGCGAGAAAGAAAGTAGTGTATAAATAATTTCTTTTGCCTGATTTGCCAACAGTTGGGATGAATGGGTAGGCCCAGAGCGTCTGATGAAATATACTGAGGAAAATATCATGAAACAGCAAGTTCTTGATAAGAAACAAGGCGTAGACAAGAACCCAAAGTCAGGTCGTATGACTCAGAATAAGCCAAAAAGTATTACCGGTTAGTTTCTTCACAATGTATTTAATTTTAATTTGCCAGCTTTCATGTTGCTTTACACAGTGATTTACTTTCATATTGCAATCATACGAATGTGTTTGCTGGGTTCAAGCACATTCTTATGTGATGATAGTGGAAGAGAATCTTCTTCTTCTTGATGTTGACATTTTGACCAAAATTACCTTCTTGATGATTTTTTGAGTTAGTTTTCATATAGATGCTTACTTCTTCCACAAGGAATCGTTCAATTTCATTCTCAGATAAGGCGGGCTACAAGAATAGGTGTATGTTCACTACGTCCAGAAATGATTTAGGCACATATATTTTGAGAACTTTTAAAACGGAAAAACATTTTATGACATTTCATTAAGTATGGCGTCCAACAAGATTGTATGTAATATGCATCATACGTGTTTTAGTATCATTGCTCAAATTTATGTAGAAAAGGAGCTAAACCTGATAACTCAATCAATTTGAGAAATGGAAGCAAGAATATAATAGCTATTTCTTGGGATAGATATTTCTAGTGTGGTTTGCAAAATAGAATAGCCATTTGAGGTCTACATGCTCAATTCACGGAATTTTGACAAGGAATTTCCCTTATGTGCCCATTTGCAATCTTAGAGTGACTTTTAAGTACAATTTTGGAACTTTATCTGATTCAATATGTTCATGAAAGTATTATGTGGAGATAGACTTACCTATTCCAAATTGTGTGCATCAAATAGTTTATTTCTCAACAAGTTAGGGTTCAGTCAACAATTGAGGGAATACAGACAAATAGATTAATGAAGAAGAGCCATGGTGCAACCATGGAAAATTCAAGATGGCCAATATGAGAACGGTGGCAGTGGAATTCAACTCCTCAAATGGATATTAGGGAGGGCTTGATTGTGTTTGTCTTGGGCTGTCATTTGGAAAGTTTCGTATGGGAGGATATGTTGATATCATAATTACTGTTGGAATATTTATGCAGTGGGGACTTGAGGAATTGCCACTCCACATTTATGGAGAGTACCCCCTGCTTGGAAAACTATTCCGCAGTATTTTTTTCCCACCAAACATTGGATTACTATACCATCCCCAAAAAAATGAGCATTAGAATAACTTTTTGCATGAAGGAAACATCTATAGAAAAGCTTTTAGTATTATTGTTTTTGGTTACAAGAAAAACTTTTGGTAAAAATAGACGAGATAATTTGCTAGTAGTTCTAACTGTCAGAAGGGAATTCTTGATTTTCATAAGACCTCTGTTTGGGAACCATTCCAGACCAGAGGGATGCCCCAGTTTGATGATGTATCTTCAACTTCCAACATTTTTTAGCATATGAAACATAAATTTGGTTTTTTCTTTTTTTTTTAATAAAAAAACTGAGCAAACTATCCAATGCACTTGAAGATCTTAGATTAAGTCCTAGAAGCACAAGAAGAATTTTGAAACATAACTTTATTTATTGATAGCCATAACACTCTCCCATCCTTCGCCAACAGATGGCCATAGTTGGCAAGTGCTTCCACTAATAAAATTCTAAATCACTTAGTAAGAGAGCTTTTTAAACACTTCATCCTTCAGGAATGGACCTTCTCTCTTTGAAATGGGAGACCTTCAGGCTCAGCTGGATTTCTCCCTTTCCCACTGTGCTTCAGATTGTTTTCCTTAACTTGCTTCTCAACCTCATCTCCTACCTTAATAAATGCTTCAAAATTAAGTCAGGATCTTTCTTGGCTTTTAAGGCAGTACAATGGGTATAGCGTGCTTTCTATTTGAGTTCCCAAAAAAAAATGAATAATTCAGGGGCCTCACCAAGTATAGCTTTTTACCAGTTAGGCCTTCGTATTATGCACGACTGTGACCTGTCACTTGCCAGAAGAATTGTAGTGGTTATCGTGGGAAATTTGCTTTACTTGGCAGGAATAAATGTTGTCATAGATGCTGTTTTAAGTGCTAAGTTAATTATTTATGCAATTATATGTACAAAATCATAGAGAATAGTCGTTACCACTGCATCTGCTGCAAGACCTGCTTGATATTTCCTGGTAGATGCTGGACTCCCGATTTTGTCCTATGCTTATTGCAGTTGCCCACAAATCTAGGATATTTATTGTTTTGGGACTTGGCTTGGAAAAGTCCATTCTGATTGGAAAGCAATTATTTCTTTCTATCTGCACATGGAATTCATTTAGGGAACACCTTTTGAAATCACTGGTTAGCAATTATGATAGCAAAAGTGTCTCATTTTTCCAAGTTGCTGACTCTTGTCAGGTGTGCCAGTGCTTGTCTTTTGCCATCTGTACATCTTACTGTGTTTTTCAAAATTTTGTAGATGTGAAAGTCGATAAGGAGGATCTTAAGAGCACAGGTATGTTAAATTTTCTTGTTCTCTGATACTGTCTTTTTCCTGTTGAATCCAAGTCCATCTTGGGATTTTGCACATTGTTTGCTATTGGTGTAAGTGAAAGGGCTTTGAGATGATGTCTTCCTGATAAAGTAAATTAAACTGCTATTGGCTGTAAGCTGGGCCCAACAACTTGCTGTACATGTCCAGTGGGTTTCTAGCTTGGACTTTGCTCTCAAAATAGTGAATAATACTGTTGACCAGCAATTGCATTTTCTGTCCAGCTCTCTTTCTGGCAGCTGAATGTTGAGAATGGGGTTCATCTGCGATTTTTCTGGTTCCTTATTTGTTAGCTCTTACCATGTTTTCTTCACTGCTACAGTTTATATCAATGGAGCATCATTATGGGCCTTGTTTATTCTTTTCTTGTCCCCAGATTACATGATATTGGCACAAGTAGATATAATGAAAAGAAGGGTACAAACGATGAAATTTGCATTCATATGGTAGTGCGATTGTGCTTGAATGTGATAAATTTCCCTCTATCAATCACCTGTGGTGAATTTATTTCTTCCAAAATCCATAAACTGTGCATACCTTGTGGAGCGCCTAGATAATAGATATTTCATCAATAGTCTAACTTTCAAGTTGCTTGAGACATCAAAATTTTAATGCCTAGAATTATCCAACCTGCTCATTACAATTTGCATCTTTTATGAGGAAGACACTTTCAGTTAGCTAGTAGATATTTGTTTGTTTGTTTTCGAAAATTATGTTGGGTTATGCTAAATAAGTTGTTAAAACTGATCTATAAATTGGTTGCAGTGACAAAAGGCAAGAAGCGAAAGAGTGAAGCTGGTGCTGAGGTCTGGTTTGTATCATGACGACATCCTTTCTTCTGGTTTGATTTTTGTTGGTAATATGTGTTGAACACTACCATGGTCAATGGCAACACATGTTTTCTGCCCTTGGCTCATAACTATCGTATTATGGGGACCTTGTCTTATTAATGGCTTTACTTATATTGCATTAACTAATGTTACCTTAAGAGTGGAGCAGAATGAATATGTTTAGAAGGATACATTCTTGTGCCCAACACCGTCTCTCTTTAAATATTTTTTAAGATACTAGGTAATTGAACGAAAAGACTGAAATTTTATAAAAAGAACTTAATAGTCTTTTATTACCTTTGAAAGAAATGTTGACTCATGAAAACAATATCCAAGATGACATTTTGAGCAAGTTCTATCAGATTACATATTCTATCTAAAGCTATTGCTTGTTTTAGTCAAGATATAAAATTTTATGATGATATAATCAGAGTCTATTGAATAGGTTTAACTTCTATATTAATGATCTACGCATCTATATATGTGTTTAATCGAAGCCATACTGTAGCATAAGTTGGTTATATCAGCAAATTAGAGTTGTATTTAGGGTTTTATGTTTTGTGTGGGCCTTCTTAGAAATTGCTCCATTAATGAATGAAGTATGAAATTAAATTATGCACATGATTTACGTATTTTCCATGAAATTCCATCGAACAGCTTGCAACCTTTCGGTAACCATTTCTTTGCAAAAAGCAGGAGCGACTCTGTTAGAAGTTTCAAAACAAGGACAATTCTGAAGCTCCCTAGGATTCTCTGTCACATTTATTTTAGGAAGTAATAAAAGAACTTGATAGACTTCATTTTACAAAGTATAACTCTATCACTCAATTGATAAGTTAAAAAGACTGGTGTAAATTTCACACTAGTCGTCATTTCACTTTTGTTCCTGTATTTACAATTGTAGTCCATTTACTTAATCATCTTGCCAATTTAAGGACATATTTCCATAGATGTTCATGACAATTGCAGGACTTGCAGTTGACATTCCTACAGATCACTCAGAAAATAAATTTTTCTTTAGATAAAATGTAACGATTATTTATGTCCCATATAAAGCCCTTAAGGTGGATTTGATGATTTTAAATGGAGGAATTTGTGCTTCATAGTGCAGATTGTTATCTCTTTCATGTGAGAATTAACAATAGGGATGTCGATGGTCAAACTACATAATCTCAGATTTCCCTACAAATTGGGCGAATATCTTTAAATTGCAAGATGATAAAGTAAAGGGATAATGAGAAGTACAAGGACTAAATTGAAATGCAACCCAAAGCACGGCAAGTAAAGAAGTTTCAGGCTTTTCATTTATTCACCCAGACATTACAATTAGCTGTTAAGGTATCCATAGTCTAATAAAAGCTTCTCCCTTATTCTATAGAGGGAGTGAAATAGGCTTCATTTTGAAATCATCATATATTCCAGCAGTGCTACTTTTTCAAGAATGCTTTCTTTTGTAGTTGTAGTCTAATTGTAGTTGTACAATTGATAGAAAGACAATGAACCAGCGGAGAAGCTTGTCAAGATTCAAATTCCAGCAGCATTAAGGAAGCAACTTGTTGATGACTGGGAATTTGTTACTCAGAGGGATAAGGTAACTATTAACGATCAATAGTTTTATTTTGCCATTACTTGAAAAGTTTGTGTGCAAATAGGATAATTATCTAGTTAATCGTATAGTGCTTTAAGTATGTCATTAGAGAAGTTAACTAAAATTTACTTGGTATTCATGTTTGAATGTTTTGTATTCTTTTGTTGACTGCGGGTTATCAATTATATGGTTAATTTGAATTTTCTTTTTTTCTTCCCTGCAGCTTGTTAAACTACCCCGTTCTCCAAGTGTGGATGAAATTTTCACAAATTACCTTGAATACAGGACCAAGAAGGATGGCATGTAGGTTCACATACTGTCCTTCTATAATAGCAACTGCATTGCGGTCATCCAAGTGAATTGAGTCTACTTCCAATGTGCTTTGTCAATAATTTTGCTTTTACATCAAGACAATTATTGTCCACACACCTACTCGTGCATGAGTCTTTGTTGACATATACACACTCTTGCATGCACATGCTCATGCGTGCACAAGGGTGTGCACATACACATTTCCAGACCCTGCATAGATAAATGATGGGTGGAACCTAAGAACCTTGCACGTATGAGTACGTTCACAGATATTTGGATGCAATTACTGTGAGAACTTGAAGTCATCCCTCTTAGGTTCTTTCAACTCTACTTTGTTCAATTCATGCTTAAATTTGTAGACTGGATGTTCTTGAAATGTTTTATCTCCTGGATCCAGTACTTAAATTTCCAGACCCTGCATAGATAAGGGTGTGCCGGCTTGTTTCTTTTGTGATGGAATATCAAATAAGACATATTTGAAGGATGAAAATGTTTGGAATGTAATTTGGTTGTTTTTCTTATTTGGACTGCTCCTCTATGATCCATGTCTAGCACTCTGAAATTGTACTGTCGAAACAGAACAGTGATTTTTACATAACATTGTCATTGGACAAGTATATGTTATGTGTCTAAATATATCTAAGGGAACCTAGCTGTGTGCAAGAGCAAGCTAAGAGAAACAGCTTTTCCAAACTGTTCTGAGATTTCAAATTTCTCGAAGTTCTTTGGGAGGTGAAAGTGATATTCTCTATGAATAAACATATTTTTAATAGGTAAACATGCCCTTTTCTGCCAGTAGAATCTTTTTAGCTACGCGCTGCTACTTGAACTTTGCACAAAGTGCATTGTGCCAGTAGAAAGTTTTAGCTGACACTCTGTTACCTTAGCTGTGGACAAAGTGCATTGTATTCTCAGTTAATTCTTGGAAAAATAGGCAAATGGGATCCCATTTAAATTTCTCATCCTTATGATTTTACCCGACTTCAATTCCAAGTTTTTCACCTTTCGCTTGTGATGACAATGCAGGATGACTGACATAATAGGAGAAATCTTGAAAGGATTGCGTTGTTACTTTGACATAGCATTGCCTGTGATGCTCTTGTACAAAAAGGAGCGCCAACAGTATCGCGAAGCAGTTGTAGGTGACACCTCTCCGTCAACTATTTACGGTGCTGAACATCTCCTGAGGCTTTTTGGTTCGTATGCTTTAATCCAAGTCTCATCCTCTCATATGTTCTTTATTCCATAATAAGTTAAATATTCAGTTATGCCTGTCATGAAACTGTGGTGGCAATGCCCTTTTACTCGCAGGTCAGTTACGGAGGTGGAGGTGGTTTTACTAGTCTTTTCTTCTACGTGATTTTACTACCGTTATGCCAATATTTTCCATATGCGCATTCTGTGTAAATTTTAGTACACTTAAGATGATGCATGCTGTACTGATAATGATAGGGTTGTAGTTTTTGGGACCTATAACATGCCTCTCTACTTAAATCAATTTCCACACCACAGGTTTTAGTCAATGCCCACTTCTTGTTAGGAGTAAGTGTTGAAGATCTATTTTTTGGCCACTCAGGAGCTTTTGAAGTTTAGAGAGAGAGAGAGAGAGAGAGAGAGAGACTATGCTTTTCTATGCAAGTTCAAGATTTTAGGTATGTTGTTGGCACTTTTACATGATCTAGTTGCGATAGCTTAGGGCTTTAGAGCTTCAACTACTACCACCATAGCCTGCGCTTTCTTGAAGTATTTCTAGTTACAAATGTGTTTTTTTGTGGGGCTAACTTCACAAGTGAGTGCGAGACTGCTAACTGGTACTTTTGAATGAGATGTTGCTGATTAGCTTTCCCTTGGTCTTTGTTGTCTGGTATTGTCCTACAAGCGGCTGTGGTCAAATGTTGTTTAAACTTTGGTAGAGAACATCTCTTGGCTATTGACTTTTGCAAGTATAATTCAATTTTCCATTACAGAAAAGTAATCAGGTTGTCTAGTTTTACCCTAATATGCTGCAATCTCTGCCTTCAGTAAAGCTGCCCGAGTTACTGGCTCATGTGAACATTGAAGAGGACACCTTGACGCGGTTGCAGCAGAAACTGCTCGACTTTCTCAAGTACTGATTCATACCTCCGTCTTTTCAACGGTGGTGTCCACATCTTTTTGAATGCTTCATTAATTTGATATTTACTCGAGATCCATTATTTTAACTCAGCTATTCTACTTGCAACTTGTAAGGATGCACCTCTAAGATCAGCTTCTGTACCATGCTTCAAAATGCAGGTTCCTCCAGAAGAACCAAAGTACCTTCTTCCTTTCTGCATATGAAGCGTCCAAAGCTTCGGAAGGAAAAGGGAAGAGGAAAGATGAGGGAGCCTAGCCTAGCCGGAGCATCCACTGCTCCGTTTCCGACAATTTCCAACTCATTAGGGGATGCTGTCGGCTAACGATTCTGATGTCGTGGAATTCTCTGCCCATTAAAAGCCGGAAGAATTCCTTTTGCTGTGCTGTTGTAACATTAGCATTGACTAGTTCATTCTTTCTTTATGATCCGTTTCCCCTCGTAGTGAAGGGGGTGGTGATAGTTGGTAAATTACCTTTATACAGTTCGATTCGGCGCGGTTCTTACGCTGACGATTGTTTCTCAGACAAGACCAACTGTCGGGTATTTCAATTCATCCAGACTCACTATTGTACTTGACAAGAACCTCAAGACCTAGACGGTCGATAGGAAACACATTTTATCTCAATAAGTCCTACTTTTTGAACGATGTTTCTTGTGTATTACTTTGTTCCCTCGACCCTTATTTCGCTTCGCATCACTTTACATCTTCAAATTGGTGTACATGAGTATA
Organism: Eucalyptus microcorys; assembly: GCA_014182515.1. Lineage (NCBI taxonomy): Eukaryota > Viridiplantae > Streptophyta > Magnoliopsida > Myrtales > Myrtaceae > Eucalyptus > Eucalyptus microcorys. The sequence goes on from CM024570.1 coordinate 14,434,981, forward strand.
CTACAAGCTGCTGGTAAATTCATATTTAGTACATCGGTGATTGCACTTATTTTGTGCAACCATTGGAAAAAGAATTAGGGGTTAACATGATTAAAGGTAATCATGCAAAACGGATTGCCCGAATTGGAAACCGTCAAGATTAGTTTAGTTTTTGGAGTGTTAGTCTAATTCCTAGTTCTAAAGGAAATCGGATTGGACCAATTGAAGATACTTTCTATTTTTTTTTTTTTTTTTTTTGCAAAAGATTTAGTAAAATGTGAACTAAATATTATTCCAGTCTGATTCCAAGTAGTGAGGAAAAGAAGTAATGGGAAAAAAGTAGTTAGAAATAATAAGTGATCGTTTCATTGGACCAAACCAAAATCAAACTAGACCAATCGATTCAATCTCAGTTCTTAATTTTCGAAACTGGAACAAAAACATCACTCCTAAATATGACAAATAATATTTAACTAATATATTTATGACAAATTTATTCTCACAAAATTTTTTAAATTGATATACATGTGATGAATTTATGATATGTTAGTTTTCGTTAAATTTTACCATCAAATTACGGCACTCTTCTTTAGGGTTTTTTATAATATTAATCTAATTTAATAAAATCTAATGAATCTATCAATTTTGGATTTTTATGGAATTAACAAAAAAAAAAAAATGGGTTACGCCACTCTCAAACTCTCCTAAATCAAAAGAATAAAAAAGAAAACAAAATCCCAAAAGGGCCTAACCATAAAATAAATAAATAAAAGGGCCTAACGACACGTGTCATCTTCCAAGCACACAATGCCCCACAAGACATTTAGATTAGCATCGATTCCCCAATAATGTTGACGACCGCCTCCTCGCCGTCGTCCCCCGCCCTCGTGCTCCTCCGCCCAAGCCCAAGAGCTTCCTCCCCCGCCCGATCTCCATCCTCCGTCGCCGTCGCTGTCGCCCCCCGCTCCTCCATGGAAACCCCTCCTTCCCCCTCCCCGGCGGGATCCGCCGAGGCGCGTCGTCGTCTGCGGCGGCGGCGTCATCGGCGTCTGCACCGCCTATTTCCTCTCCAAGTCCGCCGGCGCCGGCGCCTCCGTCTCCATCGTCGAGCAGTCCTCCGTCGCCTGCGCCGCCTCCGGGAAGGCCGGCGGCTTCCTCGCCCTCGACTGGTGCGACGGCGGGCCCCTCGGCCCCCTCGGCCCCCTCGCCCGCGCCAGCTTCGACCTCCACCGCGCCCTCGCCGCGGAGCTTGACGGGCCCCGGGCCTACGGCTACCGCGCCATCACCACCCTCAGCCTTACCGTGAAGGAATCGGAGTCGGGCTCCGGGTCGGGCCAGCAGCCCAAACGTGGGGCCCCGCGCGACGCCGTCCTGCCCGACTGGGTCGAAGGGCCGGGCCGGGCCGCGAGGGCGATCGGGTCGACGGCCACCTCGGCCCAGGTCCATCCCCGGCTCTTCACCCGGGCCCTGCTGGACAAGGCCGTGAGGGACTACGGGCTAGAGGTGGTGATCGGGAAGGCAGTCAGGGTCGACGCGGGCGGCGGCGGCGGCGGGAGGGTGTCGGCGGTGGTGCTGGAGGGAGGGAGGGTCATGGAGGCGGACGCGGTGGTGCTGGCGCTCGGGCCGTGGACCGGCAAGTTTGGGCTCCTTTCGTCACTGTTCAGGGTGTATGGGCTCAAGGCCCACAGCATCGTCTTGGAGCCGAGAGAGCCCGGCGCGATAGGCCCGGAAGCTCTGTTCCTGAGCTTCCTGCCCTCCGGCGGCGGCCCGGTCATGGACCCGGAAGTCTACCCTCGCCCCACTGGTATGTAACCATGTTTGTAATCTTTTTTTTTTTTCCCCTTTTAATTATTGTATGGATGTATTATTATTTAATTTATTGTTAATTATGATCATTAAAGCATTGGTTTTTAGGATGAATTATTTGAATGGCTGTCATATGTACGGTCACATGTCTACCTGTCTGCTGTCTAGCAATAGAATATGGGGCTATTTCTTTTGTAGCTGCCATCCTATGAAGTTTCTAAATTTAGCAGTGCCTAGTTCTATTCAATTACATGTTTAGCTGAATTATAATGTGGCCAAAGTACAAGCATTGATTCACTGAAATGGAAGGTCTCCCTCTCTTTCTGTGTAGCTTGAAATTGAGCTACCAAAGTAGCTCGCATCTTCCAACTGATGTATCGATTGTGGGGTTGGTTGATTTTCTTTTTGGTTCGTATGCTTTAATCCAAGTCTCATCCTCTCATATGTTCTTTATTCCATAATAAGTTAAACATTCAGTTATGCCTGTCATGAAACTGCGGTTGTGGCAATGCCCTTTTACTCGCAGGTCAGTTACAGAGGTGGAGGTGGTTTTACATTTACTAGTCTTTTCTTCTACGTGATTTTACTACCGTTATGCCAATATTTTCCATATGCACATTCTGTGTAAATTTTAGTACACTTAAGCTGATGCATGCTGTACTGATAATGATAGGGTTGTAGTTTTTGGGACCTATAACATGCCTCTCTACTTAAATCAATTTCCACACCACAGGTTTTAGTCAATACCCACTTCTTGTTAGGAGTAAGTGTTGAAGATCTATTTTTTGGCTACTCAGGAGCTTTTGAAGTTTAGAGAGAGAGAGAGACTATGCTTTTCTATGCAAGTTCAAGATTTTAGGTATGTTGTTGGCACTTTTACATGATCTAGTTGCGATAGCTTAGGGCTTTAGAGCTTCAACTACTACCACCATTAGGAGTGTCAAAAAAACCCGACCCGACCCGACCCGAACACGAAACAAGCATGATACGTGTTTCGGGTCTTGATACTGTTCGGGTAACACATATAAAACAAGTAAAGAAATGTGTTTCGGGTTGGGTCAGGGTTGGAACATTGTTAGACCCGAAACACGTTAACTCCTACTTCCGAACAAGCGAACAAACACAAACAATAAACACGTTCTCATCTTTCTTTACCGTCAAACACAGACATTTCCCTCTCGGCTCTGCCTTCTTCTCCGACGACTATGCCTTCGCTCACGACTGCCTCTCCTCCGATCAATGTGCCTCCGCCTCGCCGTCGCCACCCCTCGTCTCAACGCCGGAACCCTAGTCGCCGCCGAATCAGTCGATCGTTGCCATCTATTGCCGAAAACCCCTCAGGTCTGTGCTTCCATCGATTTCTTGATCTGCGAGGAGCTTTGGCGTCCTTCTTCTTCGTTGAATTTTCCTGTTGATTTTTTTCCGAATTCGATTGGCTATGGTGGTGGTGAAAGAGGAGGCGGGTGCTCTTTTAAGGCTCTGTTTGAGGTCGCTCTCTTCGTTCGAGCTTGCTTCTTTTTGAGCTGTGCGGGGCTCGAATTGTTTTCCTTGGGAGCGATTTGGTCTCTCTCTTCCTGTGGAAATCTTGGGACTCTAGGCTGAGCTGAGGTAGTGATGTAGGCATTCGAGAGTTTATGCGGTCTAGCCGTGTTTCCGTGTTGTTCTTAGCATGTGGGCTAGCCTTTACTGGTGATGGGGGTAGTAGTAGTTAACCCCATATAATCTTAGAGATGTTGGGAAGACTTGCTATATTGGGTGGTGGATGAATTCTGTGATGTAGATATTTTAGTGCACAAGTTGCAAACAGGGTTCAGGACACTTTGAATTTACTCTGTGCAGGAGAGCTGTTGGTGTTGATACTTCAAGAATCTGTTTAATATTGAATTTTATAGGGCCGAAATGAGGGCAGCAATCCTTTATGGCATGGAATGTTGACTGCTCCATCACTTTCAAACTAAGCTTGAATGAAGTGATGATAATCTGATGGACACGTGAGTACTTTAAAAAGATAAAAATAAAATTTTGTAATTAGTGTGGAAAAATTCAGAATTACTCCTATTGCTCCTTTACTTCAATTGAAATTGATATTTAGAAATGGTGCTATTGTTGAGGGGATGTAATTTATATTCAGGAGGAGCTTGTAAATTAGACAGACCGATGGACAAAAGTTGAAATTGTCTCCAATGTAGTAATGTGCCCTTTGTGAAAGAATAGAATGAATGTGCACTGTTTTTCAGCATATCATGCTGCAACAGTTGTGGACTAGTAATTGAGGAAAGTTGAAGTTAAAATGTGGCGCCCTTTTTACTATTAGCGTAACTTGCAACCTATTATCTGTGTTTAAACTTCTTTTCGAATGTTTCCTACAGCTCCTTTCAGTATCATCATTCCTTGGGGCAATATTTTGCTTTTCTGGCTTTTTTTGCTGTTGGTGAGCTGCTGGTGTTTGCTACGCAGGTGCTATATCTTATCACCGGTCAACATACTATTTCATCAGAACCTAGTACTTCTCAGGGCTGCCTCAAATGCCTTTTGGACTTCTTGTCCATTCCTTGCAATTCTTGCTCATCAGAAATAAAGAGACATGGAGAGAGAGAGCAAAGAAGAAGATGGGCTCTCAACATGCTCTCTGCTTCTCAAAGAAGAAGTCTCTAATTGTGGCAATCACGGCGACTCCGCATCTTCCAGCGATTCTTCTGTCATGGCTCTTCTCGTTTTTAGCACACCGGTCGCTGTTTGCGGGGCTCTTGTAACTGGCTGCACTGTGAGTATTGGTGCTGCACCAACCACGCTATGCATTCCAAAGCAATTTATGAGCCATCCACTTTGTCTTTTATGAAGTCTTTGTTTTCTCTGTGATGTTTCTTCTGTTCATCGTCACCAAGAAGCTTTCTGTTGGACTACAGTTTAAGGACAGGTCATACTCACCAGTTCTTTCCAATTCATGAATATCTAGTAGCCTCAAGAAGATACAATTAACTTGGTTAGCAGGTTCTGCATCATATGGCCTGTCCTGAAAAAATAGCATCCGCAAGAATTATTAATAGGTATTTTGTGTTCTTGTAATAACTTGTTCGCATAAGATTGGGACTGTTACAACCACCCCAAAAAAAAAAAAAAAAAAAAAAAAAAAGGTGATACCCAGCGACCCGACCCGAAACACATTAGACCATCTAATGTGTTTCGGGTCGGTTCGGGTCGGGTCACAGTGTGTGACCATTGTGTTTCGGGTCGGGTCGGGTAACAACAAGACCTGACCCGACCCGACCCGACCCATTGACACCCCTAACCACCATAGCCTGCGCTTTCTTGAAGTATCTCTAGTTACAAATGTGTTTTTTTGGGGGGCTAACTTCACAAGTGAGTGCGAGACTGCTAACTGGTACTTTCGAATGAGAGGTTGCTGATTAGCTTTCCCTTGGTCTTTGTTGTCTGGTATTGTCCTACAAGCGGCTGTGGTCAAATGTTGTTTAAACTTTGGTAGAGAACATCTCTTGGCTATTGACTTTTGCAAGTGTAATTCAATTTTCCATTACAGAAAAGTAATCAGGTTGTCTAGTTTTACCCTAATATGCTGCAATCTCTGCCTTCAGTAAAGCTGCCCGAGTTACTGGCTCATGTGAACATTAAAGAGGACACCTTGACGCGGTTGCAGCAGAAACTGCTCGACTTTCTCAAGTATTGATTCATACCTCTGTCTTTTCAACGGTGGTGTCCACATCTTTTTGAATGCTTCATTAATTTGATATTTACTCGAGATCCATTATTTTAACTCAGCTATTCTACTTGCAACTTGTAAGGATGTACCTCTAAGATCAGCTTCTGTACCATGCTTCAAAATGCAGGTTCCTCCAGAAGAACCAAAGTACCTTCTTCCTTTCTGCATATCAAGCGTCCAAAGCTTCGGAAGGAAAAGGGAAGAGGAAAGATGAGGGAGCCTAGCCTAGCCGGAGCATCCACTGCTCCGTTTCCGACAATTTCCAACTCATTAGGGGATGCTGTCGGCTAACGATTCTGATGTCGTGGAATTCTCTGCCCATTAAAAGCCGGAAGAATTCCTTTTGCTGTGTTGTTGTAACATTAGCATTGACTAGTTCATTCTTTCTTTATGATCCGTTTCCCCTCGTAGTGAAGGGGGTGGTGATAGTTGGTAAATTACCTTTATACGGTTCGATTCGGCGTGGTTCTTATGCTGACGATTGTTTCTCAGACAAGACCAACTGTCGGGTATTTCAATTCATCCAAACTCACTATTGTACTCGACAAGAACCTCAAGACCTAGACGGTCGATAGGAAACACATTTTATCTCAATAAGTCCTACTTTTTGAACGATGTTTCTTGTGTATTACTTTGTTCCCTCGACCCTTATTTCGCTTCGCATCACTTTACATCTTCAAATTGGTGTACATGAGTATATTACAAGCTGCCGGTAAATTCATGTTCAGTACATCGGTGAATGCACTTATTTTGTGCAACAATTGGAAAAAGAATTAGGGGTTAAAATGATTAAAAGCATGCAAAATGGATCGCCCAAATCGGAAACCGTTGAGATTAGTCTAGTTTTCTGGAGTGTTAGTCCAATTCTTGGTTCTAAAGGGAACTGGATTAGACCAATTGAAGATACTTTTTATTTTTTTTATTTCTGTAAAAGATTTAATAAAATGTGAACTAAATATTATCTCGGTCTGATTCCAAGTAGTGAAGAAAATAAGTAATGGGAAAAAAGTAGTGAGTAACAATAAGTAACTGTTTCATTGGATCAAACCAAAATCAAATCAAACCAACCAGTTCAATCCTAATTCTCAATTTTGGAAATCGAAATGGAAACATATCACCCTAAATATGATAAATAATCTTAAACTAATATCTTTTTAACAAATTTACCCTCACAAAAAAAATTAAATTAATATACATGTGATAAATTTATCATATATTAGTTTTCGTTAAATTTTACTATCAAATTACGACACTCTTTTTTAGGGTTTGCCCTCCATTTAATTTGTAATTTTTTATGTTATTAAGCTAATTTAATATGAATCTATTAATTTTGGATTTTTTATGGTATTAACAAAAAAACAAAGAAAAATGGGTTACGGCACTCTCAAACTCTCCTAAATCAAAACAATAAAAAAAAAAAAAAAATCACAAATAGGCCTAAAAAAAAAATGCGGGGGCCTAACGACACGTGTCATCTTCCAAGCACACAACGCCCCCCAAGACAATTTAGATTAGCATCGATTCCCCAATAATGTCGACGACCGCCTCCTCGCCGTCGTCCCCCGCACTCGCGCTCCTCCGCCCAAGCCCAAGAGCTTCCTCCCCCGCCCGATCTCCATCCTCCGTTGCCGTCTCCGTCGCCGTCGCCGTCGCCGTCGCCCCCCGCTCCTCCATGGAAACCCCTCCTCCCCCTCCCCGGCGGGATCCGCCGAGGCGCGTCGTCGTCTGCGGCGGCGGCGTCATCGGCGTCTGCACCGCCTACTTCCTCTCCAAGTCCGCCGGCGCCGCCTCCTCCGTCGCCCTCGTCGAGCAGTCCTCCGTCGCCTGCGCCGCCTCCGGGAAGGCCGGCGGCTTCCTCGCCCTCGACTGGTGCGACGGCGGGCCCCTCGGCCCCCTCGCCCGCGCCAGCTTCGACCTCCACCGCGCGCTCGCCGCGGAGCTCGACGGGCCCCGGGCCTACGGCTACCGCGCCCTCACCACCCTCAGCCTCACTGTGAAGGAATCGGAGTCGGGCTCCGGGTCGGGCCAGCAGCCCAAGCGTGGGGCCCCGCGCGACGCCGTCCTGCCCGACTGGGTCGACGGGCCGGGCCGGGCCGCGAGGGCGATCGGGTCGACGGCCACCACGGCCCAGGTCCATCCCCGGCTCTTCACCCGGGCCCTGCTGGACAAGGCCGTGAGGGATTATGGGCTCGAGGTGGTGATCGGGAAGGTGGTCAGGGTCGACGCGGGCGGCGGCGATGGCGGGAGGGTGTCGGCGGTGGTGCTGGAGGGAGGGAGGGTCATGGAGGCGGACGCGGTGGTGCTGGCGCTCGGGCCGTGGTCCGGCAAGTTCGGGCTCCTGTCGTCGCTGTTCAGGGTGTATGGGCTCAAGGCCCACAGCATCATCTTGGAGCCGAGAGAGCCCTGCGCGATAGGCCCGGAAGCTCTGTTCCTGAGCTTCCTGCCCTCCGGCGGCGGCCCGGCCATGGACCCGGAAGTCTACCCTCGCCCTACTGGTATGTAACCATGTTTGTAATCTTTTTTGTTTTTTTTTTCCCTTTTAATTATTGTATGTATTATTATTTTTTTAGTTAATTGTTATTTATGATCATTAAAACATTGGTTTTTAGGATGAATTATTTGAATGGCTGTCATATGTACTGTCACATGTCTAGGAAGCAATTATTAGTTTCTGCTAGCTTTGGCTTGCCTACGTGTCTACTGTCTAGCAATAGAAGATGGGGCTATTTCTTTTGTAGTTTCCATCCAATGAAGTTTCTAAATTTAGCAATGCCTAGTTTTTTTCAATTACATGTTTAGCTGAATTATAATGTGGCCGAAGTACAAGCATTGATTCACTGAAATGGAAGGTCTCTCTCTCTTTCTGTGTAGCTTGAAATTGAGCTACCAAAGTAGCTCGCATCTTCCAATTGATGTATCGATTGTGGGGTTGGTTGATTTTTTTTTATTCCCTGGAAAAAATATCGGGTCGAGTCAACCCGCTCCATGTGCATTTGAGATTTTTTTTTTTTTTTAATGATTTTGGTTATGATTGAACATATTTAGGGGAAGTCTATTTGTGTGGGATGTCGTCCCGGGAGGAGGTGCCGGATGACCCTGAAGAGGTCGCACCCAACCCGGAATCCATAACGGTGCTGAAGCGGGTGGCTCGGGCCGTGTCGAGTCACCTGGCGGAGGGCGAGGCGAGCGTGAAGGCCGAGCAAGCCTGCTACTTGCCGTGCACCGAGGACGAGGTCCCCGTGATCGGGGAGCTACCGGGCTTGGAAGGTTGCTACGTGGCGACGGGCCACAGTTGCTGGGGCATCCTCAACGGGCCCGCTACTGGGGCTGCGGTGGCGGAGCTCGTGCTGGAAGGGCGGGCTCAGACCGTGGACCTGACTCGGTTCAGCCCTGCACGATTTGTACTCTCTAGGAAGAGATGAAATGTGGCATTCGGAAATATAAATTGTGTTTGTTTTCTATCAAGTCGAAGATTTTCTCCTTTTCTTTAACGTGTGATTTTTCCTTCTCTTTCATGAACTTGACTAGAACATAATTTAGGGCATCTGCACTTATTAATGAAGGTTTTAATACAAGCATGTGGTCACGTATCTGAAAGGTAGAAATAATATTGTATTTAGAGGGGGACCATATATGGTCTATGTTTTTCCCAACCACTCTTCTTCCACAATAATAATGAAAAAAAAAAACCAGCAAATCCTATTATTAATTATAGACGGATGTAAAATTTGCTTGTCTTTTTTTTTTTTTTTTTTTCAGTGTGGGGCACATATTTGACATTTTCTTTTTAATCAACTCAAATTTTCTCATCCATGCTTTTAAATTCTTTTTCTTTTTTAAGACTAAACTATTTCTCGTCCCTCTATTATAGTATTACTTATGCAATTTTTTTTTTTCATTCAATTAATCTTCCTTACGCGTCCAAATAGCTAGAGTGAAAATGTTTCTCTTAATGGAGAATCAATTATGGGTGTGAAATCGACATGTATGGATACCACTAACTCATTATGGGCAATATTCCGAAAAGCACGGATCGGGCTGATGTTGGTCAATGCAATAACCCAAATGCATTACGACTCTAAAACTATCTAGCACGAGTAGCATGATATTTAGACCCAATTGAATTTATCGTCTAAAAAGTATTTTTTCAAGTCAAATGCATTATTGTCCAGTTCTCTCTATATATGCACAAATGTATTTATAGTTTTTGCCTTTTCTTTTCTTCTTTTTGACATTAGCAGTGGTGAGTGATCTTTTATGTTTATATCCAATCCTCGAACGAATTCAACTCTTGCAATTGTTCTTTTCGTTCGTCAAATTTAAAACTGAGTAAAAAAATTTCGAATTGGAATTCTTCAAGAATGATATATTCTTGAAACTTGTTGCACCCAAGCGATCAAACAATTGGACATGATTTGTCTTTCAAAATAATTTTAAAAGGATTATCGTAAAGCGATCTTAAATCTTATTGGGATAAGTATACGTATCATGTCTCACAATGGATTTTAAGTTGACCAAATACAACTATATTCACATTATATGTAATTTTAACACATCCATTAACTTATATATATTCTAGTCACTTCAAAAAAAAAAAAAGCGTTTCGTGAGAGAATTGATCTTTTGACTAATGAGTTCAAAATTAAAAGTTTAATAAATCATTCACTCTTTTGAAAGAAAATAATATCTCCCTTATGGGAGCATCGTGGTCAATTTATTTGATTGTAAAAACTTGATGTAAATCTATTTTAATCCTATGTACGCTCATAAATAGTGAATCTATCTAATATATTATAAATATGTTGACATTTTTAGACATTTCAAATCTTACTTAATGGAATTTCTACAAGTATCTTCAATAGCTTGAATGGCAAAAGTTTATGTAACGCGGTTGTTCTCTAACCACTGAATTCTCAAGAATCTCTAAAAAAAAAAAGGAAAGCAGTTCTAGGGAAAATACAATCAATTTTCTAACTAAGTCTATAAATTGTAAAATGGCATAAGCCAGATATGTTCACGTGGTCCAGGCAATTCCATTTTCAATTGCTTTATTTTGCTTGATTTTATACCCTTTTTCTAAAGTGATATGGTCTTAGTAAAATAATTAATGTTGAGTTTAACAAAAAAAATAATGTGCTTCTCACTTGTTATTCCATTATATATTTCGTGTGCATTATAGAGAAATTATTTTCTTTAACATCTCTACCACGTCCCAGCATTTAGTTATTTGGAAGTAAGACATGTATTCTAATTTTTGTGTACTTACACCAAAATCTTGTACAATTTCAAGATCTTCACTAGTGGCCTCGAATCGCACTTGATGCTCCTTGGACTAATTTTTTCTTCATTACAAGTGATGTCAAATTTGCCTGATCTCCTCAAAAGTTGAATGAAATCAATTTGACCCATATACAAAAGCCCGGTCCTAAGCAAGACCTTAAAAGGCTTTGACCACAAGGAAAGTCCGGATAGAGCGGTTAGGGGTCTCGATAAAAATCCCCTAGCCGCTGGGTAACCCGCGCACAACCCAACCCCACAAGGGAAGGGTACGGGGCCCCACTGGAGCCCGCGATGCCGATCCCCCCTTAAACGTGGGGGGCAGGTACAGGTGATGAAGGTGTCAGGCATAAATGCCTGGAGTGCGCATGCGCACGCGCAAAAGCCCATTTAATTGCATATCGTCAACAAGGGATTATGAACTTTCTAAAGAAAGTAGCTCAATAGGCCCATTAATGGCCTAAGGGATGATCATGAACCATCTATATCTAGGTACACCCTTTGCTAATATATCATGCAATCGACAGAGCAACAACCCGAGTTCCAACCAATATTTAATCCGATCCATTAGATTAAAAAATATTTTACGGGTTCGGAGTTCATCATCCTGGCCTTACTTTGAGTTTCTTGCAGGGAAAGTTGCTGTAAACGTACATTTGGACCACACAAAATTGTGTACACGCATGATGGGCGGTGAATTGGTCGGTGTGAACTTTAACTAAATAATGTGGATCGGTCAATCCATGATCATATTCTTACCCTCCTTTCTTTAATGGTCTACCGGCTACACTCAGGCAGTACACTTTGACTGGCCAATGGATGCGAGTGCTCTGTAGTTTGTACGCCAATTCAAGAGCCACGTCATGGGCCATGTGACCTTAACTTCAGGTTTCTGTTTTCCCTGCCAAGAACGGAGACCTGTTCGATCGTCTCAAGCGTACGGTCGAAGCCACGAGTTAAATTCATTCATAAATGTAAAGTTTGAAACTTTGGCCCGTTTCATGTTGCCAGGAATTAGCCTATCGAGGTCAGCAATGGGGGTGGTCTATGCCTCGTGTCAAGAACAGATATGCAAATGATGCAGTCCAAGCACAAGTTCAGGAGATGTTTTAGGCATTCTTACGGGTAATTGAAAGAGTCTTTGTCCCGTAGGAGTTGTACCATACGTCAACCGAGCGTTTGCACTTGAAAGAGGTACCATATGGGGCACCATATGCCAATGCGGGGAAATTCGGCGTGACATTGCTGAAAAGGAGTTTGTCGGTATCTCTTTTTGAAAGTATTGTAGGTCGATAGTCATAAAACTCTTCAGACGAGTGTCAATCAATCAATGACCTGACAATCGTGTTCGGATGTTTTTTGTTTTTTTCTTGGTCGGAGTGTTTGGATGTTTCAAGATATACGAAATAATTCTTTTTAAAGTTCTATTTCGGTTAGAGGGGAAAGTGTGACTCATGTTAAAGAGAAATTAACGAGGACAACTAAATCTTCATGGGAAGTCTTTTTGAATGAAAGCATTCATATGATAGTGGAACGAATAGATGTTTAGAGAAGCACAACATAGGGGTATCCTCTTGTGATTTAGGATAATTGTCTAAAAAGCCATAGACTTACTGTATAGCAGCCAATTTGTTGTAAACATTTCAATTATGTCAATTTAATCATAAATCATTTTAACAATTTGTTAATTTAATTTTAAACATTTTAATTATATCAATTTAGTCACAAAAAATTCAACATTTTGTTAATTTAGTCCTAAACTTATTATTTGGATAATTGGCCCAAAGGATTATATTGACAAACTATTAAAAGATTTGGAACTAAATTGATAATCTGTCAAAAAGTTTAGAAATAAATTAGTAAAATTCAAAGATTTAGGACTAAATTAACAAATCATCAAAATATTTAGGATTAAATCGACATAATTGAAAGATTTATAATTGAATTGGCCGTTGTACAATAGGTTTAGGACTTTTTTGATAATTTTCCCTTTGTCAAATACCCAAGAATACCACGCCAGTAGACGTTCAAATACTACATTGTAGCCTTTTGTGCTCTATCACATACCCAATAATGCATCACCAACAAATACGAGGATATAAGCAACCTTAGTTGCCATCTCCATATTTGATTTACATGTAAGTTTTATTGGATACGCTTTATATAATGCTTTTGGGTAACCCTCTCGACAATTAAAAAGAAGGTGCTGATATGGGAAAGATACTGTGCAAACTGTAAGCCAAACCATTTTCCTCAAGATATAAAATTAAAAAAATATTAAGTTTGAAGGTGTGCTCTAACATCATGTGAGACAATTTCTTTCTTCAAAAATTTGAGGAAAACGGTTTGGCTGACGGTTGCACGATATGTTTCCCATATCCGAACCTTCTTTTTACGTAAACATCTAACAATTTCCTTTATTTTCTTCTCTCTTAGATGTCAATACCTGAATCCTTTTCATTCTCTCCTAATAACTCCATCTAAGCTGAGTGTAAAGCATGGAAATACATGGTGGGAGGAAAATAAGAGACATGAAAAGATGTGAACTTTGATTAGTAAGAGGGTGCGGAGAAGTGACAAATGTTAGCAACTCCCTTCTAAGCATTATCATATGGATCATATATTCATTACAAATTATTCGATTTCATTTATAATTACTCTGGCCATCATTGATCCTAAAAGTTTGAGATTGGCGAGCCCATTATCACAGTCCTACTAATATGCTATCAATTAAAAAAATCTCTCCATACGTGATATGTTGCAATTAGATAATGCAACACGAGAAATTGAAGGGTTTTTCCTTTACCATCGGACCACACTAACGGTTGATAGTAATTTTGAATTCCTCTATAAGGACTTTAAATTTGAGGATATTTCTTTAAAAACTGCAAATTTAAGGCTTTTAATGACATCTGGCCTCGTCCAAATAAATGGTCGATGTTTCCTGTATCTCGTTACAATGGTGCAAAATTAGTGGTTCAAAAAAAGCTAAAAGGACAAAAAAAAAATAAAAATAACAGCTGCCTACCCCCATCCGATTGCATCCTGTTTTTCACCTTCCCACTCAGATGGGGTAGACATTCTTTGCTGATCTCTCAGTTTGGTCAATGAATGATCACTATTCCCATTTTGTTTTTACTAGATATCCAACAACCACCCAAATTAACCATATTACCATCAAGATATCTCTAGTAGAGATAAATACTTGCTTTTAAGTGTACACTAGTCCCCCAACTATATGAAATCTATCTAAGTAAATTTTGCTCACTACATATATATAGACACACACAAAAAAAGGTGATCTAATACATCATTTGATGACAATAAAAAGAAAAAGAAAGAAACATGTGTGCATCTTGTTCAATGAATCCATCTTTCAGCAAAGAAAGCGTGAATGGATTAGAGGTCAAGGAAAGGGGATACACTTCCCTAACTTTTTCCAATCATGCATTTGATCTATCGATTACAAGTCATGGATTAGTCCACATACAAACTAATCGAAATGTTATTGTGCACGATGACCATATTCGTAATCTGCCGATCAAAAACTAGTTGGAGGACAGCAGAGCAACATGGTCCCTATAAAAATTAACAAAAAAATTACTTGTCCTTTTTCCTCTTCTTTGTATTGTGGGTCTAATGAAAAGAAACAAAGACAAAAAGATGGCCCCGTGCATTGTTTCCCGCTAAAGAACTCTCTCGGGAAAGAAGAATCAGAATATTTGATCAGCGAAAGCGCAACCAAACCTTATCGCGGAATCATAAAATTCCACCCCCACCATCACAACTTGGGAATCCAATTCCCTCGCATATAAAAGAAGATTCCAAAGACGAAAAAAAACCCTCATAATGTAATGAACAACGTCATCGTCTGCAATCTAATCTCCCGGACAAAATCCTGCCTCTAACGACACCGCTCCGGACAACTCGAAGATAGTATTATAAATCGCCATCGCATTCACACACGGCCCCGAATTCACATGAAGACCACCGGTCTTCGCTCGCTCTGCACCGTGACTTCTCGTTCACGGGGTCGACTACGCTTTCCGAAGTCACGACCAGCTCACCTCTCTCTCTCTCTCTCTCTCTCTCTCTCTCTCTCTGTGTGCATGCATGTGTGGGTTAATTATGGTGTTCAAAGGTGGGATTAATTAAAGAGGGGAAGCACGTGCGAGTACGGAGAAGAAAGGTCCTTTTGACTAAGATGGGGCGATGGCTTTTGTAATTATTGGGGGTGATAAAGGTGGCGGTGTTGGTAAAGTGGCCTCTAAGCAATGAGTGGTGGTGGTAAAAGAGGATTCCTTTCTTTGTTCTCGAAAAGCAAAAAGTAAAGATGAGAGGAGGTCGTTTCGGCTTCAATATTGTCCCACGGAAATTTAATATGGTACTCAAATATATAAACGATGCCATGAAAAGTTTTGATGTGAATTTGCGCGTCGACAATAGTCTTTAGTGAATATTTTAAGTGATTTGGGATTTTAAAGTGCTTTGGATTAAAGAAAGAAGTCAAAATGAAACGAGTGACAAGATTTTGATTGAGCGAAAAGTTAAAAATAAAAGTCAACATATCTTGTGATGCTCGAATTTAAGCTCAATAATTACGTTGAGAGGTGCAGCGAAGACCCAATTACCTTCACCAAGACAAGACAAAGCTTAAATCTAAACCTATTTTTACTCGAAACTTAGCACATAAATGTTTAAGATTGGCAAACTCATCATTGTAATAAATAACAAACCAGTGCCTAGCCACCACCATGTTTGGCTTGGACCCTCAACTCCTATAGAAATAGTGACAAGTGTCACCCCGAACTAGTTCATTCGGAAAATAGGATCGGGAACCGATTTTTGTTGAAACCGATCTGGGAACAAGTTCCCCAAATTCAAAACCGGTTTGAACTGGTCGGAGGAACTGGTTCCAAGTGATTATCCACTCGGGAATCGGTTCCCAAATAGGTTTTGGAACCGATTTATAAGTAGAGGTCAAAAATCCTATTTTTTCCCCTAATTTTTATTCTTATTCCCACAATCGCACGGCGTTTTTCCTCTTGACTCTCTCAGACATGCATGATGCTCCTCTTTCGTCGTTCCTCTTCCTCGCTCACTTCCCTCCCTCACCAACTCCCTCTTGCACTATCTAATGGACAGACGGCATCCATCACCACCAAATTCCTATGTACCACGTGGATTGGCTCGCTTAATTTCTCTTTTGGAGGAGGAGTTATGCTTGCAGCAGAGATTTGTTAACCATTTTAGATAAATGAACAGCTTCATGTAGTAATTGTGGGAATGAGACTAATATTAGACCCATGTTTATTGCAAATGTTTATACAATGTTATGATCTTTGCTTTGCCTTATGATTTTATTTATGATAATTAGCCTTGTGGATCCTTAATTTTTTGTTTGGTCAAAAAGTTCATGTACTTATTCATTACAAGTGTTTAATGTTTCAATACAAATTATGAGGATTACGTTATTTTCTCGCGTATTAATATAAAATTCGAAACCATGTAGAATATCGAGCAATTGCAAAATAGGTTCTAGTGGAAACAAAATAAACCCTGGAACCGGATCGGAAAAATAAGGTGGGTTGGATACAAGATTCAATATAAATAGGGCCGGGTACATGATCCAAAAAAGGGGAACCGGTTATAACAGAGTTGGGTACAGGGTCCAACTCTAGACCCGATCACCCCTAGTCACCAACCCACAAGCAACATGAACCTCTACAACCATGGTGCAAATTTAAGGAGAGT
This sequence comes from Eucalyptus microcorys, assembly GCA_014182515.1. Classification (NCBI taxonomy): domain Eukaryota; kingdom Viridiplantae; phylum Streptophyta; class Magnoliopsida; order Myrtales; family Myrtaceae; genus Eucalyptus; species Eucalyptus microcorys. The sequence goes on from CM024570.1 coordinate 14,451,515, forward strand.
GTAGCGCAACCCTCATTAGTAGCTAGCGAGGGATACATGACCCTTACCTTAGATTTAGCCAAAGTTGGTGACCGTTGCCAATGCTCTAAGGGCCCATATGATAATCATTCTATTTCAAAAATTAATTTATGGTTAGAAAATGATTTTTCTATTTCTCGAACAAATTTTTAAGCAAAAATACCCATTTGATAACCTTAAAATTTTGTCTTCTTGAAATAGAAATTCTTTTGATAATAATATAAAAATTTTCCCTCCCAAGTGATGGTGGGAGGCGTCTAATGGCTAGCGGGCGACCAACAATTGGTAGCGGGAGGCAAGCAGGTGGCATCCAACAACCCGGGGGGTGGGGCATCGGCAAGATGCGGATGCCTGAAGCCCGTCTCCGATGACTGAAGGCTAGTGTCTGACAATCGGCAACGGGTGCCCGATGCCTAGTGTCCAACGATCAATGGCAGATGTCTGGCATCCCATAAGTGGCAAGTGGGCGGTGGGCGGGCGATGAATGATGTCAAGAGTGAACAATGAAATTTTTTTTCATTTCTTACTTTTATTCTAGAAATAGAAAAGCTAAAAATTTTAAATTTTGATTTATTGTCCAAATTTATTTTAGAGTAGAAATCTATTTTAGAAATAAAAAAATAAAATTGTGTTACCAAACAAATTTTTATTTCAAACCTATTTTAAGGAACAAAAAAAATAGAGAAATAGAGAAACAAAATTATTATAGCATGCGGGCCCCAATTGAGCGTCCTCAACCCCCATTGAAGCAGTTAATAGCCACTGCCCACCACTCTCCCTCTCTAGAAGTTTTCTTTTATAAAACTACTCTAATAATAATTATTCTATAATAGGATTATCTAAGTAATATTAATTGGAATAAGAAAGTTCACTGAGAATAAATAAGGTTGGTTAAGAAAGGAAAAGGTTTATCATTGACCGTTCTTTATTATTGGAAACTATTTATAATTAAAAAAAAACTGCTAATAAATGTGAGAAGTTTTGCCATGGACAAGTAAAGCTTACTACGAACAAACAATTTTTACAAACAAATTGACTCAATTTACTCTTGACGAATATGGTATACCATAAAATAGATTAAGTGACTTACAATAACTATACTTCACTATACAAGAATTTTCATTTTCCTTTTGAAAAATAAAAATTTATAAAAACAATTGAAGTGGTCTACTTTATTTTTGTTGAATACGAGTTAAAGTTAATACAAATAAGCATTTGACTTAATGTAGCTGGTTCATACCGCCTCTCAAATAGTTCGATATCTTTGGGAGAAAAGCTTGTCTCGTTTTGCAGTTCGGTGAATAATTAGACAACATCTGAATATTAATAAATAAATAAACATTGAGAAACCATGTCGTAAAAGCGAACAAGTCAGCTAGGGTTCTGTTTGTTTCGTAAAAAATGAATAATTTTAAAAATATTTTCATAAAAAGGGTCGATCATATTACTTGAAATAATCAGTCAATGAAAGATGTTTTCATCATGAATTTATGTCCAAACAATTTTGTAAATGATGAAAATATTATTTATTTATTTTTTAAGCAATACAAATAATTATTTTTAGGAAAATATTTTCAAAATTATTTATTTTCCATGAAACAAATAGAGCCTAAGGCTCCTTGTATATCTAGGAAGAATTTCACACCAATCATCAAACCCTTATTACCCTTCTTCGCCATTGCATTTAGGAAAAAATAGTCACCAAACATAAACGGTAAGATTAATTACAAAAGCCATAAGTTTTCAAGGTTTCCGTAATTGGTTTGATCATTAAGATATCTAATTCAAGAATTGAAGCTCATCTATTGAAATCTCGCCATTACATGAAAACTGATTTGGGTCAAGGCCACCTGCTTGGATTAATGAATCGGACTAAACTGCTTCATGGCATAAGGTGTTTTATAAATCTCTTAATAGTTGGGCATCTACACTTATCCCTATGGTTAATCAAAATATGGAAACCCTTTGGATGATCTTGTCTTCAGAACTCTCCCTAACACAATTCTTTGATGAGCTTTATGATGGAATCCTTTGAAAGAAACTACTAGGATTTGCATGAAAGGGACGATTTGTTTGGACTTAGGCACCAAATATCAATCACGCTTCATGCTATGAACTTTGCGTGACTCAGGTGGATCATGGGGAAGACTTCAAGAAAGCGAATCCGAGAATTCTAATTTTGTTGTGCCTCAATGATCACGCCTTAAAGACAGTTCGAGTATCGGTAATATATATTTTAGTCTTTAGCTATGATTATAGCCAAGATATGCCAATTTGTATGGAGCTCAAGTTTCTCAATCATACATTCATATCTCAAAAGATCTCAATTATTCACTCTCAACCAAAAAAAATAAAAAAATAAAAAGTTTCTCAATTATTGATCGACCTATAATCGAATTTGAATGTCAGTTCATGTTCTCAATAGTAACTTCTTGCACAAAACACCAGCTTCGACTTCAATTAATTAAGAAGATCAATGGCTTCACTTGGCCAATTGGACCCGTAAATATTAGATACATCACTTTAAAAAATTCATGGAAGTATTGTTTGAATATGCAAAATAAATACTAGTAGGTTATATCATGCCAAATTCCATCGATTCCTTTATCAACATTTCAAATGGCAAATCACTCGCCTTTGCCTTGTGATGCTAAATCCAAAACCCAATATACATTCGAAGAATTCTGAAATTCCAAAGTGCTGTTGTTAATCCTAGGAACCTTCGATTCCCTTATGATGTCGATGTTGAAGGTGGGAGAGGGTTCAAGTCATGCAACGAAGAACCCTAATTTGGATGACGTGCCCATCACAGAAATGCACGAACCTAACCATATTTTTCTAAGCCCTATGTATAACCAAACAAGTAACTAAAAACATACATTATTCCAATTTGCGATTGCACGATCAATTTAATAGCGAATTGGAGAGTGACAAGTTCTGGCTGTTGACTTGTACCTGTCATTTTGATAAGCTATTGCAGCGAAGAGAAAAATTTCTCTCAGCCAGTGTCGTTATTGATGTACTTTGCTCGTCAACGTGAAAAAAATAATGAAGAGTCACATTCAAGAACAAGATTCTGACCTTGCGTGCCCGAAATGGAGGGGGAACCGACGACCCATCATTTACTTGGGAGTGAAAGTGAATAACGTAGTTCAGTGTCGGTCACAACTGGGGCAAAAAAAGAGGACATGATTTTTTGTAACGACGATATTGCCAAAAGATCATTTTTCCTCATGCGAGACCGGTTCTGTCGGCTTTGTTACCAGAAATTGAAAGGACAGAGGGGAAGGGGTACATCAAATTTTACTTCATTTTGTCTAGACTTAGGACAAGACAAATGGTGAAAATTTATATTTTTTTATTCTCAAGAATAGATTTGGAATAAAAATTCGTTTAGTAAATTTTTTACTCCCCAAATAGATTTGGAGTAGAATTGAAAAGTAAAAAAAAAAAAAAAAAAGTTGATTCTCTATTCCCATAAATAATTCCAAAATCAATCAATTCATTTTTTTTTTTTTCTCTTCTTCTTTTTTTTTTTGTTCTTCTTCCTTCTCTCTTCTTTTTCCACTATTGATGCCGTCGCCACCGCCGTCCACCGCCGCTAATCGCCATGACCAATTGGACGAGGTCCAATGACCTCGCCAGAGACTTGCCGAGCCAGGGTGAGGAGCCGGAGGCTCACCTAGCCACCAACGAGGCTTGGCTGAGTCTAGATCTAATGAAGCCGAGCTCGCCTAGTCGTTGACGGGGCTCGACCTCATTGACGGCTGGGCGAGCTCAGCCTCGCTAGATCTAGGTGAGGCCGCTCAACCAACAAGGTTTGGCCTCGCCGAGGGCCAGTGAGGTCATTGGCTCTCATCTAGCCGATCGCCGGTCATCCCGAGGCCAACGACCGGTCAAAAATTGAAGAAGAAGAAAGGAAAGGAAAGGAAAAAAAAAAAAAAGGAAAATAAGAAGAAAAAAAGAAAAAAAAAAAAAGGAAAAATTGATAAAATTATTAAAAAATTAAAAGAAAATGATTTAGAGTAGAAATTTCGAGAAGGGTGTCAAACGCAATTCTATTCTAAGAATATAAATTTTGGACAAATACAAAATGCCTTAAAATACTTAAAAATTATTCTCGAAAGTAGAATAAATAAAAAATCATTTTTAATCAGAAATTGTTCTTGAAAACGTAATAGTTACCAAATGCACCCTTATACGAAGTTCTTATATCAAAGTACCACATCTCGCTTATCTATGGGATTTATATGCTAATCTCTCTCTATCTACAAGCTTAAGTTTTTTGATCGATAGTTCTAATACAATATTAGAGTCAAGTTTTGCCTTAATTTATTTCGTGTTTGTGGCTGTCTATTCATTCAATTCCACGTGTTGTTGCTAATTTGATTAGCTTGCGCATGAAGAGGTGTTAAAATATTTCATATCACTTGTTTATGCAGTTTATTTGCTTTTTTTATCTATATATAGTCTCCCTCTTTTAATAAGTTTAAATTGTTACGTAAGCATTCTAATATACTTTGCATATAAAATAAAATAAAATAAAATAAAAAAGTGAGTGTGAATAGGACATATCGCGCGCGCGAGGAAATGTCAAACCCACAAAAAAAGTAAAAATGGAGCTCTTACAAGTAGCTTATTAAAGTGACTATAGATCTACAGCTAGGCTATTATCTATGGTTGACTCTTCAACCATTTACAATGCAAAGAGCTCAGAGTCTCTAAGGAATATTCTAATGTTTTATATTGAAAAAAGAGGCAGCTCCAATTGAGTTCCGACTGACGGAAGGTGCTCATGAGCTGCTACATTATTTAATCTAGTTTGGCGTCCTAGCTCTCCATAGTACTTAAATATAATATTTGGCTTACAATAATTTCTATGTGCCTATTATTAACAGACGAGTGAGGTGTGAAGTTGGTTGAAGTTAATCCCAATTATAGAGTTTAAGTGCAGCGATTAATTTGTTTGATAACCTAGTTATGTTTAGTTGCTGATAATTAGGTATTTCGACCCAACCTAACTTTGATTCCTATTATACCACAGAGGAGTGAGGTGTCAAGTTGGTTGAAATTAACCTACTTGGATTAAGTAAGCATTAAATGAGTGATTGATATGTTTAGATCGCTCTTAACTCAGTGTTATATCCCATTACGAGGTAGTTTACTTTTTTCACATTCTCAACAAAGTGGTAGTAGAGTTAAAGGTGTGAATACGTGGACTGTAATAATCTATTTGATAGTATTCAAGAAGTATGTTAAGTGAAACCTTTGTGAATCGTCGCATTATTCAATCAAAATTAGCTAACAGTCAACGATCTAGACTAAGAGTCAATATATAGGTGAAGTACGTGTAGCAAATGCATGTAGCAACGAGCGTTGATTACCTAAAACTCTCCTCAACTTTGGCATTTTGAACAACTGCTCCCGAATTTTGAAAAGTTATAGAATATCCCTCTTAATTTTGGCACTATTGTAACATAACCCCTGAACTTAAAAGCTATTAATTACCCCGTAGAAGTTTGGTCAAGTTTGCCAATGCGCTATAGAAGGCACAACTTGTCTAAACTTATTATCTACAAGGAAAATTATTGGGTAATATTCTCCTCCATCTCTAATAGGATCATAAGAGGAAACACTTCCTCCAATAAGCCTTTTAATGGAGGGCTATGAATGTAGATGTTGCCCATATTTATATTTGGAAAAATTATTTAAAATCTAAATATTTTGACAATTTGTTGATATATTTCTTCCAACCAATTTTGGCCAGCAATGCTAATGTGAATGACAACCATCCTAGATGACACAACGGCCTTGAACATAAACAATATTTTGCGTTTTTTTGAATTTTTTTTAAAATTTTTTTGAATTTATTTCTTTCTTTATTTCTTTGTTCCTCCGTCGGTCACTATGCCTTGATGATGCTTGATGAATGACCACAAGCGAGAGCTAGTGAGGTGAGGGTCAACCTCGCCCGCATTGCCTGAGGCTTGACCTCACTTGAGGCTAGTGAGATTGACCCTTAACTATGGCTGTCAACGACCATGGTGACCAATGGAGGAAGCAAGAAAAAAAGAACAAAAGAAAAAATAATAAAAACTTCATTAAAAAATGCAAAAAATCGTCCAAACTTCCATGTTAGCGATTGTCAGTCAAAATTGATTGAAATAACTAAATTAAATCGTCAAAAAATTTAAGACTAAATTTGCAAATTTTAAAGTTCAGGACCGAATTTACTATCGAACAATAGATTTATGACTATTTAGACACTTTTCCCTTTATATACTGTTTAGTTTGCATATGATTGATGCCCATAATGTGTAACCAACCAATTGAAGGCATTGTTAGAGAAATTCCTCCAATCTGGATGACGAAAAAACATAGCCAAAAATAATTCAAAAGCGTTTAATTCGTTAGTTTCCTCTGGAGGGTAAAGTTAAAGGGCTTAGTAAAAAACAATGCTCAAGATTCTTATGGGCGTCGATATCAAATTGTCAAAGCTCGTGTATCACCATGGAAAAGCCTCCCTATGATTATGTACCAATCGGGTCGCGAAGGAAGTTGACAAAGAGCTTTCAAAAAGAGTATGCCTTTTTTCTCCTGTTCGATTTTGTCTTGTGAGAATATGCCAAGTGCCAGCATCCACCTCCACCAGCTCCTTTCATCAGCCTTTTTCCCCGTAAAAGAAAGAAAAGCGGAACGCTTTGGATCTATTCCTTTTGGCAATCTTTTCAAGCTCATTTTCTAGAGTGTTAGCCACAAAAGGGGCTTTAGAAGCTAAAGAGGGTCATTAAGGCAATCGATGCAATTTCTTGATCTTGATTGTGCATCTAAAGTCGCCGGTCCACCATACGACGGAAAAAGACGAAATGCCAAGAATATTAAGATAATGGTGACTTAGATCGCAATGGATTTTGCTTCTCTTCATATGATCTTAGTTCAAATATATTTTGGAGCACGCTAGATACACCAGGCCGATCTAGGGGAATGCGTCCTTAAAAAATTGCTTGAAGAGGTGAACGGGTCAAGTGTGTGAAAGTTGGCTTGCGACAGACTTTTATTGATCTTGAATAGTACCCCCTAGCTCAAGTGTCCACATGCATAAACTTCCACACAAAATACACAGTAGGTATCGCAATATTGCAAATCAACCTTCACATGGCTAAGATTGCTCCAAAAGGAATTGCCACCATTTATTGGATTACAATTTTGTTTATTTGTAATGTTTGGCCGCTCTTCATATAAATGCTACTTAATTCATGCCAGAGTCGTGATCGGTTGCCTTATACGGAAAATTGATGAATCTATTTAAAAAAATTGCCACTTCAAAGAAGATTCACCTATAGTTTGCCTATTTATGAGTCAAATATTATCTTTTAATGGATACAGAGTTAAGGATAAGCAGTTTGATAGTAAGTCCATGTTTCACCTAAAACCCGAAACTTATACATTAGAATTGATTTCCCAATTTTTGGAATTTAGACGATACCATGCATACCTTATAATTTGAAACCAATTCCCCAATTTCTGGAACCAATCCTACATATCTTGCAATTTGGAACAAGATCAAATCCAACCGGTCTAGATCTCCAATTCCCAATTCTATTATGAAAGCATGCTCACTTTTATATGGAGTTTGATAAAGTAGTCTAGTTTTAGTTTTGTGCTAGGAAATATTAAATTTTTTATTTTTGAAAAGATTATTATGCTCCATCAAAATATCAAGTAACCATCCACCCAGCTAATCACAAGGCACCTCATGTCATTAACTTCTTTATTTTCCTTAAAGAAAAATTTTAGTACAATTTCCTACTTATTGATTGATTGCATAATTAACTAAATGATCAGAAGCTAAGAATTTTTTACAGCATCAAAGGGCTGTTGAATTTGGAAAGGACAGAGAAATAGAAAACCCAAAAAAATAGAAAGAAGCACATCCCCTGTATCCATTAACGGGTCCACAACCAGAACTTGTTTGACAAGTCAAAGGTCACGGGTTTGATTGCCCTGTCTATCTTCATTCTCCGGAAAACTTCCGTTAACTTGTATTGCCATTTTTCGCTATGTATCATTCAATTCAATAATTTTGAATGTAAAATATAATAAAAACTAATTGAGAGTAAATTTATCTTAGGAATATAAATTTAAAATTTTTGTGGTAAAAAAATTAGTCTATGGTGAACTTACTATAGGTATATATTATTTGAGATCTTTTATGATATTAATCCTTCTTTTTAACTTCTCAACAATGTTCACCCTCTTCTCCTACCAAAGGATTAACAGGACGATGCTGATGTATTTGTTCTCTCTCATCCCAACCCAACCGTTCCATGCAGAAAAGTAATCAGTCCTTTTATGATGTACTTACGAAAGAGTTAACCGGGCAATCATGGAAAGTGATCCAAAAATGGCTTTCGGTCCCAGCAGAGTAAGTGGTGGGTGGGGATCTGCAGCTGTGTTGTGATTTCCAGAGAAGGTGAAATTGAGAGCAATGAATGTTTTTGTGGCCATGCCCATCTAGAGGCTAAGGACAAGTTGCAGGAGTGTTTTTTTTTTCTCTTTTTTGGATTTAGCATTTGTAGGTTCTGGGTCCTCAAAGAATACAACCTAAGAGCAAAAGAAAATTTTCTTTTAGTGGGTAGTCGAATTGACAATAGTTTCCCCCACATAGTGCATTTGAGAGTCAAAACGACACCCTTTGGTATTTATCACCAGGGAATTGTCCAGGGACATTGTTAAACATAATTGCTCCGTTTGTATCATAAAAAATAAATAATTTAAAAAATATTTTTCTAAAAATAATCACTTATATCACTTGAAATAAATAGTCGATGAAAAATATTTTCATTATCTATAGAAATTTGTCTAAACATTTTTATAGATGATGAAAATATTTTTTGTAAGGGATATATGCGGAAATTTTTAGGAAAATATTTTCCAAATACTCTTTTTCCCTGAAACAAACATACCCTTAATATATGATTGTGCATATCATGAAGGCAATTGATACAATAAAATATTCAGTGTTTCCTCATGCAATTGCTTGACAAGCTCCCTAAAATAGGTTTTAATAAGATCCTCATAATGAATTAGGATTTGTACCATCAAGACATTAAGAATTACCGAAATACAGTAAATATATATCAATAAAAGTTTAAGACGACATCTTTTGAAATCTCAGTCTAGATATAAGTATCTTATCTTGTTCTAGTTTTTCATGTATGGAGAAAAATCGACCGGGTGTAATAGTTATGGGGTGAAGAATTGTAATGAAATATCTAAACCTTTGATGATTAGTAACGCATATACACTGCCAAATTACCTTAGCTATTCATAATAGTACCTATTATATTTCTTACAAGTTGAATATATATGCAAAAACATAAGTTTTTTTATTTTTTATTTTTACCAGTCAAGAGTTTTTGTGATAAAGAACACAACAACAACCGAAGTGGGTTGGCTCAACCGATAAGATTCAAACTCTTCGTACACTATGCTTAGGTTCGAATCCCTCTATCAGTAGTCCCCTTTGACAATTGGTTTGTAAACCCATTATAAAACCTATAGGCTTGTGGTACGTAAGGCGATTTGTAAATCCGCTATAAGGTCTTCTATGCTTGTGGTATGTCCTGAGGATAACCTTCAATCCTCCTAAACTTTTACTTATAGAAAAAAACATTTCAACAATTTTTTAAGGAAAATCCCATCTGAAGTATGGGTAAGAAGACCAATCTAATCTAAGATATTATACTAAAAGCGACCTTGCATATTAAATGCATTTTATTTATAAAGAAGTCTTTTCTTTTTCAAATAAAAATAAAGATTTTTTTTTCCAAGAAAAAGTGAAAGTGGAAGCAACATATCTTGATAATGAGAAGTAGAATGAACATTTTGAGACTAAGAAAATATATTTAAAATTAAAATATTTTTCAAATGTTTTGTAGTTATAGATATTTCATTAATTTATCGATACTTGTAGTAATAAGTTGTAAAAGTAACTCTATAAAAATGGAAAAAAATAATTATGGCTATAATTTCACGAAAATTTGTTGCTATTATGCATGGCTTGTGATTTGGACATATATTGAAAAAAAATTCCACTGTTTTAATTATAAAGTTATAATATAGAGAGGAAAATTGACTTTGTCGCTTGGAATATAATAGAATAAAAAACCAAGCAATCTAGTCAAATTGAATAAAAACAATCCATGATTAATTGAGTTGAATTAAATAGAAACGATCCTTGATCAATTCGATTTTCATAAAATAAAGTGTAAGAGATGTTTGATCAGTGTAAGCTATTCAAGTATCCAAATTGGCATATATTGTTGTAGAGTGATATTTTTTTTGTTTATACAATTTTGTAATAATTATTACCTGTGTGACTTTATAAATATGTACGAGTTAAATGTGCATGATAGAGAAGCAGTTTACATAAACACAAAAGTTCAGAAAATTCCAAATACAAAATCACTTTATTTGAGAAAATATTTATCAAAGACATAGTTAATATTTTTGTTTTTATGGCATGGCAAAAATAAATTTCCATGTTTTTGCTTTGGGCCACCCGTCGGTATGCCTGTCAGATCGGTAACGTTATTTTCATGAATAGTGTGAACAAATAATTCGCGAGAATGTCGGATGACTTTTTTAAAGGATTAGGTAGATGTATTTGTCATTTTCACCGCGCTAAAAAAAAAAATATATATATATATATATATATATATATTTCTTTTACACATTATCATTTATTACGCATAAAAAAGTAGCATTAAATGATCCTGAAGACGCCTGACTTTTCTTATCCTTTTATTTGAAAGTATCGACGTGCAACGAATTCCCAGTGTACTTCTTTATCCCCATGCACTATTCCAAATGCAAAAATTTACCTCTCATCACTGGCCCAGGTCTCAGACATCAATAAATGAATATCATCATTTTTGTAACCAAATAAATAAATATCATAATTTCTAGGCAACCACCCGTTATGGCAAAAATAATCCTAACATTTTTTTTTTCTGTTACCGAAAACCGTCTTCCACCGTAACATAAATACTCTCAATTTTTTTATGTTACTAAAAAACCAGAATTCATACATATGTGACATATATATAATCTATTTCAATTTCATTTAAAGTATATTTGTCACATTAATATAAGTTCGGGATTTTTATGATTAGGGTATTTTTGTCACAATGAATTGGCTACTCATTTACATTCGTGATGTATACAATCAATGCTTACAAAATTGAATATTTTCTTGTTAAGCAAGATTAGCACATGTCCTGAAAGCACTTGATAATAAGACTATTTTCGTTAATCACCGAACAATATGCTTTCCAATTAAATTGGATTCTGCGGACCCCAAATAAAAAAGATAAATTAGGTTTGAAATCCCTTGGAAATTGGGACCCCTTGCAATAATTCTTCCCACCAGAGAGAACATCCTCATAAATGGTTACTCAATTTTCTTGAACCCTCACTGCCAAAAATGGGAACGTGCTCGTCCTCCTTCAAACAATAACATGACCAACATGCCAAAACACTGTCGAATGTTTCTGATCCCCTTTCTTTATTTAGCTCATTCAGATCAGACGGAATCTAATCTAATCTCATCTCATCGAACTAAATCATTAATCAATTTTTTCCTTAAATTAACTGGCAACAAACACTTTCCAACTGCAGAACCAGATCGCACCAGCACCATTCAGGTACTTACCCAAATTAAAATTTACCCAAATCTCTGTAGCACACATATAGTTTAATCCAGCGCAGGCGCAGCATGTTACTGCAAAAAATGAGCTGAATTAATGTCAATTTATAAAGTCAATCTAGACGCAAGGCATCTGCCACACTACCTTAACTCTATCTCCATGTCCTTTACCCAAGATGCCATTATTCCTCACCCCTCTCTCTCTCTCTCTCTCTCTCTCTCTCTCTCTCTGTGCGCTTCTTAAATGTGAGCTCGATACGAGGCCATGACACTTGCACATTGCGGTGAGTGCATTAATCATGTCCATCGTTCCCCAAGCCAATTTTTTTTTAACTTCAGTCCCTCCTTCACGTAAGTATATTTAATTCCATCTTTTTGCTCATCTCAGACGCAGAGACAGAGAGAGAGAAAGAGGGTTTGGTTTGGTGAGCTGTGCGGCTTCTGACCCCGATATTCATTTCGATCTTTATTAGCCAAGAGAGAACCCACTTCACATGGCTTTCTTCTGATGTACGGCCGTAAGCGTCTCCGCTCTTTCTCTCTCTCTTTCTCCATCTCTTTCTGCTTGTCGAGCGATGAGGCATGATTGCGAGTGGACTGGTCGACCATCATCGTCATCATGAAGGAGAGGAAGACCGCTTCGCCATGTTGGACGATTCCTGTCCTCGTTCTCGCGCTCGTCGGTCGCCTCGCCCCGCGCGCCCGCGGCCTCAGCATGGACGGCGTGCTCCTGCTGTCCTTCAAGTACTCCATCAGCAGCGACCCGATGGACGCGCTCGCCACCTGGAACTACGGCGCCGACACGCCGTGCTCGTGGGCCGGCGTCACGTGCGGCGCCTCCGGTGACGACACGACCGCCTCCCGCGTCGTCGGGCTCTCCCTCCGGGGCTCGCGGCTCGCCGGGTCGATCCCCTCCGACATGGGCATGCTCAGGTACCTGCGCACCCTCGACCTCTCCAACAACTCCCTCAACGGCACCCTCCCGGACACCCTCTTCGGCGCCGCCGAGCTCCGCGTCCTGGATCTCTCCGACAACCGGGTCGAGGGCCCGATCCCGCCGGCCGTCGGGATGCTCGGGAACCTCCAGCAGCTCAACCTCTCCTACAACGCCCTGACGGGAAGCCTGCCGGCCAACCTCACCGTGCCCCCGAACCTGACCGTCGTGTCGCTCAAGAACAATTACCTCACGGGGTACCTCCCCGGTGGGTTCCACCGCGTGGAGGTCCTCGATCTGTCGTCGAACCTGATCAATGGGTCGCTGCCGGAGGATTTCGGCGGCGAGGGCCTCCAGTACCTGAACGTGTCCCACAACCAGCTCTCCGGGGAGATCCCCGCGGGCTTCGCCGCGAGGATCCCGGGCAACGCCTCCCTCGACTTCTCCTCCAATGAGCTCACCGGCGAGATTCCGGAGTCTGAAGTGTTGATGAACCAGGACGAGCGGTCGTTCGGCGGGAACCCGGGCCTCTGTGGGATCCCGGCGAGGAACCCGTGCCCGATCCCTTCTTCCCCGTCGTTCTCGCCGTCAAACGCGTCGGCTCCGACCTCGCCCCCGGCGTTCGCGGCTTTCCCGAACACGATCGACTCAACCCCTGAGACGACGAACACGACGGCGGGCAAGTCCAATAGGCAAACGGGGCTTCGGCCGGTGGCCATAGTCGGCATTGTGGTCGGTGACATTGCGGGCATTGCCATAGTGGCCGCGATCTTCGTGTGCGTCCGCCGGATCAAGAAGAGGAAGAAGAGCCTGGCCGCGGCGCCGGCCAAGAGGGAACCCAGCGCGACGGCAGGGGACGCGTGGTCGTCGACCTCCTCGGAGTCGCGCGGCTTCACGCGGTGGTCGTGCCTGCGGAAGCGAGGCGACAACGACGGCGAGAGCTCGGAGACCAACGCCTCCGACACCGACGACAACGACGACGCGAAGAGCTACGACAACGCCCACCGGCCCGAGAAGCAGGAGCCCTACAAGCAAGGGATGCTCGTGACCATCGACAACGGCGGCGGCGGCGGCGGGGACAAGATGGCGGCGCTCGAGCTGGAGACGCTGCTGAAGGCGTCGGCGTACATACTAGGGGCGACGGGGTCGAGCATAATGTACAAGGCGGTGCTGGAGGACGGGACGACGCTGGCGGTCCGGCGGATCGGCGAGAGCGGCGTGGAGCGGTTCAAGGACTTCGAGGCGCAGGTCCGGGCCGTGGCCAAGCTGGTCCACCCGAACCTGGTCCGGGTCCGCGGCTTCTACTGGGGCGCCGACGAGAAGCTCATCATCTACGATTTCGTCCCCAACGGCAGCCTCGCCAACGCACGTTACAGTAAGCAATCCATCCATCCATCCATCCATCCATCCATCATCCCAATCTCCATTTTCGAATTTACCAAGCCTCATATTGCAAAATTAAATTTATTGAAATTTAAAAATCATGGTACTAAGATTAAGATCTCACGTCCTCCGCCGGGGAACTTCCTTTTTCGCAAGTTCGATTTCGGAAATATTTTTTGCATGGCGATTAGGGGGAACTGAATCGGCTTTGACCGGCGGCGTACGTTAGCCCTGGGTGAAGGGGGCCCGGTATCGTGCGCCGAGGGTGGAATCCGGCCGTGGAGTAGGTGTAACTAAACCTTTGTTTTAATGCGATGGGGAAGTCAACCCCGTCTGCGAGCCCGGTTGCAATTTTGGTCCCCCGCGATGACCAAAAGTGACACGTCATCGACTACGTGGACAGCGACACTTGCATCTTCCTAGTAGAACTACTAGAAGAACGAGGAAAATAGTTTTTTTTTAATTATTTTTTATATTTTTAATGTCTTTATATTCTGTAATTTATATATTTTTGGGCTTTGCGATTGTGTAGGGAAAGTGGGCTCGTCCCCTTGTCACCTGCCGTGGGAGGCCCGGCTCCGGATCGCGAAAGGGGTGGCCCGCGGGCTCGCGTACCTCCACGAGAAGAAGCACGTCCACGGCAACCTGAAGCCCAGCAACATCCTGCTGGGCGGCAACATGGAGCCCAAGATAGGCGACTTCGGGCTCGAGCGCCTCGTCACCGGCGACACGAGCTACAAGGCCGGTGGCTCCGCCCGGAACTTCGGGAGCAAGCGGTCGACCACCTCGCGCGACAGCCTCCAGGACCTCGGGCCGGGCCCGAGCCCCAGCCCGAGCCCGAGCTCGATCGGGGGGATCTCCCCGTACCACGCGCCCGAGTCGCTGAGGAGCCTCAAGCCGAGCCCAAAGTGGGACGCGTTCTCGTTCGGGGTCATCCTGCTCGAGCTGCTGTCGGGGAAGGTGGTGGCGGTGGACGAGCTGGGCCAGGCCAATGGGGTCGTGGTGGACGACCAGGCCCGGGCCATGAGGATGGCCGACGCGACGATCCGGGCTGACCTGGAGGGCAAGGAGGAGGCCCTGCTGGCCTGCTTCCGGCTGGGGCTCAGCTGCGCGTCTCCCCTGCCCCAGAAGAGACCCTCGATGAAGGAGGCCCTGCACGTTCTTGAAAAAATCCCATTTTCGTCAACGTCTATGCACTATTATGGTCACTTGTTATGAAAAAGGTCAACGTTGTTGTAGAGAGCGATGTATCTAATCCTGTCATTGACTGACCAAATTTGTCAAATTTGTTGTGGTTGGAGCATGAAATAGAGAGTTAGATAGAGATTTTTCGTTCACTATGGGACAGGGACAATAATCGAGCCTCGCTTTTTGGCTAATCCGGGCCTAATCCATGCCGATTTTTTTTTAATCATCAGAAAGTTATGCTCGAATTTTTTTATATGTTGGTTGGTTTCGTGACTAGTTCGTGGTCACATCGTTTTCGTTGGGGGATTAAACATTGTATCAGTTGGATATTGAGCATATCTGAAGATTTTTTTAAACTGTACTTGAGCAGAACGACAATGGCATTAGGTGGGTTTGGTTTTGCTGCTATTTAGTATTTATGTGGTCCTAGGGTTCATGCCGATTTCTTTTTTGGCCCCACTTTTTATGCTAAATTGTGAAAGTTCATCTCGTGTTTTTGTTGTTTTCGCACATTTCGTCCAATGACTATAGTTAGTTAGTCCCGACTCTATTTACAATAATTCTCGTAAAAAAAATGAAAATGAAGTAGGTCGTGCATAGTTATTCTGGCTGGATGTCGATGGAACTTATATGTTCAACGGCTTATCAATTTTACATGTTGATGACCCCTCGATTTGACGTCAAATGGGTGGGCCGGCTCGGATTTGGGTTGGGATCTAATATGATCCGACTCATATTGACCTATTAAATCCATTTTGATTGATTTTACATGCAATGCAAAATTAATAACCTATACCAACCTATTTGGCCAATATGGTTTTCGAACCAAATGTCTTTCACTGAAAAAGAGTCTTTCTTTGAATTTATTGTTTGTATAGAATCCTATGTCTTTTCATAAATGAGGCTACAAATTCTAATGATAAAATAAAAGATAAATCTAAAGCAATTGAAAGTAAATAAAAGGATAAGTAAAATAGTCGAAAGATTGGGTATATCGATGTTTGTCGTGATCTTTTACAATCATGTTCTCTCAGCTATTTATAACCTCACGTTGTGTGAATAACCCGTCTTTAAATAGTTATCACTTTAATTTCAAATTTCTTGGAATCTTTGGTACCGCGTTAATAATTATATCGTCTTATTCGTCATGTCTTTGGTATTGGGTTAATAATTGTATCGTCTTATCCACTACATCTTTGGTATCCTTCCGCTAGTGGGCATTCCTCAGTACCAAACTGCCAGTATCTTTGATGGTAGGCTTCGCTCAGATTATTGTGGGCCTTTTCTCTTGTGTATTGGGCTTGGTGGGCCTTGTGATTTGGCTATGACCCATCAAGCCGATTTTTGGCGCTAACACAACCTGACCCATCCTATATTATCAAAAAACATGAATATTTTAAGAAACTCATATTCACCCATTTAACTTACTTTAAGCTCTTCACGTGTATATATTACTTGGATAAAAGCTTCACATCAAATTAGAAAATAAAATTAAACAATAAAAAAACTAGTAAATAAAATAATAAATGTAAAAAACCTATAAATTGAAATACTTATAAAGAATTTGTCGGTAAAATAGGTTCCATTTTATGACTCGGATTTAATGGGTCCACTTTCGTATGAGTGAAATTGTCCCTTTCTAAATAGGCTATAAATGAGTTAGGAAACGGTAAAACCCAAAAAAATATCATGCTCGTTTCGTACCTTATCGATTCTCTCCAAGTCTTTAAGTTTCCAAGTTGTCGTCATATAGATCAAAGGGCCTTTGGTGTCCTTAGAAATTATAAGATGTGTACATGTTTTAGCGTGGAAGAAAATTAGAATACAATTTGTGGGACCGAACCAAACCTCACAACGCGCTTCTTAGTTTACCCGTCAGTGTGATGATGCTTTGCCTAGTTCTTTATTGCGATTGACCGATGGCTAGCTTCATTAATAGGTAAAACCAACATTGTTACGGATTTTATGTTTCAATTTGGTTTGATTAGATTTCACTTTTGAAATGTATGTTCATGGCATTTGGTTCGATATAGATGTTAAAGGCCTGTTTAGTAATTATTTTGTTCACGGATAAATGATTTTTTTATTATGTTATTTAAATGAGTTCCTGAATATTTGAAGGCATTTGATAACTGTCTAAAATTTTTATTCTTGGGATAGAAATGCATTTGATAAAACCTTAAATTCTTCTCAAATTCTTTTGTGAATTATTTTTTTAATTTTTAAATAATTTTATTATATGTCTCTTTTTTTTTTTTTTTTTTTTTTTCCTTTCTCAATATTTTTTTTTCTTTTTCCTTTTATTCTTCTTCTTCTTCCTCCTCCAGTTGGTGCCACTCTCTAGAGTCTTGCTAGATCTTACTGGTGGCTAGGTGAGGCTTGCTTAGTTGGTGTGAGGTTGGCCTCGTAGGATCTAGGTGAGAGGAGCCTCACCCACCCACCCACCAATGAGGCCCAAGCCGACCTCACGTTAGTTGAGCTCGGCCTCGCCTCGCCTCGGCCTTGCCTTGCTGGTCATCAACTAGCGACATGGCCAGTAGCCGGCTGGAGAAAGAATAAGAGAAATGGAAAAGAAGAAAAGAAAAGAGGGGAAAAAAAGAAAATGACTTGGTTCTAAAGTTATTTTCGAAAACAAGGAATTAATTTTTTTCTACCTTTTAATTTTGTTCCAAATTTATTCTCGGAAACAAAAAAGTTATCAAATGTATTTTTATTCTTTTTTTTTTTTTGTTATGAGAAACAAAATAATAGAATTAGACACTATTTGGCACATTACCAAACAAACCCTAAAACATATCAAACGATTCTAGAGTCAAGATTTTGATTGACTATTGGTCAAGAAAGAGTGAGCTAATTAATCTAGTGATTTGTCAAATGGCCGACCAATTCAAAGCATTTACATATACATTAATAGCACATGATGTTAATATTTTACGGAAAATCATATGATAGCACAATATACAAGGACGTAATCAAATAAGTAATGTACTAATGAATATGGGTATTTCGAACATTTTTCATCAGCGTTCCTTTGCTAATATATCATCAAATTAAACAAAATAGTATCTATTTTGTCACTTAAATCAATTAGCCTCCTAATTGTCCCGACTCCCTGCCATTACCGCAACGAAAACCGTCCCATTTCAACCAATTTCGAAGGATTACAACGTCAAAGCTTCACAAAGCTGCTCGAACTCGAACCCCATCTTTGCCCTTTTATCTTTGTTTCGGTTGCGCGTGTGGCCCACTACCCTTTCCTTCCTTTTCCATTTTAAATTCGTTTTCATTTTCGGGATTATTTTCCCCACTTTTCTTTGAGGAGCGAAATTGAAAAAAAAGTTTGTTCCAATAACCATCATTCCAATATAGAAGAGGAAAATGAAAGGTTTAAGAGATTGAGATAGACACGATTTAGTTTTAAGTGTGAATTTCGACTTCCATGCCTGTAAGAAGGTAGATCAAAAAATTAGAATATGAGTAGAATAAGATCGAAAAAAAAAAAAAGATTGGGAAAAAAAATAATCCTGCAGCGGGACCCACAGGTCTCTCTCGTGGGCCTAAAACGACGATGGGCCTCTCCGTTAACCATCGCGTATTCATATACCCCCACACCTCTCGATTCGACGCGTCGTTTCGGCCGGACCTCTGACGCGCCTCCCTCTGCTCTCCCCCCTCAATTTTGAATTCCTAAAAGTCCCGCTCCTCTTCCCCCACCATCTCTCTTTCTCTCTCTCTCTGCTTGAACCAGAGGAAGAAGACGAAGAAGGAGAGAGGAGAATCCAGCAATGGCGACGAACATCGGGATGATGGACTCGGCCTACTTCGTCGGGAGATCCGAGATCCTCGCTTGGATCAACTCCACCCTCCACCTCAATCTCTCCAAAGTCGAAGAGGTTTTGAAATTTTAATTTTAATTTTTAATTTTTCCCCTTGTTTCGAAACCCTAGGCTTCGAGCTGGATGATGAGGATGACGCTTGATTCTTCGGTTTTCCAATCCCTCGCAGGCGTGCGCCGGCGCCGTCCAGTGCCAGCTCATGGACGCGGTCCACCCCGGGATGGTGCCGATGCACAAGGTCAATTTCGACGCCAAGAGCGAGTACGAGATGATCCAGAACTACAAGGTCCTTCAGGACGTCTTCAACAAGCTCAAGATCACTAAGGTGCGTGCGCGTTGGATCGCTTCGTTTTCCGCGACTCTCTTTGGTTAGATTTTGATTTGGTGTGGTTGGGTTTTGTTTAGCATATGGAGGTGAACAAGCTCGTGAAAGGAAGGCCGCTTGACAATCTGGAGTTTATGCAATGGTTGAAGCACTACTGTGATTCCGTCAACGGAGGAGTCGTTCACGGGTAAGTTCGAATTTTGGTGCTGTTCGTGGATATAGATTGGTATGTCGCTCTTCGTGCTCTGGGTAGTTTGGTTGCTTTTGATGTGAGTGGATCCCTCCGGTTCTCCTTTGATTCTAGTCGTTATCTTAGCTACCTATTGCGAGGTTATGTAAGAATTACTGTGGTCATTCTTTAAGTAAGAATTTGGATTCTATTGATGGGGATCTTGTAGCCCATTTGTAATCAGAAAATATAGCAAGAGGTGAAAAGCTAATTGAGTCTCAAACAATGCCTCGAATTGAGGGCTCGCAATCGTGCTATTTGATCAAATGTCCAATTCAAATGATCATTTAGCTGATAACTTTAGATCAACATACAATCATTGCTGCCCAATCTCCAATTTTGACAATTACAAAGTTTCTTATAACTCTTCAGAATTTTGCAATTGTGCTTTATTCGTTGGGGGATTGAACATTGTAGCAGTTGGATAGTGGGCATATCTGGAAAATTTTTTAACTATACTCTAGCAGAACGACAATTGCATTAGGTGGGTTTGGTTTGCTGCTATAGTATGTATGTGGTTAAATATGGAATTTCTGATGATTGTTGGGTTGGTCCTAGGGTTCATGCCGATTTCTTTTTTTGCCCCAATTTTAATGCTATATTATAAAGTGCATTTCATGTTTTTGTTATTTTCTGTACATTTCATCCTATGACTGTAGTTAGTTAGTCACGACTCTATTACAATATACTATTTTTTTCCTTATATATTTTGTATTATAGGGCTTCGTGGACCCTTCTCTTGCTTGATTATGTTGTTTTTTTCGAATAACTGTAGTAAAAATCATTCTTGGGGAAAACATTAAAATGAAGCAGGTTGTGTTTGATTATTCTGGTTGGATGTCATTAGAACTTATATGCTTAATGGTTTATCAATTTTACATGCTGACCCCTTGATGTACTTAGAACTTATAAGGTGTGTACATGCTTTTGCGCAAAAGAAAATAAGAATACAAGTTCGTGCTACCAAACTGAACCTCCCAACTTGCTTCTTAGTTTATCTTATCCGTGCGACGATTTATTTGTTGATAAGTTGATCTAGTATCTCATTTGTAATCAGAAAAGACATCAAGAGGTCAAAAGCTAATTGAGACTGAAACAATGTCTGGAGCCACGGGCTTGCAATTGTGCTATTTGATCACATGTCCAATTTGAATGATCATTTAGCTGACAACTTTAGATCGATATATTCTGATTGCTGTTGGATTTCCAATTTTCACAGTTACAAAGCATCCAGTTCTTATAATTCTGCAGTATGTTGAAATGTAAATATTACATGTTGGGTTTATTCTATGACCATGGATAAACAGGGGCCTTTTCTTAAGGTTGTCTTCTTAACAACAGGATTAGGTTTTTTTTATGATATTCTTACTAGATTTTTTTAATGCATAAAAACTTAGATTAAAGCCGTTCATTTTGTATGATCTTGTGCTTCTGGAAGTTCACTATATGAGGTATCTGCGAATGCTAGCTTTTCATGTTGTATTTCTAAATCCCTTGTAGCTATAATCCACTGGAAAGGAGAGAGGCTTCCAAGGGGGGTAAAGAAGCCACCAAGAAATGCACACAGTCACAACCTTCCAAGGGTTCAGGACCTGCTCCCAGATCTCAGTCCAGCAATAATGCTCGACGTCATGTTGATCCTTCTGCAAGCATGACTAATCAGTCAGCCAAGACAGCCAGAGCAGTTTTGATTGCAAGTTCAGCATATGATGAACAGGTAATTCAAGTTAGAAGTTGTTGAGCAAGTTGGTTGGTTTCTGGCAATAATAATGAACATTATTCTGCAGATAACAGAGTTGAAGCTATCAGTGGATAGTCTTGAGAAGGAGAGAGATTTCTACTTTTCGAAACTCAGAGATATTGAGATCTTGTGCCAGTCTCCCAAAATAGATGACCTACCTGTACTGTTTCTATGAACCATTTGTTTCGTGCATACTTATTTTGTTCACCTCCTCTGTTATCCAAATGCTGATTATTCATTTACTTCTTACTTTTGCAGATTGTGGGAGCAATAAAAAAGATACTTTATGCAGCAGATGATGATGCATCGGTTGTTGCAGAAGCTCAAGCCATGGTGTCCTTACACCAGAAAGAAGCAGAGTTGCTGAGTCCCATTGCCGAGGTTCCCGAAGAAAGAACAAGCTCAGATACTCAGAAAAGAAAAAGCATAATAAACCCGGAAGTTGATGCTGCTGCTTGTACTTTGTCTTCTCCGAGGCAAAGGATTTTGGACGCCTCTGATGTGCGTTCTAGTGGGTCATCTCTCATGACTTACTGATTTCCCCCTCTTGGGTGATTTCCCCCTTTTGGGATGCATTCCTTGTTCCATAAGCCTGAAAACTGCTTTGTTGTACTTCCTTTAATAGATATCTAGACAGCTCTACCTGTGCAAAAAGCCTCTGTAGTTATAAAGGATTCTAATGATAGTCGACATGGCATTTCATAGCCTATATACAGTCGGAGTTTTTGTTACTCCTTTGAGCTTCAGTTAGCTAGTTTGATCATGCAGTTTTTACAGGTATCCCCAGTGACTTTATACTTCCCAAGCTTCATGGTGGTTTGTGTTATGTAGTACCACGTTGATGGTGTCATATGTGGACATGTTTCACAGGAAAGACTGGCATGTTGGCGCCATGTTCCATGTATAACTTCTGCATGGTTTGGTTTGTGATAAGGTAATACGTTCATACTTCTGAAGTGTTTGATAATGTTCTGTTCTGGTTGGTGCGTCATGATGAGTTGTTCACTGATGGGTCGATTTGTTAGTCCGAATGGATTCTTTCAATTTGCTGGTCGAGAGTTTTGAACCTTGGTTTACTTGACTTTATCTACCTTTTGTGCATATCATTGGTGGGCGTCAATCAGATTTGTGATTGTCTAAGAACACCCTTCTTAGCCATTGACTGGACCACCTTATTTACATACATCATTTGTTTAAGGGTGCAATCTTAATTATGTTAGCATCGTTTACGACTTTTGAGTTCATTAGTTTGCACGTACTTTTGGTGACAACATGTATCGTAATATGAAAGTAAACTAGTGAAGTCTAATTGGTCTTTTCATTATGATTTTTTTTTTGGGAGAAAGTGTACACACCCAATTCTGCATGTCATTTGCTCCTTTTAGGTAGAGAGTAAGGGTAAGTGGTTTCATGTTCTATATAGGTTCCACTTGGAACCTAAACCTTGGAACCTACTTGTTGAAACAAGTTTCTCATTTTGTGGAACTTAGAATCTATTTTTCATGTCTTGGAACTAAAAACTTACTCTGGCATAGGTTAAAGGATTGGTTTCAAAGTCTCTATTTAGGTTCCACTTATATTATTAATTGAACAATTGTAGTAAATCATTATTTTTAATGACCATAACTTGTTACAATTAACTGAAAATAACTTAGATTTAGACGGACAAAAAATGTGAAACACTAACATAGTAAAAATCTCAGTTATAAAATGGAAGCTTAGATTAGTTCTAAATTATATATTTATCATTGAATGCTATGAACATTGTAGGATTGCGTGAAGTGGTAGACCAAAAAAAGCACAAAAACTTGTTTCGGCTTTTAAGTTTTATTTACGTAGAATGTATCCGTTGAAATAGGTTCTCAATGTTTGGAACTTGGAATCTATCCACACACCTTGGAATTGGATAGGTTCCTATCGGTTTGATTATCTGATTCTAGATTCTACTTTGGAACCATATTCACCACTAAGGGGGATGGGTGTATATATTCACATGGGCTCACATGCTTATAAGATGCTAAAGTTCACCCCCGATTATTTAGCCACTTAAAACATCATCGAATAATTCCTTCTTAAGCTTTATCTTCTTGGTAACTTGCTAAGGTGTATGGCGCACCCTTTGTAAGACTAGAATCAATCATCGACTCGCAAATGTAATGATTGACGATGTATTCGAATTTGCGCAATAGCATACTTTTATTCTTATGAACAAGCTGGATGTGACATCTTCAATCTAATCCCAATCTACAGAGTTACAATGATAATCGATGGATTGCTGAAAACCTATGAATGGCTACTTTAGGGTGAAAATTCAATTTTTTATCTACGGATTGCAAATTTTCAAAAAAGTGGAAACAGGTTGCAAACGAGGAGCCACGAGGATCCAAGCCCATAGACGAGCTCATTGGGCCACACGTCCACTTCGATTGGCCCAAGGAGGCCCATTAAGTGATTCAAGCCCACCTTAGCATTTTGTAAGCATGCACATTAATATGTCCATGTGCATGAATAGTGAAATGGGACTATGGTTTAGTGTAATCCCCATTTTGCCCATTCTAGAAGCCTATAGCTAATGAGACAAAAATGGTAGGCATAAGGGAAAGGAAGTGGCGCCCAAGCATGAAGGAGAGAGAAGTCTACCTAGCTAAGCCTACCTAGTCAACTTAGTCTATTATTGTATGTGCAAAATCTTGGCATTGGTTACCTTGGATTGTATACCTTGCCTTCATGAAGCCATATTAACCGTGCAAAAGGCTTGGACATGAGGGAATTAGGGAAATGTGTACTTGCTTCGTTAATACATGTTCAATCCCTCTCTCATCTCTCTCATTTTTCTCTCTCTCTCTCTGTCCCCCTCTCACCTTGGCCGAACACCCCCCCTCCCCAATCTCTCTCTCAGCTCACTTCCGCTCTCATTCTCATGTCCGTCTCCTTCTCTTTCCCTCTTGGTTCTCACCATCGTCTAGCACCACCGCCCCTTGCCATCGCCATTCGCTGTGCCTCACATTGAGCTGCCTTCCACCGTCTGCCGCTCCTTGGCCGTGAGTGTCCTCACACCACCTTTGCCATGAGATCTCGCTGTCGAACCACTGTCCTCATGCTCGCCCTCGCTGCCTCACCGAACCACCGCTATCCCCTTGCTGTGCTAGTCTTGTCGTGAGCTGCTGCCCAATGATGCCTCATCACCGTCCACCATTTGCTGTCTAGCTCATCATTGAGCCGCCTCACCTCACTGCCCTCATACCTGTACCGTTTCTATGAACCATTTGTTTCATGCATACTTATTTTGTTCATCACCTTTGTGTCCAATTACTGATTATTCATTAACTTCTTACTTTTGCAGATTGTGGGAGCAATAAAAAAGATACTTTATGCAGCAGATGATGATGCATCAGTTGTTGCTGAAGCTCAAGCCATGGTGTCCCTACACCAGAAAGAAGCAGAGTTGCTGAGTCCCATTGCCAAAGTTCCCGAAGAAAGAACAAGCTCAGATACTCAGAAAAGGAAAAGCATAATAAACCTGGAAGTTGATGCTGCTGCTTGTACTTTGTCTTCTCCGAGGCAAAGGATTTTGGACGCTTCTGATGTGCGTTCTAGTGGGTCATCTCTCATGACTTACTAAGTTCCCCCTTTTGGGATGCATTCCTTATTCCATAAGCCTGAAAACTGCTTTTGTTGTACTTTCCTTTAATAGATATTTAGACAGCTCTATGTTGACGCCTAAAATTTCATTTTAATTAATTAGGTTTTATTTTTGTTTTTATTTTATTTGGATGATAAATAAATGAAAAAACGGAAAAAACGAGAAAAACAGAAAAAAAAACGGAAAAAGCCCCTCCTATGGGCCCGTGAGGCCCATTTCTGCCTTAGCCCGGCCCAGCTGGGTCTTCATCTTCCTCCACCGTCCGCCTCTGCAGAACACGCGTGGAGGGCGCGATGTCGGAAGGGAGAAGAGGACGGCGACGCACATGGGGGAGCTGGTGACGCACTGAAGGACAGGTAGGTGGCGGATGGGACGCCGGTTCGGCCGGCGGAAGCCGTTCAGCACACAAGGACCGTCGGTCGAAGCTCCGTCGACCGACCGCCCCCTCGCCTATAAATAGGGCTCCCCTAACGACGACAAAGGGCACGCCGAGAACGATCGAAGGCTGCAAAGCTTCAAGCTTCCTACTGAGAGACTTCAGAAGGGGAGCCGAGGTCGAGCAAGCCCAGATCCGAAGGCTCGCGGCCGGAGAGGGAGAAGTTCTGCCGGAGAGACACAGAGAGAGAGAGAGAGAGAGAGAGAAGGGGAGATCGAGCACGGGGAAGGCGAAAGGGCGTCGAGCACCGTGCGACGTCGTCACCGTCTCTCCTGTGCACGGTTGCCGGTCTTGGCCGGGTAGCCTACCTCCGTCGTCGTCACCACTTTGTCGCCGTCGTAGCCCTCATCGTTGTCCCGTTCTCATCACGCCGCCGCCGCTACCGCAATCACCGTCGTTGCCGAAGCACCTAGGTTTCCGTCCCCGGTACCGCGAACTCGCAAACCCTAGGGTTTGCGATTTTCCGGGTCGCGAAGCGGATCCGGACCTGGAAAATCGGGTAGGGTTCGCAATCCGCGGGCGACGGGAGTCGGGTCGGGTGCTGGATCCGGGTCGGGTAGGGTTTCGCCGGAGGGAGCAGGTTGTCGGGCCGGGTGTCCCCTAACGCTTGGCCATGGCGTCGTTTTGTTTAATAATAAAAAAAAAAAAAAAAGAGAAAAGGGGCAAAAATCCGAGTCGGGTCCGCGTGCGTGTCGCCGGCCCGGGTCGGACCCAACCCGCGGATCCGATCCGGGCCAGTTTTATGATATTTTTAAATAAATAAAAATAAATAATTTATCTAAAAAAATCAAAAATAATTTATTTTCAAAAAAATATTAAAAAATGTTTTAATTTCCAGAAAACCAAAAAATAATAAAAAATGTTGAAAAAATGTTTTATTTTCTAAAAAATCAAGAAAAATAAAAAATAATTTATTTTCCAAAAAAGCATTTAAAAATATTAAAAAATATTTTATTTTCCGAAAAAAAAAAAAAATCAAAAAAATTCATATTTTCCAAAAAATGCCAAAAATCCAAAAAAAGTAAAAAATTCATGAAAAAGCCAAAAAAAAAAAATCAGAAAAAGCCAAAAAGACTTGTATTTTTCTAAAAATACAAAAAAAAACCAAAAAATCCCTTTTATGTCAAAAAAATTAGAAAAAGACTCAAAAATGTTTTTCCTTCCCAAATTGCATGGAAAATCCCTCAAACATAAAAAAAAAAAAAAAAAAACCTCAAGGTTTAAACAAGATTAGGTACCGAAAGGGCATTAGTGATTAACTAGTGTAATCAAGTCCCCGATCCTAACTTCTCTGGTTGTGCGGGAGCAAGTATTTCTCCCGATACTTTGCTTGGGTTTCTAATCAACCTACCCCAAATTGATTAGTGGCGACTCCATTTTAAAAATCAACTTGCAGGTTAAAAACTTAGACTATTAAAGTCGCGAATTGGTGGACTTGGGAGAGTCCGAGCCTAATTAATTTCAGCCGAGCCATTAGCCTCCTTAGGCGCGCTCGCCCGATAGCGGCGTCGAAAAAGAGGTCGCGACAGCTTGGTGACTCCACCGGGGACAATTTGAGGACTTAGGCCATTTTTGTCTTGTTTAAATTCTTTATTGACTTGTTTTTGTTTTTTCTTTATGCAGGTTAGTAGCCTAGAAGTTTATCTTGATTTTCGTTAAAATAAAATGTCTTGTGATTATAAATTGCTATGCATGCTTTACTGTTTTAAACACTACACATGGCATACAACCCGGCCGCCGGACCTAGGCCGCCATAGGATTTTTAGGATGGTGCTAAGAAAGATACGACCTCGAACGCGAGACTGCGATGTAGAGGTTGCCTTTCTTTTCCCCGAATTTCTCAGCCGAGGTTAAAGGGGTATGCTGCTAACGCGAGACTGCGACGGGCGGATACCCTTTTAATTTCAACAAGCCTTCTCAGTTAGAAATCGAGCCACACATCTCATGCGCATGTCTTTGTGCTTGTCATTTTTATTTAAAAGCAAAGTGATTTCTTTACTTTTATTCAGTCTTTTATTGGCCCATGGCAATTTAGGATAAGCCTTTCAAAGTCCCAGTCTATATGCGATGGGGAAAGACGATATCCAGTTTATTCCTGCTCCCAAAGCGAGCTCTTCGATGGTTGGGTCAACTGGACTAGTATGCCCAAGAGCGCGTGAAAGCCAAAGTCGGTCATCTCCTATCATTGATTCAAATCTTTGTTCGTTCGAAGTCATACAAGCTATGGCGTATTTCTAGTGTCCAAAAACGACTACTTTCATATTTGGTAGATTTGAGCTAACTCCAACTCTGGAAGAATACAGTATCATCACTGGAATGCCTCTCGAGAATAAGATTATCAGACCATCAACAGGCATCATCCCGTTGCGTGGATTAGCGCGACTTTTAAGAACTGAAGTTCATGTTATGAGACAAATTCTTGAAAACAACCATAATACCTGCCCACTAGAATTTATGAATGCTTGTTTTCAAAATCAGCCTATGACCCAAAAAAGTGAAATTTTCCTCTTGGCCTTTTTCGGATTCATCATTTTCCCCATCAAAGAAATGTCATAAGTCCTAAGATGGCATGGATAGTTGATCAGATCTTGAGGGGGCAAAATTATGTCAACATGATTTTAACTGAAACATTCCTATCCTTTAATCATTTTAAAGATAACACGGAGAAAATCATGCGGGTCTCTCCTGAAATTTTACAAGTCTGGTTCTTTTCCCACCTAAGTGAATTCCGAGACTTCATGCGATCGTTCGAAACAAATACTTTTGAGAATCCATTACAAAAATTTATGATTTTAGGACCATACATTCCCAATCAAAGCTGTTTAAATTGGATAAACTTCCTAAGAGACCCAGCTCTCCCGAGGCATTCCAATGGTGTGCTGGTTGGTTCCATGAAAGAGAGCTCGCTTCGCTTACAAACGTTGCCGCCCAATCCCGTTGCTCGGCCTCACCGGCGCCATTCCCTATTACCCATATCGGGTGGCACGAAAATATGGAGCCCTTCAGGAAATCCCACCGCCTTTCAAGAGGATGATCCCTCCAGTTCTTTTCAACACAAACCGTGACTACGCATTCGAAATTTCTATTGCTGAGGAAACGGGACAAATGCCATCGCAAAAGGATCGTGGTACCCGAAGGGCTTGAGGGAGAAGAAAGAGCCCACCACGCCCGCGGCTTACATCCACAATCATCACATCCCGACAAGGTGGAAGCCATCGGTCCCTCGCTCAATCAGCGAGAGCAGCCAGCATGAGCAAGCAGAGCTTACGCAAAGGGATTTGGGAATAGGCCAGATACTCATCTCGGAGCCAATCCAAGAAAGCAAGCAGCCTTTGCAGGAACAAGGCTCCCCGTCGCATATAAGCTAGCAGTCGTTGTCTTCCTTAGTGTTTATTTTGTGAAAGCTTTGTCCCTTTGTTTAGGGACTTTTCTTTAATATCTAGTACTTTATTATGTCATTTCAAGTTCTAGATGCTAGAAGTCTCAGTAAAACCCTCTTTCGATAAATAAAAATAGATAGATCGTTGCCATGGGTCAATCTTTGTCCGCTTCCGTGCTCATTCATTGTTTTCACAAAAACAGGTAATCATGAATCGCCAACTATCAGCCACTCGCGAATGGCCTCATGTGATAGGGGCCGATCAGAATGATGTACAAAATCGCCTTGCCAACATTGAAGATGGCGTATGACAGATGTCCATTATTCTTCGACAACTCTCGAGGCAAATGGAATCCACTCAAACTGAGCCCAACTTCATAGCTGCTTTAAGCACTGTCATGACACCTGCGAATTTGCCAGAAAATAGCTAGTACCATAGACAGCTTGAAAATATCATGAAAAAGTTAAACCAGTTGCAGAGGCAGAATCCCATGGACTTGTCCAATTACGCCGGCATTGAAATCCCTGAAGAGCTCAAAGCACCTGAATGCGAAAGGTATATTGATACCTCCCGCCCAGAGACCTACTTGCAGGCCTACTTGGTCCGAAGGATGATTCAATCATACCAGTCAAGCTTGACTGGCCCCGCCTTGCGATGGTACATTGTCAGGAAGATTAGTCCTCTTAAAACATTGAGGGAATTAATCCATGTTTTCCACCAGGAATATAATATTGACATCAGCCCTGACATCGCCTTGCCTTATGAAGAACCGATGATCGCGGAGCACGAGGAGCCGTTAGTCGCTGAGATAGGAGAAGAAGATGTCAATGAAGCCTTGCATGATAAATGGACGATTGAGCAACATCAAATTACTGAAAAGTTTCTCACTAGGAAAGGCAAGGAATCTGTGTACGAGATCAAAGACACGGAGCCTGTTCAAGACCAGGGCATGACAAGACAGCTCCCCAAGCTTACTCCAAGAGCTAGGGTCCAAAGAATACCAACCCCTATCAACCTGGAAAGTGAATCAGACAGTGAGACTCTAATGTCTCTCAATTCCCTTGACAGAATCGAGTTGGCAAAACGAAGAGCCTTACTCAAAAGGTTTGGACTAGAAACCAAGAGAAGAAAGCCTAAGCAAATCAATTCAGCATTTGCCGACGAGCCACCGCACCAAAGCTCCGAGCATTCCCAAGAATACAGCTTTGAAGGCTACCATCCCCTAAAGTACAACCCTGAAGACTTCCCATCCTTAGAATACAGCCCCAAGGACTTCTAACGTTACTTTGACAATGAAACTGACGATTCATCGTATAACTATTTCTACTCTCACCCGGGGATGAAGGCCCGTCAGAAGAGGAAACATATGTCTTTATCCGCTACGATCCTAATGAAGTACTAAGCTCATCCTCTGACCATGAGGATAGCTTCAATACTTCATCCTCATTCGGAAATTTTAACCCAGAGGAAAGCAATGGGGTAATCTCGGTAGAGTCCAACTTCCCTGAAACAGAAAAATTCACCACTACGATGAATATGCAGTGGGAAAACCAGTGGTCTAACCAAGACATATCAAGCTCGTCTTGCCCTCATAGGATCATGACTCCCATAGAAATGTGGATACCCAATTTCCGCAGGTACAACGGCACGACTTGCCCCGTGGCTCACTTGCAGTATCTCCATGCTGAAATGAGTCAGTATTATGGCCAGATGTTATTTACAACTCAGGCGTTCCAAGAAACTCTTACGGGGTCTGCACTACAATGGTTTTGCACAGCAAATATTCACCTCATAAAGGATTGGAGCGAGCTGACTTCCACATTCTTGCATCAGTACCAAAACCAGATTGGAACTGAACTGCCTTGCGAGAGTTTGGCTTACTTCAGAAAAAGACCAATGGAGGATATCCAAGCATACGCAGGGAGGTGGAGGGCTTTCATGATGCAAACCCACCCTCAACGGCGGGCTGAGGAGGAGTTAATGAAACAATTCATAGAAGCTTTGTCCTGCAAGCATCGTTGTTGGCTGCATGGGTTACACTTCCGTAGCTTCAACGAGGTAGTCATCGCATGTGAATACTTCGAGTCTACTGAATGCGAGGAATTCAAAGACGCTTAGCTTCAAGACTAGCACTATCAAAGCGCTCCTTTACATAGGAGTTCTCATAAGTTTTACTTGTAATTTCATGTTTCTTATCTTGTCTAATGTGCTACTATTGTACTTTCCATTCCAAGTACTCTAATGTATAGTTCTAATATTCTGTTTTGAGAGCATGAGGCGGTACTCCAAACCTGCCAGTGATGTTATCCAACCATGAAAAGAAAATATCATCCAAGGAGAATACCGAGGGCTGGGCTTCCTCATGCTTTTTTTCCCCCAAAGACCTATTTTGAAAATAAAAAATATTTCATCACCCAAAAACTTTTGTCAAAACAAGATGATAAATTTAAGCACGTTTGTCCTTTTAACCCTCTCACTTTATGTTTCAGAACATCATCCCCTTTGATTTAGTGTGACTAGCACATCGTGTGAACAGACCAAACTCGAGAAAGCGGGGGCAAATAAAAAAGATCATCCCACTTCAAAGAAGGAAACAAAAGATAGGACGTAATAGGTACAGGCATACGGTCGAAATCAAGCCGTCCCCAGGAGCTCTATGCACTCCACCTCGCTCTTGCCCAACTCCTTCTCAAGCCGAAGCAATATCTTTTCCCTAGAACGTGCTCGAGCAACTAGACGTTGCGATTTCGTTGATGAAATTTCCAGCTTTAACAAGTGCGGAAGCACAGGAAAGGGATTTCTTCTCTTTCTTTGAATTGGCTACTGTCAACAGGGAGGAAATCCAGACAGTTGAAGTGATCTCTAGCCCCCTATTTAAGATGATGACGTTAGGACCTGGAAACCTAACTTCTTGTTCCTGACGCATACTCTCCCAAAAAGTAATTGCCATCAGAGAATTGGAGGTTTTGATTGTCCATCTTAGTTTCCATAGAAGCTTGAGGTATATGACTTTGCCCAATGCTGCTATAGTCAAAGACAGAAGAAGAAAATTCCACAGAAGGAAGGCATTGAAGATGAATCAATGACCATCAATCATGCATACAAGGCCACAAATGAGGAGGGCCAATCGAAAGAAATGTCGAACTGTGTCAATACAAAGAGGCTGTCATCAACATACAGAGATCCCTAGGAGCTAACAAATACAAACTCTGGGAAAGAGTAATTTGGTATCGTTTCCAATGTTCCCAGTATCTGAACTCGCTTTTGACATATTTTCTCCTATTGACAGGAAGCATAGGATTCAAGAAGCAAGTTTAATGGTTAATTTGGACAAATTAATTGACCCATATCAATTTACCTAATTTGGTATGAAAGTACGTGTCATTCAGGAGCCAGTTCGGTTAAATGAAAAAAGAAACACCCTACGGACACCGTCGGCACCTCTAGCCGAGTGGTACTCGGGAAGAAGCAAAACGGTCCGAAGTCGGGGGTTCGAATCCCCGACGCGGCAGTTAGCCGCTTGGTAAAAAAAAAAAAAAAAATAATAATAAATTTTTGCGCCTGCAAATTACGAGAGAAGCGAGATGACCTAACGAAGCAAAAGACATAGGACTTCGTGCACTTCAGGTCCATCCAATCATCCGCAAACCGGTGAAGGGTAATGTTGTATCGCTTCCAAGTTATTTGACTCTTGAAAGAGTTTCGACTAACATGATCCCTTTTATCTATTGCAGGATCACTTAAACCGTAAAAAAAATGCGGATAACAAATCAAGGAAAGACATGTCAAACTCTGATAAACTCTCCCAAGCAAAATGGCGTCTCAAGTATCGCCAAAGCAAATGACAGAGATCCTTCAAGCCTCAATTCACCTTTAATTTTGGCCCTGTTGATTGATTTATTTTTCATCTTCTTTTCTGCAGGGGCAAAAATAGAGATGCCCGATTAGATCCCCAACCCCGGCTGATCTTTCTTGTGTCATTTCCCTACTCAATAGGAACAATCTATTGACACCCATTTGTGAATAACCCTTTTTGATGCTCAAAATTTAACATATTTGGAAACACCATTTTGTTAACCCTTAAAGCTACCAATAAGGTCTTTTTGAACAAAAACCATTCATTTGTTTTAAGAGTACAAACTCTCTCATGTTTAAAGTGTTGCATGCATTTTCCAAATGGATTTTTGCATGATGATTTTGTTTGTCTAAATCACTGATTCTACAAGGATTATTAGAATAGACAGCTAAGTGAAGAATACAAGGTTAATTGAGCATGCTGGATAAGGCGCGTCGGAATGATGACTAGCAAGCCATATCCCACACACAGTCCCTAATTATACACTTGTGAGATGAGTGTAGAAGATTCCATGACTACAGGATAAAGAGTTCTCTCGCAAATGGTACGATGACCAAAATAGTGGGAGGCATTCCATTGCTCACTTTGAGCCCCATACACTGGCCAAATTTCTATCTTACCCCCCTGTCGAAGAACCACCCCATACTGGGGCAAGTTTAAGGCAAGTTAGCATCACAAGGTGAGAAAAGGGATATAAATTCTCTTGCTTGCACTTGCATCAATCTTTGAGTGTCTTTATTGCATATGAACACTCGCGTTAATTTAAGTTCCCTAGAGTCATGAAGAGCAATTCTTTCTTTACGCACTTGTATCCATTGTACGACCCAATTGAGTCTGTAAATTCACCCTTATATGGAGGCAAAGCAAAAGCTGCTGCCACCCAAGTAGCATTATCAGAAGCACCGGCAAAAGATGAAGACTCAATAGTCTAACAAAGGTGTTTGCTTGAACTTACCAAGATCAATTCCTCAAGCAACAAGAACAAATTGGGGCATAAAAAAGCAGCGTACCTGGTAAAAGCAAGGTCAATGCCCATGAATGAAAAAATGAAAAGAGAAATGGGGACATAAAAAAGCAGTGTCCCTGGTAAAAGCAAGGCTGATGCCCATGAATGAAAAAATGAAAAGAGAAATGGGGACATAAAAAAGCAGTGTGCCTGGTAAAAGCAAGGCTGATGCCCCAAACGAAAATGCAGCCATCTATATTCCCAAGAGAAGTTGCTGTTGTGGTTCAATTGATGGAGCCTTCATCTGACTGCGAGAGGAAAAACCGATGACAAATGTCAAGGCAATCACCAGCTCTCACCCTTTTACACATGAGTCAAGCCTACATGGCATCCTAATGTAAAAAGTCTCTTTAGACTAGGGGCACTTCAATTAACATAGGATTTCATATGTCTATAAATATCGCTCGAAGAAGTACGAGCAAGATTATTCTATCTTTTTTCGCAGGATTCTCGACTTGCAAACCCGGAGATGATCGTGCAACATCTTTCCCACAAAGCCATGACCTTATTGGTCCCCTTTGATAAGCCATTGACCAAGCCTTCATCATAATTCCAACAAAGACCTCTCACATTGGTAAAGTCGTATCATTTGCGAGAATACTCGGACCCCTGCTGACATGATGACAGTGAGACAATGTGGTCCTTATAAATCTTGTATCAATGGTCAGGACAAAACAGCATTTCCCATGAGAGCGAGTGAAAAGTCCTTTCAGACTGAAAGTCCCTCGTCTGGCATGCTCAAGACATCTACATTCTAAATGAAAGTTGTCTTTCAAAATCTTCCCCAGTGGAATTCAAATGATACAAAACTAACGAGATCATCATGCATAAGTCACATTTAAACTTACGAATTTACAACATATACAATCTTTGTGTACATGTGTGCATATTGTGTAAATAGCAAGCATACTTTTAGAGATCAAAGATATCGCCAGAAAAGCATGTCTCCCTCCTTACTCCTAAAGCTTTATGTTTGATAATCTTTGGATACCCACCACTCATCGTGTACTCTCTCTTATTGACACTCACCATGCCCGAGTTGTCCCCAAATAATATAGCAGCTGTTCAAGCATTCCATTGCTTTGCTTGGCAGCGCCTACCTAGGTATGCCTTCTTACAATTGGACCCAAATTGAGTGGTCCCGAGTCGCATCATTAAATACTTGTGTTCATCCAAGTATCCCAAGATTTTTACACTTGCGTCTACCCAGGTGTTCCACCCCTTTTAAGTGCCTGCGGCAATCCAGGTAAACCTTATACAACATTCAAGTTTATAATACCAGGAGGTGAGAGACCTTCACGAATATGCGAAACCCATCCTCGATATTCCCAATTACCAGGAGGTGAGAGACCTTCACGAATATCCCAGGTACGTCCTCGATATTCCCAATTACCAGGAGGTGAGAGACCTTCACGAATATCCCAGGTACGCCCTCGATATTCCCAATTACCAGGAGGGAGAGACCTTCACGAATATCCTAGGTACGCCCTTGATATTCTCAATTACCAAGAGGTGAGAGACCTTCACGAATATGCGAGACCCATCCTCGATATTCCCAATTACCAGGAGATGAGAGACCTTCACGAATATCCCATGTACGTCCTCGATATTCCCATTTACCAGGAGGTGAGAGACCTTCACGAATATCCCAGGTACGTCCACGATATTCCCCTTTACCAGGAGGTGAGAGACCTTCATGAATATCCAAGGTATGTCCTCGATATCCCAACTGCCAGAAGGTGAGAGACCTTCGCGAATATCTTAGGTACGTCCTCGATATTCTCGTTACCAGAAGGTGAGAAACCTTCATGAATATCTCAGGTATGTCCTCGATATTCCCAATGTCAGAAGGTGAGAGACCTTCACGAATATCTCAGGTACGTCCTCGATATTCTCATTACCAGAAGGTGAGAGACCTTCACGAATATCTCAGGTACGCCCTCGATATTCCCAATTACCAAGAGGTGAGAGACCTTCACGAATATGCGGGGCACGCCCTCGATATTCTCATTACCAGAAGGTGGGAGATCTTCACGAATATGCGGGGCACGCCCTCGATATTCCCAATTACCAGGAGGTGAGAGACCTTCACGAATATCTCAGGAGGTGAGAGACCTTCATGAATATGCGAGGCACGTCCTCAACATTCCCAATTACCAGGAGGTGAGAGACCTTCATGAATATCCAAGGTACGTCCTCGATATTCCAACTACCAGGAGGTGAGAGACCTTCACGAATATCCCAGGTACGCCCTCGATATTCCAATTACCAAGAGGTGAGAGACCTTCACGAATATCTCAGGTACGCCCTCGATATTCCCAATTACTAAGAGGTGAGAGACCTTCATGAATATCCAAGGTACGTCCTCGATATTCCCAATTACCAGGAGGTGAGAGACCTTCATGAATATCCCAGGTATACCCTCGATATCCCCAATTACCAGGAGGTGAGAGACCTTCACGAATATCTCGTGTACGCCCTCGATATTCCCACTACCAGGAGGTGAGAGACCTTCACGAATATCCCAGGTATGCTCTCGATATTTCCAATTGCCAGGAGATGGGACACCTTCACAAATAGCTAAGGTATGTTCTCAATATTTTCAATTATCAAGTACCCCTTCGATACTTGTGAGTGTCCAAGTATCCCCTAAGAATTCATACTTGTGATTATCTAAGTACCTATTCAATGCCTATGGTCAGCCAAATACCATTTTGACGCTTGCAAAGGCCCAAATACCTTTCGAGTGCCGGGTTAGTACTTGTGAATATCCAGTACTCATTGATATACCGTGAATGTCCGGGTATCTTCCGAATCGATGCCCCGAGAAAGGTCTCGCACATCATCCCGAGAAAGGTCGGGTTCCAACTGGTGTCTTCGACAGAAGTCAGACACCCCACAAATCGATGCCCTGAGAAAGGTCGGCGCATCTCCCGAGAAAAGTCGGGTACCAACTGGTGTCTTCGATAGAAGTCAGACACCCAACAAATCGATGCCCTGATAAAGATCGGCGCATCTCCCGAGAAAGGTCGGGTACCAACCGGTGTCCCTGATTGAGGTCAGGCACCCTCAGCAAACAGATGCCCTGAGAAAGGTCGGCGCATCTCCCGTCAAGGCAACCGAAGAAAGGTTCGGGTCCTAGACAAATCATTGATTGTTTTAACGGGCGACCGAAGAATGGTTCAGTCTGGAGAAGCAATTTCCAGTCACGGCGACCAGAAGAATGGTTCGGGTCCGAGACAAACCCCAATTGCTCCAACGGGCGACCGAAGAATGGTTCGGGTCGGAGGAGCAATTTCCCGTCAAGGCGACCAGAAGAAATGTTCGGGTCCTAGACAAATCATTGATTGTTTTAACGGGCGACCGAAGAATGGTTCGGGTCCTGGAGGAGCAATTTCCGTCAAGGCGACCGAAGAAAGGTTCGGTCCTAGACAAATCATTGATTGTTTTAACAGGTGACCGAAGAATGGTTCGGGTCCTAGAGAAACAATTTCCCGTCACGGCATCGAAGAATGGTTCGGGTCCGAGACAAACCACCGATTGCTCCAATAGGCGACCGAAGAATGGTTCGGGTCCTGGAGGAGCAATTTCCCATCATGGCGACCGAAGAAAGGTTTGGGTCCTAGACAAATCATTGATTGTTTTAACAAAGCGACCAGAAGAATGGTTTGAGCCCCGGAAAAGCAACCTCTTCATATCACCGGGTAAGATGACGCCTTGATACTTGCCAAACTCGGGGTTCACACCCTATCTCACTCACTCCCGGTAAGTAACTACAGGTATCTTCTTATCTGTCTTAATATATGTAATGTTATATTGCTCTTTTTACATAGGATAATAACTCCCAAATAAAATATAATCTGCTATGTATATATGGACAAAATTTAGGTATCAGTTTGTCTTTGAATGCAACCTCTGCGAGCTCACCGTCAAAGAGAGGCAGCTGTTGACACATAAAATTTCATTTTAATTAATTAGGTTTTATTTTTGTTTTTATTTTATTTGGATGATAAATAAATGAAAAAACGAAAAAAGCGGAAAAAACGAGAAAAACAGAAAAAAACGGAAAAAGCCCCTCCCATGGGCCCGTGAGGCCCATTTCGCCTCGGCCCGGCCCGGCTAGGTCTTCATCTTCCTCCACCGTCCGCCTCCGCAGCACACGCGTGGAGGGCGCGATGCCGGAAGGGAGGAGAGGACGACGATGCACATGGGGGAGCTGGCGACGCACTGAAGGACGGGTAGGTGGCGGATGGGACGCCTGTTCGGCCGGCGGAAGCCGTTCGGCACACGAGGACCGTCGGTTGAAGCTCCGTCGACCGACCGCCCCCTCGCCTATAAATAGGGCTCCCCCGACGACGGCAAAGGGCACGCCGAGAACGATCGAAGGCTGCAAAGCTTTGAGCTTCCTGCTGAGAGACTTCAGAAGGGGAGCCGAGGTCGAGCAAGCCCAGATCCGAAGGCTCGCGGCCGGAGAGGGAGAAGTTCTGGGAGAGACAGAGAGAGAGAGAGAGAGAGAAAATGGGAGATCGAGCACGGGGAAGGCGAAAGGGCGTCGAGCACCGTGCGACGTTGTCACCGTCTCTCCCGTGCACGGTTGCCGGTCTTGGCCAGGTAGCCTATCTCTGTCGTCGTCACCACTGTCGCCGTCGTAGCCTTCACCGTTGTCCCGTTCTCATCACGCCGCCGCTGCTATCGCAGTCATCGTCGCCGCCGAAGCACCTAGGTTTCCGTCCTCGACGCCGTGAAATCGCAAACCCTAGGGTTTGCGATTTTCCGGTCGCAAAGTGGATCCGGACCGGAAAATCGGGTAGGGTTCGCAATCCGCGGTCGGGTGCTGGATCCGGGTCGGGTAGGGTTTCGCCGGAGGGAGCAGGTTGTCGGGCCGGGTGTCCCCGAATGCTCGGCCACGGCGCCGTTTTGTTTAATAATTAAAAAAAAAAAAGAGAAAAAGGGCAAAAATCCGAGTCGGGTCCGCGTGCGGGTCGCCAGCCCGGGTCGGACCCAACCCACGGATCCGACCCGGGCCAGTTTTATGATATTTTTAAATAAAAAAATAATTTATCTAAAAAAATAAAAAATAATTTATTTTCAAAAAATATTAAAAAATGTTTTAATTTCCAGAAAACCAAAAAATAATAAAAAAATGTTGAAAAAATGTTTTATTTTCTAAAAAATCAAGAAAAATAAAAAATAATTTATTTTCCAAAAAGCATTTAAAAAATATTAAAAAATATTTTATTTTCCGAAAAATAAAAAAAATCAAAAAAATTCATATTTTCCAAAAAATGCCAAAAATCCAAAAAAAGTCAAAAATTCATGAAAAAGCCAAAAAAAAAAAAATCAGAAAAAGCCAAAAAGACTTGTATTTTTCCAAAAATACCAAAAAAACCAAAAATCCCTTTTATGTAAAAAAAAAAAATTAGAAAAAGACTCAAAAAATGTTTTTCCTTCCCAAATTGCATGGAAAATCCTTCAAACATAAAAAAAAAAAAAACCTCAAGGTTTAAACAAGATTAGGTACTGAAAGGGCATTAGTGATTAACTAGTGTAATCAAGTCCCCGATCCTAACTTCTCTGGTTGCGCAGGAACGAGTATTTCTCCCGATACTTCGCTTGGGTTTCTAATCAACCTACCCCAAATTGATTAATGGCGACTTCATTTTAAAAATCAACTTGCAGGTTAAAAACTTAGACTATTAAAGTCGCGAATTGGTGGACTTGGGAGAGTCCGGGCCTAATTAATTTCAGCCGAGCCATTAACCTCCTTAGGCGCTCTGCCCCGATTGCGAGCGCCGAAAAAAGAGGTCGCGACACTCTACCTGTGCAAAAAGCCTTTGTGGTTATAAAGGATTCTAATGATAGTGGACATGGCATTTCATAGCCTATATACAGTCGGAGTTTTTGTTACTCCTTTGAGCTCCAGTTAGCTAGTTTGCTCATGCAGTTTTTACAGGTATCTCCAGTGACTTCGCATCCTTCCCAAGCTTCAAGGTGGTTTGTGTTATGTAGTACCACATTGATGGTTGCATATGTGGACATGTTTTACAGGAAAGACTGGCGTGCTGGCGCCATGTTCCATGTATAACTTCTGCATGGTTTGGTTTGTGATAAGGTAATACGTTCATACTTCTGAAGTGTTTGATAATGTTCTGTTCTGGTTGGAGCGTCTTAATGAGTTCTTCACTGATGGGATGATGTGTTAGTCCGAATGGATTCTTTCAATTTGCTGGTCTAGAGTTTTGAACCTTGGTTGAGTTTATCTATATTTTGTGCATATCATTGGTGGGCGTCAATTAGATTTATGATTGTCTAAAGACACCCTTCTTAGCCATTGACTGGACCACCTTATTTACATACATAATTTATTTAAGGGTGCAACCTTAATTATGTTAGTATCATCTTTATGACATTTGAGTTCTTTAGTTTACACGTCTTTTTGGTGACAATATCTACCGGCATTTGAAAGTACACACCCAACTCTGGCATGTCATTTGCTCTTTTTTAGATAGAAGGACGTAAGGGTGAGCGGTTTTGTATCTCATATAGGTTTCACCTGAAACTTAGACCTTGGAACTTATTGAAACGAATTTCTCATTTTGTGGAATTTAGAATTTTTTTTACATATCTTGGAATTTGAAACTTACTTCGTCATAGATTTAAGGGTTGGTTTCAAGATCTCTATTTAGATTTCATCTGTATTATTAATTGAACAATTGTGGTGAATTATTATCTTTAATGATTATAACTTGTTACAGTTCCTTGAATATATTTTAGATTTAGACGTGAGAAAAATATGAAACGTTAACATAATAAAAGTCTCAGTTATAAAATGAAAACTTAGACTAGTTTCAAATTATACATTAATTATCGGACACTATGGACAGTACAGGATTGTGCGAAGTTAGACCGAAAAATGCACAAAAACTTGTTTTGAATTTTAAGTTTTATCTACGTAGAATGTATCCGTTGTGATAGGTTCATAGTTTTTGGAACTTGAAATCTACCCGCACACTTTGAAATTTGGTACTGGGTAGGTTCTCACTGGTCCGATTCTTTGAGTCTAGGTTTTACTTTGGAACCATGTTCACCACTAGAGGGATGGGTGTATATATTTGCATGTGCTCACATGCTTATAAGATGCTAAAGTTCATCCCCGATTATTTAGCCACTTAAAATATCATTGAATAATTCCTCCTTAAGCTTTATCTTCTTGGTAACTTGCTAAGGCGCATGCCGAACCCTTTGTCAGACTAGAATCAATCGTCGACTCGCAAATGTAACGATTGACGATGTATTCGAATTTGCGCAATAGCATACTTTTATTCTTATGAACAAACTGGACGACAATGAGGTGTGGTTAACGGAGGCAATTAATCCGTCAAGAAGAATGCTCGATCCCACTCGGAGACTAATGGCTCACTATTGATTATTGCTCATAAAATGTGCTTTAAATCTGCCTCACTAAGCTTCCTCTCAAGACCAAAATATTTAATTGATGGCAGTCAAGACCTACGAGTTATTCAAAGTAAAGCATCAGCATACTTGAATTTATGCTTATAATTAATTACAATTATTAAAATATTTTTTCTTTCCTTTTTTTCTTTCTTTTGTTTCCTTCCTTAGTGAATGGCTGGCATGACGATGGCCAACGACCGACTAAGCAAGGCTCGAGCTCTCAATGTGGAGGCCTCGCCAACGTCCTGGTGAAACTTGAGCTCCCGACATCGAGTGAGCTTGATCTCATCAATTTGGAGAGGTGGAGGCCTTGCCAACATCTAGTGAGGCTCAAGCTCATTGGTGTTGGGTGAGATTTATGTCGTTGATCCGGCAAGGTCGAGGCCTTGCCAAAGACCGGCAAGACTAGAGCTCGCTTGTGGTCGGTTGTTGATAATTTTCATGGCCAGCAGCCGGCCAAAGAAGAAAAAAAAATAAAAAAAAATGGAAAAGAGGAAAAAAAATTATATTTTTAAAAATAAAAAAATTAAAAATTCGATTTTTTAAAAATATAAAAATTACCCATTAAATTTTTATTGCATAAAAGTGTTTTACCAATGCAATTTTAAAAAAAAATCATAAGAAATAAGCTTTCTTAGGTTTAGTTAAATATTTTTCACATTTTTTTTATTTTATTTACTAATTTTTTGTTGCTTAATTTACTTTTTAAATTTGATGTGAAGTTTTATTCAAGTAACATATATTTGAAGAGCTTAAAGTGAATTAAATGGGTGAGAGTGGATTAACCTAAATCGAGTTAAATATTAATGTGTTTCGAGTTGAATATGGGTCGGGTCGGATCGAGTATGGGTTATCAAATTTACATTGCATGAGGGTTAAAACGGGTTAAATGCATGAATATGGGTCGGATCATTTTCAACCCGACCCACCAATTTGATGGCCCTAATTCTGATCAAATTGGGTGACCCTTGAATTGCTTATTTAAATGTGCCATTCCTTATTCACACATTATCATTCAAGATTTGAAGTATAGTTGGTAATCCGCATTACCACGTAATTTAATTACATGACAGCTTTCGAACGGTGACCGTACCACGAATAGGTGTACGACTTTCTCTCTGTCTCTTTTTTCTTTTGGCGAGAAGATGACAAGATGATTACACTTATTTGGATTCATCTCCATGTATGCTTTGGGCCAGTCATAAAGAGCCCTGCACTAAAGTTGTGCGAATTCTTACTGTATGTTACTCGCATATTAGAATATACTGCATTTATTTATTTTTTCCTTTTCTTTTCGTCATTATGTGTTTATCCTAGCTCTTTTTTCATGTTTAACTTAAAGGACAGAAAAGAGTACCAAAAGAACACAAGATAAAGAAAACGAAGCACAACTTTAGAGAAGAAATTTGTCGTCTCAAGTTGAAAGAAAAAGGGAGAAGAGGTGATAATTAAAAAGACATATTCGAGGCAAAAATAGAAATCGAGGTAAATAATTACCTTCTAAATGGCAAAATAGAGAAGGGAAAAAACTTCAAGGTTTATAAACTTTACATGAAAACAAATAGCGAAAATGATGTGGATAATATTGATCTAGAGAGGATGGAGCTATCGTGCATCTTCAACATTGACCTTTGAACATAATTGCAACGGGCTATTCTTGAAGAACAAGGGGTTATGATAAATCAAAAAGAGATAAGCGTGAGATGTCTTGATGCACACTTTGTCGAATCAGGCGGAGATCCGAGATTTCCAAACTCAAGCTCATGATGGGTGTGAAGATAGGAGAGATTCGAATTAAGCAAATATTTGTCTAGCTGCCAAATATGTGGCGGTTAAGTGCTAATTCGCAATGCTGTGCAACTTAGGAATATTTCAATTGACATTTACAGATTTAATTCTATGCGCTGTATAAAGACTATTATATTCACTAGAATTTTCAGTTCCATTCAAAAAAGGTATTATAGCAACAAAACCTGTGGAAGTGTGCAAAAATTACTAACCGCCATTCTGGAATAGTGAGATAGTTTACTTTACAATATCCAATGACTTTAAATACCATTTTTTTTGTATCAGCCGTGGGCTCAAATATTTAATCTGTTGGCGACGACAAATATGAGGTTGTCTACCTAGGAGAGTTTCTCTTCACGTTTGCAGTATATTTTTTTATTACACAAGTACACATAGCTCAGTCAGTAAGTATATAATTTTGCGTTTCTTTTATAATGTTTAACAAGTTTGTGTGTTTATGTATGTCATTAAGGTTAAGAGTGATCTCAAAGTTAGCCATAAAATCACGCATCGAGTTTGCATCAATGAAGAACTCAATTGTAACTGTTGATTGCCTAATTTCTTTTCTTTAGTACAATATGACAACTATCGAGTATGGTTTCTTTCGGCATTTGCTACATCAATAAGGTAAGACACAAGCAATTTTTTTGAAAGCACTGACGTACTGTCGACATATGAAATGGTGAGTTTCTCGAGAACTAATTTGCCCGTGAAAGAGTACTTCATGCAATGATGGGGAATCCTGTCGAGACGAGC
This sequence comes from Eucalyptus microcorys, assembly GCA_014182515.1. Taxonomy (NCBI): domain Eukaryota; kingdom Viridiplantae; phylum Streptophyta; class Magnoliopsida; order Myrtales; family Myrtaceae; genus Eucalyptus; species Eucalyptus microcorys. Next base: position 14,495,199 of record CM024570.1, read on the forward strand.
CGAGCCTTCCCCTCTCTCCCACCACATCGAGCGTTGACCGTTGACACGTTTTTACTTGGGTTTGAACAGAGATCGGGTCGGAATTTAACTGTGCCTAGCGGAGCGTGCGATGGGAATGAATTATCTCGCCGGGTTAAACATTTTGTCGCCAATGATTGGCTAGCGATGCGTGGCCAAAGAGGGGAAAACAAAACGAAATTGGATATTGTCATCTAACAATTGAATTCAATGTAGGCAAAAAGAAAAAATAAAAAGGGGCCGACTTTGTTGTCAAAAGGAGTGAAAATGGGGTGGGTTCATTTCCTCGAAGGATCGTGGTCTTTCAACCATTTCTTTTTGTGCAAAAAGTTCATTTTGGTACTCAGCTTTGAAACCATTAGAGATCTAACTATTTACAACCTTTATCCTGTAATTAATGTGAAGGTATCCTGAAGGTTAAGGTGGTCTTCTGACGGGATTTTGATGTCAATCTTACCGTTGATTGAACGCGGGATTGGCTCGGTTGATGGAACGAGTTCACGCTAGGAGATTAGATCGCGATTAGTTGAATAAACAAATTAGAAATTTTTTCTCTGGAAGAAAACAAAATAAAAAGGGCAAATACGTAGGCTTCTTGAAGAAGATGCCTTGAAGGCCACAGATCTTCAAGAAATGCGAGGCGTAGGAGAAGCAGCTCCCTCTCCTCCCTCCTTTCACATTTTCGTAACTTCGCTCCTACCATCTCTCTCTCTCTCTCTCTCTCTCTCTTCGCGCAATCTTCTTCTCCTTAGTACTCAACTTTGGGCCCCCTTAAGTTTACCTCCATCTCTCCACACATACCCTAAATAATGCTCCGTTCGAAAAAAGAGAAAGTACGGAGAGAGAAAGAAATTTAGTAGAGAATGTCAGCATCCAGCGGCATAAAGAATTAGAGAACCTTTAGGGGAGGAAAACATGAAGACCACCATTTTTTTATCATCAAGGGCATGTGGAGAATATGGTGGAGTGGTCCTGAGTATGACCTAAGACCGCTTCGTTTGAAGAATATGATGGAGAATGGAAACATTGACAAGCCAAAACTACTGCAGAGTCCTTGTTTCTTTTTAAAAATTACAAAAAGATTTTCCATCCATAGTTACACGTGAGGAATTCTAATTACATATACTCAAAAAAGTTTAACTCATTTCTTTTATTAATATATTTCGATGACTAATTAGGCTTGAATCTGTGGCAACACTCAGTTTATGAAGATTGAACCTAAAATATCAAGAATGTAATTTCATATGTAGTTTTCACACTTTCTTTACCCGCTCCTATCTTTCCAAATAACGGAAAAGAAAGTTATTTTCTTCATGTTATCCTATGCTTCTATTTCCTTAACCTCCAAGATAGCAGGGCCGCTTAAACATCCCGCTAATCGCTCCCTAAGTAGAGTCAAATGGCTGACGTCATCATGCAAAAATAAAATTGAAGATTTGTTCTTTGTTTGTTTGTGGCCACGCTTCCCGAAAAGCACATTTCTAGGTTACATTAAGTAAAGCTTATATAACAGAAGATCGGTTGATTCGTGTTGCTTTTCACTCAGTACAATGTTATCCTAGCCACTATATTCTTCCTTCTCTCGCCACAGGTTCAACCACAAGAGATCGTAATACAGAATGACAAGAGGTTTTAAGGGACGTCTCCTATAAGCTCAAGATCACTGAGGTGTGAGTCCTCGGAACCGATCATGTGTTGCACTGATATTGTGCGGTTGCTTTATTTTCCTCGGTCGATGGGATTTTATGTGAAAGAATTATAGAAGAAGATGGAATGAGGGAGAAAAGGGTTATTAACGAGGCAGATAGGAGCTCCTGGAAACCTCAAAGAAGTGGCTGATGTACTGAGTTACACTGGAGAAATCGGCAGGTCAGGTCACTGATATCTAAGTGTTCGATGAGCGATTAGAGATTCTTGAAGAAGAAAATAATACTCTCAACAATTGCAACGTAAACTACTTTCATTGACTTCTCCTCCTTAATCTCATGGAAAGCAATCGCAAGGGGTTCATCATTATAGCTAGAAGGAACCAATTCCTAGTCTTTCATTGAGGCGCTACACTTGGTGAACTTAAAACAAGCGACAGTGAGTTCAATTGATCGTTGCAGATAGACTATCTACTGGGTAATCAGATGGAAAATTATATACCAAGAAGATGTGAAAGAATCTTGTACTGTGCCAAGGTTCGCAAAAGAAGAGCGAGCTCGAATACTTAAAAAAGAAAAATATTCAGACAACTCTATAACATGTCCTTAAGTGGCTGTAGTTTTAGAGGTTCTAGCAAATAGTTGACCGGCATTTAATCGCCTATATGCAGCCGGAACAGTTAGGAGCTCTTCCTCCTTCTGAGCTCCAGTTAGCTAAACTAATCATGTAAATATACAAAAACATCTGCCATAAGATTTTCAAGCAGTCGCATGCTTATTAATTATTAGTCTCTTTGAACCCATCCAATGACCGATTAAATCTTTCTCTCAATCTCGCCTTATGCATTCACCCTTACTTGACCGAATAATGTTGGCCAAAAGGAAAAAACTTCTTTCTCAACAGTTGTCAAGACAAATGGCTCAATACTGTTTATTGCTCATGAGATGAGCTTTGAATCTGCATTACTAACCTTCCTCTCACGACCAAAATATATATTGCTGGGATTCAAGACCCACTAGTTATTCAAAGTGAAGCATCATCATACTTGAACTTACTCTTATAATCAACTTTTATGGAAACACGATGTGGGTTTGTGAGGACAATCATCAGCAAGAAGTTCTCAAAGCTCCTTTATAGACAGAATGCTTGTTTCACACCAAACCAAATGGTCACAAACATCAAATATGCATCGGCAATAGTCAATCAGTCTTCCTTTCTTCTCGTTTTATGTCTCTTGGCCTAATCCGAGGTAAAACATATTCTGTTGCCATTAACTTGATCGCAAAAAATTATGACTAAATATTTCCTTTTTCATGTTCTGGAAGAAATAGTGGAAGATGACTGTTTATCTAATGGAAAATTCAAACACATAAAAAAAAAAAAAAAAAAAAAAAAAAAACCTCAAGAACACAAAATCCTTCATGAAAATATCATAGACAACCACAGTTGATCCAAGAAACTAAACATCGATTTGCCCAAAAGTGGTGGTGAAGAGCGTGACCTTCTTTTCATCATCACGAGTAAAATGGGAAGGAGTCAAGACTGAGATTTCCCTCAGAGACCAGCGAAGCTGTATTTGCCAGGAGACGAAGAGATGAGACATCAAGTTCCATCTTTTCAAGATTTTCCTCGGAGACCAATGAAGCTGCAGACGCCAAGAGATGAGGGGAAGAGACGCTGGAAACTTGAGCAGAGTTCAGCTCATTGGCATGGAGTGTCGGCCCTCGCCGTCGTCGTGGCGATCTCTTCTTTGTACCGACCCATTGACAAATGACAGGTACGGAATTCTGGGCATGGAATGTCTCCCTTTGCCGTCGCAGCGATCTCTTCTTCCTACCGGTCCATCCAACACCGAGATGAAGAGACGAGAGGTCGAGTTCCATCTCTCTTCCGCTGTAGAAGAGTTGGGAGAGAAAGGCCCAAGATCAGATTATTTTCCGTTTTGTACCTTCAACGCCTATATGCACTGATATTTCAAACGAATACCTAGGGTTTTCATTATTGCAAAGGCTGACCGAATTTTTTATTGTTTTTTTCTCCCGCCTTGTAAACCTCGACGACTTAATATGCGGTGTGTCAGGGCGAAAGATATGTAAGCATGAGTTCAACTTTTCTTTTATATAGACATCATACACGTGTAATGTCTCTTGGCATGAAAAGCGTAGACATCATACATGAACCTGAATGCTGGATCCAAGCATTTTAAATTATCTATCATGTTAATATCCATGTATCCTATTAAAGTTCAATTAGGCATCACAGCACCTAGAATTGGACAATTTCAAAAGTATGGACACAATATATATTTAGAACATATTTTACTAGTATATAGCAGGGGATGTCCTAAATTAATATGAACATTAAATAACAATTTTGTAAGTATCTTTCTTTTAACCTTTGAGTTGGCCATGATGAGTTCAAATTTCGGAGAGACCTCGAGGGTCCATCAAACATCGCTGATGTATCTTCAGGATATTATACGAGCAAAAGATATCATAATTCTTCATATAATAAACTACTCAAATAGGCAAGAAATGAATAATATTATTATAGCGCTTTAGTTTACAAATAGAAAGAAACAGGCTAAATTGTAAATTTATTGCATAGTAACATGAACTAAAGTTAGACGATGTTATAATATGGACTCTAAGGAAAAAAAATTCATGTTACTATTCATGAGGAAACATGCTACACATGCATATATTTGAGTAATTACACAAAATTCTTCTGAAATTTGATATGGAGTGCAACGACTCCTGAACTTTGAGAAGTGACCAACCTCCAATATAATCACATCACATTAATTTTAGAAGGAAATATATATCTTAAATTTATACCATCTAAATAGTTCAAGCATACATGGTGAAAAATCAAGATCTTAGGGTGCGCTTTGCAAGAGTAAGAGAGACGTTAAAAAAAAGGAGAAGCAAGTATTTGATTGATCGAATTGTCAATGAGAACCCCATATAATACCAACTCCAATCGCATGTAAGTTAACTTTTGTTGGCCTATTCTAGGATTGGACTTATTAAAAAGCCACCTATGTTCAGTTCGGAAACAAGCTTGGAAGGATAAAACATTAGACAAAGACTTTGATTGGTCAAGTCGTTGCAGCCGGTCCCATGTGACTTTAATCCCTACTAATGGACGTCAATCTTCTGCAGATAAACCACACGGTAAAGTGGAACCCCACCGCTCTACTATGGAGACCGTATTTTCGATTCGTTGATTTATGGCTTGAATTAACAATCAAATTAATGAATCTTGCTTTCTCCCCCTTCCCAATATCCTTACTCTGATATAGTCTTGTGCTAATTAAGTGCGTAATCAAGGGCTCTAGGATCACCTCTTTGGTCCGATTGAAAATAATATATCTATGTAGGCTTCTTGAAATATACAATCTTAATCGTTCTTCAACTTAATCGATCTCAAATATTTTAGGAGGATTTAAGTTCTTTGCATCCTGTAATGTATACAGTGTGCCAAGAACAGTGAGGAGAATTAGAAGAAGGTCGACCTTTTTTGGATCAATGTGGCATGATTGGGCATTTTTTTTTGGGTAACTGAGGACTCTGCCTTGACACGCCACGCCCGGTGGTGCCGTCGGGCCTGACTCTTATACCTCGGGAGAGACTAGCACAGGACCCCAACACCATGGCCCCCTATTTACAATGCTTTAGCAACTGCAAGTTTCGAACTCTCGACCTCAGCGATGAAGGAGAGACTCTAATCCAGCATAGCTGCTCACGGTTGGGTCTGATTGGGCATTTTTAATATCCATTTAAGAGATAAAAGAGTTACAAAAAAAAAAAAATCAAATCTTGTCTATCCCAACGACTCCCCAACACAAACCCCTCCACATATTCATGTCTCCTCACTAGGATCGTCTTTATTCTAAGCTCAAATCATAATTATCCCCGCAGCTACATTCTACTATTATATTTGATCCCCCTTCCTAATTGTTTCTAGGTTTACAAACTCTCTTTGAAATCTAATCTTCTCATTTTGGTATATCCCGATTGAATTGGGTGATCTTCGTCCCACTAATTTAGATATGTCATCCATAGTCCACTCATTATCATTCGAGACTTGAAGTATAGCCAATGATTCAGTACCATCATGTTCTTTGATTACATGACAACCTTTCAACAATGACCGCACCACAATTTATCATATAACTTTTTGTTTTTTAAACTTTTGGCGAGAAGAAGATAACAAGAGGCATGAAACTCAAATCTCAGTTGATAACGGGATGACATTTTAATTCATCTCCAGGTATACTAGAAAAAGAAAATGAAGCACAACTTTAGAGAAGGAGGTAATGAAAAAACTAAAATAATGGAGCTATTGTGCCCGGTCCAAATTCTTCCCTTTTCGGATGATTTTGCTTCGTCGGTAGCCATAACATAGTCAACATTCTCTGGTGTTGTGAACCGGGGGGGGGCGGGGACCACGTGCTCTTTATGTTATGAATTTTCCACTTATGAATATTAAAATGCTATGGGCAAGGGATAAGTTTTCCACTGGCCATAAAGCTTATCACACGAAGATTCTCGGCTAACTCCAGTGTTGTATAATTAAGGTAAACGATCTCATTTCAAAAGTGATCCTATGATTGGTCTATATGTTTTTTTTCATCTTATAATTGATTTGTCTTTTGCAGATGCATATATTTTATTTAAGAAAAAGGATGAAGCATGTCGATCCAATCTTGGTGGGAAAGGTTTTTCTGAGGAAGGGTATGCGAAACCTACATTAAGTTAAATGAACAGGAAACGGAAAAAGAAAAGGTGGGTCCTCTAGCTTTCTCTAAACCCGGGGAATAAGGAAAAGGTCAAAAAACTTAATCGAACAGTTAGCACATGTCCAAGCCTCCTCTAGTCAAGAACACTTAAATCGGACGGTTAGAATTAGTCCAAGCCTCCTTTATCCGTGATTGATAGAGACAACCCCCCCCAAAAAAAAAAAAAAAAAAAGGAATCCTCCATGGTTGCGATATTTGATCAAACGGTTCAACTGCAAGCCAAAAGAAAGTGTGTGGGAGAAAGATGTGAGTTAAGGGGGCCCCACACGAAGGAGAAAAGAAGCTAAATAGAATGTGCAGTGGAACGCAGAGAAAATAACAGGCAAGTTCGGTTTTCCACTGAAACGAAAAATTATTTTACCAAATTACATGGGGATAAATGCCTATTTAAAATTGCTGAGGAGATTTTAACCAAAAGAAAATTACTAGGGCAGACCTTATTGTCTAGATATCAAAATGTTCCGATAAAAAGTTACATAAAGTTTCGGAGAAATTACATAAAGCCCCTTAACTTTGGAGGTAGTACACGTTCATCCCCGAACTTTCAATCATTTACCAACATCCTCGTGAGTTTTCATTTTGTTACAACCGTTAACTCTCCTTTATATTTTCTTTTAGCATAGTTAATGCATATGACTTCTAAGGGTAAATATATATTTTCATTTCATTATTCCAAGGATATTTCTCTTTCACCATTTATTGTTGTGTACCATGAAAAAAGATTGAAAAATGGGAGAAAACTACATTAATTGAAATACTAATAATGGAAAACTGAGTATTAATAATAATTCCAAAAATAAAACTACGTTAAAATTTGATAAAAATAGCCACTTTCGTTAAGCTAAATAAAATATTTATAAAAAAAAAAAACAAAAATTAAATGCAAAGCCAAGAGGCCTCGATAATAAATGATCAAATGAAAAAAAAAAAAATCGGTTACTCATTATGTATATTTAAAGGGTTAATTAATACAAGTAATAATCAAGTAATATAAATTTATAATAAAATTATAAAAGAAATGACGTCCTGTCCTTTATTCCTGAAAACAAATGATTAACCGAAACCTAAGGTGATATTTTTAAAAATATAAATATTTTTACATATATCAACCATTAAAAAATACGTAGTAAGTATTCAATTTTTGTGAGTTGAACCTTTTGTTGTTGAGACCTTTGCATTTGTTGAACCTATTTTTGGGGTGATCGTTAAATTTCTCACGGCTTCATCCCACCGAGATGCTTCAACTATGAATTGGAGGATTAAATTGGTCATTTGACCTCACATTAAGTTTACTTGCCAACATTATTAGTGGTAATCGTTGTTATGAAAACTTAATTTACCAAGAAACGAGGCACATGATGTATATCAAATATATTTCTTTAACTCTCCCCCCCTCCTTTAGTTATAAGTGATCAGCTTAGTGGTTAAGCAGTTGATTTCAATGCTATAAATCTCATATTCGAAATATGGCATCTCCCACTTAAAAGTAATTTAGAGGGTCATGCCAGTAACGCTATGGGCGTCGGCAATACTTTACTTTGCTGCACGTACATAGGACCGTTCACATGAATGTGTGAGGATTGGTAGGCGTAAAATAGGTTATTGTCATTTTATTTTTTTTGATCACGAGTTATTGTCATTTTAGGGACACTTGATAGGTATCAGTTTAGTTAATTGAAGCACTGATATATAAAGCTATAATTCAACAGAGATATTGAAAGATTATGATCATATCATATTTCAAAACAATGGGCAGATTCATTGAATGCATTTCCGATGATTGATGGTCGATTGTAGGTTGTTTTTCCTTTTCAGTATGAGCTTTCGGAGAGACGGACAGGTGTCCCCCGATGGACAACACGTACGCGCACTTACCTTTGAATTCAAGTCGTTGTAGCCGGTCAATTCTTTAGGGTTCTAGAAGGACGCAAATTTACTGTAGATAATGCACGCTATCCTTTTCGTGTCAACTCCGCAATATGTTCTCATCGAGGCGCCAACCCTTTCTCATAGATTTATTTAAACTCTAATTTTCCTAGGAAAGCATAATGGGGACAAGGCTGAGTTTAATAAAAACATATATAAGAATATCAGTACGTCTCCAAAAACTTATTTTTCGTTTTTGGAGGAAGAAAATAGTTGCAATCTATTGACACTAGCACATCCACAGGATTTTGGGGAGGAAGAAAAAAGTTTTGAGTAAGGTCACTAAGAATATATAAGCAACCTCGTACATCATGTATGACTAACGAAACATGATGCGAGGCAATTTAATTGAAATTATGACATAAAGGATTCAACCAAAAAATATTAAACTGTTAGATGGTGTATACGAGGGTAATGACTTGAATATGGCAATAATTTATTGAGAGACACAAATTTGACATAACGTCCAAGTTCGCACTTGAAGTAATTACAAATTGATAGGCAGGTGTGAGATGTAGTAGTAATAAAATAGTTGCTACTACTAGTACAATACTACTACCGAGTAGCAATGACAAGGTCCACCTCATGATTAAGTACATGCAGGACTAACTTGTATATAAGTTAATCTCTAGACGCATCTTCATATCATACTCTTAACCGTCCACGGCGAACTCCTGTCACTAGCACCTAGTAAACCGGTCGTAATTCAATGTTAAGTTCGAGCCTCTGGTTAAATTAAAATGTCATTGCGTGGTTTTTCCCATTAATGATTGTAGGAGTTAGCAACTCAATGAAAGGCATCCCAGACAAGCACAAAATTGGTGTAAAATGTCAGTGACCATGAGATATGGTTGCACTGGTATATTGATTTTGCATAGTTAAAACTAGCATGACACGCTACATAAAGTTGTGCATACATAGGATAGCTGCCATCGACGCAGGGAATATTCCGTTGGCACACATATGTTGGCCGCCTTATATTTCAGTAACATTTTGGAAGCTTCTTATTTAGAAATTTAATTCTGCGTACAGCTCACACATTTTCTAACAAAAACCTAACTAGGTTTGCTCGGAAGGGGTGAATATTTCGGAAAGGAAAATATTACTTTTCCATTTTTTCTTATCAAAAATGTTATATTCTTCTTCAATTTTCCATAGTCACCCACGAAAGTGACTGGTTGGATGCTAGCTCAAACGAAAAGCGACAGAGCCACCACAGCTTGGAAGCTAGATGAAGGGCAAAAAGGAGATTAAGAAAAAGCCTTAAGCCATCAATTTGTCAAAGCCACCCACGTCCGCCCCCGAGAGTGACTGGTTGGAAGCTAGCTAAAAGGAAAAGCGACAAAAGCGACAGAGTCGCTACTAGCCGAAGGGTAAAAAGGAGAAAAGTCTTTAGCCATCAATTTGTCAAAGCCATTCAGGCCTGCCCTGTAACCATCAATATGTCAAAGCCACCCACATCCGCCCGTTGCGTCCGTTAAATGAAACTTTAAAACCTACTTTTTGGGGGCAAAGAAAGCAAGGTTGTTGGACATTGATTTATATAATCTATGGTGGAATTTTATCTTTGGAAGAATCATCCACATCCCCATCGTCTCGACCCGAAGTTGTCACGGGATCACGTGACTCCCTCTAGTGGTGCGCCCCACCAATGTATTCGTGCATTGAATGTTTAATAAAAAGAATTGGCTTTATGTTGAACTATGAACAATTGGGATCCTTTCGCTTGGTCTTGCATTTGCTTCTTATTTATGATAAAACACCACTATTCTATCATAGATCTCTTATATCAACATTACAAATAGAAAGTCGAAAGTAAAAGTTAATCGAATCATCCATTATTGAAATATGAGTATTGTAATCTAATGTCATAGGCAAAACACATTTCTTCTCCAGAAAAGTTCAACAGTCACGCAGTTCCCATTAATGAGTCCATCTCAAATCTTAATACCTCATATGTATGGTAATCGTATGTTTAAAGGCCATGATGAATATGTCCTACGTAACACATATGAGATTTACCTTAACATGGTGACTTGTGCTGAAACAGGCAGCATCATAGCTTCGTGGTCTGATCGACATGCATTGACCTAGCTCTTGACAAGACAGGTACCAAATCTTGGTTGTCTCTTCCATCACTTGCACCGGGTGTGTATATTAAAAAATGGAAGGGAGAACGGAAGATCGGTTAGCGACGCGCTTCTTGTGCACGTAAAGATCAACTTCGACTTTGCCATTTGCCGACACGGAGGATGTGTGCACGCATCAGCGAGTGAGAGGGCTCTTCCAGTGAGAGGGCTCTTTCAGTTAATTTCCAACTATTCAGTAATTTGATGTTCCGCCGAACGAGCCTCAAAATTAGCTACAAAATTATAAAATGATATTCTGCCCAAAATTAGAAAACATTTAGTGTCCATGATAACTTAACTTACGAGATAGTCGTACATGAATGTTGTTATAAAGAATTGGCATTAAAGTGTCATTCATTTAAATTTTGGCACTGAACTTTTCAAAATTAGAAATTTGAAAAGACAATATTAGAAGCCAAAAGCAAAAATTACAAAGCAATTATTCTAGTTTTGCCACCATTTTCATTAGAAAACATTCTCTCTCCAAATAATTTCCCCTCCTCTAAGCCGTGACGTGAGGCTCCAGCTTCAAACTTTGAAACTATACAAAATCATACTCGGCATTCCCCCAAAAGAATTATACCTTTCCCCCAAATCTCTAGAAAAATCACGCCGGGCCCACCAAACCCAATCTCTCTCTCTCTCTCTCTCTCTATCTCGCGTATGTGGCGACGACAAATATGAGGTTGTCCACCAAGGAAAGTTTCTCTTCACGTTGGCAATATATATATATATTTTTAAATATTACACAAGTACACATAACTCAGTCAGTACGTTTTTTCACGTGGTTTATAATGTTTAACAAGTTCGTGCATTTATGTATCGTATTTCATTAAAATTATAAGTAATCTAGGATTTAGTCATAATGCAAAAATTGCATCAGAATTTGTGTTTTTCCAGTGAAATTCAAAATGTTTCCTATTGTGAAGTATAATTCTCTTAGATTTTGTACTTTCGCTCAAAAAATAAAAATAATTATCAAACATGCTAGCATTATGAAACATATCACTAATGATATTGACGATGGTCTACTTATATACGATCGTTGAATGTTAGAAAATGATGCAATGACAAGTCAAACCTTGTTATAGGGATAAAAGGAAAAAGAAATCCAAGCAATCTAATGTTTGTTAGGAAACATAATTCAAACTTGATCAATAATTTATATTGTTTTAACTTGTTCAGAAACATATCAAAATGTGAATTGGCTCCGTAAGATTATGTATCAAAGTGTACGTCTATGAAGAATTCAATCGTAGCTTTTGCTTGCCTAATTTCTTTTCTTCAGTATAATTTCACGAGTATCAAATATGACTCCTTTTGGTATTTGCTACATCAATAAGGTAGGACGTAAGCAATTTTTGTGGATGGTTTAAGTTTGGAAAGCATTGACGCACTGCCGACATATGTAATGGTGAGTTTGTCGGAACTTATTAGCCCATACAGAGTAATTTCTATGTAGAAAAATAAAATGCTGAACGTTTCTAATGTTCCAAAAGCAACATGGAACTGGGTCCCCCAGGTGGAAGGTAATATTCCTGAACAGATCAACTTGGCTTTTGAGTGAGAGAGGAGGTTTAACGGTGATTTCTGCGCGTAATTGTTGCGGCTTATTCTTGAAGAACTAGGGTTTAATACAAAGGAAACGTGATGCGCCTGAGAACAGTACGAAAACATGAGTGGTCCAAATCAGGAAATATATGTCCAACTATTAAATATGTGGCCGTTACTTAACGCGAAATATTTCTTATGACATATATGGACTTAATTTCATGTCCAACTTTATTCATGCGTTATTCAAGGAAGTGAGCGGAACAATATATTTCTATGTTGTGAATAAAGCCTCTGTTCCTATTTTAGCTAGAAGGACAATAATTTTTTATGCACTCGCATACTTATTCAGTACTAGTCTCTTTGAATGCACCCATCCGACGACCAATTAAATTGTTCTCTCGGTCGCTCGCCTTATGCATCCACTTAAACTTGATCAAATTCTTTCTCAACATTGCTTGAACTCATCGAGACAATTATGGCTCACTGCTGGTTATTGCTCATAAGATGAGCTTAACTTAGCTTAATTGGCTCACTACTGGTTACTCAAGAAAGAACATCTTGAGGTGGCGAGAGGACGAGAGATGTCAAAAAAGGAAACGAGGAAGAAGTTGGCTTCGTACACGCAAGCCAAACAGATGGGTTTGAGGGAAACAAATGTGTTACACAGTTAGAGATGGGTCCGTAATTAACGTTGTCCATTTCACAGGAGACAAACCATGCGTCCCATCGTTTTGACCCTGTAGCTACGTTGGGATCGCGTGATTCCCTGTAATGGTGGTCCCCCACCAATGTATTCGTGCATTGCGCACTTAATTAAAAGGAACTGGCTGTTGTCTTTCCTTAATAAAAAAGGTGCGCATCTTTAGCTTGGGATTCAGCATCGCAAGATATGATGTTGCGTGAAAGATGAGTTCTGCTTATAGAATGAAATGATGACACACTAGAACTACAATAACTTAAAACTGTTCCCAATAGCATGTGCGAAACTTCAAAATTTACCCCGACCATACTGTAATGCCAAATTGACTTCCATAAACTTACACGACTCAATGATGTCCTAAAGTTCCATAGTATATAATAAACATGCAACATAAAAATCAAGTATGAAAGTTTGAACAAAATCGAATCTATAGGTTAAGTACAAAAATTCCTTCGGAAAGGTAAAAAATGGCTACAGGTACCTACCAAACACTACGAATATCCGTTGCAGTAGTGCCTATGCTTTTTGTGTGAAGAGAGAATCCTGCATGCGTTCGGTGGCTAAGGAAGAAATATAAAAAAAGTACGTATAAACAAAGGCTGCAATTAGTCAAAAGTCGTCGCAGACGGTCAAACTTAACTTTACTACCTACTCTCTGGGGAAGAACAGATGTACGTCAATCTGCTGTACATAAGATAAGAGAGAAAAGGCACGCGGTCAGTCCTTTCCTGTTGCCAACTCGGCAGTCGGCACGTCTCCAAAACCTCTTTTTTCTTTATTACCAAAAAACCCACTTTTTTGTTATTATTTTCTTTGGGGGTGGAGATCAAATTTGTAATATAACGTTAAAGTAATCAACCAAAAAGTTTTGTACTGTTAGATGGTTGAAGAAACACTGGATACAAATGTAACATGACAATGATTCATTAAGAAAAACTCAAATTCGACATACTGTTCAACGACTCACTTGAAGACATTGTTAATTGACACGTTTTCACTTAATTGTTAGAAAAATGAAAGTCTTTGATTAATCACATTGAAATATTTTGATAATGATGACATTATAAGAATAAAGATGACAAAATATACATTGTGACTCCTGGCTTTCTAGCATTCCCATTCCTCCACAGTATTATATAAATGGCAAGAAGCTGATCAAGGTTGTTCCTTTAGGTTATCAAAAGGTTGAGATCCTAGGGAAGAAGAAAGAATTATGTGGAAAAGAGATTAAAAAAACACAACAAACAAGAAAAGAAGAAGAAGAGAAGACATGAAATTCATGCGTGTTAAGTGTTTTCTCATGGCTGAAAAAGGGATTATCTTCATATTTGATGTAGCAGCACAATATTTACCACTATTAGGACAATACAACAATTATTAGTAGCGAGTAGTATCCCCAAGGTTGAATTCGCAATTACATGCATGTGGGACTGATAGAGATGTGAATTAGTCTCTAAAACACATGCATATCATGTCTCAACCTTCCACAGTGAACTCTTGTCACTAGTAACTAATAAAACTGGCCGTAAATCAATGTTCGGTTCAAGTCTCTTTTGTAAATCAAAGTGTAGTTGCATGGTTTTCCACTTGAGTTGCGGGGCATAGCAGCTCAATAAAAGGTATCTCCAGTAAGCACATATCCATAAGATTTTCAACGTCTTGCTGAGCTCGCATCACCTATTTGTATGTCTTTAAGATGGCTGTTGATACTTAATTTTCTTCAAATGCTTTCTTAAGGTTAATTAGAATCTTTTCATGATATGATCCACGATTGATATAAATGTGGTACTTGACTTGCTTGGCCTCCAAACCAATTCACTATTTTCCACCCGTGCTTCAATCGCAATTCATTTCGTGTAGTTTATTCTTCTATAAGAGTCCATTTAGTATTTAGTGTTTGTATTTTAGGTGTTTCATAACCGTAGGAGAAAAGTCTATAAATACCTCATTTATCTCTAATTCTAGAGACCTCACACTTTGGTTTGACTGGCTAAAACAAAAAGAAATAAAAAGACAAACATGGAAAATAAAAAATACAGGACCATTGGGTGGAGGTTAAAAAGAAAAGCAGGGGTTGGGATATTTCCATCGACTTCGCCAATGGCCAGAGACTCCACCGCCGCAGTGAGGTCTCACTGGCGTCACCACCGCTGTCCATGCCGGGCAGTAACCCATCCCTACCACAACACCAACTCCTCGCGCTGCCATCCGCTATGTCTCCAGGCCAGCCGCCACGGCCTCGGTGACGATCATGACCCTGGTGCTGCGGAATCTTGTAGTTCGTTTTGGTTCAAACCCATTAGTCATCGCCATGGCATGGACACCCTCCGCTCATCTCGTTTAGAGGAGTCCAACTCCACCCAATAAGCTAAGTCAAGAATCCCCTTTTGTGTTTACATCATGTGCCATTTCACTTTGTATTCGATTTTGTATTTTCTGTACTCAGCGTTACCGTTCGTTAATGTTCGTCGCTAACGTTCTCGACCTTCGGCCTGGAGTTACGCCTAGCCGCGTCGAGTTGAACCAAGTCAAACGTCACTGAGCTTTAATCGCCGCCTAGGGCAGTCCAAAAAAACCACCTTCCGCTGTCCTCCTGTTTGGTCGTTCCTTGCTGTTTTCCTTCGACGAGCTCGGACTATCTGTTTCCCTGCATTCGCGGAGGCCCCTCGCCGGTGTTGCTCCTTGTATAAACAAATCCAGCACGCTGCATCCAGTGGCCATTGTTGCTGGATCGGTCTGAGTTTAATCAGACCCAGTCTTGCCGTTACCATTGACATATCGTTCCGAAACCACTATCAGCCTCCTACGCCGAGAACTGGAAACAAGAGACAAGGCATTCAAGAATTGGATGACAGAACCACGGGGAGCAGGCGCTCGAAGACAGGAACTTGAGCCTTTCGTGCAAGGAATTGGCGATTCCATGTCAGATGGTGGAGTGGATCACGAAGACAACCGGGTCTTGATGAGCCAATGGGTGAGTGCTTCTGACCATCTTTTGTTCTCATTATTTACTTTCCCCCTTGTTATAAGTCGTGTACTCTGAATCTCTTTACCCGGTCAGATCATTGCTTGGAATTGCAGGGGTGCTGGCAGCGATGCTTTTGATACAAATATGAAAAGAATCATCCACAATCATTATCCTCATGTCCTGATTTTGCAGGTCCAAGAGAACATTCGGTGCATGCCTTTTGCTGGCGGGATCTGGGTGGTTTGGAACTCGGGAGTCCAGCTCCTGTAAATTGCAGAACAGAACAAAGTTTAAATATTGGTCAAAGCGAGCGCGATTTCTCGATCCAAGCATCTCAGGGAGCGAGGTCTCTCAATCACCATCAATCTACCACAACTCCTTGTCATGAAGCTAAAGGTAATCTCTTTGTGTATCGGTTTGAATTGCTAGTGAAAGATTCGGTGATTGATGATGGCCATCTTACTCTTTGTTGACACATTATTATTTGTTGATACATAAAAACGAAAAAAAAAAGCAAAAATATATACATAGGAAAACACAAAAATGAGCCTTATGATAAAGAGCTGCTGGTCGTCGTTTGTCATCTTAGTGACCACCCGAACTAGGTAACCTTGGTGTACCCTATTTTCTTTTCCCCTGTCTTGGCTGAGTCTGAAACATCAAACCAAGACTGTTTTGGGATACTTCATCCTAATTTAGAACTTGATATATCTAGGCTATGAACCACATTAAAATTGAATTTAGAGTTCGCATTCTTAATAGCATATCAGTGTTCAACAATGTCAAATGAAACACTGAAATTGTTTTTGTGAAACCAAAGGTTAAAGTTTCGGCTGATGTTTGATTTGTTCCGAGATTATTGTATTATAGTGTGATGTTGGAGTTGGCCATGAACAAGCCCGCCGAATGATCTTAGTTAGTGTTAAAAGATGGTGGCCACGGTTAAAGGCCGTTCCCGTTAGCTTCTCATTCTTTTCATATTCACTATGCAAGGATATTTGTTTTTAGTTGGTTTGGTTATTTGCTTGAATGATCTTAGTTAGTGTTAAAAGATGGTGGCAGGTGTAAGTGATTCAATAGCCGGTAGTGGTGGATTAATGACGGTGGTCCGGTGATGCTTGTGGTGGGCGGTGAAGTGATCTGGTCGGAGCAAATTCGCATTGGCGCTAGTTGTTGAGGCCGGCTTTGATTTGGTGTTGTGGTCACCAGAG
The DNA here is from genome assembly GCA_014182515.1 of Eucalyptus microcorys. Classification (NCBI taxonomy): domain Eukaryota; kingdom Viridiplantae; phylum Streptophyta; class Magnoliopsida; order Myrtales; family Myrtaceae; genus Eucalyptus; species Eucalyptus microcorys. The sequence continues at coordinate 14,512,156 of CM024570.1, forward strand.
AAGATTCGTTGGAGATGAAATCTCAAGAAAGAAAGAGGAAAATAAAAAATAATAATAGTAAAAGAAATAATTGAAAATGAAATTATTTTTAATGAAATGGTATAATAAAGATCGGGTCGGATCTGGTTATTAGAGCCGGATCAGGCAGTGGGTTGGAACTATTGTAGTCTGGTTCGGAACAAAGGAACCGTGGGTTGGAGGCTAGATGAATAGGGCTGAAAAATGATTCGGGCTTGGGCTAAATTTGAGCTGGAATTGGGTGAAGGGAATAGGTTAGGCCGAATTAAGCGTGTGGGCTGAGTTTGAATCAGGCTTAAGTGGACCAAGGACCGAAGATTGGAAATCTGGGCCCATCTGACCGAAACCTTATTCAGACCGGATTCTAGATGCCGGTCTGCATCCAAACCCAACTCTTGGTCCGAGTCAGACCCATATTCAGACCAAGTTCCCTAACCCGGTCCGAAATCCATTTTCCAAAATTTAAAAATAATAAAAAAATTTAAAAAAATTCAAACTAAACAATTAATACATAAATAAAAACGAAAAAGCATAAAAAAAATAAAAAATTTTGAAAAAAAGTTTAAAATTAGATATTAAGTGGCTTCATTAGATTTTTTTGTGTCAACTCTACTCAAAGTTAGTTTAGCAATGAAAGATGTGAAATTTTTTGATAAAAAATTGAACCTAAAACTGAATAGGCGTTTAAGGCTTTGCAATAGGGTTTTTGAATGCTTTCTTCAATTAGGAAGAATGCTAGGTCACTATTTGTGCACTTTCATTTTGATTTTACTTTATTGTACTTTTTTAATACATTGCTTGTTAATTTTCTCTTTTAGCATGGTCAGGTAAAATCATTAGTACCATAATAAACACTTTTTCATCTGGACGCTTAGTGGACAAGAATCTTAGAATTCATAATTAGTAAAAAGATTGTCTGGTCACTTTATTGAACAAACCATCAAGTTTATGTACTAAAAGGACATTAATTAGACAACTAATGTAATCAAGTTTTTTATTCTTGAATCTCTGGTTCCGTAAGAATTGAGACGACTCTCTCAGGTCTTAATTGATTTCTACCCAACCCTAAAATGGTTGGTGGCGACTCCTAGAAATATTAAGTCGTTAACTTGAAATTGAATATGCCAACATCATTCGAGATATGAGGTTGAGAGAGCCCGCACTCAAAATCGATGGATCATTTTAGATCATTAGATGATATATTCAAGTTGTCTTTTGTGAATGCTAATTTGAACTATCTTTTTTTGCATTAATTAAGTACTTGTCCCAATCAACGAAGCCAATGTTGATGATTCTATGCAACAATTTGATCAAGTCATGTTTAGAGACAAGCTAGCAAAAGCCATAGTCATTCACAAATTTGCCTACTCTTTTGTAGAGCATAAAGCGATCAAAGAGTTGCTTAGTTACCTCAACCCCAATATGAAGCACATATCAAGAAATGTTGCAAGAAGTGGTGTTGTGAAAGTTTATTAGAAAGAGAAGAGAATTTTAAAGTCACTTTCGAGCAGAATATGTTTGACTTCTAATATGTGGTCTATTAGAGCTGATAATTGTATGACTATTATTGCCCGTTATGTTGATGAGAATTGGGAATTACATGCAAATGTTTTATGCTTCCTCTATGTGCCACCTCCATATAGCGGTGCCATACTACTAGAAAAATTGTCAACTTGTTGAGAGAGTGGTGCATCTAGAGGAAGATTTTCAATATTACATTAGATATTGCATCATACAATATGGTTGATAGTTGGAAAAATAAACCTTATCCTTTTATGTTATGGGATGGATGGTTTCTTCATGTGTGTTGTTGTGTGCATGTTTTGAATCTCGTTGTACAAGAAGGTATAAAGGTGATTGATGGATCATTACCAAATATTAGAGAATATGTCAAATATGTGAGAGCTACATAAGGGAGGATAATAAAATTTGCTAAATGTATGTCATAATCATGTTTGAAGACAGGTAAGAATGTAAGTCAAGATGTGGCTATTAGATGGAACTCTACGTATCTAATGCTTGGAGGTGTTTTGGTCTTTGAACATGCACTTTTCCATTTGAAGTTAATTGATTTTAACTTTCTTGCACGTCCCTCACCTGAGGATTAGGTTAGAGCTAAGAAAATTGCACCCTTGTTATTACCTTTATGAAATTTCTACTCCATTATCTATAGTTAGATATTCCACGATGAAATGATATTTCTATGGAGTATGGCAGATCCAGTTTCATTTTCTAAAGGCGAGGAACAATGATGCAATTATTAGTTTCAATCCTATGGCAATACTAAAAAGTTTCAAAAATATTGGGAAGTGTAATAGTGTTATCTTATCTTTTGCTGCTATATTAGTTTTTCACTATAAGTTACATTTGTTAGAGGTTTGCTATTCAAAGTTGAACACCGATGATCATGCGCAATTTGTATGGAGCATTTGAGAAATGCTCTATATGCTTTTCGATGAATATGTTAACTCTATATCGAGAAATAATCAATTTACATCTAGTCGAGATAACATTGATCATTCTCAACATATAGGTCACATATTTATCAAAATGCATATAGTCTTTCTCGAATGCTTTGTACAAATTTCATCATCTATGTCCAACTTTCGAATAGCAAAACTCTAACAAATGTAGCTTATAGCGAGGAACTAATATAGTAGCAAAGGATAAAACAACATTATGATACTTCCAATATTTTTCGAACTTCTTTAGCATTGCCGTAACCATAGGACTAATAGCTAAATCCTCATTATTGCTTGCCTTTGTCAAGCAAAACTAGATCCGCCATATATTTGTTGTGGGATATCTAACTACAGAGAAGAAAGTGGAAATATCATAAAAATATTGTAATAAGAATGCAATTTTCTTAGCTCTGACCCAATCCTCAAGTGATGAGCATATGAGAAAGTTACAATCAATTAACTTCAAATGGGAAAATGCATGGTCAATGACCAAAGGACCAAGGACCAAGTACATAGAGTTCTATCTAGTAGCCACATTTTGACATATTTTTTTACCCATCTTTAAGCATGATTGTGATATATATTCAGCAAATTTTACTCTCCTTCCTTTTATATCTCTCAAATATTTGACAAATCTCTAATATTTTGTAATGATCCACCAATCACCTTTAGACTTTCTTGTACAATGAGAGTCAAAATATGCGTACCACAATGCACATGAAAAAGTGGCCCATCACATAACGAAGAGGATCTGATTTTTTTTTTCAAATATCAATCATATTATCATTTTATGATGCATTATCTAATGTAATATTAAAAATATTCCTCTCAATGCCCCACTTTCTTAACAAAGTTAGCAATTTTTCTAGTAAAATGACACCACTATATGGAAATGGCACATAAGAAACACAAAACCTTTGCATGTAATCTCATCAATGAAACAAGTAGTGACAGTCATCTAATGATTAGTTGTGATACAAGTCCATTGATAAGAAGTCAAACAAATTATGCTTGAAAGTGTCACTGCATTTGATTTCAAATTTCTCTTCTTTTTCTTAAAAACTTTTATCACATCACTTCTTGTTGTATTTATTGATAAATAAGCCACATTGAGCTTGAGATAAATAAGCCACTCTCTAGTAGCCTCGTGCGCTAAAAAAGAGTAGGTATAATTATGTTTAATTATCACTTAGTGTGCCTCCAAACATGACTTGATCAAATTGTTCCGTGGAATCATCAACATTGGCCTTTTGATTGGGACAAATACTTAAATGCTGCAACAATTTTCTTGTCCCATGACTAGCTATATATGTTGGTTCGCACCACCTACATTTTCCCTAAATTCAAATTTAAGCCATATAACAAAAGTGCATCTTTTTGATGGTTTAGAGCAAATAGACTAATTTTCCTCGTTCTCATGAACAAAGATGCAATTCTACATCTCTCTGATTGTTTTTATGGTTGAATATTGAGGTACGGACACTTGGAGTGCCAAAACTTGGTATGGAGGGACACTTAAATGCCAAAAGTTTGTAAAGTGATACTTAAATGCCAAAATCGGAGCAAAATAGATCATTTAAGTGCCAATCCGGCCAAATTATTGACGTAACAATTTTTTAGCGATGTGAGTGCAAAACGGCGTCGTTTTGCATGCTTGACATGGCTAAAAAATGTAAAAATGACGTCGTTTTGTCTTTGATGTGGTAAATAATTAGTATAAAAATTAATTAAATTAAATTTAAAACTAAATTTATTTAAAATATTTTAAAAATAAAAAAACTTAAAATTTTAAAAAAAAAAGGGGGCCGAAGGAAGGCGGGCGAGGGTTGAGCCCTCGCCGCCGTCGCCTCCCGCAGCCGTTGGGAAGGGCTGGTGACGGAGGGGGAGGGTCGGTTAGGGTCGCCGGCCCCTAGCCGACGGCGGCGAGCCGAGGGCTTGCCCCAGCCCTCGTCGCTTCCTCGCCGTCGCCGGAAGGGCGGCGACGATGGGGAGCATCGGCCGGGGTTGCCGGGCCTTGGCCGGGGCCGGCGACGCCGGTCGACTAGCGGCGAGGGCTTGCGAGCCCTCGCCCAGATCTGGCGAGGGTCGGTGGCCCTTGCCGATTGGGCCAAGGGCCGCCGCCCGCCGGGGCAACCCTTCGGTGAGCGGCAGCCCTTGCCCGGCCGGGTGAGGGCCGCCGACCCTCGCCCCATTCGGCAAGGGCTCGCGACCCCTCACCGCGTCGGCTAGGGGTCGCCGATTTGGGCGAGGGTCACGGTCGGCCGGGGGTGGCGACCTCGGCCAACCCTCCCTACTCTGTCGCTGGCGGCGAGGGCTCACCCTTAGCCTCCCCTTTTAAATTTTTTTTTTTTAAAATATTTTAAATAAATTTAATTTTAAATTTAATTTAATTAATTTTATATTAATTATTTACCACGTAGAAACAAAACGATGTTGTTTTTGCATTTTTTAGCTACGTCATAGTGCAAAATGACGCCGTTTTGCACTCACCTTGCTGGAAAATTACCACGTTAGCAATTTGGCTGGATTTTGGCTGAAGTGGCACTTAAGTGATCCATTTTGCTCCGATTTTGGCACTTAAGTGTCACTTTCCAAACTTTTGACACTTAAGTGTCCCTCGTGCCAAGTTTTGGCACTGGGGTGCATTTCTGCTGTTGAATATTCTTCTTGATCCTCATTAGATCTTGACATGGTAACTAATTAGTTAAAGAAAATGTGAATTTGAACAAGTTGTAAATACTAAAAGAAAAGATAACATGTTATATTTCTATCAAACATTAAATCAAACACTTACAAAAATTCAGTGGGAAAGCACAAATCAATCATGAATTTTTTGAAGTCATATAGGTTTGAAGAGCTATAGAAATTATTCGACACGGAAAAGAAATAAGAGCAAGAGCAAGGATAATTACGCAAGCATGATACCTCTAACAAGTAGCCACAAGATACACTTTTCTTATCAATTCTGCTAGTTGACAACATGCTAAAAAACGTTAAATCATAATGACTCATGAACTGGGTGTCATTCGAAAGTAATTCTAATGTCTATGGATCGCATCACTTTACTGGCAATAGCAACAACAATAAAGGGTCATTCAAGCAGATCACTTCAATGAGGCAAACTTCGGTAACCAAGATTCACCTCATCTAATAGCTAACGACACGAAATCTAACCATTTAAAGATATCAACACACATGTTCAAATCCAACAAATACTAGAGCTAATTCACCAAGAAAACGTTTTAGAAGCCTTTTGTCGAATAGATTATGTGAACCACAAGAATAAGGGTAAACACGGAAGTAATTAACCAAACCAACGACTGAGGCTTCCATGAAGTTGTTGATTGAAGTCACAGCTGGTAGAAGTAGCCCGAGGAGATCTCAGCAGTTAGAATCTTTAGCTAAGATTCACGCCGTTGAAGCTTTCGGACACAACAAAAAGAGACGAAGTGAAGTCGTTGGTTGAAGTCATGGTTCACAGAACCGACTCATCCTCTCTGTGCTCATCACTCTTGATGAAGAAGAAGAAAATAGAGACAAAGTGAAGCCAAAGGAAGCGAAGCCTGCGATGACTTCGATTGTCGTAATGGGTTAAAATATGAGTCACTTAGGGCGCGCATGACAACCATTCTGTTCCAGAAATAATTTCTAGAACAGAAATAGATTTTTCTATTTCTATTTTTGGACGAGTTTCTAAGCAAAAAAATCTGTTTAATAACGATATAAAATTTCTGTTTTAGAAATAGAAATTCGTTTGATAACAATATAAAATTTCTATTTCTTAAAACAAAATTTTCTTTTTTTGGAGCAAATGAGATGTATATTCTTACAAATTTCATATGCTCATGAACCCATCGACCCAAATATAAAGTAAGTTTTTTTTTTTTTTTTTTTTGTAAAGTCTCCTTTTTTGAAAAAAAAAAAATACAAAGTAAGAGTTGTTATATTAAATTTTCTAAATTTTTACACAAAATTCTTTAGCATCCACCTAGATAGGCAATTACGGTCAAACAATATACTTATCAATAGTTTTCATACAATAAAAAAAAGAGATCAATATGCATTACTCTTAAGCATGATAGAAGGTTTCCAAAACTCTAGTAGAATGAAGGTGGGCAGCCATATTCTAATTCCCTTCATACTAGTGTCACATCGATTGCTGCCACGGTTTATGATATCGAGTAATCGTTTTAGAAAGAAACACAAAGAAGTGTATTGGGTAATTTGCGGCAAATTTTACAAAATCGGCGAATTTTACGAAGTATAATGGAGCTTATCATAAAGAACCATTACAAATAAGGGAAATCCTCAAGTAGAACATCGCATTACAATAAGTGAGATAGGAATCATTAAATACAATATCACATTACAAAAGAAAAGATCGAAAATCCCCAAATACAAAATAATAGAAATACATTAAAAAAGTTGAAAACACGATTTTATGGAATCTTCGATATATTATGAACCATTGCCATCTTATTAGCAATACTTTTTCTAAGCATATTCATCTTAGTAGAAAATTTCATGGAGAAATTAATTCTGGAGAAATTATTTCTAATTTCTGTTCTAGAAATAGAGAAGTAGAAAATTTATACTTCTGATTTCTGTTCCAAATTTATTTCTGGAACAGAAATCTATTTTAGAAATAGAAAAACGGAATAGGTTTATTAAACGGATTTCTATTTCAGAAACAGGTCTGGAATAGAAAAATTGTTTCTGGAACAGAAATTCTTATTTGTCATACACCCCCTTAATTTACTTGTTTTTTGGGCTTTAGTTTTCTCAACCCATTTAAGTCCATTACAAAAAAAAAAAAAAAGAGAGTTATTAATATCGAACTTTGGGCTTGTTAAATTCAAGTCACAAAATGAGTTTGAAACCCATTTTGTCGGCCCTAGTTGCAATGGAGAAATTGTATAGAAACTTGTATCGTTTGTTGGAAAAAGTTTGAGTACTACAAAATTTTAAAATGATTGGCTTGATTTTGTCCTTTCACATAAAGAAAAATATCGACATTCTAGCATTGTGAGACATATCACTTGATACTATCTGATGGCTTGACGACCATGACTTTGTCTTGGTGGTCGACTTATAGGCGATTATTGGAAGTCAGATTCATCAAATGATGCAATACCAATGCTGTAGGCCAAAAAAAAAAAAAAAACAAAAAAAAAAAAAAAAAAAGGGGAGGAAAAACATGCAATCGAATGTTGATTAGGAAAATAATTGAAACGTGATCAAGATTTTGATCTTAGTAATATTGTCTTAACTTGCTCATAAATAATATTATCACGTAATATGAAAACGGAATAAATCAAATTCAAAATTTTATAACCATAGCACGTTTAATTAGGTGAACAATTCCATTTGCTAAAAAAGTTGTATATGATATTCTAATCAAGTTTAAATATAAATTTTGAAAATTAAGTCATTTAATGACTTAGACGGAAGACCATGGAATTTTTTCTAGTGCTTCAAACTATTTAGTAAATGAGTCTTGATTAGCAAAATTTGCTTTTGGTTTAATAATTTGGAAAAAAGAAAGGAAACCCCCATTAAGTACTTTTTTTTTTTTTGGTCAATCTTACTCTACTCCTACTCTTATTCTCATTCTCAAACTTTTGTTTGTCTTTTTACAAGGTGTGGGAGTCAAAACTTACATCTAAAACTAAATCTCCCATTCCAATCTTCTAAGAAGGTTGGGATTCAAACCCGCCACCTCCTCCTTTCCATATGTCCCTCTAAGTACCTTATTGAATGAATTTTCCATCCTTTAAGAAAGAGTGCCCATGGGAAGTTTCTGAGTGTCGTGTCATGAATGCCTGCCGAGCAAATAAAAAGGGTTAATTTGCTCACAAGAATTTTAGGAATTGATGTAGGTGTGAGGTTTGGGTGAAAAATAATTTCACATCAAACAGTTAAAATATGAAAGAAAAATTATTGTTAAACTAAAGGTATGAGTTGAGCTAAAGGGGTAATAAATTCATTTAGATACGTCGGTGGGTTAGAAATTCGAAGTTGCACTCTTCATATCTCGTTCGAGATATTGAACTTTCATAAGTAGATGATGGGGAATTTTTATGCAATTTTATTTCATGCGAGCAAAAGTTAGACAAAATCTACAACAGATGAAAAATGCATAAAGGGGTTAATTGATGAGTTTGGCTGATTCGCATCCATTATTTTTGGGGAAAAATAAAGTTTGCTCGTCAATTTATTTTGTTATACATTATCTTTGTTTTTGTGTTGGTTTAAATTACAAGTCCAACTCCGAGGGGTTCGTTAAGTGGTGAGAACAACTCCGAATGATTTGTCGGCAGAAGCTACTATTCCATTTACTAAAAATGATGTTTTTCCCAGCAATTTTAAGTAGTTATTCGTCAACCATATATAATCTAGTGAAAGAATATCTAATTCCAACGGAATATGTTGTCAAATGTTGTCCACTTCAAATTGTATATAAGTTTTTGCCCCTCAACCCTCATCTCTCTCTCTAGTACGCACACTAAGAGGATAGAAGTTTTTTCCCCGATTAAAAAAGGGCAAATATGGAACTATGATTGATAAGTGAGGGCAAGATGAGAAAGTGACAATTGTTAATTAAACTGAGGAGTTGAATTTCGAAAATGCTACTTTTCAATGCATTTAAATCTCTTATCAAGCTAAAAATTTTGAGCTTTAAAGATAAAATTACTTATTTTAAAAGTGAGTCAAGAATTTTGCATTTGCTCAAAACTTTAAAGGTCCACCTCTTCAAAATACTGAATTAAATGCAACCTAAATGACTCTCCATTTGCAAAGACGAAACACAAAGGGAGGAAAAAAATTCGGTAGGGAATGAGAAAGTCCAATGTATGAAAACAATTAGAGAAAGTCAGGGAGGAAAACATGAAGAGCAGTTTTTTGCGGAGCCCAATCATTTGCGATCATCAGGGGCGGGTGGACAAAGGTCATGGATATGGGCAAATTGACAAGCCCAAATTACAATATTGTCCTTGCCCCTTTTGAAAAATTACAAGACAAATTTCCTTGGATAAATTACACGTCAGTCGCACCATTACTTTGAAACTTGAGGTATTTTAACATAAACTTGGAAAAAGCTCCTGAGGAATAATCAAGAACTTATTCCAAGTTTCATTTTTTAAATGACTAGTTAGGCATGAATTGGTGACGACCCCCAATGGTCGATTTACAAAAATTGAAACTAAAAGTTTGTGAGAGAATATTATGTTTCTGAGAGAGAGAGAGAGAGAGAGAGAGAGAGATGCGTAGCTTTTGGTTCTGCGTGATTCCTTCTTCATTTGCATTGCAATGCCACTGCGCTCGGGTTTCTTCTTTTGATGGTTTTTCTTTCTGGGCGTTTCCGTGAGAAAAGCTTTTTGCCCTTTTGATGCAGAAATTGCTCGGTCCTCTGGAGTTTCTTGTGCTTTGTTCATGTTATTTGAGAGTTGATCGGAAAAGAAAGGGACGAGGTAAAAAGTCGATGGGTTGGAAACAATGCCTTGAGCCAAGGGCTTGCGTTTGAACTATTGACCAAATGTCACAATCACGGAACACTCAAGGTTTTGACAACTCCGTAGTATGGAAAACAACGAATACTAGGTTGCTAGATTCAATCCATCATTATAAAGTGGGGCCTTCCTATGTGGTTGTCTCACTTAGTAATGAGAGTAGTGTTCCTTCCGCAATGCTTATTCATTTTTCTTCTTTGTGGATAAAAATTGAAATCGGTATTGTTATAGTTTTGTTAGATTGATATCCTTCTGCGAACTTGACTAATCAACCAGCCAAGACCTCTGGAGCAGTTCCTAGCACAGATTCTACATATGATGAAAAGTTACTTCAAGTTAGAAGTACTTCAGCAAGTTGAGTAATTTCTAGCAATTATAACAAAAATTATGCTACGGATAATAGAGTCGAGGCCATTAGTGGATAGTCTTGAGAAGGAGAGAAAGACTTTGACAAATTCGGAGATATTGAGATCTTGGGCCACTATCCTGAAATAGAATGCCTACCAGTAATGTTTCTATCTCAAGCATTATTTCCATGCATACTAGACCTTTGTTTCAAGCATACTTGTTTTGTTCATCTCTGTTGCTATCTAAATGCTAGTTACTTATTAACTTCTACTTTGGGAGATTGTGGGAACAATAAAGAAGATATTTCATGCAGCAGATGATGATGCATTGGTTGTGGCAAAAGCTTAAGCCATGGTGCCGCTACACTAGAAATAGTAGAGTTACTGATTCTCATTGCCAATGTTACCGAAGAAAAAACAAGCTTAGATACTCGCATAAGGAAAAGTATCATAAACCCGGAAGGTAATACTGCTGCTAGTACTTTGTCTTCTCTGAGTTAAAGGTTGGACACTTCGGATGTGCATTCTAGTGGGTCATCTCTCATGACTTACTGACTTCACATATTTGGATGCATTCCTTGTTCGTAAGTTTGAAAACAGCTTCTGGTGTACTCTCCATTAATAGATATTTAGACAACTCTACCTGTGCAAAAGCCTATGTAATTTTAAAGGGTTCTAACCATAGTCAACATGGCAACTTGTAGTCTATTTATGGTCGGAGTTTTTGTACTCCTTTGAGCTTTAGTTAGTTAATTTGATCACGAAGTAATTACATATATCTACAATGACTTCACATCCCTTACAAGGTTCATGGTTGTTTGTATTATGGAGTACCACATTGATGGTGCCATGTTTGGATATGTTTCATAGGAAAGACTGGTGTGTTGATGCCATGTTCCATGCATATCGTTTGCATGTTTGGTTTGTGACAAGGTAACATAATTTAGGATTGTTTGATAATGTATTGTCTATTCTGGTTGGTGCATCTTTATGAGTCCTTCATTGATGAGTAGATGTGTTATCACGATTGGATTTTTTCAATTTGCCCATCGAGAGTTTTGAAACTTGGTTTTTTTGATTTCATCTACTTCTTCCGCATATTATTGGTGGTGTTAACCAAATTTGTGATTGTCTAAAAATACCCTTTTTAGCTCTTGACTTACTACGTCATCCAAGTAAGGGGCAATCTCTTTTATAATAATATCATTTTTACAACTGAGTTCTTTACCATGCAAATTTTTTTAGTGACAACATCTGCTGATTTACGAAAAAGACCAAAAAACAAACAAAAGATCAATATGGGGAAATCGACACATTAGTGTCCATGCTATTCCAATGATCATCATTTCCGTATTACTATGTACACTTGCCATTGGAACATACCAAGTCCAAATTCAACCAAAAATAACAAAAAAATTAAAGAACCACAAAATCCTTTATCAAAACATCGCGAACAACCACGGTTGATCTATGAAATTGGACTATCACAACTCCAATTACTTCCTAACTTTGTAGAGACTCCAACAGCTATCTCAAAATATGAAATTACCTATACACCAAAATTTTAAGAAAAGTTCAAGGAAAATGACATTGAACTTAGAAAAATATTATGAATTTCTTCATGAAATTAAAGGATGATCACAGCCATCCTTTCCATTGACTCAAACTGGTGCTTCAACCTTCGTGAGGCAAAAGCAAAGGCTACTATCCACTCTGAAGGACCAAAGCTGGATGACGACATCCTTTATAAGTTCATTCCGCTCGTGAGGATGCGCGACTGCATTCCACCTCTCTGTCAACACATAAGAAAAATTTTTGCTCATGTAATTCCACTTCTTGAGTTGCAATCCGTGAGATACTTCAAGACATGGCTCAATGAGGGAAACCTTAATGCCCTCCTTCCTATCTAGGATTCGGATCTCTTCTTCGCTCAAGAAACCTTCCCTTATCTGCTTCTTGGGTATAGAGAGCCTACTTTGGCCCCGGCTCATGTCAGTGGCAGTAAGTGTCTTCTCCACAACGAGCGTCAAATCCCGACCACGCATTTCCCGTATTTTGTCCATGTACTTTGTCGGCAATTCGCTCGGTCCGGTTAGAGCCGCAAGATCCGTGTTCTGAGTTTTCTTGGGTTTCTTGGAAACTCTACCCGATTCTTGGGTTTCGGTGGAATCGAATGGCCGTGACTGCTTCTTGTTTCGGACAACTGGATCAGAACTTAATTTCTGGGCTTGGAATGCCAGCGGTCGGGCCCTTGGCGATCTCTTCTTCCTAACGATCCATCCAACAACGATCGGCCCAAAAGTGGTGGTCGCGACGCTGAACTTCTTCTCATCATCCCGATCTAAGACGGAAGGGGCGACACGGAGCTTTCCCACGGAGACCAACGAAGCTGCGTCCGCCAAGAGATGAAGAGACGAGAGATCGAGTTCCATCTCTCTCTCCCCCTTCGAAAGAGGGTTCGCACACTGAAGACAGACCATCGCCGCTGGAGTGCGCTGCTTCCCCACTATCGCCTAGTATCGCCAAGTGATGACAAAGAGATGAAAAGACCCAAAGCGTTGATCGTGGGTTTTCGCGCAGAGAGAGAGAGAGAGAGAGAGAGAGAGAGAGAGAGAGAGAGAGAGAGAGAGAGAGAGCGACAGAGAGGGGGCGGAGACAGAGGAGGGAAGAACAGAGGGATAAGCGAGGGGATTTTAACGGGCAACAGGCAATAGTTGAAGAAGATGAGAATTCCGAGTGGAGCTCGTCTTCGGATCATCGGGGAGATACAAGTGTTTCAAATTAGGAAATATTAGGGCTTTTGCGTGGTTAAACGGGTGATTTTGACGAAATAATTTGTTGTCAATCTCCGAATCGTTGTCCAACTCCGAATTTGTCACCAAGAAATTGTATCTTGATTTTAATTACGCGCATACTACAATTCTCCAGATTTTAATTATACGTGTACATGAATTGTTGTTAGCCCACTTCATCGGCTCCGATCCTCGTCAAGGATTTATCATCCTATTTCCATCCCCATTCGCAGTTTACATCTACACTTCCAAAAGGCTCTCGCATTTGGTGAAAGGGAGGGGAAGCTCGGTCCGAGAGCCCATAAAAATATTCTCCCAACGATTCTCTCATTCACTGGTCTTCCTCGTCGATTTCTGCCGCTCCAACCGCCGCGCTATAAGTCCTTTTTTCTGCTCCACCTTTCTCCTCCAAAATGAAGAAGTTCAAATCCACCAAATAAAATCGATAGCATATCGTAATAACAAAATACCAAAGGCCCCCCCCAAAATCGACTAAACATAGGAGTAATTCTTCGATTGAAAAGCATCACAAAACACTCCCGAAACATTAAAGACGCCAGCTTTACCGATCTCACTTAAATTCAATCCCTACCATCTTCCACCAAGATATCCAAACTTGAAGGCACCAGTTATCAACTACGACGAGTCTTTCCAACCCCAGAATACCAGGAACACACACAATTCCATCTTCCACCCCCGCAATGACGCCGATTAATTCCACCAAATCTCATCGATAGCTAATTGCAATTACCAGTTGGAAGTAAAATGGTGAAGCTATCCCAACCGTAATCCTACCAACACTTGTAAAACGCAAGTTTATATATGAAAATCTATCTTATTTGGAGGATATCTTAGTAAAATACACCGAAAAGGTTATGTATTTAGATATTTTTCCGTTTGGAAATAGAGACACCGAAAAAGGAAAAAAAAAAAATTGGAAAGGACGAGAAAAAGACAAGCCGGGAAAATGGGTTGCACGGCTCTTTGAACCGACTCCATTCGAGCTTCTTCAGCGCCCACATTCCTCCCCGAAGCTCGTCAGTCGACTGTTTCTTTAGCTCCGTCCTGTCGCCGTCGTGGCATTGCACTGCCGCGGCCGACCTCCTAACTATTGCAGCACCGCGTTCGATAACAATAAGAGTCGCTATCACCGCCACGTTCTTTCTTTGTGGATGCGAAAATGACCGAGGCTCTCCAAGAGGCAGAGCTACCATCACTCTCGGGCAAAGTGACCAGGTTTTGTCTCATCATTCAGCAAAATCTCTTGAAGTTTGAAAAGTGAGGGTTTGCGTATAGTTTCTCTTAGGGTCGAGCAGTGGCATTCTTCTTTGAGAGTTGCCCATTTGAGATACATGAATGTTACTGGATTTGTTTTATCATATGGAAAAGCGAAGTCCCGTGGTTTGTTTGGTCGGAATGCTTGTGATCTGTGTCGTCTTGTCGAGAGAGACATGCTGTTGGCAAGCAGGGTTGACTGACTTTGGACTTTTTTCAGTTGAAAAATATGGAATCTCTAACGTAGTACAGAAAGAGAGCCACATCGAAGTGGACGTAGTCTCTCCCTTTGAATTCTTGTTTGTTACATAGGTCGCTTTCCAGGTGGTGAAGAGGGCAGGAGTAGTTTCAGATGCTTCATATGCTGATCCAGTGCCGGCCGTCGGGAGTAAACGCTCGGTAAGAGATGGATTAGGCTGCAATGCTGATAATACACTGTTGCATGGAGGCAACCCTAGTAGTAGAAGGTCCTTTTATTCTAACGAGCCTTTCTTTCCGGCTCTGCTCTGGCTCGTTTTGTTCAATTTTTTCTTCTTTTTTATCTATCTATACATCTTTCCGTGTTGGTTCTCGTCAAATCTGCTACTGCTGTTGATCCTGCAACTTTTCCAAATCCAAAAACCATTATCTTTCACTGTTAGTTCGTGTCAAGTAGAGTAATATGCTAATACGTTGGCACTTTGCAGATACCGAGGAGATATTTCCATGTCAAGTAGAGGTAGTAATGGAGTAAATTGGTAATTTACCTTCTCTAACTTTCTTGTGTTAGCAAAACTTCTGTCATCTAAATTGACTGATGGCAGTATTTTCTTTTCTCCCTTTTGGGAATTCATTTTTATAGCATGAATGGATTTGGAACCTGCAAGTATTGGATGTTTGTATTAGCGCATAAATTTCCAGTAAATTTCCAAGGATGCAGCTAGATAATGACTCGTGTATAAGATGTTACCAATCCAAGGATTTTTGGATTTCAGGTACATATATCTTTATCAATTCTCGCAGCTCTGATTATCTTATTGTCGATAATGAGATAAGGATGTGGATTAGCTTTTGTGACCTGCATATAAGTATAACTGGATCAAATTATATTTTAAAAATGAAATCTTCCAATTTAATATTGCTGTACATCAAGGGAATAACTTGAAGTATTATTGAGCAGAAGTGTATGAAAATGAACACGTACATTTTGTAATCACAATACCAAAAAGTAATTTTTTTGAAACTTGTATATGTAAACGAAACCCACCGGTAGTCATAATCTCAAACATTTATCAACATTTGCTGTCAGAGTAGAATCACCCGCATGGCAATCTACATTGTTTTCGTAAGACTTTCATTATTAAGAAATATTTAAAGCATGGACGAAGTCAATATTAATTGAAAATTTTAATGTAAACTTATTGCTGAAACATAACCTTTAAAATTTGTATAATTAAAATCAAGAGTCATCATTAAAAATAAAAATAAAAATCCCTTGTCCAAATACTTATTTGGGTTCATAAAAAAATTCGAGAACAAGATTTACAGAATTTTAAATTGAACTATTATTTTCAAACTTATTCAAAATTCTCGTGTTAATTTTTTTTTTCTTTTTTACTCCACATCTGGTCTATGATTTTCGCCTCCCTCCCCCACCTTCAACCTAAAGAGTGACTCCATCCTTAATTGAGTTCTAATCATGATTGGAAGTGTTACGGTTTATTCAATTTTAATTATTGATTACAACTATAATTCAAACTATTATGTATAAATAAAAACATAGATTTGACTTGCTATTATAGTTAATTCAATGTATTTTCTTAATTACATTCTCTTTGTTGTGAATTATTATCTAATTGTTCGTTGAGAATGCTCTTAGACGAAATATCTTTCACCGAAGGTTAGCTCTTCAATTTTTTGTGTATCGGGTTCCATGTTGTTTCAGAAAGGACGTGACTAGTTCTAATGACAATGGTTACTAACTAAGATTATAAATTCAAAATATCAAAATGAATCAAAAGTAAATGATAATTAAAATGTAAATAAAAAGATGACAGTTGCCTTGTTTCCGTCCCTTTTTTTTTCCCGCCCCTCAACAACAACTTCTCTTCGGCTATTTATTAGCCAGATAGAGCAAATAACTGCCCTGGTGGTTAGTGCTTCAAATTCAAATTATTCTCGGAAAACTTGGCATGCTATTCAGTAGCGGTGTTGTATTATCCAAAAGTAATTGACACCGAGTGCTTCGGTAACCTATCTCTTTCTTATTGGCTTGCTTCCCGAATTGTGGTTGACGTCGAGCCATCGGTAATCGCGACTATGGTCATATTTGAACGCCCGCAAACCAACGTGTCCATTATAAGCCCGGTGGGCCTTATCAGCTAATGGCAATGGCAGCCCACGAAGTCGAACTTTGGTGTTAACACTAATTATAAAGTACCATGATATGATGATTTCTCCTACTAATCAGTCAAAACCATCGAGGATGAGATTATCTGAATTTCATAATAATGAGAACTATATTTAAAAAACAAGTTGCCACCCAGGTTTTATCCTGGCACCATCATCTCCCTGAACCACGCCCATGGATTGGTTACCCGGGGAAGGCTTCACGGGGATTAGGTATGCTGGCCGTTCCTTTTCTTTGAAGAGGTTGTGGCCGGTCCAGTAGTAGGGTTAGGAATCTTTTTCAAGGCCCTAACCTTGCCTTTACGGGAGATAGCACGAGGACTCCCACCCGATGGCGGTTATCCCGCCTGTTTCTTCCCTTGAGCCTTTTAAAGTCTTGTTCAGGATTAATTTTAAGCATAATGTATTAATAAAACCAATAGGTAATTTTTGAAGTGCCAAATTGAAGATGTTCCCGGTTGCATTAGGAATAGGGGTGAGCATCGGTCCATGGTCAACCCTGGACTGACCTTGGACTGACCCAACCCTGCCGGTCCTAGTCTGGTTCTTAGGGAGATTGGGTCAGTCCTTGGTCCTAGAATTCCTGGACCAGCACTGTGTGGGTCGGTTTTCAGTCTTGAGAGTTGTGGGTCGGTCCATCTCGGACCAACCCTGACTATATATATTATTTATAAATTTTTTATATAGAGAAAATCTTAAAATAAAGGGCGTCAACAACATTAAACAGCTTTTTAATGAGAAGTTCAAGTAATTTTATATTGTTCTTTAATAACTTAGGTTTTTAATGTCTTTTATAGTGTCAATAGTCATAATTTACAAAAGAGGAAAATATTTTTGTGATGAGTCTTCATGGTGTCCAAAAAGACATCTTATGTCATCCTCCTCTAGTATTCGTTTTCTTCTTTCTTATTTGTCCTCTTAGTTTTCAATTTGCTAAAATCGAAAAAAATAACTTCTCCGCTCGCCACTTGACACTCGTTTCGCTCGCTTTAGGTCACTGCTTGTAGCTCGATGCTCGCTTGGCTTGTTGCTCCTCGCTTGACATTCGATGCTCATTATGTTCGATGCTCACCCCACTTGACTCTTACCGCTTGCCTTTCTTAGCTAACCTTGCTCATCATTGAACCCATTGAGTTGGTACGGTTCTCGATTGCCCTTTCAAGGAGTACCAAAAATGAAATAAAAAATTATTGGTTAGTCTTAGGTTAACCTTGAAACCGAACCGAGCCTATTGGATCAGTTTGGTCCTTAATCGTTTTTTTAAAGAATACAAAAAATGAAATAAAAAATTATCAGTTGGTCTCGGGTTGACCCTAGAAGCGGATCTAACCCATTGGGTCGGTCCGGTCCTCGGTCCCAAGCTCAATAGGGTCGGTTCTCGGTCCCAAAAATTGAGGACCAATATCGTGTGGATTGATCCTAGGGTTAGAGGGTGAACCGGTCCAATCCGGACCGTGCTCACCCCTCATTAGGAACAACTATTCCTGTCAACTTATTTATAAACTAAAAAGAAAGAGCAACTGTTAAATCAGGAGTGCTGAAAAAAAATGAAAATGTCAACAACCTGCTCGGCCTCAGTTAAGAAGAAAAGAGAAACGAAGTTGAAATTTTCAACATGGAAGTACTTTTCTTCTTTGAGATTTGCTCATTTGAGATACATGAATGTTGCTGGATTTGCCATAGCTTATGGAAAAAGCGAAGCCCCGTGGATTATTTGGACGGTTTGCTTGTGCTCTGTGTCGTCTTGCTGAGAGAGGAATGTTTTTGGTGAGCACGGTTGACTGATTTTGGGCTTCATTAGTTGAAAACATGGAATTATTCAATATCGTAGAGAAAGAGAGCGTTATCAAAGCGGATGGAGTCTCTCCTTTCAAGATTGCTTGTTACTCCGATTGGACCGTGTAGGTCAAGATTTTGATTTGCATGCATGGCTTTCCAGATCGTAAAGAGGGTCGGAGTTGTCTCAGTAAGAGAGAGATTAGAGTACCACTGACAAGGACCTGGTCGCATGGAGACATCCTTAATACCAGTAGTAAAGGTGCGTTTATTCTCATAGGCTCTGTTTGACAATCGGAATAAAATTTAGAATATAATAAAATTTCTTATCCTACGTATAGTGTTTGTTTAAAATCAGATAAAATTGGATATAAGAAGATATAACCCGGATAAAATCATCTCATGAGGAGTTTGGATAAAAGTATGAGGATTTCTAAGTTTCATAATATTAAAGTTATTTTTTTCGAATACAAACTTAAATTTAAAATTATATATTCAATATAAATAATATTTGAATTTTGATATAAGAAATTGAAAATAACAAAAAATAACAATTTAGTTTTTTAGTTTAATCTTATTTTTATTTTATTTTTATATTCAAATTTAATTCTACAATATAAATTGAATATATAAATAAATATTTATAACATATTTTAGGTATTTTAATATTTTATGTATATTAGTATAGTTTACTATTTAATAAAATTTTATTATAGAATGATGGAAGGGGAAAAAATAAATAAAAAGGATAATAATTACAAAAAAAAAAAAAGAGAGGAAAAAGTAGGCAAGAATCTTGCATGAGATTTTTACCATTTTCATTTGTGAACTTTTACATTTATTGAATTTCATATTCTATCCTATCCAATATAATCTTATCTTGATTAAAAATCCAAACAACCAAACATAGCATTGAGACTTTCTTTGTCGGCTTGTTTTGTTTAAGTTTTTGTTTATCTATACATCTTTTGGTGTTGGTCATCATCATATCTGCTACTATTCTTGATTCTGCAACCTTTCCAATTCCAAAGTACCTTATTTTTCACGGTTGGTCCATTTGGGTTATTTGAAGCATGGTAATATAGCGGTATTTTCCAAACAGCAATGAGATATTTCCATGTCAAATAAAGATGGTAATTAACCTTCAAAGTGTGTTTGTTTGGGGGAAAACTTAATAATAAAAAAAAAGTATTTTGAAGAAAACATTTTCTATGAAAATGAATAGTTTTCCTTTGTTTGGTGATATATGACCGAAAATGTCTTTTGGTGTTTTAATCTCATTTGAAAAATGATTTCGATATTATCACCTTATCTCAAGCAAAAAAAATAAAATAAAAATCGAATGTTTTTAATAACTTCTATTTTCTTCTTTTCTTCCTTTCTTTTTCCTTTTTTTTTTTTACTCTTTTCCTTCTCCCTCCTAGTCGCCTCTCCACTTCACCCACTGCTTCTTCCTCCTCTCCACCACCGCCATCACCACCTTCTCCGACGGCCTCGCCTCCATATGTATCGACTCTATCCACTGAAGTTTGGTTGATCTCGAAGCTCAGCCGATCTTGAGCTCAAGGCTCAGCCAAGCTGGAAGCACAGGCATGGACCTCGTCAGATCCCGACAAGGTCGAGCTTGCCGGTGCAAGGTCAAGGCCCCTTGGCAAGCTTGAGCTTGCTGACCTTGGTCAAGCTTCGAGCTCAAGATCGGCTGAGCTTTTGTGGATGGAGTTGATGCAGAGGGAGACGAGATTGTTGGAGATGGCGGTGGTGGTGGAGAGGAGGAAGGAGCTGTCCGTGGGTGGGAGAATGAAGGAAAAAAGAAAAGGAAAGAAAAGAAAAGAAAAATTAAAAATCAAAAATTAAAATATTCAAGAGAAGTGATTCCAGAAAGTATTTTCACCTCTTTAAATTTAGGAATTTACTTTTCTAAATTTATGTATGAATATTTTCATTAATAGGAAAGTGTTTTCGGTTGACTAGTAATTTTTCGCGAACCAGGGTAAAAGTCTGGAAAATCAATTTCTAGAAAACACTTTTCCTCAAACAAACACACTCTAGTAAGACTTTTGTTATCTCCATTAATTGATATCTAACTATAGTCATTTGACGTTAGATTACCAAGACATGCGAATTGGTAAAGTGGACCTTCATTTTAAACTCATGCAAAAGAATTCATATTGAAAAGCTCAGAGTGATGACGAACGTGATGCTGTGGACCTCCATGAGAAGCTGTCTATAACAACAATTCAAAACCCATCAGCGACACTTGATTCAAGGCATCGGATGCATGAAAGGAAGGGTAATAGTTTCTTGGGTTGAATGCCTCTATCAAGAAGTAAAATGATTTGCCTTAGACTTAGTCTCTCGGAAGAAGATCCCTAGCACAGTATGTTGCCAGTGCTAAGTGCCTCTCCCCGGAGAGAGTTCAGAGGGTGTTCATTGAAGGTTGCCAATGTAGACATCGTTGAAGTCAGGTCAATTGCTTATATGCGAAGAGATGGGCCTGAACTGTCCAGGCCTATGAGCAGTAGTGGGCCTTACGTCACAAACTAAACACTAAAATCCTTCCATCAACGTTTCATTTGAAACCTTAAGAAGCACGTACACTCTTTGAGAGTCTTTTTATTGTGTCGGACACTACAACACGTATCCGACATTCTTCGATATTCTTCGACACTCTTCGACACTTGATTAATACGTGTTGGAAAATTCGATACCTAGTCAACTCTCTCGAAACATGAGTCGAGAATTCCAACATGCGAGTTTCGAACTCCGACACGTGATTTCGACATGCACTGGATCAATTTTAAAATTTTCAATAAATGAGAAATCAAAATGTAAACACGTAAAAAAAATAAAAATAAATAAATGAAGAAAGAAGAAAAACCTAGTTTTCTCTTTTTTTGACTCTCATTTCCTATGACATACAATTCATCTCCCAAATTTATTTTGTTCTTTCTCTTCTCTTCTGATATGCTTTGACCCACGAGTCCAAAATGTGGATTGTTTGTTTCTTCTCCTCCAAATTTTATGAATCATTGGAATAGAGTTGAATTTGTCAAATTAGAATAATGAATGATATTAACAAATTGTGGACTAATATATTTAGTGTAAATTCATTATAGGCTCTTTTATTATTATTTATTTATTTGTGAATTAGAATCAAGTTAATTTGATTAAAATAATCATAAAAATGATAATTTGTCATGTATATAAAAAAATAATATTTAATATACAGCGTGACCTAATGTGTCAAAATTCTTTATTTTTTATAAATAACGTATTGAATTATTATATCTTGTCATGTCGTGTCACGTGTCGCAAATCGCGTGTCGATACTAGTGCTACTTAGTTAAAACCTTCCAAGTGAGTGTTAGAGTGCAGCATCCGGCGTTCTACTCTTTTCCCCGGGATCCCCCTTAAAAGCTTCTTCGAAATTTGCAAAGTAATTTAACTCCAACTTTTGTGCATTGGGGGTTGGACGTACGATGACGTGCTCCAGTCCGTGCTTTTTCGTTTAGGAAAAAAGAAACCAAAATTTTTCCTCTTGGGAGCATGGGCTTGGGTTAAATTTTATTCTCTTTACAGTCGTCAATCGATTCATGACCTTCAATGTGTCCCAATTTTTTCAACTGGGCGTGAGTCATAACTTGTGTTTTGGGTTTAAAAGAATTTTGGAGAGCATTAATGTTGTACCGCCACATCATGCTCATGCCGCCAGCTCGCCGTTAATGCACTCATGTTTTGTAGGTTTTGCTCAAAAGGCTAGCTCTAACTCGTGATTGATGCTAAGATAGATTTGGTTTATCAGCTTCAATGGCGATAACATGTTTCCTCGACTGATGTAGGATTTAATTTGGTTAAAGACAGGTTTAAGGTATAACAAGGTGCTTACCTAATTGTAGCTCGCTCTTCGCCTCTCCGCTGTAAACCCTTTTCTTAACATTTACTTTTTTGCTAGGCTTAAAAGAACCTTTAAACCTCTCCTTTTTTTGGCGGTAACTTAAGCAAATTCTGAGCAGCCTCCTTTTTGTGATAAGTTCAAACAACTGGCAAAAACGTGCAGAGTGTAGGAGTTTGCAGGACTCCCTCTTCTCCTTCATCGATTTCTTCACTGGACTCAGACATTGGACAGGGTGAAGCACAATGACCGATTTTATGATTCCCACATGGCTTCCTCGTGTGAATCCCACAAGATCAGCAGTTGTAATTTACTTGCTTCATTAGACTGGGGTCAAGTTTAGAAAATTTTCCTCTCTCCTAGTCAAAAGATACATTTTCCATCACTATCAAGTACAATTAATTTGGGTGTGCCTTAGATCTCTCGATGAACTTCACTTATATGCCTCAAACTTGTAAGCTGCTCTCATTGATTCTCTAAGGTTTATTCGTAATTTATCACTTATCAGAAAAAAGTACTATTAATTTTAGTTGGAAGCTTATCTAACTAAAAGGATTTAGAGGGGGAGCATTTCTTAGGGGCTGTTTGGTTTAGCTTTCCCAAGGGGCTTTCAGCCTCGAAAGCCCATTGGGAAAAAAAATTAGTGTTTGGGTTCAGCATTTGGAGCCCCCATTCCCAAATGCTGACCTTTGGAATGCTGAAAGCCCAAAGTAGGTGGGGACCTGCTTTGGGCATTTAAGCATTTTCGGTATGCTGGTCCCTTGGTTTAATAAATTGTTGCCAAATGCCTATTTTACCCTCAATATTTCATTAAAAGTCCAATTTTACCCTATATTGAACAAAACCCTAATTCTTTTCACGTTTTCCTCTCTTCTGCAGCATTCTCCATCGGCTCTCTTCTCATCTCTCTCTCCTTGCAACTCGCACCACTCCATCACGATTTGATTCCGAGCACCACTCCATCAAGGCCGAAGTTCGTCGCGACGAACGAGCGAGATCTGGATCTTCTACCCTCTTGACGAGCGAGCAAATTCGAGATCCGAGCAATCCGAGCACCACTCCATCTGGATCATCTCTCACCCATTGCTGTGATTGGAGGTCCTCTTCTCGCGGATTGGTGACGACGATGGCTTCGGCTTTGCTTCCTGCTCCTGTGACGGTGACGGCTTTGCTTCCTGTTCCTGCGACGGCGACGGCTCTGCTTCCTGCTCCTGCGACCGACCTTCTGACCCAGCTGAAGGAACTCAAGGCCAAGCTCGCCCTCCTCCGCGTCGCCAAGGTCACCGGTGGCACCCCGAACAAGCTCTCCAAGATGTACGTCCCTGTTCTTCATTTTTAGGCGAGTGAATCTAGGGTGTTTGGGGTGGGAATCGACGACCATGGTTTTGGGTTTTTCGCCTCCGTTATTGATTGGGGGTTGCTTTTTTATTTATTTATTGTTGTTGTTGGAATTCTAGAGATTGGTTCAGCACCAGCCTACCCAGTACCTGACGTTGGAAGAGCTGAGCATCGGGAAAATCAAGTTCAAAGCTTTTGATATGGGAGGCCATCAGATTGCTCGCAGAGTGTGGAAAGACTATTAAGGTATGCCCCGGATGTGAGTTTGAGAGTTCGTTTTGCACCTCTGGATGTTGCGCGCCGAGGGTACTTCAGTTGATTGTGAAGTGTCTGCATTGTAGCCCTCACATAAGCTGTAATTGCTACCCTGGGCTTGGATTTTTATGCTCGTAAATGTTTTTTTCTTTCTTCCTTGATGATGACACA